>OZ026516.1:24885172-25541593 GCA_964019695.1 Loripinus fragilis
GCATGAACCGTGGCTCCACCGTGCTGCACTGTAAGTGCTCCGTGGTGAACCGGGAATCAACCGGCGTCTTGCCGGACCGGGGCTATACTGGGGTAAAGTCGGCAAGGTGAGAACGCAATTTATTCTTTATGAAATGTGTCCCGGTGCATCACGGTATACCGGCTGTCCTGCATCGAGATGTACTGTGGCTCCATCTGCACAGTGAGAACGGGGCTTTAGTACCGGTTCAACCAAGGAAGACCCGTCCCTACATAAATGAAATCTTGTTGATGGGACGTAATGAATCAAATCAAACCAGTACTTCGTGCGCATACTTTCGCTTAAAACTGACAGCTACTTCTCTTGAATGATATAGCGGAATGGTGTGATATGACGGTAGATATTATTTCACGATCAATCTCCATGAAAGTATGAGACCAGGCTGCGATCAAACTCGGGACACCAGGATCCTCAGTCAGACACGCATCTGTAGCCAGACACGTTACCGACTGCCTACGCGGCCCGATATGAAGATTTGTGCCTGCAGCAACTTTTGTGCCAGCAATAATTTTAGTGCCTGCAGCCAATTTTGTGCTAGCAGGAATTTTTGTGCCAGCAGCATATTTTGTGCTGGCAGATATTTTTTGTCCTAGCAGAAATTTTTGTGCCAGCAGCAAATTTTGAGCTAGCAGAAATTTTTGTGCCAGCAGCAAATTTTGTGCTAGCAGGAAATTTTGTGCCAGCAGCAAATTTTGTGCTAGCAGGAATTCTTGTGCCAGCAGCAAATTTTGTGCTGGCAGTAATTTTGTGCTAGCAGGAATTTTTGTGCCAGCAGCAAATTTTGTGCTGGCAGCAAATTTTGTGCTAGCAGGATTTTTTGTGCCAGCAGTAAATTTTGTGCTGGCAGCAATTTTTGTGCTAGCAGGAATATTTTTGTTTTTGTTTGTTTTGCTGCTTTACGTCCCCAAGTCAACAACTATGGCCATGGCGAGACGGACGGCTCACCTAATCACATCTTTCCTCGAGAAGCTTGAAGAAGCGGTTAACCAGTACTTTGTCATGGGAGCGAGAGTGCTTGACTCGAGACCGAGTGGCCGCGGGTTCGAGCCTCACCGGCGGCGTTGCATTGTGCCCTTAAGCAAGACGCATTTATCCTAGCTTAGTACTGGTTCAACCCTGGAAGACCCGTCCCTATATAACTGAATGATTGTTGAGGGGATGTAATGAATCAAATCAAACTAGTACTTCGTGCGCATACTTTCGCTTAAAACTGACAGCTACTTCTCGGAAGGGAGTGATATGACGGCAGAAATTATTTCACGATCAATCTCAATGAAAGTATGAGACCGGGCTGCGATCAAACTCGGGACACCAGGATCTGCAGTCAGCCAGACACGTTACCGACTACCTACGCGGCCCGGTATTCAGGAATATTTGAACCGTGACATGTGATTTCCAACAATGTGCCATCTTGACAAGCGTAGACTCAGACGAACCTGTGAAGCCTCCTGTTAAGCTTAGAAACACCAAATTAAGTTCGATCAGTAGCTTAACACTTATATAATAATTAAGCGACAAGCAAAGGCTCTGATCAGTGTGCGCGTATGCGCAGGCTCGTCTGAGCCTTTGCTGGTCGCACACACGACATTGTTGGAAATCTCATGTCACTGCTCATTTGTGCCTGCAGCAAATTTTGTGCCTGCAGGAATTTTTGTGCCAGCAGCAAATTTTTGTGCCAGGAGCAAATTTTGTGCTAGCAGAAAATTTTGTGCTAGCAGAAATTTTTGTGCCAGCAGCAAGTTTTGTGCTAGCAGAAATTTTTGTGCTAGCAGAAATTTTTTTGCCAGCAGCAAATTTTGTGCTAGCAGAAATTTTTGTGCTAGCAGAAAATTTTTTGCTAGCAGAAATTTTTGTGCTAGCAGAATTTTTTCTGCTGGCCGCAAATTTTTTGCTAGCAAAATTTTTTTGTGCTAGCAGGAAATTTTGTGCTAGCAGAATTTTTTGTGCTAGCAGAAAATTTTTTGCTGGCAGCAAATTTTGTGCTAGCAAAATTTTTTGTGCTCGCAGAAAATTTTTGGCCAGCAGCAAATTTGTGCCAGCAGAAATTTTTTGCTGGCAGCAAAATTTGTGCTAGCAGAAATTTTTGTGCTAGCAGAAATTTTTGTGCTAGCAGAATTTTTTTGCCAGCAGCAAATTTTGTGCTAGCAGAAAATCTTTTGCTGGCAGCAAATTTTTTGCTAGCAGAAATTTTTGTGCTAGCAGAATTTTTTCTGCTGGCAGCAAATTTTTTGCTAGCAGAAATTTTTGTGCCAGCAGCAAATTTTGTGCTAGCAGAAATTTTTGTGCTAGCAGAATTTTTTCTGCTGGCCGCAAATTTTTTTTGTGCTAGCAGGAAATTTTGTGCTAGCAGAATTTTTTGTGCTAGCAGAAATTTTTGTGCTAGCAGATTTTTTTTGCCAGCAGCAAATTTTGTGCTAGCAGAAAATCTTTTGCTGGCAGCAAATTTTTTGCTAGCAGAAATTTTTGTGCTAGCAGAATTTTTTCTGCTGGCAGCAAATTTTTTGCTAGCAGAAATTTTTGTGCCAGCAGAAAATTTTTTGCCAGCAGCTAATTTTGTGCTAGCAGAAAATTTTGTGCTAGCAGAAAATTTTTTGCTGGCAGCAAATTTTGTGCTAGCAGAAATTTTTGTGCTAGCAGATTTTTTTTGCTGGCAGCAAATTTTGTGCTAGCAGAAATTTTTGTGCTAGCAGAAAATTTTTTGCCGGCAGCAAATTTTTTGCTGGCAGCAAATTTTGTGCTAGCAGGAATTTTTGTGCCAGCAGCAAATTTTTTGCTAGCAAAATTTTTTGTGCTAGAAATTTTGTGCTAACTTGACCGTTTTTCTCTGCCATAAATTTGCTGCCAACTTTACCATTTTTTGCTGCGGCAAAATTGCTGCTAACTTGACCGTTTTTTGCTGCAGAAAAATTGCTGCTAACTTTACCGTTTTTTACTGCTGCTGCTGACTTGACCGTTTTTCACTGCAGAAAAATTGCTGCCAACTTTACCGTTTTTTGCTGCAGCAAAATTAGTGCTAACTTTACCGACCTCCTAAAAGGCTTAAGTGCAAAATATGTGGTCTTAGAATGATAAGGAATACCTATATCTATATCAGAACATGCAGAAAGTATGAGAAAGCGTGCATTAGAATTTTCAAAGTAAACATATTTCAATGGTTCTATGTTGAGAAATTGGTTATCATCCTCAATTTCTAGAAATATGGGCTACATTTTCAGTAAATATATTATACATAATTGCCGCCATTTGCTGGTTCAGCCTTGAGCATTACATTAAGGTTCATCGGCCGCGATGTTAAACAATACAGCTACTTGCTTTTCTCTATGTTTTTACGATTTGTTTAAAAAAGTTTTCCATTCATTTTTGTCTAAAGGACATATAGGAGACAGTACATGCGAACTGAATACTACCAGCCAATTGAGCCTGTGCATCTGCTTAGTCTCGCTACAGCTTTCATTGCTCACTAACATTAAGTATGGTAGATAGATAGATTGAATGGAGTTTTATATAAAGTAGGCTATTTAGATATATAGCCCACTGCATGGCCGGTATGGACCATTGAAGAACGAATATTACGCATGCGCGATGCCATTTTCAATTAACTATTAATTTGCATGCTGGGTATTTTGTTTTAGGTTTTGCTGTCGTCTTCTGCCTTTTTTACTAATTCAACTTTTTCAAAAGAAAACACTAGTATATTAGAGTGTCAAACAGTTTGGATCCAAATCAGGACCGGCATTATGCCGGTCCTGATAATGCCGGTCCTGATCTGGGTCCAAATTGTTTGCCAATATTATCAGCCGATGACAAAGGTCACCACTAGCAAAGCAAGAGTTTATGAATATGAAATACAATATTAGCTTGTCAGATGTGCCAGCTGATCCTACCAAGAAACGTCGTGTGAAAAGAACAATTTTACCATATAATGTCGTTGAAGGCCAAACATGGTGCTTGGTATGCACACATGGTTTGTTTATAACCTTCTCTGTGCACATCAACTTGATATTGGTGTATCATGAAGGTATAAATTGGCAAACGACGATTTCAAACTGGGCATGCGCATCCCCACGGCTTGGGGATGCGCATGCCCAGTTTGAAATCTTCGTTTGCTCAAGAGGTATTATTCATTTCACATGACATTGTTAAACATGTTTCGAGGCAGGTAAAGGTATTCACGCGTTGTATTACAGAGGTGTTGTATTTTTTTTCAAATTAACGAGTGGGATGGGAAAGTGTCCTTCACCTGTTAAGACATAGACGATATTAACCCGTTTCCCGCCATGCACTACAAATCATAATATACTGATGCATTGGAAACAATATAAACACAAAGATCGGCAAACATACTGTTTGCACACATGATAAAAGTAGTCTGGGGGAATTTGAATATATGCGACAGAAGACATTTTCAGAATATAGAGTTGCTATATCTGTTAAGTTCCATGCTAGCATAATTAAATATTAAAGGGGGAGTTCCAAATCTGCCCACGCATGGATTTGGATAATATTTTGTATGTTGAATACCTACGGTATAACAACTACAAAAATGTAATTATTTTATTCCTCGAATGCTGTTAGGCCACAGGGGGACACCTTGAAGTACACCCTCTTTGTACTAATATATGACCTATTAAATATCAGTCTCAAATCATTAACATTGTTGACTGCTTCATTCTATAATTGGAATATAAAAGAAGACTTCCCAGGGTATACCTTACTACCATTAATGTATATGAGTACATCTAGATAAATTTTTTCTGACCCATTAAAATTTGAATTATCCACAATTTGAACACTAAAGTTAGCGTCTATAGGGGATTCTGTCCTAATATTTACCATGTTCCAGTTTTTGTCAACCCATAATATTTTCAGAAAAGTAGGTCAAATACATCCTCTTCATGCATGTAAATTTTGATAAAATTTGGACACCGGTAAAAGTGTTATAATTTGCATGAAATGAGTTAAGTCAGTTTTGATTCATAAGTGATTTCAAATAAAATATTCCAGTTAGGTCTTACAAACCGCAGTTTTTCCACCAGTATTATACTAAAAACGTATTGACTATCACTATTTAGTATCTTCATCCAAATTTGGTCCGATAATTTGATGGTGTCAGAAAATTTAGCTAATAGAATAGCATAAAACTGGCATTTTTGTAAGCAGCACTTGATAAGTAGCACTCAGTCTAGAACTTAGGTGTGCGGGTGGATGTCCAGCAAGTACCATTTGTGAATTGATCTTCCACTGGTTTCCAAATTATTTTTGGACTGAAGCCAACAGGTGTTTGTGCTCTTAATGTCTTTTAGCCAATGAAAAAAAAAATAAAAAAGATTAGGATTTATGCTAGGTAATTCATCGTCTCCATCTACATTCTATGTTCCTGTTGCACCGAGAATTTCCTCTTTCTTATGTCCATCCGAATCAAATATTGAGGGTAAATTGGTTCAGGACTATGTGCATACTTCTCATTAACTCTCACAAACTTAGTGAAACAAGGTCAAGTGTTTAAGAAATAGTGTACGTTCTCACTATTTTGGTAGGATTTTTTTTCAGAGAACTTGGATTTCACACCAGCTGTCTTTGTATTGGGGAAAACTTTCCCTCTTACATTGATGAAGTGTTGTATTTTCATATTCTGTTCCTTCTGGAATATTTAGTTTCAGCAGAAAGTAGAAGACCATTAAAGCCAGTGCTAGGAGGCACGCGGGCTGCAGCACTTTTCATTTAGTGTCATGCAGAGTCTGAGTGATATTGAGTCTTAAGTTTTAAAATTTTATAGTTTATCTCTAGTATGGAATGATCCGTTTTCCAACATTATTTAAATAGTATCCCTACTTTGCAGTCCCTTAGTCAATCAATGTGTACATTTTAATGAATGGTTTACAGAATCTTTTTTGAATTGCATTGTATCTTAATTGGTATTGATTGTGGTTATTTCTCCTGCATTAAGTTCTATCCGCTAAAACATTTCAAAAGAGTATCCAAAATACTTATTGTAAACCCCATTTAAAATCATTAATATTCCAACAAAAGTTTTAAAACTGCTCTAATAAATAGAAATGGAGTTGATGAAAATAAAAATGATCCTTTTTAAGATTATAAATGGATTTTCTAGCATTAAGAAACACTTAGCGAATTTTTTAATATATACATACTGAACAACTGGCATTAGACGAGGTGAAACAGTCTTTGTGCTGTTATTTCCATCGTGGTTATAGAATCACGACTTTGATTCTCAAATGACCTCATAACAATAATGCTGACATACTAAATATTTTTGTAAAACAGGGCATAAATATTTATAATGAATTTAATAATATTTATTCATTTAACAAGAGTCTGACTCACCATTCAAACAAATATATTTCTGGGCTTCAAATCTTGTGAATATTATCCTTATACATTATAGATGGGAAAGGTTGACAAGAACTGTAACACGCCATAATGAAAACCCAAACATTGTTGATATAATTTGTACAGCTGAATTTGAGTAAATATTCTAAAGGAAACATTATTTTAACCATTTTATGTGATAGAAATGGTAATGTGTGTACTGCACACATAAGCTAGAACTCACAGATTATTCTAATAATTATCAATTTTAGAAATTCTGATTTCTGATAGATGTAAATTGTGCTGCTTTGGGGGGTACCCCTATAATCACATACTACTCAATACCAAATGTTGTAATCAACCAATAAAAAGCGATAAAAAAACAAAATGCTTATAAGCCAAACAGATAATTTGCATAATATCATGAAGATCTATGCCTGCGCAGAACAGAACTCTATATAAATTGAGCATACTGCTGGAAGTTTACATAAAGTCTTGATTTTTACATTCTGCAAAATTTTGACCATTAAGATTGAAATTCAGAAAACTTCATTTTACCGGTTTTATTTTTTCTTCAGATTTTATGATTATAACAAACACATGTGTGGACAAGTTTGATATAAATTTCATAGGTTGACAAGAACAGCAACTAGGCAAAATTGACAAATTTAATTTATTGAAAATATTTTCAAAATGTTAAATTTAGGGGTACCTTCAAACAAAATTTGACGTGGACTTGTTCATTTTAATATATGTATGGTACATATATAATTACAAACTACTAGGCATCATGTTGAGAATAAATTAGGCTGAAAAATCAAAAATCTTGTCGCATAGGGCCACTTTTAAATAGGGTGTCTATTTATTTAATTTTAAAATTTAAAATTATTTAAATTTTAACAACTGAAATAGATGAATGGGTAAATATCTCACAAATGGAACACACATGTAATAGACAATCTTTCTGCAAAATTCTATCAAATTCTGTGTGTGGGCAGAACCCTATGTAAATTTCATATAGGGTGGAACTCCCCCTTTCATTGAAAAAGGCACTGTTGTGTGTTTAGCCCATGTATGTGTGTGCATATGAATATATAATAGGGCACTTCCTAGAACTTAAGCTGTACTGTCATAGTTGTATTAAAAGAAGTATGTTCAGCAGTACTGTCATAGTTGTATTAAAAGAAGTATGTTCAGCAGTACTGTCATAGTTGTATTAAAAGAAGTATATTCAGCAGTACTGTCATAGTTGTATTAAAAGAAGTAAGTTCAGCAGTACTGTCATAGTTGTATTAAAAGAAGTATGCACCTTTAACCGGTGTATTTTGGTCATATCAACCCAACTTTAGTTATGGGTCTTAATTAAACAGTTGAGTTGGGTATGATTCTTCATCCACTCCATACTATCTGATGAGCACCAAACTCACATGTATCGGCTTATTTATTCTGTTAAATTGTCATTGAACTTTGTAACCCAATTATCAAACTCGTGAGAGATCGCAATAAGGATGTCATGAAAGGAGCATTCTCAGGAGAATACAGTGTTACATTCTAGCAAAAAATAAATTCGTTTTTAGAACTAACTTGACATGTTCTAGTTCAAGTTGCGACTTTTTGTAATTTACTTCGATATCCTAAAGGTTGTTAAACGATTTGAGAAATAGAACGTAGAAAAATGTCTTCGAGTTTATGATGTAAAAATCTGCTCAATGTATATACATATAGAGGTAGAAATAGGCCAATGCATCAAAATGATATATCTTTCCTGTAGCGCTGGATCTCATTAAGACTGCTTTAATGTTTGGAATAATAAAAAAGAGGATACACATGTAATCATTATTTTAACAGTGCAAAAACACACCGGGTAGGTGACAATCGAAAAGGTTAATACTATCGAGGAACGTAGATCAAAATATCGTTAGAAACAGAGTTTTCGATTACCATTTGTCGCCAGTCGATTTTTGATCCGCGTCCGTCGATTGTTAACAGCGTTTGCGATTGCCGCCTACCCAGTGTAAAAATAGATGAAACTGAGCGTTTTAGGCTCACGCCTTCGTCATGTCAGGAATTCAAATTTTTTAGTCTGTTGAAAAAAACTCTTCAGCACAACTAATTAGTATGATTCGTTCCCTTTGACAGTCTATCCTTTGAGGACCAAATCAGTACTGGATGGTAGAACAGTTATCGAACTACTTCTTTGGGGGGGGGGGGGGGTAATTGGCATGTTTTATCAACAACACACAAGAAAGAGCAATTATAGAGTACATGTAAAACGGCATTATTGCTATCAAAGCGCTGAGAATATTGATTGAGACGGTTGCTGTACTTCATTCTCCACTACGTTAGCTTTCATGCCAGGTTTGAAGACGCCAGGGATGATGCTACAAGTTTGAGAATTTAATAGCTTCCTCCGTTCTACCTCAGCTTTACCGGCTTAGGCTTCATGCAACAGTGTCTATTCTCAATTTACATCTACAGTAAAACCTGTGTTAAAGGGCCACTCAAAAATAGACAACACAAAGATCTAAATGACAAATGCTAGCTGAATGAAGATCGAAAGTATTGCAGAATGCTCCAAAGTATTGCGGAGCATTCTGCAATACGTTTGACCTGCATTAAGCGATAATTGGTCTTGACAACCAATTTTCTTGCTTTTTGAGAATGGCCGTTTTACACAGGCGTCCGTTCTAAGGCGGTGGTTCTGTTGTTGTTGACTTTTTGTTTATTGTTACTCCCATTGTGGGAGTCTGTAATTGTTCTATGTTTTGTTGTACGTTACTTTATGTCCATTGCAATCATCTTGATGGGGAAGAGTGAGCTGATTGCTTTGCTTAATTTGTCTTCCTGGTGTCTCGTGATGGTTGAGCGGCTCTTCCTCGCGATGCCACGGGGTTGTCTGCAGTTTGTGATTGTGGTATTTCCTGATCATACTCACTTACTATTTACTGTATATTCTTATCTGAACCAAAATCTTAGAAGTAGCGTTTGTGGACTACAACTGGTTTGTTGCTGACAGTAGAATACACGAAGAGAGAGAGAGAGAGAGAGAGAGAGAGAGAGAAAGAGACATAGGCAGACAGATGACTTTACAAGTTGATAGACTGGGGAAGAGTATCAGGTTCACAAGAACTATTGAAGCATTGTGTGGTCGCTATTATTGAAGGAAATATTGTCACAAACGTGCATATTTCGTTCAGTAAATATCATTGGGAGTGAATGCAACTTGAGATTGGCAAATGTCAATATAGAAATGGAAAGCCATTAAACAAATAAAAATATATGCCAGTGATTTTTATGAATGTCACTGTGACACTTTTAATGTAGAAGTGGGTGTTTTTAAAGACATGCGGTATGAAGATTCTGATTCTTAAGAGGTAAGCATATTTGCACAGTTTAAGATTGGTGGTTTAAAATACTTAGCTTTCTTTGTCCCAACTCTTAAAGTAAAAAGAAATCTCACTTAGAGCAAATTCTTTCCTGTAAGAATAGCTCATTTCTAACGAGTTCGTTTGTTTTTTTTCTCAAGGGGGAATATCTTGTTCTTTTAAAAGTGTTAGAAAATGCGGTATTCATTCTTATCCTAATTTTCTTATGAATTATTTATAATGTGCTTTTTTTTAAATTGCCATTTATCAGAAATTAAACATAATTAAACTAACATACAGTAGTGTCCATTTAAGGTCACCACTGGCACCAATAACCGTAACTCTTGCATGACTAAATCACTTTTGCCATATTATTTTGATAACTAAAAGTAAGTCAAGTAAATGAACTTGGCACGCAAAATGCAATCATAGTACATTAAACTATCTAGCTACTTTAGCAAGACAGTCCCTGATTATTATTTTAGCATTGTATCAAAATTCAGTAAACTTAGTAAACCTTAACAATTTGAAAACTGGATTTCTAAATAGGATGAAAAACTATTTTGAATCATTTCTATGACATTCTATGACAAGCTACAGACTGTAACTGTTTTATTTGGTCACATTTTATTTTTTTCAAACAAAAGTTAATGCCACTGAATATCTATATTAGAAATAAGTTAACCACTTGTTCTTCAATAACTTGCTTAGAAAGCATGATATTGGAGTAAAAAGTATTTGATACATCTTCACATCTATTAGAATAACTGATATAAAATATAGCATCAGACACGAATTATAGCCCTTGGTTTTGTGCTTTAAGGTAATAAATCAACAAAATATGAACTGATCAAAGGCCCTTAAATGTTTGACGTGTGTAGAAATTCTCGACCACTTTGATATATTTCGATGACTTCTGCAATTGTTTTTTTTTTATTTCAGCATCAGAAATACATAAACTCTGAAAAACAATTGAAGGATATTGAAATTCTATTTTATTTCTAGCATTTATAAGATACAGATATCAGCTATCAAAATGTATGTTTAGTTAATGCCACACTTCAACGAATCAAGTACAGTACAATTCAAAATGATGTTACTCACTGCGCTAAAAATCGCCAACATTTAAAAATGATTAAACCCCATTTTTATTGTGTGCATACTTTAATGTCTGGATACAAAATTATTGCTGGCTCTCGTTCATAAGTTTGACACCTAATTTTATAGTCAATGTTTACCTGCTAATCTGTTTAAGAAAGTTGGCAAAGATCAGGAATCGATAAAATCAAGTACCAAACCTGACTCAGGATATCACATGGGAAAGTGACAAAAACACAATTTAACATCACAAACGAGAGCCAAGAGGTCAGTCCTTTCCCAACAGGTGACCACAAGGCAGCAATGAACAGACGCAAAAGCATGACAAACACAAGACATAAATAACGGGTCGAGCCTCACCGGCGTGCCGCGGTGTGGTCCTTTGGCAAGACAAATTTATCCTAGCTTAGTACTGGTTCAACCCAGGAAGACCCGTCTCTGTTTAACTGAAAGATTGTTGATGGGACGTAAAGAATCAAATCAAACAAACAAACAAACAAACACAAATGATCCATGAAAGAAGTACTGTCTTGGAACGGGCAGAAAAATGTCTTACTGGAGGGTTTAAACCAGTCTCACGGCGTCAACCTCACCCATAGTTCAGATGCGGATCAAGACATATTGAACTTGGAATTTTTGATAATTTTTAGAGGCATCGAGCAAGTTTTAAATTCTGATTAACTAAAATTCAGGACTTTGGAAATTTTGAACTTTCACCCATGTAGATGCGTTTCTCTTTTACTTCATTTATGGAGACAAAAATGCCAGTAATGCATGTCTATGAAGTGACATAGCTCTACTACTGAATTATGACTTCAACTTTTTATTGTTTTTATATCACTATTAATAGAATGAAAAAAGTCTGAATACGAAATACAAAGAAAATCTGTTTCTCGGGAAAAAATGCCCAGGTGTTGGTATTGACCTAAACAAAATCAAAACTACCTTATCTATCTCTTTTTTGCGATTTTGTTTATAGCAAGAATAAGTGTTGTAGAGAAGTAGAAAGTAGAGCAATCTCACATTGCTTTGCATTGGTCAATTCTGCTTACAAATATATGCCCTTATTCTCCGTATCAAGTCCCATTGTCTGTTAATTTTCCTTTATGGTCTTGTAATTTACGGACACAATTAGAAGAAAATCACAATTACAGCTTTTATCTCTAAAATTCACAACCCACGCATCGTTCCATTTGGCTGTTGCATTATATGTAAATATCATTGCAACGACCTTTTACATAATTGAATAATTACAGAATAATATTGTCCTAGGGCAAGCGTGACATTTTCAATAAACAAGTTTCGCAAGTTCTGAACATGGGCTTGTCAGAGATTTCTGCCTAGTTTCTCTCTGGGAATTGGAAGCTGTGATCAATCTTAATCTCAGTAGGTGTAACCGCTCTTATTAACCTTTGTTACAAGCAGACGACTATCTCAGATGCAATAATGACTGCAGTTTCTCGGCCTGAAAAGACACATTAGAATAATAATATTATATTATATTTTGGGCAGCACGTAGGATTCTGATTCTTATTGCATATGCAAACAATTGAAGCCTCCTTTAACCCATAAAGCGCCGTCTATAATTTGCAGCAGACAACAATTTCAGATGTTTCTGTTTTGTTTTGTTTTTAACTTTTTTTTTTTGATACTTCGTGAGAATCGTGTGCTGACAAACCATTCTCATGGTATATCATTCCTTTTTGTTTCAAAAATTAGGAAAGATGTCGCAAAATTTTTCCGCTCGCTGCAGTCGCTATTGGCGCCTTAAGGGTTAAACGCCCATGGTGGCGTTAGGCATAAAGATCTGTCTGAATTTTCATTGGCGTACATACTTAGTGTAGGCTCAGATGAGTCTGCGCTTTTCGTCTGAGCCTTCGTTGCTTGACAAAGCCATAAGCACTTAAATATCACGTGTTGGCAATTTTGGCATTAATTAGCAAACAGGGCTCACAAAAAGCCTTTCTTTTCCCGACATTTTGAACTCTTCCTACTCGTTGTTCTCTTTCTATTTATTAAAAGAGACAAATAAAAAATATATAACTCTACCTGTTGAAATAACAAGCCTATCGTAATGACTATGTTTAATCAGAGCAACAGTAATGAATCAAAATGACGTAACAAAGCAACTGACGTTATTAACGTAACGTCATAACGTTGACAGGTTCGTGTAATTTATGAAGGATATTACAGTTTTCCCTTATTTTAAAAGAAACTTCTATGTTGTTGTATTTAAATTTGACAGTCTTTGGTGAATTCTGAAAATGATTAATATTTCAAATAACTATCAAACTTAATGTATAAAGACGCATTGAGTATTTTGCATAATTAACTCACCACGTCAAAATTTGATTATAAATTATTCTAGTGTCTCTGAATATAAAATATTCTAGTGTCTCTTTCCCTTCATTCAACTTCTTCTCCATCTCTTTATCTTATACTCTGTCACCTGATTTTCACCTTTTGCTATTCTTTGTTTTTGGTCCTGATTACGGCTCTCCAGTTCGGACTCCTCAATGTATGAATGCGTGAACGTCTCATTATGTATTCCCTACATGTGGTCGTCAATTTCTGTATCAACTTTTTATCTATACGTTCTCGTAGTTTTCTCTCCCAATTTGTGTCACATTTGCGAAATACTGCAGATTCATTTTAAAATGTCTGCGTCGTAGGCACCAGGGGACAGTTTTCGAATTTGGGGATGGACAAATTTTAATATATTCTAGCATAAGGGGTCTAAAAAAAGCATATTTTGATTTTAACATGATGATATATGAGCATATTTCAGCTAAAAGCTGTAAGGATGTGACACTGTATTTCTGCAAGTTTGAATAAAAAAAAAATATATGTGTATATGCATTTTATAGGAATTGTTGTATCATATACGATCCAATAGTGACCGCTTTTGTAAATCAAACTTTTGCCAAGCTACTATTTTTAACCCTTCGCCTGCTCCGAAAATATGCATCTGCCCTTGTCGTCGGCTGTAGTCATCGACTTATATACATGCTCACAGCATGAACTTTTTTCTGTGTGTTTATTGGACAGTGTAGACCCTAATCAGACTGGTCCTAGTGGAGCAGTCTGATCCGGCTCTACACTGTTTGTTATATGAAATGTCGCTCGGCTGTAGTCATCGGTTGTATGCTTATGCTCACGGTATACTTTTTCTGCGTGTTTTAGGTAGTTTGGACCCTGTTCGGACTGATCCTAGAGGAGCAGTCTGATCAGGATCTACACTGTTTATTTTCTTATATGCGGGCGGTTGTAGTTGTCGGCTGTTTTCATTAATCAATTTCAGCGTGTTTATTGGGCAGTGCGGACCCTGATCAGACTGATCCTAGAGGAACAGTCTGATCTGGTTCTACACTGTTTGCTATATTTATATGCGTTTTTAATAATCAGCGGACTACATGCTGTTGTATATCTTTAATAGCATTTAGCAGTCGTAGAGTTCAGCGCTACTGGGCTCGTCAATACCGCCGTATTGATGGACCCTAGTTCTGTTTTCATTGTACTTAATTTCCCCCGCTAATTTCTAGGTTACGTATCTGTCTTGGCGCTATGCCGCACGTTATACGTTACGTCCTAACGTGTTTGTGGTGCGTCACGTCATTTACTTGTTTATTATTATTCCTGATGAAGCCAATATGGCGAAACGTTGGATATTAAATAATAATTAAATGTAAAAATTCGTGTTGGTGTTGAATAATTGTTAATTAATTGTAAATACTTTCAACACCATGGCATCATTAAATGATCCACGATTACAGCTAGAAAAATTAGCGGAAAAACAAATGAAATCTGTGCTTCACACGAAATTCTTAGAGGAGTGTTTGTCTGAAGAAATTGTACCGAAAGGGCTGCAGCTTAAACTCCAAGTCGGCGTAGGAAATGACCCTTAGGACCAAGAACTTCAAGCCTCCATTAACAAACTACTCACTTAAACAAGTTTGCATGTCCTAAACCTTATCAGAGAGGGACATATGAGGAAGACAAGAGTTCTCGCCAATTCAATAGAGGAGGTACGGCGGAAATTCAAGGAGAGAATGTCGGATAAACAGTTGTTTGATATGGACACTTCAATCTTCAAGAAAACTGAAGAAAAGAAAAACATCATGTCTGAAAAACATAGGAAAAAACTGACTCATCTCCAGCAGCAGCGTACCGGAGAAAAGTCAAGGGACATTAGCCACTCAACGCACAAGAATGAACAGAAGAAAACCGGCAAAACAGTGAGTACCGTTCATATTTCTTCTGACTGTACAAGTGTACCTCTCAACACTGTAAAATCAAAGCTGAAAAGCGCAAATAAAAGGCATACCAAAAAGAGCAAATCCAAATCAAACAATCAACATGTTAGTCCTAAAACCGGACCAGTGACTCCTGATGATGATGTTATCATCGTTGGTACATCAACAAAAACAAAGCATCAAACAACTAAAGAGCTGGAACCCAAACAAAGAACCAGTTCTCAAAACAAGCCAGCAAAAGACGCAATAGCCCCGGGCACAAGAAAATCATACGCAGAGGCCATAAAAAACGGGGCGAAGTCAACAACGATGCAAGGACTGAACAAGGACTCCCTGCACAAAACTCTACAGACAGTCCTAACGACCGTGCAACAGCTGATGAAAACAGTTCAACAAAACGGAGAACACGGCGATTCGTCAGATGTAGTAATAGAAATGCATGGAAAAAGGCCAAAAAGAGGACAAAACAAATCGCAAGGGGTAAAAAGACAGTTTTAAACTTGTCTGATAGGCGGTTGTCAGATGACGACTTTATTTTGTTGGGGAAGGGATTATCTTTCTGTCCCAAACAAAAAGTCATGATAAAATCAAGCTCGCTGAGGAACTCTTTAAATATACGTGGCGGATGCGTCTTAAAGAGTTCTTCTTTGAACCTGACAAAAATAAAGACAACTATTCCCAGCTTCCCTTTTTCAACAGAAAACAGTCGTCATTTACGCCGCCTAATGGTCGTGATGTGTACTTAGATTTTTATATTGAAGCTATTTCACAAGAAATATTACATAGTGAAATCAATGGTAAACGCCATAGCAATATATCAAAGTCAGAATTTGCATCGCTTAGAAGTCTTTCTCGTGACGACTCAATTGTTATTAAAAAGGCTGACAAACCGGGACAATTGTTATAATGAAAAAGTGTGACTATATAGCTGAAGTAGAGCGGCAACTTCATAATAGTAACTATTATGAAAAACTTGAATCTGATCCGTCTGAAGATGTAAAATCAAAAATAGTAAACTGTATAGATGAACTCAGTGAAGAAACTCCATATATATCAGATTTATTTGATGTTTTTCCGTCCGAAATACGGACTCCACAGTTTTACATTTTACCCAAGACACATAAAGAACATGATGAAAGTTTACCTATAGGCTATCCTGGTCGCCCTATTGTTTCCGCGTGTAATTCTAGCACTGACAATATTTCCAAATATGTGGATTATGTTTTAAAACCACTCATGCAGTCGCTTCCATCCTATGTAAAAGATACTACAGAACTCAAATCCTCAAAATTAGCACATGCTAATTCTTATTTGGTCACTTTAGATGTATCTTCACTTTATACAAATATTCCACATAAGGATGGTCTTGACGCATGTAGGGGTTTCTTGAATAATACAAGTGCCTCGAATGAGCTGCCTGTTAGCAGCTTACTCAAATTAATTCAACTAGTTCTCGAAAACAATCATTTTTGGTTCAATAAAGAGAATTACATACAGAAAATGGGCACAGCAATGGGAAGTCCTATGGCACCAGCTTATGCTTCATTATTTATGGGTAAGCTCGAACAGGAGTTCTTGGAAAGTAGAGACCTTATTCCTAGCGTATGGCTAAGATTTTTGGATGATATTTTCATGGTATGGGATCATTCTCTTGAAAGCTTACATAGTTTTATAGATGCTCTCAACTCTTTTCATCCTACAATCAAATTTACATATACTATTTCATCAAAAGAAGTAAATTTTCTTGATGTAACTGTTACTAAGTCTGATAATTTAGATTTTATTACAGAGGTATATGTTAAATCCACAAATATTCATCAATATGTTGAATATTCTTCATGTCACCCAAAAGCATGTAAAAATGGCATTCCTTTCAGTCAATGTAAACGGTACAGAAGAATAATATCTGATGATGCTAAGTTCAGTGAAAGCGTTTCACAGCTGCGTGATTTTTTCCTTGAGAGAAATTATCCTGCTAGTATTGTTGATCAACCACTTGTTAAAGTATCTTTATTGTCACAAGATCAAGCTCTCCAGTCGTCAGAAAATAATCGTGACAAAAACATTATTCCGTTTGTGGTTGAATATAATCCCTCTTTACCTAAGATAGGTCTAATAATAAATAAATACTGGGATTTGTTGCAACTCTCACAGAAGGACAGCGTTAAAAATGTACATGCTTATAAGCCTATTTTGGCTTTTAAGCGTCCGAGGAATTTGCGTGACTTTTTAGTACATTCTTCGTTTAATGATACATTGAGTCATTTTCACAGTCATGCAACCGACGAAGATGCTCACATTGTAAAAATATTGTTAAAAGTGATGTTTTTACAAGCAGCCGTACCCAGAACTCGTTCAATCTTCGATTTTCAACAGATTGTACGTCCCAGAATGTTATATATCTTATTGAATGTAAACGCTGTAATATGCAATACGTCGGTCAAACTAATCAAAAAAGTAAGTAAGGTTGCAAAGATCAGGAATCGATACAATCAAGTACCACACCTGACCCAGGATACCAATGGGAAAGTGACAAACTCACAGAAGACACCACAAACGAAAGCCAAGAGGTCAGCCCTTTCCCAGCAGGTGACCACGAAGCACATATAAACAGACGCGCACAAAACATAGCAAACACAAGACAGAACAAAAACATAAAAGATCCACAAAAGAAGTACCGCCTTGGAACGGTCAGTAAAATATTTTACTGGAGGGCTTAAACCGGTTTAACGGCGCCAACATCACCCTTAATTCAGATGTGGATCAAGACACATAGATATTTGGTTTGCATGAAAGACCCCTAACTTATCAATGCATCATCTCCTAAAACATATAAATCAAGATATAACAAGGAGATAAAGCAAGGATAAGGACTCAACAGTAAATTAAACTGAATACCAGAGCAAAAGAAATCCAACAGGTAAACCCCGGTGGGCCCGACAAACAGCCAAAGCATCAGGCCCCTACCATCTCATCAATAGATAAGTCTTTAAGTCGGAACCATCATAGAGTCTGAAGTCCGACCCACCGGCGTGCAATTAAAGAGGAAAGCAAAGTTGCCAACTGTGTTTCTAAACGTATGAACAGTCATAGATTTGATATCAACAATTTCGATAGTCAAGGCTATGCTTCAAATGTTGCTTTACATTTCAATTCATATTCACATTCTATTGCAGATTCTAACACACCTCGCCTATAGAGCCAACGGTAACACACTGTGATATATCAGACAATAATTCACCGCAAAAGTGTGTGATAGCTGACGTCACTGGAAAATGACGTCATTCATAGCGTTAGACGGTGTAACGTCGTTTTTACGCTTAAAATACGTTACAATTACATGTAAACGTATGCGATGTAGTCTAAGTACTGGCGGGAGGTCTTCAGTGCAATGGCGGAAAGTTGGAAGAAGCTGAAGACTTCAAATGTGTTTTCGTCGTTTATTGTGTTTTAGAATCGAAATAGGTCAGCTCCATTGCGTGAATTGTTGAGCAATAATTCACTGTTTGTCGGTCAGTTGTACGACGATAAATCACTCGCGCTGCGCGCTCGTGATTTGATCTTCTTTACAACTGACCTCCAAACAGTGAATTATTACTCAACAATTCACTACTGGAGCTGATCTATTTCTTAATTTCAGTTTTCTTCCAATTGATGTTGTTAAGGATGAGATGACTCGTTTGTGCAAGGAAACTTATTGGATACATAAACTTGATACCTTGCACCCTAAAGGCATGAATTCCAAATTATTGTACGATGTTTAGTAGTAGTTTGGCAACTATTGTTTGTTCCTATTATTACTTTTTTGTGTATATGCATTTTATAGGAATTGTTGTATCATATACGATCCAATAGTGACCGCTTTTGTAAATCAAACTTTTGCCAAGCTACTATTTTTAACCCTTCGCCTGCTCCGAAAATATGCATCTGCCCTTGTCGTCGGCTGTAGTCATAGACTTATATACATGCTCACAGCATGAACTTTTTTCTGTGTGTTTATTGGACAGTGTAGACCCTAATCAGACTGGTCCTAGTGGAGCAGTCTGATCCAGCTCTACACTGTTTGTTATATGAAATGTCGCTCGGCTGTAGTCATCGGTTGTATGCTTATGCTCACGGTATACTTTTTCTGCGTGTTTTAGGTAGTTTGGACCCTGTTCGGACTGATCCTAGAGGAGCAGTCTGATCAGGATCTACACTGTTTATTTTCTTATATGCGGGCGGTTGTAGTTGTCGGCTGTTTTCATTAATCAATTTCAGCGTGTTTATTGGGCAGTGCGGACCCTGATCAGACTGATCCTAGAGGAACAGTCTGATCTGGTTCTACACTGTTTGCTATATTTATATGCGTTTTTAATAATCAGCGGACTACATGCTGTTGTATATCTTTAATAGCATTTAGCAGTCGTAGAGTTCAGCGCTACTGGGCTCGTCAATACCGCCGTATTGATGGACCCTACTTCTGTTTTCATTGTACTTAATTTCCCCCGCTAATTTCTAGGTTACGTATCTGTCTTGGCGCTATGCCGCACGTTATACGTTACGTCCTAACGTGTTTGTGGTGCGTCACGTCATTTACTTGTTTATTATTATTCCTGATGAAGCCAATATGGCGAAACGTTGGATATTAAATAATAATTAAATGTAAAAATTCGTGTTGGTGTTGAATAATTGTTAATTACAAGTTTGAATGAAATACGAAACTAAAACTTCCTAGCTTACAGCCCTGCTTGTGGCGAAGAACATCGCGTCAGCTGCAGTTGACAGTTGTTTCCAGTGAGCATTTAAATTGTCTTGCATTCCGAGAGATTTTGCCAACAAGTTAATTGGTTAGTTAAGTTTCCCCTTTTGCTTTTAAATATTGTGTAATATTGATCTACAGGCTGAAAGTGAGTGATAGGGCTGGTGACATGCAGGTAACTTTCAGTTTCCATATAAGTTGTGTCCGGGTCAATGTATTTTCAATATTGAAAAAGTGTTGATGGGGATATAACAATTACTCCACTAGTACCTAGGTTTGGGCCATAGTGTCTTTATTTTAAAATTTTCCAGACTCTTGCTGGTAGTAAGACAAGGTAGGAAGCGAGTTGATGTGCTAATTTGTTGAGAAGTTATTAAGTTTTTTTTTAAAAAAAAGTATGTGTTAGCAGACAAAAGGCCTCAAAAGAACGGTCCCTTGATGCCTTATTATCTATCTATATTAATGGATGGTGCCTATAGTTTTCCTCCTGAACAACCAAGTTTTTATCACTTCTTTGGCTGTTTCCAGTTCATTTCCAAGTTCTGTGACTCGCTCATGTTACATGCTTATCGCTCCTGATGTTTCAAAGATGCATAGTAATGAGACGATTATATATTTCATATACAGTTAAAGATGACGTATTCACTACCACGTGCATATGCAGTATTCTGTGGTAGGTTCAATATAACTGTTAACTGAGACGACCTATATGCCAAAAAACCAAGGTAAACTCACCAGTGTTTGTTTATAACGATTCTCACCTGTCTTTGAAGCATCATTTTCGAAGGGGGTTTATATAAGCTACAAACTATTTTTCCTTACTGTCTTAACTCTCAAATGGCCAACATACTGTGCTAAAATTTATCGTCTGAACTCTCACTGCTAGAATATATCTCATCAGCTTTCATTACTCTCTTCTTTTGATGATGGTCATGTGTTCTTGGAAGTGCATACATTGCATGTTGGACTACTTGTGTTTGCTCTACAAATAGATGAATAGTGGTTGAATTTGCGATGTATTTCACACTGTGATCCATATGCTGGACAGTTTCTTCCTTTTACATGTTCCCAAAACAATCCACAACAGCTCCAAGGGTCTGCTCGTTAAACTCTCTCATCAATATCTCGATTTCCAGCTTCTTCGTTGTTCTTTCACCTTAGTTTTCTTCTCGCTTCAGTTATCATGTCATGCACATGTTCAGAAATAGCCTCTATTCGTTGAGCCCCTGACAAAACTTCTTGTTATGTCCCAGATTTTGATATACATATTTGAATAAGTGTCTGATTTTCAATTGTATGTATCAAGTGTTAAAGTATCCTCTCATCTTGGTTGGTTTTAACGTCACAAGGATGTGTCTTTACTCATAATCGTTTCGCATATGTCATAGTGATTTCCTCCACTTGTGGTCTCATTTTAAGAAACATATAACGACAATAATGTTTATTCCTCTTTAGACTTAAGTAATTGTTTAACTTTGTCCAACTTTTCACATATAGGTTAAGACCTCTATCCTCTGGGTCTGGTAGACTTTTCTCTAACCTTGAAATAATTAAAGCGTTTATTTCTGTCTGAGGCATCTGTGATTCGTAAATTCCTAAACGCTCTTTATATAGATTGAGGCCAATCTTCCCAGGCTTTTCCTGTTGTCAATTGATCTTCTATAATCCTGAAAGGCATTGCTCATAAGTTTCTGGACTCTGCTATGACTGTAACCGCTGTGTTAAATGTATCTGCCATGGTATCAAGTCTGTATCTCGCCATGCATTGTCTCTTCTAATAATGAAATATTCAAATAACCCACTTATATCATTTTCTTCTGTCTTTACTTTTTTCAATATTCTCTTCTTCTGGTATTCTACCTCTAGTTTTCTGAATTTTTCTATTTCTTTTGTTCTCTTGCCTCTTCATTTTTCTGCTATCTCTTCATAACGTTGACTATTGTGAAGGATATTACACGGTATGGAGGCTTTGCGGCGTGACTGCTATTGAAATAGTGAAGATTTGTATATTATTCAGTACCTAAAGGTCAAAACAGTAATAAAAAATAATAAAGTATAGGTAAACAAAACAGTTATTAACATCAATTTAATCTTATTTTATAATTTCAGTTGCAAGGGAACGATAATGACTCGTCGAAGCTCGTTGAAAAGAAGCGTTTGACCTCTTGTGCTGGTGCCAATAAGGAAATCTGCAGTACACAAGAGGTACATAAACATGCTCCATGAGAATGGATGATGCTTAAATACCTTAATGTTTATACTATAAAAATAGTATTACTCCATAGGGACTGTGCCAGCCAGATCAAGGGCAAATCTGATTGAGGTGATTATGAATTCCTTACAGGGGTAATAAAGAGGTCCTATGAAGACCAATGTGTTGCTTCTTTTGTGGATCATTTAATAAATAAAAAAAATTAAATAAATAAAAAAAAGTGGTGAGCAAGGAAAATAACCGGGTAGGATAGAAAAATCCGTCCCTCTGGATCACCGTTTTTATTCATTTGTTTATTTATTTATTTCTAATATCTTGTTTTTATAATGCTTTCGTGCGCGTCTGTGTATTGATGCCTTGTGGTCTCCTGCTGGGAAAGTACTGTTACGTGCCGAGGTCTAGCAGCAGAGAACTTCTCTTCACTATATTAGCGGGCTCAGTCTCAGGCTGTCTAAACTTCTAAACGGCGGGAGATTGAGCTGCCAAGACGATGCACTAAGCTCACAGAGTCTGTGCCTCGTTATAATGGGTAGGGTGAACTTCAGAGAAAGGAAACTTAAAATGATTGTGTTCTGATTTGTGTGGTAGCTTAATGGAATTGAATGAAGACTAAAGACATAGTTCAGTTATAAAATTTGTTCTTTTAATGATGAAAATAAACTTTAAATAAACTTCATGAGTTGTTATTTATATGACTAGAGCAATGTATAAAACATTGTTATGGATTTCTTTTAACAGGATGATGAGGTAGAAAATTATGAGTTACAATTATGCCACAACCGATTTACACCGCACTCGCACCTTCAGTGATCACAAAACCGGTCTGAACTATGGCCCCAAACAATGAAATGAAATGAAGATGAACTTTATGTGCTAAAACATGGTAAAAATGAGCTAGAACTTAGCTGACACAATGGTGATGCTAACTTTTAGAAAAGCCTAAACTTGTTAGAAACGAGCGGACGCCAAATGCAGTCAAAAATCAATAATGCTTTCTTAAATTTAGTCTATTCAAAGTGCTGATGAACTTAATCTGAATGTGTTTTACTTGAAAGAAATCTAACAAAAAGGGTCTGAAAGTAAATAAAACACGGACAACGAAAAATGCAACTGTCCCTAACCAAAGAAAAATCTGAAGTCCTCGGGAACGCTTAAGAGTCTGCTTTTATACTCCCAGTTTCCCGTTTCCCCAATCCCGTAGCCAAACAGTCTGGGATCCCAGAACCCATGCCAAAATGCTCTGGGAATCCCAAGTCCCAAGGCGAAATGCCCCGGGATCATGTGATCCCGGCCCTGAAACGTCAGGGAAGATGCCGCTCGGACGATGTCGGGAAGCGCCATCTTGGAATTTGCCTTAAAAATACAATGGTCAGTCACTTTCAGAAACAAAAACTTTACTTTCTTAAATGAACTTCACATTGATCTTAGCCTCAAAATGCGCAGAAATGAATTCTCTAAATGCTGGTCATAATGAGAGAATTTTCTTACATAGGGATTTAGAGAAAATGTACTGAGACGCTGGATGACAGTATTTTACAACTCAATGTTTTGACGGATATGCTTCAGTGGTTACACACTAAATACCCAGCATGCAACTATCTCACAACAACAAACATGGAGGTCAAATGAAAGCATGTGGTTTTGATCTGCACATTTTAAGATTAATACATTTGTGAATCACACAGAATTCGGATAAATATGCTTCACATTGATGGATAAGAACTTTGTTTACACATGTGTTGAATGCCGTCTGAGTGACACGATCTATAAAGACACAGCCCAGTGCAGACAAGGTAAATTCTCCGATCAGCTGATTGTAAACAGAACACAAACAGCCTTGGAAGTTGGGTCATATCATTACCCCCTTCCAGGGTCCATCTAATGACCATGAACAAAAGTTCTGAAAGTAATTCAACTTCCAAGTACAATTTTAAATATGAGACAGGAATTGAAATATCCTGATATAACGGCACCAAATATATTCAGTACTAGATTTTTACTCCGTAGTAAGACCAAATATTGAACATAATAGGAGCCACAAAATGGACAACATCTACTATATATGTATCACTGGAAGCATATTCACTTTTTTTGTCAAGTTTATATGTGAATAAAATAACAACCTTATGTTTGTCAAAATCCAGTATTACTGGCATATACTAGGTTTCAACACTTAATTTTATGTAACAATTGAACCTTTAAGCTCTTTCATATGCCACAAAAGCTAGCCTTAGCAAAGGAAACTTGCTTAATAAAAAAAAACCCAGACAAATTAACATTGTCAGTGATAATATGATATTACCACTCATCACAAGGAAACCCTGAATCACTTTATCAAATGCACACATGTGAAATTGATAAATTGGATCAGACTTTATATATATTTGGAGATCACATTTCAATATATGAAATTTGGAATGTTATTAATATTTCAATCACCACTTACTTTAATGATATGATACTATTCAGTTTCCGTTTCAAACTCATTCAAAATTCCATAAGAAATTAAGTCACTCTGAATGATGACTGGATTCCCAATCATAACATGAATCTAATAAAGTGAATATTAACTACAAGCACTAAAGCAACCTGTAGCAAATAACCACCCTATCAATTCAATGCTATAAAATCAAGCTATCATCAGGGTAACAAAATGCAAAATGCAAGCACTTTTTTTTTCACCTTAAAACACACTTTTGAACACATTGTTGATCACTTATCACTTAAATTTCACTGAGTCACTATCAATTGAGTAATGATTATGATTATGGAATGTCCATATTTAAGGAATGTCCATATCTAAGCCTAGTAATTATCATGTTCATTTAAAATTGAATATCACTATTACTCTTGAACTTTCCATCATTCGACAAACATCAAATATCCTGGAATGTATAGTTCCGCTACAATAATTGACATCATTTATCCCTACTTCGATCCAATGCTGGTCCCTTCATTATCCACCCCAATGCTGGGTAAGATGTAATATTGGTTTTATCTGCCCACATCCACAATGTTATGATCATGTTGAGCCAGTCAGTTGATCTTTATTTCTTCTTGCTGAGGTCTCTAATTGTGTTTTCTGTATAAAATCTTGTCAATACTGACTTTCTTGACAGTTTGTTATTTTCTTTCTCTTCTTTCTCATCTTTGTTCCTTTTCTCATTTGATTTCAATTCGATTAATAATCTTTTGATTTCTTCTCGCTCTCTCTTTTCTGCATCTCTCCTTCTATCTTCTCTCCTGCGTTCCGCTTCCCGATCTTTTATATGTTCTTCTTCTCTTTTCCTCTCAATCTCAGTATATCTTTCTTCTCTTCTCCTTTGCTCTTTAGTGTTTTCTTCAACCGCATTCTTGAGTCTGTTGAGTGAATCTGCCACCTTTCCTAGTAATCCTGCTATCTCTGTCAACGCCTTTTCTGTTCTCTCTCCTGACTTCTCATTTCTGGCTAGTTGGTTGCTCCCGCTCTGCAGTGCTGCAACTAGTCCGTTCATGGCAACGAGACTTACTTCTACCGTCGGCTCTCCCTTGTCTTGGACTTTTCTGCCAATGCTTTCCCAGTCAATGCCCTGGTCTGTTTTAGTTTGGTCATGTTCTATCTGTCCATCTTTAGTCTCATCTGCCAAAGTTACTGTAGCTGATCTTTTCCTTCTCTTTCCGATAGTTAGGGCCTCTGCTTGTACTTTGCGTTTTGAAGCATTTGTATGGGGTCCATCTACGGGCTTCAGCTCTGCTTCTCCTGGCATCAGCTGTGGCAACAAGTCTTCTACCACTTCCTCTGCACCTTCAGTGTCTGCTGCCTGTGATGTAGCTCCCTGTTGGCTAACCGTGTCAGCTAATCTGGAAGAAGGATTGGGTACTGTTTCTTCAGGCCTGCTTCCAGCTGCTGTTAGTGAGTTGTCCTCAGCTTGCACTCTTGTGGTGGCAGTGGATTGTGGTCTTGACTGGTTTCCACTCTCAACTCCCTGTGTATTGGAAAGCCCTTGCGGCCTCTGATGAATAGCGTTGCTGTGATGCAGGTTTTCTTCAGACACGATAGTTGCAGCGCCAAGGACTAGCTGAGCTGGTGCTGCAAAAGCACATTCCAGGGAAGCTGCTGGTGATGGCTGTACAGTTGGCGCTGGTGGAGTGTTCAATACAGAACTGGCCCAGGATTCTTGGCTCGCTCTAATCGGCCGAAAAGATTGCAATGAGCTACCAGTAAATATAGGACTTTGGTGACTCTGCGTAGTTGCTACACTTGTCCCCATCATCCCTGACAGTGTGAGTGTGCTTGGCTCATGGATGGTAGCAGGTAGTGGTGTCCAGTAAGCTGGTGTAGGCTCCTCCATCCATTGACTTGTCACTGGTACCAAGTTTGGTGTTGATAAGGGAGTAAACTGCTGAAAACCTGCCATAGTAGAGTTTACAACCGCTGTACTTGGCTTCAGGGGTCCTTCAACCGCTGTAGGGCACCTTGTAGGCTGGTCCATCCTGGTATCTTGGTTCTCAGGAACAAATGTAGGGACAGTATGCTGTCCTGCAACCGCTGTAGGGCACCTTGTTGGCTGGTCCATCCTGGTATCTTGATTTTCAGGAACAAATGTAGAGACAGTATGCTGTCCTGCTACAATAGGTGTGGCTGACAAGTACTGTGGCTGTGGTGAGTTAAAACTCAGTTGTCCAGTGGGTTGAGCAGGAACGGTTGTAGACGTCTGTGCCGCTGAAGACAAAGCTGGCGAAGACTCTCCCGACTGCTTCTTCAGGTAAAACAGCATACTCTCTTCTTGAGAAAACTTCAGCATGTCCGTCTCTCCTATCTTGTATGGTATGGTACTTGCTTCAATCCACTCTTGATGATTAGTAATACCCATCTGCCTGGCTGCCGTCACATGTCTAGAATAATGACTAAAGTGGTGGTTAATCTGATGGGCTGTTTGGCATTTGAATGTGCATAGGCGACAGTAGTATGGAATCCTGTCTCTGCTCACGTGCGTCTTAAGGATATGATCTTCCATCGGTCCAATCTCGCTAATACGCTTCTCTCCAGTTTGGCGATGGCACACCAGACACATGTACGCCCTGCCCCTCTTCTTAGCCTTCTCAATCGCTTCTCTACTGTATAGCATGCTCAACATAGTCATCTCCATCTTGATCTGAAATGACATGTCTCCCTTCCTTACTATTTATTCTCTCTTACAGACCATAGCTCGGTTTATAAGTGATCACTGATGGCGGATGTTCACGAAACCTCGATGCATTAATGTTGCGGTTTTCCAGATTACTTTAAGGTGTAACTACAGTTAGCCTAAACTGGTGTTTCATCACCCTTGAACTCTCAAAACCCTCGTCTATAGATCCCTTAAGGCATATGGGGTCCCCTTTCTAACATACTTATTGATCCGCTTTTAAAACTGTTCCCGCTTCTATCTGAGTCTTACATCAAACTGCCGTACTGTACCCTGTTCTCCTTGAAGATCTCTTCCTGTCAGGTGTACTCTTTTGTACTTAGCATTACTACCTTACACACACTGTACCTTTCTGAGCTTCGCCGTACTATGTTAGACCTCTGCTCCCATATTCCTCCTCTTGATCTCTACCTTTACTTGGGTTTTGAGCTTCAGTTCTACCATTTTCTTCAAGCCTCTTAGCTTGCCAACTCTTACCTTAAATAGCTAAACATCTCATTCATCTTACTAAACCTCGTCAAATAATTGATTTGTGACATGACATCCCTCTCTTTTTAACCAATGACTGACATTATTATCATACCTTAAATAAAATTGTTTAAATCCCCCTCCTCTTACTCTTCATCTGATATGTCTACTGAGACACATCAGTTGCTTCTGCTACTTACTGCTGAGACGTTCTGTGGTTTGAAAGCTGTCTTTTTGCTTTCACCACCCACCTTGGCGGATGATCTCCCTCATATGGTTTCAGCTTATTGTGGTGTACAGGTCGCTCTTTCCCTGACCGGTCCAACTGAAGGACATAGTCCAGCTCTGAAAGCTTCTTCTTAACTAGAAAAGGACCATCATATACATATTCTAATTTTGGTGTTACACCAACTTTTCTTACCTCCATAAGACACCATACTATGTCTCCTTCTTGATACCTATGAAAAGCAACTTTTACATCGTAAAGCTCTTTACTTCTCTTTGAGGCGGTAGCCATATATTTGCGTGCAATTTCATGGGCATGTTGCATTTTGGTTCTTAAAATGTCAACATAATCTCCATATGTGGTAATTTCTTTCCATTGTAAGTATTTGTGCTGCCAAATACTAACTCTGCTGGAAGTCTTACCTCACGGCCCATGGTTAGCATATTAGGGGTAAGTCTAGTAGACTCATTTGGAGTTGCACGGTAGGCTCCAGCTAGGCATCCTAGGTGCAAGTCCCACTCGGTCTGCTCGCCACACAGATAGGCTTTGATCATCCTCAGTAGAGTCCGATTAAAGCGTTCTGCCTGCCCATCCCCTCTTGGGTTTCTGGCACTAGTTCTTGTTTTTCTAATCTCTAGCATTCTGCATAGTTCTTTAAAGACACGACTTTCATATGTCCTACCTTGATCACTGTGGATCGACAGTGGACATCCCCATCTAGAGATTACCTCGTTTAGAAGTTTCTGGGCACAGACTTCTGCAGTCATGTCACCTACTGGAATAACTCTACGTTTTTGGTAAAATGATCTGTAAACAACAAAATGTACCTGTGGCCCCTATCAGTGATTGGTAGTGGTCCCAAGTAATCTGTGGCAATACAATCTCCTGGTGCCCCTACTCTTAGACTACCCATCGGAGCTCTAGGTACCTTAGGTGGACGCTTATCTGCAGCGCAAGTATCACACTTCTGAATATGCAAAACTACTTCATCTTTTAGGGAATACCAATAGAACCTTTGAAGGATCTTTTCCTTTGTCTTCTTGCAGCCGAGGTGTCCCGACACAAGAGAATTGTGCATCTGGAAAAGTACCTCCTTTCGCATTGACAGAGGAACTATGAATTGAAGATACTCACCAGAGCCATCTCTTTTTATAAACTTTTTCAAAAGAATGCCATCATAGACAACAAGTGAGTCCCATAAGATCCAAAAGTGTCTGGTTGCTGGACTGCATGCGACCATATTCTGACTTGATGGCTTATTACCTGTTACTTTAGCAGAGAGGATTGGCCCGATGTCTGGATCTTCTCTTTGTAGCTTACCTAATTCTTCCTTAGGTCTAGTACTAGCCCAGAATGTCATGATACCTTCCTGCTTTGATCCAGGTGGCTCTGTGGTACCTTGAGAAGTAGTTGCGACCTCTGAAACTTCTCTCAGACACTTTACATTTATTGACTCACCTTTTTGACCCTCTACCAAAAGTGACTGCTCTTCTTGGTTGGCCATAAGTTCTTGATAAAACTTGGTATGCATCATTTCTTGAGCCCTCTTAATGCACTTCTTACAGGGTCCACATTTTAATGGCTCGCTGGTGTCCTGCTCAGGACATTCACAGTCTCTAGGATTCTCGCACCTAGAAAGGGCGTCACAATGACCCTGTTTCTTTCCTGGCCTGTATTCAACTGAGAAGTCATATTGACTTAATATCTCTAGCCATCTGGCAATCTTACCTCTTGGCTCTTTTAGACGGAACAACCAGATCAGTGCTTGATGATCACTTCTAACTCTGAATCGCCTACCTAGGAGATACTGCCTGTAGTATTCAATGAAGTAGCGAATGGCTAATAACTCCTTCTCTGTTATGCAATAGTTCTTTTCTGCCTTATTTAAGGACCTGCTAGCATAAGCAATTACCTTTTCTTGATCTCCATGCATCTGGTGTAAGATTCCTCCAATACCTATGTCTGAGGCATCCACGTCTAAAATGAAGTCACCAGCTTCATTTAATGGATAACCCATTACATCTGCACTCAGTAGGGCCTTTTTCATTTGTTCAAATGATCTATCACATGCCTCTGTCCAGATAAATTTCTTACCCTTTTTCGTCAGATCTATCATTGGTCTTACAATGCTGGCAAAATCTCTGACATACCTTCTATAGTAGGAACCCATGGCGACTAGTTGCTTAACTTGCTTGGCTGTTTTGGGTTTAGGCCATGATGCTATTTTTTCAATGTTAGTTGGATTTGGTCTTACCCCATCACCTGATACTGTATGACCTAGGAAAACTACCTCTCTCTGTAGCATCTGGCATATTTGAGGTTTGAGCTTAAGACCAGCTGCCTTAATTCGCTCAAAGACTTCCTCCACTCTACTCATGTGTTCTTCGAAATTCTTACCGAAGACAATGATATCGTCAATGTATATAAGACACGTAATCCACTGTAACCCAGATAGTGCCATCTCCATTGTTCTCTGAAATGTCGAGGCGGCATTATTCAGGCCAAAGGGCATGCGGGTCATTTCGTAGTGTCCATACTTACATACAAAGGCACTCTTAGGTATATCTTCCTCTACTAATGGTATTTGAAAATACCCACTGGTCAAGTCAAATGTACTAAATAGTTCTGACCCAGCCACCGCATCAAGACAGTCCTGTATTCTTGGCAGGGGAAAACCATCTGGCTTGACCAATTCATTTACCTTTCGATAATCAACACAGGGCCTGACTCCTCCATCTTTCTTTTTGACTAAAACAATTGGGCTTGCCCAAGGAGATGAACTCTCCCTAATGACCCCCTTCGCCTTCAAGTCCTCTATTGCCTTCTTTTCTTCTTCAGCATAGGCCATTGGAACTCTTCTTGGTGGTTGCTTAACTGGTGCTGCCCCTTCTGTTTTAATAGCATGAGCTGTTAGATGGGTCAAACCCAAATCCCATTCATCACGTGAAAAGCTATCTTTGAATCTACCTAAGAGATTTGCTACCTTCTGCTTCTGCTCATTATTCAGTCCTTGAGATGTCTTCTCATATAGATCTACCAGGTGAGAAGGAATCTCAGTGCTGTCTGCAGCTTGTACTCTCCTTGTTGTATATTCAGGAAGTGATTGTGCATGCTTACTTGTGACAAACTTGATTCGTCTGACAGTCACATGATTCTCAGTTTCACTGGAATCTTCTTCATTGGTAATTACAATAGGAATACATTCTATTGGTTCTGCTCTTCCTATAACAGCATCTTGTTTAATGGACATGGCTGTGGGGAAAGGATTTAGCATTCTTACCTTGCAGGTACATGCTCTATTTATGTCTACTAATGTAGAGGCCATTTGTAATGGATACTCAGCTTGAAAGTGGTCTGTTGGTTCAATAACATATTCTTTCTCAGAGGAAAAGTCATCATATTCCCGCCTTTCGATATATACATCAATAACACACTCGGTTTGAGCAGGTATAACAAAATGGTCAGCGGCTGTCACTTTTCTTACCCTATCGTTGACTCCAACTTGAATGATTGGGATCTCTTTCTCATCTATCATCAGAACCCCTTTGCTCATTAGTAAATCTGCTGGACCATTCTTACCATTTTGTAATATGTCTACTCCTAATAACCGATCATCTTCTATCTCTGCTACTATAGCTTCTACTTCCATCTTAACTGAACCTAGCTTGAGACAGAATATACCCTTTCCTCTTTCTTTTATACTTACACCACTTGCACCTACCAGCTTTGATGTTTCCTCTAACTCTGGTCTATCCTCTGGCTTTAATGACTCAAAGACTCGATTTGAGATGATTGTCTTTGATGCACCAGTATCTGTGGTAAATAAGAGTGGGTACCCCTGAACTGAACCACGAATGTAAACACCATCTGGCAACTTTCGTGTGACCTTAATTGATTTTATGACATCATTGTTTGTTGCTTCATTGTAGCATTGGCCTTTAGAAATTGAACAGGCTTCTCTGCGGCCTCCAGAGACAGCCTTTTCTAGTTTAAAGGATTTCTTCTTGTTTCCATTTGACCCTGATTTGGAGAAGGTATATTTCCTCTCCCATAACCTATGTTAGGGCCTGGCTTACCCAATTTCGTAGGGCACTCTCTTGCCATGTGTCCAAATTCTTGACATGCATAACACTGTATCTTCCCTCTTCTAGAGAACCCTGCATTTGCCTGCTGCTGGTATTTCTTACCTGTATCACTACTCTCTTTATTTGTCAGCTGACTTACTAAAGTTTGAAGTAACTCTCTGGTCTCTGTGATCATTTTCATAGAGTCACTTGGTCCTGTTGCCTCAACTTTACCTTGTTCACCTTGTGTATTGCTTCTGTTTGTCTTCTTTGGCAATGTTTTGTCAGTTTTGGCTGGTACTCTCAAAGCTCTAATATTCTCCTCATCAGATTCAAAGTTCTCCTTGTCATCACTTGGACTGTCAAGTTCCAGGCTTGTTCTCCTGGCGTATTTCTTGAATCGTTTTTCATGGGTATCTTGTGAGTTTCTTCGTCTTGTATGGATGAAGTTGACGGCATGATAGACAGCTTCGTCTATGTCATCTGGCTCTTTATGGTATTCGATTTCAAAGCGGGCCTCATTATCTCTCATACCATCTAAAAATCTTCGCACAAGATCTTCTTGCTTTGTCCTACAATCTCTGTTCTTGTATGCTTTAGCGTACAGGCGTTTGAGATCTGCTGCAAATTCCTCCACTGTCTCATCTGCTCTTTGACTTCTCTGGCTAAATTTAGCAGCAAATGATTTTTCAGTTTCCACTACCCGAAACCTACTATTTAGCTCTTTGATCAACTCTCGGTAACAGCTGAGTGTATGCTTTGACAACTGTGAGAACACAAAATCACCTGCCTTACCTTGAAGTTTTGGCAAAATGTTGTCTAATTTACATTCTTCACTCCAGTTTCCCCTTTCAGCAATGGCCTCAAACCGGTTGATCCACGTCTTCCAGTCCTCCTTACCATTGAATGGTGGTATTGTCAGATCATACCACTCAGAGTTTCTCTTTGTTACTGACCTGGAGCTGTTAGAAGTTCTGCCTAAGCTGCTAGAGTCACCTGTCTCATACATTTGACCATAGCCTAAATTTCCTACTTGATTTGTACAACTTGCATACCTTGGGGTGTCATTAAAGGTTACCCTTGGTCGACCCCCTTCATTGTAAAAACCAGTGTACATCTGATTATTGTTACTCTGAGTCTGACTTGACCCCATACCTTCATGTTCAGTCCTATAGTGCATGGCCTGATGATCAGCTTCGACTTCTGCTGGTTGTAAATCAATTTGTGCCTGGGAATACCTGCCTTCCTGGTAGCGACTTGTTCCGGACTGGTTTGCATCCAAACCCCCTCCTATACTACTCACATAGGGTGCATAGCCTGTGTCTATACTACTACTTGCATGTGATGTGGCATTGCGCCACTGGTCACGTGAGAAAAGAATGTGGTTCCTTTGACTTACTTCACTTGTAGACCCTGGGTACCTATCTATACTAGTAGATGTACTCAAAGGATGGGATATGGAGCTCTCATTTTGCATGTTGGTAGCGCTTGTTTGATGCGGAGCCTGTGCATGATTGCCACTTTTTAAGTCTTGTAAGACGGAAAGGACCTGCGTCAACGTTCCAGTTATGTTTTCTTGTCTTGAATGCATGTTTAAGTGCTCTTGTTGGAGATTGCCAATAGCATTTGTCAGACCCGCCATGGTGTTCTGCATGTTTGCTTGTGAGTACATAAATGAATTTTGTGTCATATTCATGCTTTCAGGGGGCTGAGACATGTTACTATTGCCATAAGCCATATTATCCCATGATCTGGAGACCAACCTGGCATTTGTGTCAACCCCATTTGACCTTCCAGTACCAAAACGTGATGTGTTGTTTGAGAGAGTTTCACTATCGCTGTATGCAACATGGGGTGTTTCTCTATTATGAAGCTGTAATAGGGTTGAGGCTGCTGCTTGTTGCAGTACTGTGTCCCTTGCTAACGTTAATGTACTGTCACTTGTGGGGACCTGCCCTTGGTTTTGGTCAGAAGAGCACACGTTTGCATTTTTGTCTATCTCGCCAGGGCCTTCTTCTGCCAAGGCTTCAGTGTGAAAGTTCTCGCTGCTCATTACGGTTCAGATCACTCCAACTGACTATATATATCAGATCCCACCGCTGCCACCAATTTGTGTTACGTGCCGAGGTCTAGCAGCAGAGAACTTCTCTTCACTATATTAGCGGGCTCAGTCTCAGGCTGTCTAAACTTCTAAACGGCGGGAGATTGAGCTGCCAAGACGATGCACTAAGCTAACAGAGTCTGTGCCTCGTTATAATGGGTAGGGTGAACTTCAGAGAAAGGAAACTTAAAATGATTGTGTTCTGATTTGTGTGGTAGCTTAATGGGATTGAATGAAGACTAAAGACATAGTTCAGTTATAAAATTTGTTCTTTTAATGATGAAAATAAACTTTAAATAAACTTCATGAGTTGTTATTTATATGACTAGAGCAATGTATAAAACAATGTTATGGATTTCTTTTAACAGGATGATGAGGTAGAAAATTATGAGTTACAATTATGCCACAACCGATTTACACCGCACTCGCACCTTCAGTGATCACAAAACCGGTCTGAACTATAGCCCCAAACAATGAAATGAAATGAAGATGAACTTTATGTGCTAAAACATGGTAAAAATGAGCTAGAACTTAGCTGACACAATGGTGATGCTAACTTTTAGCAAAGCCTAAACTTGTTAGAAACGAGCGGACGCCAAATGCAGTCAAAAATCAATAATGCTTTCTTAAATTTAGTCAATTCAAAGTGCTTATGAACTTAATCTGAATGTGTTTTACTTGAAAGAAATCTAACAAAAGGGTCAACCCATGCCAAAATGCTCTGGGAATCCCAAGTCCCAAGGCGAAATGCCCCGGGATCACGTGATCCCGGCCCTGAAACGTCAGGGAAGATGCCGCTCGGACGATGTCGGGAAGCGCCATCTTGGAATTTGCCTTAAAATACAATGGTCAGTCACTTTCAGAAACAAAAACTTTACTTTCTTAAATGAACTTCACATTGATCTTAGCCTCAAAATGCGCAGAAATGAATTCTCTAAATGCTGGTCATAATGAGAGAATTTTCTTACATAGGGATTTAGAGAAAATGTACTGAGACGCTGGATGACAGTATTTTACAACTCAATGTTTTGACGGATATGCTTCAGTGGTTACACACTAAATACCCAGCATGCAACTATCTCACAACAACAAACATGGAGGTCAAATGAAAGCATGTGGTTTTGATCTGCACATTTTAAGATTAATACATTTGTGAATCACACAGAATTCGGATAAATATGCTTCACATTGATGGATAAGAACTTTGTTTACACATGTGTTGAATGCCGTCTGAGTGACACGATCTATAAAGACACAGCCCAGTGCAAACAAGGTAAATTCTCCGATCAGCTGATTGTAAACAGAACACAAACAGCCTTGGAAGTTGGGTCATATCAGTACTGACCTCTTGGCTCTCGTTTGTTATGTCTAATTGTGAAGTTGTCACTTTCCAATTGGTATCCTGGGTCAGGTGTGGTGCTTGATTTTATATCGATTCCTGATCTCTGCCATTTTTCTTACTTTATTATTTTCTGATAAAATATTGACTTTCAACTTGGTAAAAGAAATTTTGATGTATACAAGTATGTCCCCTCTTGGAGCCCCTTTAGTCCAGCGAGATATTGAAATTAATTTAACTTGTCCCTTATCAGTTATTGCCGCTAATTGCCCCCTTAATAACCGAAGTATATGCCTTTCTGGGAGCTTAGAGAAAAGCCTTAGAACCACATTATGTAAATTTATTCCAATCGAATGAGTAAAATTTTCATTAAGCACTTCAGTATATTTGTGAAATTAAAGTATCAGTGCTACATGTTTAGAAAATCTTTGACGCTTTGTTCCATATAATTCAGAAACGTAAACCTCTTACATATATATTGCATTCAGAAGCATGTGATCTTATAAAGATAATGCTCAGATTCATTAAACAGGAAACCCTAGCAGATGTAAAAGGGTCTTAATTAGCCAAAGTAGATTTAACCAATCTGAAGAACTGCCTTGATATAATGGAAATGGAAATTAGCAGTGACACTCAGAAGACATTATTTAAGATTGTCACTTACGACAAAAAAAGCTATACAATATGATACAATATCAAACATGATCTTCGAAGAAAATATGCCCGCTTAACTAGATTCGACGTATTGTCGTTACCAAAGATCATTTAATGTTATATCTCTCAATTCGGTTTTACTCCTTGCCTGTTTGTAAACCAAATCATTGCTTGCATTGAATTGCACGACGGTGCTCAATGACGATGTTGACATAAGACCTACATCAGTGGGTTGGTGCATGATGCCCTTCTTTCAATATAGGGCGAAGATTCGGCTGGTGAAGTAAATTTTAGCTCCGCCCCCACCCAGGTGACTACGACAGGCGTCCTTTCTTGTTTGTTGTTGCTGCAATCTTTTGTGGTGTTGTTTAAGCGGCCACTCAAAAAGAGACAAAACAAAGATCTAAATGACGACACGTAGCTTAATGAAGATCAAAAGTATTGCAGAATGCTCCCCTTGGAGCATTCTGCAATACTTTTGACCTGCATTAAGCGATAATTGGGCTTGAAAACCAATTTTTGGTGTTTTTGAGAGTGGCCGTTATAGACAGGTTTAACTGTACCATTCGTCTTACTGATGTGAAAAAATGGTTGCTTTACTTTATCTGTGTTATGGCTTTTGTGTGCGAGTATTGGAGCCGTGACATGTGATTTCCAACAATGTGGTATTTTGACAAGTGTAGACTCATACGAGCCTGTGCAACCTCCTTTTAAGTATAGATACTCCAAATGACGTTCATTCAGTAGCTTAACACTCATAGAATATTCAGGCGACTAGCAAAGGCTCTGATCAGACTGCGCGTATGCGCAGGCTGATCTGAGGCTTTGCTGGTCGCACATACCACATAGTTGGAAATCTCATGTCGCGGCTCATTTGTGCTCTGATGTAGTGTTTTATCGACAGCAGACAGAGGAACCTAGGGTGAAGATTCTTTAGCCTTTCGAATACTAATGAATCCTTCCTTCTGGTTTGAAAGAAACACATGGGATAGTTCATTGTTCATATCTAGGTGTGTCCCATTATAATTAAATGAGGAGCCCAACTAGTAGCCACAGGGCTGTTTGGAATCCTTGTAAAAATTAAGCATTAAATAAAATATTGTATTTTTGTCTGGAGATCTTTTTTTACCTTAACAAACAGTGTGGCCCTATTTCATCTGGGTCTCCACTGTTTGTAAAAGTAGCCTTTTAGGGGTTTCCCGAATACAAACAGTAAATATATTCAAAGTAAGAAAGACAGCAAGGATAAGTAATCGGTACAACCAAGTACCACACCTGTCCAAAGATACCAAATAGGAACGTAACAAATTCACAATAAACATCACAAACAAGAGCCAAGAGGTCAGCTCCTTCCCTTCAGGTGACCACAAGGCAGCAATGAACAGACGCGAAAACATGACAAACACAAGACATAAATAACACAAATGATCCACAAAAATAGTACCGCCTTGGAACGGTCAGTAAAGATATTTTATTGAAGGGCTTAAACTCGTTTCACGGCACGCCAACCTCACCTTTAGTTCATGGATTAAGACACACAGATGTTTGGTTTGCACGAAAGAATCCTAACTTATCCATGCATCACCTCCTAGAACATATAAATCAAGATATAAAAAGGCGATAAAGCAGAGACAAGGACTCAACAGTACATAAAACTGAATACCGGAGCAAAATAAATCCAACAGGACAACCCCGATGGGCCTCCATCAGGTCCCTACCATCTCACCAATAAATAAGTCTTGAAGCCTCTCCCAGTGGCAGCTATCTTAAGGTTGTTTATTATTGCTCTTAAAACTCTTTCCACGCTCAACTTAGCTGAGCACAAAATTTATCCTGCTCATAAATGTTAAAATGTCAACAATCGTTGGCATTTAAACATTTTACAACATCTGAGAGACTTAAAGCAAGAAACTTCTTCATTTGTCGTTATTTCAGATTTTATGAGCAGTTGAAATTTCGTGCTCAGTAGAGTTGGGCATGAAAAAAGTTTTATAACCTCGGGACCTGGTTCTCTGGTAAAGTTCTATGCGCCCTTTTCAGTTTTGCAATTGCCTTGAGACAGAGAGTCTTTAATGATTCTTCCTTTTATGAGTGTGTCTCAGTATGTGTTCTGGTGTGTGTTTTATATGGTCATGTGCATGGTTCATGATCTATGATAATAAAGGTTCTATCATGAGTGTGAGGGTAGGATAGAAAAATCCGTCCCGAGGATCACGGTTTGGCATCACGAGGCTTGCCGAGTGATGACAAACGGTGATCGCGAGGTACGGATTTTTCTATACTATCCTCACACGAATAATGGATTCTTTTTCTTGCTCACTGCTGTTTTTATTCATTTTAAAATAAGCTTCCAGAAGTCTCTGAATAGCTTAGATGCAATTTCATAATGACGTTATTTGACGTCCTGGGTAAGATAGCATGGGTTAGATTATAACAACCCACCATGAGTGTCCATGTAGGATAGAGATATCTCACCCGAGGGGTCAAAATTTGAACCAGGGACAAAGCTTGCGTAGTTTGCACCTCGTTATTGCCTGGAACACACGATTGAAGCTTTAGTTAAGTTGCAATATGCAAAATGAAATCCTGCTTGGCACTCTATGCCATTAGCGTCACATTGCCTTTAACGTCACGCGGTGCACGTTCGGTGACGTCATTAACGTTATATGACGCCAGTAACAAACGCTCACCCTTGCTTGACGCCTTTAAGTTACTTAAGGACACCGGGTTCAATTTTATTGTTAGAAACCTGCCCAAGAGAATTTGCTCATACTGCTACAACTTATCAAGTAAAGCATTCCTGATCAATTAAGTCGAAAAAAAAGGTACCTCATCGTGATTGGGAAAAAGTTAGGGTCGTTTCAAAAGTACCCATAGAAATGCTTATTTTTGCATTGAGGTTAATGGAAAAGACTAAAATTTTGACATAAATGAGGATATTAAAGATATATCTGCCCAAGAGAAATTAATTAATTTTAGATATAATATGACCCTTAACATAATCTGTTAAAATTTGAAATAAAAATTAAAGGTCACCGTCTTATATGAAAAGGGGGTCATCCTAAAAGTAGTATTTTTACATTAAAATTAGTACCTTAAATGGGTTTTGTGTAATTTTGAATACAAAGAGTTTGATTTATTTAAGCAATAACTTAAATTATGCCTATACTGTGGTGAAGAATTGGTCCGGGGCCAAAAATCTTAAAAATATAAAAGAAGGGTCGTTACAAAAAAGATTTTTAATAATGAAAATGTCAATTTTGATTAATTTTGACATAAATGCCGGAATTTAAGGTATTTTTGCCCAATAGAAATAAATAACTTTCATAAATTTGATGAACCTTAACATAACCTGGAAAAATATGAAATAAAAATCAAAGGTCACCACAGTATATGAAAAAGGGTCGTCCCATAAGTAATATTTTGGCATAAAATCGGTACCTTTGATTGATTCCCCGTAATACTGAATGGAACAAGTTAGGTTTCCTTAGGCAATCACCCTAATTATGCCTTTGCAGTGTTGGTCAATTAGTTAGAGGCCAAATTTCTACCAAAACAAAAAAGAAGGGTCGTCAAAAAAGTTTTTAATCATGAAAATGTCAATTTTGATCAACTTAGACATAAATGAGGAAATTTAAGATATTTCTGCCCAAGAGAAATAAATAAATTTTAGATATAAAATGGCTTTTAACATAGTCTGTTAAAATTTGTCATAAAAACCAAAGTTCACCGTTGTATTTGAAAAAGGGGTCGTCCTAAAAGTAGTATGTTTATATCAAAATCAGTACCTTTCATGGATTTAGTGTAATTTTGAATACAAAGTGTTAGATTTTCTTAAGCAATAACTTTAATTATGACATACTGTGTTGAAGCATTAGTAAGAGGCCAAAATTCTAAAAATAAAACAAAATGAGGGTCGTTACAAAAAGGATTTTTGATAAATAAATTTTCAATTTTGATTAATTTTGACATAAATGCCGGAATTTCAGGTATATCTGCCCAGTACAAATAAATGATTTTCATATATTTGTTGAACCTTAACATAATCTTGAAAATATGAAATAAAAATCAAAGGTTTCCATAGTATATGAAAAAGGGTCGTCCCAAAAGTAATAGTTTTGCATAAAATCAGTACCTCTGATTGATTCCGTGTAATTCTGAATGGAACAAGTTAGATTTACTTAAGCAAATACTTTAATTATTTAATTATATTATACTTTGTCAGTGAGTTAGTAAGAGGCCAAATATCTAAAACAATAAAAAAGGGTCGCCAGAAAAAAGATTTTTTGATGATGAAAATGTCTATTTTGATTAATTTTGTGCACAACTGCATTGTACAGCAAATAAAGGACATTTCTCATACTCAATCATCTGCTGAAATTGTTTTTGAAAATAGAGTTTTGTTAAGATTCCAAGTCAGATTTACAAATTTGTGCTTAAATCAAAATCGTATGAAAGGGTCATTCCATAAGCAACTATTTCTGATAAGATTTAGATTGATAGATAACAAGTAAAATTGAGACGAAAGATGAAATGGAAGATAACCCACAATTGAGAAATCATTGTTTTTTGTATATTTTTTCAAGATGACCATGCTCTTGTTAAATACAAAAAAGAAGGTAATCACAGTAATAGAAAGTAGGGGTTGTTTCAAAAGTGGCAATTTAGTATAAAATCTTATTGTGAAAACCCTACCCAAAAGAATTCACCCATACAGCTACATCTTATCGAGTAGAGCCTTACTGAGTAATTAAGGGGAAAAACGGCACATTACTGTGATTGGGAAAATTTTAGGAAATATTTTCATCAGTAACTCTGCTTTAAAGCTATGATCTGTTTGATTGTATTGATCTGAAATATAATTACAACAATAACAGGTAGAACTGTCTAAGATTCAACACTGGCAAATTTTGACCTCAGATTGTTTAAGTAGGAAAATGCAGTAAGTGTAGGTTTACACCAAAAAGGGTGGCAGCTCAACTGCCATTTCATATGGTAAGTACTGTAAGTGTAAGTTTACACCAAACAAAAGGTGGCGACCCAACTGTAACATGACAACTCATAAAGCATCATGGTGAAATCTGATGTTTCCTTTCTAAAACATTTCTGAATGCCCAATATTTAGGATCCCTTTGTGGGATGGAAGAGGTATATTCCAGGGTTGTACAAGCCAGATTTGCATGTTATATTCACAGCCCATGTGAAAGAAATAAGTATTAGCATTGCAAACATTCAGCACATAAGACTGAAACTATAACCTTCAATATGTAAACCCACCATAAGGTCCAGATAATTCTGCTATAGCCTTCAATTATCTAAATCCATCATTTTAATTATTATGTGGGTATTCAAAAGAACAGTTATTTTAGAATCAAGACAACTCAGCTACATGATAACTTGGTGACACAGTTTTGAGCCAATTCGGCGACAGATTTTGAGACAACTCGGCGACACTTTTTGAGATAATTCAACGACACTATTGTTCGAGGTCAATTGACACGTAATTGATCATCAACATGATCAGTTGGTAATCATAAGATAAGATAAGATAAGATAAGAAAATTTATTTTAAGACGGCATGACAGTAAAACAGAGAAACATAAGCTCTGATGAGCTTTTGACCGTCTATAAGTTAACATACAATTATAAGATAAGATAATGTTTCGACAATAATTACAAGGGATAACCTAAAAAAAGATTGAAATAAATTAATGTATATCTGAAACATAAACATATAAAATTTTAGCAATCTTAAGGCATTAAGACTTCATACATACTAAGCATTAGCTAAAAGATTAAAAAAGCAAATGAGTACTTTACAATTAAGAGAGTATATGCAGCACATAAGAGCAAATAGCAAATAATAATAAAACTAGGGCATTCAAGCTAAAATAAACAGAAGCACATATATATTAATAGCACAAGAATACATCATGTTGCAGCATTGAGATCAGCAATCCATGCTGGTGCCAATACTGCCCCATCATGTATTAACATTAACTTAAAATGAAACAAACAAAGCTGAAACAACACAGAAAGCGCAACAACAAACATGCGATTGAACTCAGACAGGCTGCTGGGCATCCTGCAGAACAGCTACCTACATAAATTACATTTGCAGTCTTTACCACTCCAATTGGAAATAAGAGCTTTGAATTGATTGAAGCTGCTTACTTGTCTAAAATTATCTGGGAAGCTGTTCCACAGGACGGCAGCTGCAAATCTGAAACTTCTCTTACCGTATTTTGTTGTGCGAACTTGCGGTACCTGCAAAACATTTTGGTATCTAAAGTTATAAGAAGAACAGTCTCTTATCCTAACCAGATCTGACAATACAGGGGGAGACATATCGTTTAAGATGCGAAATGTCTCCACTGCCATTGTTCTTATTATCTTAATATGCAAGCAAGGAATGTTTGCTCTGTTTAGTAACTCTTCATAAGTTGATTTAAAATCATCGTAGACAAATCTCAATGCACGCTCTTGAATTTTTTCCAATTTTTTGGAGTTACTTTCAGAACAAAAATGCCAGGCAAGCGGGCAGTAATTAAAATTAGATAATATAAAAGTATGAAAAATTGTAAGTTTATTTAGTCTTGATAAAGAAGGACTCAACCTCTTCAAGACATTCAACTGCTGACCTGCTTTTCTACAAAGATTACTGATATGATGATCAAAATTTAGTTGGTAATCTATATCTACACCAAGCAATTTCACTACATCCTCACAATTTATTTGAGTATCAGAAACTTTTATAGTTAGATTCATGTCATGGGTCCTCTTCCCAACTCCAATGGCCTGGAATTTTTCAGGGTTTGCCTGCATACAGTTTATACGGAACCAGTTTATAAGAGTAGAACTTTCTTTCTGTAAAACCTGAATTAATCTATTAAAATCTGGCGAGCTAAAAGATATTGTATTGTCATCTGCATAGTTATATAAAGTTCCAAGTTCTATAAAGTAAAAAATATCATTGATAAAAACATTAAAAAGTAACGGACCTAAAATTGAACCCTGTGGAACTCCTTTTTTTATTTCCGACCAACTGCTGACAATATTATTTAGTTTAATTCGTTGCTTTCGATCAGACAAGTAACTTTTTAAAAGTAGCACTGCTTCATCGGATAAACCATATGCAGACAGCTTGGATAAGAGGATTTTATGCGGTAAGCAGTCAAATGCCTTGGACAGATCCATCAAGACAGCCGCAACATATTCATTATTGTCCAAGGCTGCCCTCCAGTCCTCCAACAGTCTCAACAAAACCGTCTGACAGCCTTGTCCCTTCCTGAAAGCACAGAGATATTTATCAAAAATGTTTTCAAAGTAAGCACTTAGTTGCTGTGATAAAATCTTTTCATAAATTTTTGATGTGACCGTAAGGATGCTTACTGGTCTATAATTGGTCTTATCCATAGGATCATTTTTCTTATGAAGGGGGGTCACTTGTGCCCGCTTAATGCTATCAGGAAAGGTACTAGTTCGAACAGACAGATTTATCAGGCCTGTCAGAGGGCTCTGGAGCGCAGTCTTGGCTAGTTTGAGGATTTTACAAGAAATTTTGTCAACACCAGTGGCCTTTTTTACTTGCAATTTATCTATTATTTTCCCCACTTTATGTTCCTCAGTTTCAGAAAAGTTAAAAGACAGCTCCGGATTCATATTCTCCTTGATTTTACATATACTAGGGTGATTTTCCTCATCAAAAGACACACCTTTACCTATATCATTAGCTACATTTGTAAAAAAACTATTACAAATTTCACTTACTTCATTTTGTTTGGTAATTAATTTACTATTTTCAGTCAGAATAACCTTGCTTGGTCCACTGGTGTTCTTTTTGGATAGATATGGCTTAATAGTTTTCCAAAAATTATCTGATTTTGTTCCGCCAACACATCTTTCTTGAAAGTATGTGCTGACAGATTTCTTCTTAATTTTATTAACTAAATTTCTCTGAGCCCTGTATTTTTCCCAAGTTTTACTATTGCTATTTTTTTTATATTCATTAAAAAATCTCTTTTTTAAGAAAATTGCTTTTTTCAGATTGCTGTTCATACATGGCAGTTTCTTTCTCCTCTGATAAGCCTGCTTAATTGGAGCATGCTTGTCCACAACCTGTGAAATTTGATGTTCAAATTTATCATAGGCGGTGTTTGCATCTGCTCCCGCAGAGTGAACATAAGAGAAATCAACTGCCTGCAAGTCCATTATGAAATTATCCAGATTAAAGTCTCTAAAACTCCTATATTCAAATTTTGACATTTCATCATGGGCAATTAGGGGTAATCATGGATCAGAATATTTCTGGAATCTTGAATTATTTGTGACCATAAAATATATTGTGCATCTGAATATGACTGCTGGGAGATTCTTTTTTTTTTTTAATCCATTATAGGTATTAGTGAAAATAAGTAGTGTCCCTGATCAGCCTAGCTGTCCATCAGAGTCTCCAGCAGTTTGGATCTACTAGGCCTATATCAGGCCTGAACTTTTGTCGGGCCTGATCTTTGTCCAAACTGTTTGTAAACGTTGCAGAAATTATCCATGTTTTATCGACATATATACCAACATGTTGGACATGAAACATTGTTTGCCTAACTGTAATGTGAAACACTCTAGCTGCAATGGGAACAATTAAAGAAAAAAATTATTTTTATTGCAAGTTTCTGACAAGTATATTCATTTTTAAGATAAAAATCATTTATGGCGTTGAATTGTCTTATGCACCAGTCAATTGACCACCATCATCACCCCCAAACCCGGACCTGTGGGAGGGTGGTGGATAGCGAGACAATTGAGCAGTTTGTTTACTTTGACATTGTTGCCACAGTGCTGGGGAAATTAGAGGTAGATCTACCAAGGCAATTATGGCTGCGGGGAAACTGCCACTGTTTAACCAGCTTGTTGTAGCCACAGTGTGGGGCCATGGGGGTGGGGGCCAAAGCAGTGAACTGCAGACGAAAAGTCAAATCCGCTGTTCCGGGGGGGGGGGGTGATGGGGTGGAGGCTGAGGTTATGTTGTTTTTGTTATTTGCCTTTTGGCCAAAGTATCTCTCAGGTATGTTGTTTTCTCCGTAATACAACTACTAGTAGTCTCTCTGGTATCGAATAAAAGTCGCCATGGGTCTCAAAAAGTGTTGCCGAGTTGTCTCATCGTTCGCCGCTGAGGTTCGCCGACTGTGTTGCCGAGTTGTTATTTCGCTAAAGTTGTCTTGTTCCCGTTCTTTTGAACATCAAGTGGAATATAATACTGAGCTGAGCCATCACAGCAGTGTCCGCTGAAGAACTCCCATTTTGTATGCTCTTTCGCATTTTGATTTTATTTACTTTCACGCTTACGTCATAAATAAAGGGCTACAATTACTGATTATCGGATTTTACGGATAAACGCAACTGCAGTTTACAATCGCTGTCGCTTTCCTAGTGAAAACTATAACTCGAAAGAACTTGAATAAATTGCTTCGAGTTTCAGACACCCGAAGCTAGTTGATATGTGTTCTGAATTTAAAAATATATAACCTGACTGATTTATTGACATTCGTTTTCTCAAAGAAGGCGTTATTTTATCGTCCATTAACTGGAAGACGATACACAGAAGCAGCGCGTATTAGTACGTACGTCTTTGACGTCGACGTCAACTTGTTTACGGAAGATGCGCGGGTAGCATGCGCAGCCGTATCGAAGTCAGTGTCCTTAAGCGCAATATATTGGCCCTGTGATTATTCGTTTTACGGAGTAAAGGATATTTTACTCTGCCCATGTAAGAAAGCAGTCACGTGGCCATGTAAGATAGAATTTTCTTACATGAGCTGACAGCCTATCTTACATGGGCAAAGGTGGGAGAAAAGATTTTCTATCTCAGGGTAAATTCTCTGATATCCTTATCTGGTGTGCAAGAATGGTATTTCTTGGCTTCGAGATTATTTTTTTTTCATGCTCGACGCAAGTGAACATGACCTTTCAACTGCAAAAAATCATCATTGCTGAAAAATTAAGACTTTTTTGCTTTCAAACTCCCAGATGTTGAATTTAGTATGCTAATAAAAGTAATGAAGAGGGTAAAGATCAGGAATCAACACAACCATGTATCACACCTGACCCGAGACACCATATGCACAGTGTACATCCGATATTGATAATTCGGTAGCAAAACGGTCGGATACGGAGAAAACAGTTGTTTACTGTCGCACGCGACATTTGGCGGGTAAGTTGTTTCTGTATGTTATTCATTGAATACCTTGAATTTGAATGCCAGGTTTTAACGGTGAGTTATACTTTGATCGTCGCCTTCCGGTTACCCATCTACCAACAGTTTTTGTACCGTATTTATCATTTTATTTGGTTGCTTGGTTACACGTGGCATACGGAAGATTTCAGTCGGTGTATTTCAGTTTGATATGGGCAATATCGGACGGTAGATACGGAGAAATCAGTCGTTTTGGCACACTTTTATGAAACGGGTCTGAGGCAGACGTTGCATGTGTAAATTCAAAGTCTTGATAGAGCATTGATCAATCTTAGTACTGGTACATGTACACCCCAGGAAACTGGTACTGTATATCTCAGGAACGCGGCTATCTAGTACTGGTTCTACCCAGGATCAGGCTACTTAATTAGTACTGGTACATCCATATGGGACAATATCCGCTGTTATCGGTTTTATCTGACCGATTTTCTCCCTTGAATATTGACCACTCTCGCAACTTACCTGTTGAAATCTGTGGCATCAATTACACAGAAAAGTATACAAACCTTTAAATAAATCATTAATAACTAACTTATTATTAAGTTGTCATTATTTTATAAGTTATCAAAAGAAAATTTAATGTTTTATCTTTACAATGATATAAACAAATATGAAATAACTAAATATTTAGTTTTGTCAAATTGTTCATCTTTTTAACTTGTAAAATCCCATTCATTTCAATGTAAATTGAATGAATATGCTTAGGGTGAGCATTTTATGGCCCCAAACTAATCATGTTCTGATATTTTCCCAATGTTTTATAAGTTATAAATGGTATCTCTATCATCCAACAATATCAACCATATAAGTTTCATAGAAATAAATTACATTTTAGTTCTGTCATTTTTAGGTTGAAAATTGAGTTTAAGCGCCTTCTTACCAGAGCGGAGAAAAAGTCTAAGTTCGAATATTGTGGATCTGTAATGCTTCTACAATATGCGATATGCTTGCTTAGGTAATGTTGAGAAATCTTAACAGCATTTTAAAAGAAAGGGGAAACTTAGCTGATTGGGAGACATGATTATGAAAAAAATCTAAATTTTAGCAAAATTAAGAAAATAACAATAACCATATCTTATCGCCGAAATAAAAAATTAATTTGATTACAAGTTGCTTCAATTTATTTTTTAATTTTAATCTTAAGTATAACAATTATTATTATTATTATTATTATTATTATTATAATTATTATTATTATCATTATTATCATTATTATCATTATTATTATTATCATTATTATTATTATTATTATTATTATTATTATTATTATTATTATTATTATTATTATTATTATTTAACTATTGTTAATTCATTGTTGTGCTTGACTCGAGACCGAGAGGCCGCGGGTTCGAGCCTCACCGGCGTCACTGCGTTGTGGTCCTTGAGCAAGACACATTTATCCTGGCTTAGTACTGGTTCAACCCAGGAAGACCCGTCCCTGTTTAAATGATTGTTGATGGGACGTAAAGAATCAAATCAAACAAATTATTTAACCTATTTGCCTATTTATAGCAAAAAATTATAGCACTTCAGTCTCACACCGGGCAGGCGGCAATCGAAAATACTTATCCTATCGACGAACGTAGATCAAAATAGTTAAAAACAGAGTTTTCGATTGCTATCTGTCGCCCGACTGGTGACAAATGGCAATCGAAAACACTTTTTCTAACCATTTTTGATCCACGTTCGTCGATAGGATAAGTATTTTGATTGCCGCCTGTCCGGTGCAATTCTGGTGACAAACGATTTTGAGACGCTCATAACGGGATATGCGATAATCCCAGGTGTCAGATAATCCCTGAGGCTATAAGTCTTATCTTGGTCCTAATAAAGTTTTGACCGAATAAACGACTCTGTGTGTGGCGCCTGAAAACTTATGCATAAATTCAGATACCCAGACTAATCACAACAGCGTTCATGCACAGTACACCCATCTTACTAGTTTTGTCATGCGGCGTCTCGTCAGGGACTTTACTGCTCAGTATAACAACCTTTTTTCTGCCATACTACCAAATCTGTCATGCTCAGACTACACAAATAGTTTCGTTTGCAAGTACAGTAAAAGACATGCATATATTATGCCGATGAGTCCATATATTGGTAATTTAGAATCCGTGATGAGTTCTATAAATGAAGCATAAGCAACAGTGTAGATCCAGATACTTCATAACAAGACAACTCTCCGAGCCTGCATTGTTTGCTATATTGAACATAAACATAATTGTAAACTAATGATTGAGTTTTAAGTGAGGCCGTTCAGCGCAAAGGTTCTGGTGAGATTGCACAGCGCAGTCTGGCCTGAACCATTGCTGTTTGCGTTCCATATGTGTCGGTTAGAAATTCCAAGAAAGCATATATTTAAACAAACCCCGTCACACCGAGCTGATCGGGGTCAGTGAGGACTAGAACTGACCAAAAACAATTTATAAAAGGTAAAGGTCTTTCAACAGCAAACAGCAATGGGCTGATCAGACTGCGCAGATAAATTATTATGCGCATATGTTGTTTGCATATATGGTTAACTGAAAAGTCATGCTTATATATAGCATCTGGGCAGTGAAGACAAGAAACTGCTATGAGCATGTAATATATGCACAGACTGACCTGCTCCATTAATATACGCTGTTCGCGTATGGTTAAAGAATCTGGCAGTCGTCACAAGTTTGTGATGTGGTCATTTCTTATTGACACAGCGGGAACTCAGTGGGAGATCGCTCATCTGTGTTTAAAGTGTGAAAATAGCTGATAAGGATTTGGCCTAAAGCGACTGCTCTCGTGAATTTTGGCGCATTTTCCTGTCTGCATTATATTCCTGTATTATGTTTTTTTTAACTTGAAGCGAAGATGCTGATCAGACATTTTTGTCAACTTCGGACCCAGTCTTTACAGATGTCAGCTGAAGCAAATGTACAGTGTGGATCCAGATAAAGAACGAGTATAGTAAAGCTCACACCATATCGGGTCCACATTCCTGATAATTCGTTATCTTATTATCTTTGATAAAAGCCAGAGTACCACTCTCAACGGTACACATGTACTCAAAGAACTGCCTTAATTTATTTTTATTTATTATTTATTTATTTATACAATAAATGAGACGGTTCTTTTGAACGCCCAAAGCAAACCTTAAAATGTTGGATAAGAAATTATTAAGTAAGTAAGTAAGTAACGACTTTATTTAGTGAGGGTAACCATTCAAAATATTATGCTGATTTTTTTTTTATCTAGACCTATAATTCTAGATCTATACCGAGAGAAGACTCAAATCAGGCTGCGCATTTACAATACTGATACGGGTAAACTTTTGGGAAAACATCATTATATTAATTTTCTCTTCCTTCTCATATAATAGTATAATATCTCATTGTTCTGAAATAATTCAGATTAAAGAATATTCTGTTGCATGATCACTGCAAACGAATATCTTTAATTATAATTGCTGTCGTTAAAACAGGTGTCAGTTTCTTAATCGTTGATACACGGGGGTTAATATTGACCTCATTAGATCATCGCATTAAAAAGTCTAGAGGAAACTGAAAAAAAAACCAGACCAAATAAGCATATATCCAGCCCCCCAAAAGTGGTCCTGCTAAAACCTTTTTGGCCTAAAAAGTGTCGTGGCCGTTCCGCCGCCGACGGCCTTGTTTGGTGAAGTTGTGTTATTTTTAAATCACTGCGGAAGCGCAGACTGGTCTGCGCCTTTGTTGTTCTCAAACCCCCGAAGAGAGTTTTTCTCACGTCGTGGCCCACATATTTTTTTATCAACATTTAGACCCTTAAAGCGCCAAGAAAAAATACATCTGAAAGTGTCGTCTGCTGAAGTCGTCCGCTGCAAATAATTGCCAAACATTAATGATGAATTTAAGTATAGAAGCAAACAGTGTGGACCCAGAACAGACTGCTCCTATAGGAACAGTCTGATCTGGGTCCACACTGTTTGTCATAGAGGTTTCTTACACATTTCAGCAGACGAGAAAAACAGACGACTTTTGTTGCGATTGGCGCTTTTAGGGTAAGTACTCAAGTGCTCATGTGCTGTTTTAAGACTCAACTCAGAACACACGAATAGTGGACAAACATGTTTTACATTTGGATATGAAAAACATTTTTCTTGATTTCAATCAGATGCATGCATACTCCTATTTGAAACAAATTTTAAATGCACAATTTAAGTTACATTAATGAAAATTCTATCCAACAATTCTGGTAAAGACGGTATAAAGGCCTCTTTCGTCAGACAAAAACCATCGATACCTGGACTGAGATACAATCGATTTCGCGATATAGTCGCCGCGGTGTAAGGGGGACAATTGACTTATCGATTATCTAGGTGATAAAGAACCATAACTGAACCGTTAAGTCGAGCCATAGTTCTATTTGGCAGGAAACAGACACTACTTAGTTCCTGATTAAACCCAGGAAGCAGGCTCAGGTTCGAGAAAGGTGTCGTTTTTTAAATTTAGCATAGCAGACTTGGGTCTAGCTTGTTGCTGGTGTAATTGAAGACAGCAATGCAGTTGGGGTCTGGTCTGAGAAATGTGATTGGTGTCCATAAACCATTCCTAAATGTCTCTAGGAGGCAAATCAAACACATACAGGCAGTAATACAAAACACACGTTCCGGTCCATGCGTATGAGGCGAGGTTTGGGCCAGCCAGCTAATCGCCCCCTGATTAGCTCCACAGGGGAGCCACCAAACGCTCACACTAACTAAAACACAAACGCCTCCACTTGGCAATTTTGGCGGACCATTCTCCCAGCGATAATGTTGACACTGTCCAACGTCTGGATTGCGCCTGATGATGCCCTATGATTCCCTCCTCATCCTACTCAGCAACAAATTGATCACCTTGCTCGACGATCCTGGAACATCTGTTTGGCTATGGTGGCTCTAGGAAAAAGCATACACATGTATATTCAAGTGCACTGCAGACTAGATCTTATCATAGACTGAAGTAAATACTATGAACTTGCGCGGGCCAGACTGCTCCCAGGAAGCAGTCTGATCTGAGTATATATTGTTCGCCATATCAACTATGTAAAAATAAGCAGATGTTTTAGTCATATCAGGACGGTTCTTCCTTGGTTAAACCAGTACTACTAAGCAGAGGATAAAGTGTCTTACTCAAGGATACAAGGCAGTGCCTCCCCGCAACTTCTTGATCTCAAGTCAAGCTCACTATCACTGAGCCACCTCGATGATGATGATGATGATGATGATGATGATGATGATGATGATGATGATGATAATGATGATAATGATAATGATGATGATGATGATGATGATAAGGATGATGATGATGATGATGATGATGATGATGATGATGATGATGATGATGATGATGATGATAATGAGGGGGTGGAGGAGGGATATAATTTAAAAAAGTAAATTCGTTACTTCTAGGACAATAGCTATGTTTAAGATTGTCTACATGCATATAAAGCCCTTTGTCATTTAAAATTAAACAATTTGAAAAGGCCATCATCCTGGACAGTGTCAGCCAGGCAATACAGACCCTGAGCTGCTTATAGACCCCCTCCCCCAGGGGAGATTTTGTACACTATGATTTTCTAAAACTACACTATATATGACGTAAAATGACACATGTTAGCCCTCTGGCATGTGGGGCGTTACTGTGTTACAGAATTGTTAACTGCGTTACCCTATAACAGCTTCCAATCCTCTTGTTAAAATACAAACCTATACCTAAATCTTATTTATTGACATGCTGATGACGTTAAAATCACTTATTCAAACGCAATAAACAGCTAGCATGCATCAAAAAAACTTCGTTTATTATATTGCAGTTATATACGTTACTTACTTTAAAATATACTACTATTTAGTGTTGTGCTATCACTAGACCATGAACTGCCAAAACATATCTGAGGGGGAGTTTTATACACTATAATTTTTTAATCACATTACACGAGCCACGAGCCACGAGCCACAAGATAATGCATGTTACTTTATGGGTTGAGGCGTTACCCTTCAAAAGCAGAGTTTGATACGTTACCCTAAAATAATAGGTAATCCTATTGTATTATATCAAACTGTTTCTTATTCTTACATATCAATTTTATCTTATAATTGAAAATAAATGACTAGAGATATAAGTTTAACACAATAAGGCACCTTTTATTACTGTTACATACGTTACATTTCTTTAAATACATTATTTAGTGCAATATTAGCATCATATGAGGTTAAACTGCTAGAGGATGTAGATAATTGCCATTTGAGGGATCAATTAAATGAGAGAAACAATAAATATAGCCTTTTTAACATAAAATTTAAGTGGGGTTAAACTCTGACAAAAGTATGGGTGATGAAAAGTAAGAAACTTGAACTCAAAGCACATAAAATGCCATTTCAATTAAGGCTGCTTTATCGAATATATGTAAACATCACTTACAGAAAATGCTTAATTCAATGATCAGATTATGTTTCTTAAATGCTTAAATAATATCACTTAACTGTCTTAAGCTTATATATGCTTAATTATTTTTATACATGAAATGATACACTGTATATGCAAGACATTTTCCTCACTGTCTACAATTCAATTTAGATGAAACATGATATTAAGCATGTAGTAGTTTAGTAAGATCTATTGACAATTGTGTTAGCCAACAAAATACATATATAGCTTATCAGCTATTGGTTACATCAACTATATTGATAACAATCAAGGAAAGCTACCTTGCAATTTCTAAAATTGTGAGTCATTTTAAGCATGGTCGAAATTGAGAAATAAAGAATCAAATCAGCTGTTTATCCTTTGAACAAAAACTAAAGTTCTTTAAAAAAATCATAGTGATTTCTGACCCATATATGGCACCCGCCATGCCAAACCTATGGTTATATCCCCTATGGTAATGCGTCCCACTATATCTATAGCATGCCCAGTATACACTTTATCTTGGTAACATGCATAACACAAATATTTTAATAGTTTCATCTGGTTATACAATTTTGTGAAGCAATGAAATATGACAGCATAAGTTTTGTTCTAAAGGATCTGTGTTAATCATATATTTAAAAGGGATAATACACAGAAAGCTCCATTGCATTGTTAGTATTGTATTGTAGATATGACTAATGAATGGACTTGAATACTTCATTGGTAATTTTGCTTTGAGTTATTTCTATCAATTATACTTAGTCTAACAGTGAAATTGTTTTATTCGTATCAAGCATGCCAAATGAAAATATGATCATGGTTACAAAATTACATCCTTCTAATCATTTGCATAATTCGAATCAAGCTAAATAGAATATAACTATTAACACAGAGAATAAATCAAATGAGCCAACACATTTGATTTTGGTACTTATCACAGTTTCAAGAAATGAAGGCTCATGTAAGCCTGTGTAAATATGTACACTCACCAGAACCTTTGCTGCCTGCATACACTAAGTATAGATATAGACCAGAATTAAGACAACTGGCTCTACTGCGTCAGCATAGACGATTAATGCTGGCTTTTGACAATATATGATAAGTACCAAAATCTAGCATGCTGGTCAAATCTTCATTTGAGCACTTTATATATTACATTAAATACGATAAGCAAGTATTATTTCCATCTAAATTGAATAATTTATACTTTTGCTACTGTCAAAGAACAAATCTGGGATATGGTTTCAATATTTGATATACTATTTCATACACACATGTAACACATATGACAATAAAACACTGCAATATATCTGCTATTTATGAAATATTTTTCATTGTGAAAGAAATATGATTTCTTTTGGAGATAATTGTGGAAAAAGACCCATGGAAATCAGAAATATATAGATACTTATCAACAAAATCATGTATACTTTGTAAACATTGCATGTAAGTTTATCATGGTAACACTGTTGATAATGACTAGGGTGGCCTCTAAATACCTTTTTGTCAGAACAGTTGATTTTTTGTATGTGTCCTGTTTCCAATCTTTTGTGTGTGTACAACTCATTCTATTAGGTTAATATTCATATAAAGCTTTGTTATTAAGGATAACTGCAATAATTTGGTCATGCCACATTCTGTATAGTGGAAATTAGCATCAGCTGTTTGGCATTAATTTATAAAACTAAGTAAGATCTCATGACAGCACTGTTTTATGTTTTACGTTTCCATTACACATGCTAAAAGAACATTGTTAAATCTATTTTACATTAACTTGAATGTCAGCTGGCCAAATTTGGTTTGCCCTTATTCTGGCTGTTAAAGTCTTATAAATTTAAATTGGTATCGTAAGTAACAACTGGCCTGATACCAGCAAATCGACGTAAACATTTACCAGTGTGATTGTGTAACTGACTATGTTCGTATAATATATACAAAAGTTAACTGGTTGCACTAAAATTATTTGGTTGCTGTTAAATAAATAATTGAATTAAACTTAGTACCCAAAGCCTTCAGATAAGTATAACAGAATCTAAATCCACATTATATTACTGTTTCAGACTCAATTTATACTGTCTTTGACATCCTTTCGGACACATATAGTACTTTATGGCATATCCAATATGGTAATATACGTTACTTTAACAGTTTTGACAAAACGTGGGAATATATTTTGCTTAGCTATCACTTGAGATCTCTAATATTCTTAATTAATGAAGTTTAAAAGCCATAAAGTTTGCCAAATTGGTAAAATGTTTTTAAAAGTTCAAAACTATATTATTTCACAAAAGCAAATATGCTTTGACAATTTGATATAGTTTTATATGAGCTGATAAACTCCATTTCAGGCAAATTATTATCTTTATATCTATCAAACACACAAAAAAGTTTTGAAATAAATTAAAATACCCTATGCTTTATCATTTAGGGTATTAATCATTATAAAGAACGCCCTGAAGTTAATGTAACATACATAACTTATTGGCAATCAAACATCAAAATGATATTTTACACCAGAAACAGTGTTTTATATCCCCTTTCAGTCTTGCTTATCAATAGAATGCTCATATATGGTGTTTAAAAGCATATGGATAGGAGTGCATGCTGTATTTTAAAATGAAAAGATTCTTACCTTACATAACGTTTTCTTCAGGGTTGTCATATTCAACAGCTTATTTCTCTTAGAGTTTTGTGATAGAAGCAAGCTGTTTGCAGTTTTGGAATGGCCAGTAAATTATCTTTCAAACACATGTTATTTAAAATATTTATTGAAAAAATTATGAAATGAAACTATTTAACAAAATTTGAATTATTTATAGGGTGTTGTTGAAAATGTAACGTAAATGACACCATAATGTGCCTAAATAACTTTGACAAAGATAAATATTTTCAGTGAATTCACTGTTCTTGTATAATCTATGACTATTTAGCCAGTTTGAATAGTTCAAGTACTACCTTAACAGCCTAAATTACATAATTGTTTTTTTAATGAGGGGTAACGTAATTAACACAGTGTTACACCCAAACGCCCCCAGCCGCCAGAGGCTAACATGTTTTAAAAAGCTTGTTAGATGATACCCTTTATGAAAAACATAGTCTACAAAATTCACCCTGGGGGGGGGACCAAAACCCTTTACTCTTACTCAATGCTTCGCTTCTAGTAAATGCATTATAAAAGCCAATATTGCAAAGAATGTAGCCCAAGATCAGACTGTTTATGGTCTTATCAGGTTCAATAAGGTGTGTCTGCACACACAACACTTATTTTACATAAGGGTTATTTCCTCGACCATTCCCTCCACTGTGCATTTTATTTTAAATAGGGGGTCAAGTACATAAAAATTAATTGAATAATATCAATTGTCCTTCTGTATATCACATCGATTTTCAATAAAACTGAACCAATACAGTCACTATTGCCATTGATAAAGTACGTCTACCTTCGATAGTCTACGCCCATGGGTATAGACAATAATTGAGCCAGCCTATCAAAATGGATATTTGTGTGGTCTGACTCATGTTCTTCTTATTTTACACATTTAACACTACTCAATTACCGGGGAAATAAACATACCCTAACAGAATACCGCTTTCCTAACAAAACCATATTCATGGGCAATAGTACCCTTGCACTGTACACTAAAAGTCTGGTTGTTGGTTGGTTGGTTTTGTTGCTTTACGTCCCAAGTCAACAGTTATGGTCATTGCGGGACGGTCAGTTAACCTAACAACACTTTTTCCAGGGCAGGCTTGAACAAGTGGTTAACCAGTAATTTGTGCACATACTTTCGCTTGTAACTGACAACAACCCTTCTTGAATGAATCAGCGGAAGGGAGGAGAATGACCGTAGAAATTATTTCATGATCAATCTCCACGAAAGTATGGGACCGAGCTGGGATCGAACTCAAGACCCCTGGATCTGCAGTCAGACACGCATCTGTAGCCAGACACGTTACCGACTGTGCTACGCGGCCCGGCAAAAAAAAAAAGTCTGGTATCTTTTATGGTATAGTGACTGTAAACAATGGCCAGTCCATTGAACAGTGCGTACGTATAAAATATTGGCAAGAATAATCCACAGCAAGACAGTATAGAGGCCCTCTGAGAGGTTTTGAGAAACAGAGGAATAATATATACTGCTAATTCATGGGCGTCAGGAATATAGTTAACACTAGTGCCAGATGTATCAAGGAGGAACTGCTACTATTGCCAAGTCCTAAGGCTGAGGTCAATACGGTATTGGCAGTCATAGACTTGGAGGGCATAGCTTTAAGTATATGTCCAAAAAACATACATGACCAAACTGAAAACAAATTTCAGAGTCGCCTCTGCACTTGTGGCACCTACACAGACAACAAAGCAGCCCCTATACTTTTCGTACCTGCACTTGAGAATTTAAAAAAAGATGCTTAATGGGACATGGTACAACAGACGCTTACGCATGCTCTACATAACACATATTCTGCTACAATATCTTTGATTCTGCTATAGCTTTTGTTTAACTGTTCAGTCCCGTATCATAAATATTTCGAATGTCTGTTCAACACCGTATAGGCCGACTGTCATCATACGTATCCGTGAAATATGCACGTGGTCTAAAACAATGGCAATTTTGACAAGTTCAAGCTGTCGTTCAGCAACGTGTTTTTAATCGATGTTTGCACAAGAGACTGGGCTACGATCAGCCAAAAACCATCACCTGAAACGATGCTTGCTTCATTGTAAAAAGTAGTCGCAAAGGCAAAAGATCCCCAACAAGGCTGTATTTTTAAACATTCTTATCAAGTTTTTCGCCCATCAATAAAGAAACGAAGTAAATTTTATCGTATACCTATACAGTTAAATGAATCAAGAAGGCCTGCTTTGTTTCCCTCGCGAAAATGCTATATAAATGTGAGAAAAATAGACTAAAATACTCACCCGCCAAAAGGCACGCGCTCTGGTAAACAACTGTTTTTTCCGTATCCGTCTGTTTTCGCCGAATCGTATGTACGGTGTGATATGGGAAATTGACAAAAACACAAGATAACATCACCAACAAGAGTACCAAATGTTCACTGCCTACAATTGTTGACATTTTGAGCATTCTTGATTTCATTCTCACTTGAGCTGACCATCAATAAAGTTTTATTAGTTACCTCTCAAATTAACTGCATTTGTGCACGTTGCCTGATAACAAAAGACACTCACCTAGTATTCTCTAAATACTACTTCAGTTCCTGGTCATACTCACTTTTATCTTTATTAATTTTGTAACGTCTTAATAGCTGAAGTAAATCTGATATCCATAGAGATTATGTTACATTCATGAGAAAGCAGAGTTAGGGCGCAGACAAGCAAGCTTTATGGGTCAAAGAGTGAAATTTATCAGCCACCTCTCACACTTACTGCATTGTTGCACGTTTGCTTGATAAACGTTGCCTATCTCATGGCATGTGCCTTTATCAGGTCATTATGACGTTGCACCTTTTGAATGACATCGTCAATGACATTGAATCGACACGAAACTCGATAATGACGTCATAATCGATAGTTTGAAGAGTGAATCAACTTGTAAACTGATAGTTAGAATACCAGGTTCGCGTCTTTTGATATCAAATATGTTCTTAAAAGGGTATATTTTGGAAGCAAAGAATGCATCAAAGAACTGAAACTAGAGTGTGCATATTTTCTGGGCCAGACTAGCTCAAGTTCACCAGGCTCAGCTTCGATCATGTCATGGTTACGTTGCTCTTTTAGAATGACGTCGCCAGTGACGCAGAATCGACGAAAAAATCGATCATTACTGCATAATCGCTAGTGTGAAGAGTGTAACAATGGGTAAACTGATAAATAGAATACCAGGATGGTGTCTTTTGATACTGGCTTTGAGAATGCATGTTTAATCGCTCGGCAAGCCTCGCGATGTCAACAATCATCCTCGAAGCGTTGCCTGATAAACTTGATATTTAAAGACACTCACCTTGTATTCTCTATATTCTAGGTGCTGATGTGGCCTGGAAAATTAGATCAACAACGTAAGCATTCATTCCATATCACTAATGCTGCTGATGTAAAAGTTGGTCTAAGTTGCACTTCTGCGCTGCCAAATAATATATCAACATACGAAGCATCATTGTGACGTCGCGCACAGTATTGGCGTACAAAACGGGTTTTTGCATTTTTTTCTCTTTACAGGAACCGATTTTTGATGTTCTGGTCATTTTTTTTTTGTTTTGAAACTAGAGGTGTACGTGTGCCTCGTTAAGAGTTTATTGATTCTTAGTTTTTAGTTATCAAAACAGTAAAAGGAGAGCCCAATAACTCAAAATTTGAGGGTAAAACCTCTGTAACTCTGTAACAATAGCGCTGTGGTAGGCATACGCGAACGCGTATTACAACGCCATTTTGACGTCAATTATTACTGGATTTAGTCTACGTCAGGCCTGAAACTTCACCGTTCAACGTCATATCCATTTTGTTGTTTATTTCTCTACAACGATGTCTCAGAAAATTAAGTTTTGTAAAATGAAATCTGTAACTCGTGACAAAAAACGCGCGAAAGATACAGGCATGGTCTCTTCTGTAAGCAATTTTGTAATCTTGATGGCGTTTTATTGACAAAATGTTTGTTTGTTTAAAATGTACTTTTTCCGTTGTGAAAGTTAATCGAAAAATATTTGCATTGCCGCTTTCCATTTAAAAATGTTCAACAAAGTCCCAAGTCTTAAAATTTGTTACCAAAACACAATTTTCATTAAAATAAATACACATACTCTTGAAATTTAAGCATAGCTTTAATAATGACAATGAATCTCACTAGAAAATTATATCTCTACAATGTACTTTGCTTGCTTACTTATAAATGCGGTATATGAAGTTTGTCCGCCGAAAAATAAAGAAAACATTAACATTTACCCTGGTCTTAAATTCTGTTACCGGCGGTAAAAATGACGTTAAGCAAAGAAACGTCAATGAGGGATTTGAGAATAAGCTGCCGTTCTCAGTTCTGTTGTGTATGCGTGTATACTAAGTTAGAAATACTGATTCTGACCTTTATTGATGTTTTAAAGCTAGAAAACAATTTTCATATATTTTACCAGCGAATGAAAGTCTCTCTAGAAGCAAGACGTCTAGCTAGATATAAGGAGAAGAAGAAAGAAATTAGCGTCGCGACGTGACAATTCGACGTTACGTTTTGTACGCCAATACTGTGCGCGCCGTCTGTATGTCTTTAAATGAGCCAAGGCATGATATTTCTAACAATGTGGCATGTGCGACCAGCAAAGCCTCAGATCAGCCTGCGCATACGCACAGTCTGATCAGAGCCTTTGCTAGTCTCTTGAGTATTCTATTATTGTTATGCTACTGTCTGAACACCATTTGGAGTTTCTAAGCTTGAAAGGAGGCTACAGAGGCTCGTCCGAGTCTACACTTGTCAAAATGTCAAATTGTTGGAAATCTCATGCATCAAATAGCTTGATTCCGCCCGTTCTCTATATCGAAAACAATTCTTCTTCTGATACCAGTACAGTAGTTTGTCTTCCGTTTGAGATTTTCAATTATTGAAAGGTTGATTTGTTGACACTATAAGCAAGCCTGTCCACTTATCAGATAAGAAACAGATTTCTTCCATCCCAGTGATTTGTCTTTTGTTGCTTTTATACGGATTTGCTGTAATAAACATAGTGGCCACGAGTTAATGTACTCTGGCCTTTTTACTTTATTAACAATATGAAACCAGACAAAATCTCGAGTAACGCGAACACTCTATTGTCATCGACTAACTAGGTTGCTAAGTGGGTTTTAACACTTAAAGCGCCAAGAAAAAAAATGCAGCTGAAAATGTCGTCTGCTTAAGTCGTCTGCTGCAAATAATTGCCTAACATTACTAACGAATTAAGTATAGAAGCAAACAGCGTGGACCCAGAACAGACTGCTCCTATAGGAGCAGTCTGATCTGGGTCCTCACTGTTTGCCATCAAGGCTTCTTAAACATTTCAGCAGACGAGAAAAGCAGACGACTATTGTAGGGATTGGCGCGTTAAGGGTTAAGGACGATTGTCTCAATTTATTACGAGACGTTTGTTTGACGTTCAAGTGAAATGATATCAGGAAAATATAGAATTTTTCTGTTGTAAAAGAGCAGATTTGGTGCGGCAAAAACTTTAAGAAAAACAAAATAGAGGGCCCTTGGGCCCTGGATCGTCACACAAAATATAAATCCCATATCTCCAACACCTAAGTCCATCTTGGGTATCACTCAGATCATAACCAAAGCCTATCAATTCACTAAGTTCAATAAAAAAATATACTTATTTGCACAATTTCAATGTCTGGCCATTTTACCCTACCCAAAATGTCAGGGGTGTACATAAGGTCAAACATTTTACTAGCATACTGTTCAACACTTTTTCCTTTTAATTTGATATGCAACATACCCTTCTTCAGAAAAAAATGTTTTGACCTTTTGACCCCATCCAGGGGTTGTGGGTGTGTAAAAGGGCAGACTATTTGCTTGCATTGTATTCTCTTTCACGTTAATTTGATATGCAACACGATAACTTCCAGAAAAGAAAAACTATTGACCTTTTGATTCCATCCCAGGGGTCAATGGTGTCTGAAAGGGCATAATATTTGCTAGCATGTTATTGTATACTTCATTCCCTTTAATTTGATATGCAACATTACCATATTATTAAAAAGCTGATTTTGTATAAGCCTATGTGATCCCTGTTGCGGGGCCGTTTTTGGCCCAAGGGGCATAATTTGAACAAATTTTGTAGAGGTTTACTAGGTGATACAACATACCATATATCAAGGCTCCTAACCTTGTGGTTTCAGACGAAAAGATGTGTTCATGTTTCCCTGTATAAAATAGCCTATGTAAAAACATGTGACCCTGCCATGGCTGGGCCATTTTGGCCTGGTCCCAGGGGCATAATTTGAACAAACTTGGTAGAGGTCCGGTAGATGTTACTACAAACCAAATATCAAGGCTCTATGCCTTGTGGTCTCAGTCAAGAAGATTGTACATGTTTCCCCTATTTAAGCCTATGTAAAACACGTGACCCTAGGGCGGGCCCATTTTGGCATCAGGGAAGTACGTGAACAAACATGGTAGATGTCTACTAGTTGATGCTACACACCAAATATCAAGGCTCTAGGCTTGTGGTTTCATACACGCAGAGTTTTAAAGTTTCATATCGAAAATCTATTTTAAGCCTGTGTGACCTTCAACGGACGGGGACCATTTGAACAATTATTAAAGAGGGCCATATGGGAATATTTCTTGCCAGGTTTGGTCAAAATCCAGCCAGTAGTTTAGGAGAGCAATTATTGACGACGGACGACGTCCGACAAATCCGTGTTTTGGGTTGTATAGGTGGCAAAGTACTGAACAAACACGTCGACCTGTTAAAGAGACTAAGTCTGTAACAATAAAGATTTTTCAAAAAAAAAAAATCTTTTTAAATCATTTGTAAAGATAGAATTGAGTTAAGTTTTCACAATAAATATGTTCAGTACAGCAGAAAACTGCATTGAAATGTGAATTATCTGACGAAAACAGGTGTCTTTGCTCTTGTTGGTAATTATTTACGTCCCTCCAATAATTCTAGACAGTTAATATTTACCATAAATTCTGATGTTTTGATAGTGATAATTCATTAAGATTTACGAAAATGGTCACATGTTTACCTGAATTTGAGTATTTTTACTGTGTTCTTGAAAAATAGAAACATTATTTCTAAAATTAGAAGATCATAAGTTACAGACTATGCAGCTTTAAATACATTCACTGTAATGCTTAACACAGAATATCAAAAACATATGTAATCAACTGACTGCAATGTGCACGACCTGTGGTAAACATAGATAAGTAACAAATGAGCCGTGGCATGTGATTTCCAGCAATAAGGCATTTTGACAAGAGTAGACTCATACGATCCTGTGCAGCCTCCCTTTAAGGTTAGAAACTCCAAATGATGTTCAGTCAGTAGCTTAACAATCATGGAATACTCAAGCGACTGGCAAAGGCTCTGCTCAGACTGCGCGTATGCGCAGGCTGATCTGAGGCTTTGCTGGTCGCACATACCACATTGGTGGAAATCTCATGCATTGGCTATTTTTTTTTTAAGTTAAAATCAGTTTGTACTGTTCTGACTGCGCCGAGACTGGTGATCAATTGCAGTTGCGGTTAAACCATTCGCCAGTCTTTTTTCTTGCCGTGAATACGCTCGTTGTAGGGAAACGGGGGATAGTTTCTAATTTGGGAGTGGACGAATTTTAGTATATTCTAGGTTAGGGGTCCAAAATATCACATTTGCGTTTAAAATCATGATGTATTTTATGAGCAAATTTCAGCTCAAGAGACTTGTAGGATGGGAGTTTCTACAAGTTATGAAGTGCTATATTACGGTAATATCATACAGCCCTGGTCCAAATGCAAAATAATTTCACAGAAATGTTCTTCATATTGCTCTCTATCAAAATCACCTAAATTGGTTTGCTCCGCCAAACAAGCTGGCTGCCAGAGCTGTAGATATAAATATCTTTAAACTACAGCTAATCCTAAACTACTGGTCCAAATTCAAAATAGTTTCACACAAATGTTTATTATAAGGCCCTCTGGCAAAATTGCCCTATCGGTTCTGCTCTGCTAAACAAAATGGCTACCAGAACTGAAGCAGAACTCTTAACACAATAATTATCAATTTTGATCAATTGGTCCAGATTCTTCTCGGCAAAGTCTTGTCCATAAAAAAGCTGTTACGCATGCCAGTGTTTAGGATGAACCGTGGCTACATCGGTACAGTGAGAATGGGGCTGTTGACATGTACACGTATGCGAAATTTGATTAAAATATACCATGTGGTTCTAGAGTTATGTGCATTCTCACTAACTGCTAACGGACGGACGGACTCACGCAGTGATTATAGTGCAGACCTACAGGTCTAGCAATAAATAAAAAAGTGGTGGTGGTAGTGGTGGTAGTGGTAGTGTGTGTGTGTGTGGTGGTGGTGGTGGTGGGTAGCTGCCAATGCAGACACTTACACCTTTCCTCTCATAATATTGCTTCAAAGAGTGCTGCTAATTTCTTATCTTTCAGAATCAGCCTTTTGCTCCTAAAGGCGGCATTTTAGCAGGGTCTGCACAAATTCGATCTTCAGAGGAAGAAATATAATATTGGTTTGGAAATTACAATAGATAACCCCTTAATATATACAGCATCTGATTAATTGTATAAAACCCCGGGTATAAAACTTAATAGCAAATTCGATCATTCTAAAATGGGTTAATCCTGTGTGTCTCAATGTGCACATGGCCTTTAACGCACTTCAGCTGCACTTAAACTGATATGAAACATGCTTGAGGTATAATAACTGAAATAGCAGATGAATTGATCAATAAGACTTTTTATTCTTTATTACATGGAGCTGTTAATTAAGCTCTGACATTTTCCACGAGAAAACGCCCCTTTTGGGGATATACATGCACGAGTCCATTTTTACTTGTTAATCCCATTAGCTTAGTCGTGTTCAGGACACCTTGCCGTCTCGACATGACCATAGCTATTGACTGGGACGTTTACCAGCAAAAGATACACCGACTTCAAACAGCATCAAACAAATTAGAACATAATTGGGTCAGCACATCAACGTCTGGTATTTATCGTATGGACGACCAGCAAATGCTCAGACAGGCGTGCGCATCCATGTTGTCCCGTCAGAGCAATCACTGCTGGCAAGCACACATTATAGCTGACGGATCGGACTAAACACGCGCTGTAGGCTTATATAGTGAGACTATCTCGTATATGCAATAAGTTACGGTCACATATGCATCATAATCGCATTATACGCAATAAATACAGGCCTCTAGAGTGCGTAAATTCTACTAAACCATAACAAATGTTGCGGGTACTCAAAAGAATCGTCTCAATGAGACGATTCTTTTGAGCACCCAAAACAAATGTTAACGATACTTCAGTCGATGGTACACCATCGCAAATACCCGCTTTTTAATCTCACCAAGAGACGTATTAACAATAAAAGACATGAGTTGACCCTTGGCCTTGACCTTGACGTAGGCCACTTGAAAGATTTACCAGGGTCCTCTGCATCATGTGACCTATGCACCTGCAAGTTTGAAGATGCTACATCCAACGGTTTTTGAGGATATATATTCACAAGAAAATACATTATTTTACCTTTGACCTTGACCTTGTGGTTAAAACCACGCAAAACGTTGTCCAGTACCCTCTACATAATATGATATATTCATGTAAAAGGTTTGAAGTTGGTACGTCTAACAATAAGGATGAGATGCATTTACAAGGAAACGCATTATTCCACACGAAATGTTTCCCAATATCCTCTACATCATGCGACCTATGCATCTGCAAAGATTAAAGTTGCTACGTCTAATGGTTTATTACTAGAAACGTGAAGGAGGAACACGCCGAAGCACAGATGCACAGACAGATGGACCGTGGACCGACTTTAATATGATACAAGGTTAGCTTTTAAAAAAGCTTAGAACCATCGCATGGCGTTTTACATTTATTAAAGAAGAACGTTTATAGTGTTTTATTATTGCATTTGCTGAAACCACTCTTTTCAGTGTTTCATTGGCTTCAAGCTCTGAGTATTTTGTTTTGTTTTAGTTAACGATTTGTACATAGGTGATCTATTGGAAGCAAATAAAAGCCAGGAAATATGCATATTCCAGTAAGACTCTGCTCATGAACACACTGAATAATTGTAGAGTTAACCCCTCCCCAGCAGTATGTATTAGGTCATTCAACTGTATTCCTCAATCGAAGTCAATGCATATAATGCCTAGGGGGCATATTGAAACTAACCCATCTACATCTAGATATTTCGTCACATTTAGTCTAGAATATCCGAAAGGCCCATGCCGTTTGATTGGGATTCTCGCTCAGTGGTAAGGTCTCTAATAGGCCTTTTCGCTGTTAGAAGCAATCCAGTATCCAAAGTATATCAACATCGCTCACGCAATGATGGAATTTTGGAAGTAACTTGGTCGACGGGGAGTCTGAGAAAGAACTGTAAAAGACACTGCTGTTGGGGAGTTAACACCTGATCCATTTCCGCAACTTGCTAATGGAACAGGCCCGAATCGAACACGCGCCCAAAGGAAGTTTACTAATGTATATCACAAGCGCTCACGCGCTGGTGAATAACTAAATAAACTAGCGGGTATAAAAATGAAAGGTAAGCAAATTGTCTCAATTTTGTACTCCAAAACCAGCTTTAATAATTTAATTAATGCAAGTCAACTGTTCTTGTTGCATGTGTTTAAGTACCGTAACGTAAACACAGCTTTAAATACCATAAGATGAAAGACCAGACTGCATATGCATGTGCATGCACAGCCTGTTCTCCAAATGTATTCTTCAATGTCACGAAGTAATGAGAATCTCCCAGGGATAGGTATCTGTTTTCGTTTCCCTCTGAAATCAACCACTTGTTGTTCCCAGAATCTTGAAGCCCCTGGATGATGTTTCGTTTTGGTTTACTTATATATTTTACCCCTTCCATTTTAACCATCGTTTGCTTGTTTCTTTGCGTTCGTGTTCTTGTTCAACATGCCCGATCCCAACAGGAAGGCGTCAATAATACGAGCTATATATTTCTCAAGGCCTTATTTAAAGAAAACTTTGCATTAATAGTGAAATTGATATTTTCATTTCTACAATAAGGAGACTGTGCCCAGCAAAAGGTACAAGGTGGCATATGCACCCATCGAAGACTCAGATAAGACTGCGCATCTGCGCAGTCTGATCAGAGTCTGCGATGGGCGCTCTATGGATAGCCAAGGGTCCAGCGTTTCTATAGGCGGAAAACTAAGACTCTGCTCAGACTGTGTTGATGCGCAGACTGATTTGAATGTTTGCTGTATGCACATGCCAACTTGTACCTGTAGCTGGATACCGGCTCTATTATTATTAATGCCACAATCAGGCACAACCACTTCAAAGTTCCATTGTGTTTTAATGATAAACAGGATTGTCTGAAAACAGACCTTTTTCATTAGACTTATACAGTCTGATGAGATGTAATTTTTTCATATAGATATTTTTTTAGTTCATATTGATGTCTTTTAACTAAATTTACCATTCCTCTCAAATACTGTACTTTAGTTTTCGTTGATTCACTGCTAACTTTGTTTGATTGCGATGCCCTCATATGTATATGAAGAAGTAGAATAGATGTTAATACAGTAAAGCCTGTGTAAAACGGCCACCTCAAAATAGACAAAACAAAGATTTTAATGACAACTGCTAGCCTCATGAAGGTCGAAAGTATTGCAGAATGCCCCCTTGGAGCATTCTGCAATACTTTGACCTGCATTAAGCGATAATTGGTCTTCAAAACCAATTTTCAGTCTTTTTGGGTGTGGCGTTTTACACAGGTTTTACTGTATTGCCCCTAAACCAACCGTTACCATTCCACATCTTATCTTATGCTAAGATTTTTTAAAACTTATACTGACTCAAACATCTATCTAGTCCAAAGGAGGTGGGGAAAGGATTTTCAGCATTTGATCCCTTTTGGAAGCCAGCATTTGAATTAAGCTATGGTGTAAAATACCACTAGGAATCTGATATTTAAACATTTATTTGTAATTGACATGGTGTAGAAAGTGACTTTTCTGCACTTGTAGAATATAACAAATATATTTCCCTTACTTTTTGGAAAATTTGGGCGTTTCATTCAGTGAAAGTGCTATTTTTACAGTGTATGTTTTACTGCTTTTTAGTTGCTAACAGATACAAGGTAACATGGAAAAGGACATCCTACATTTTTTTATTCTATATGCTGTAAATTCGGAAATAATCGCGAGGGTTTATTTTCGCGAAACTTTACATTTTCGTGAAAATAAAACTCTCGCGATATGGCGAGATCACTCTGTCGTTTACTGATGTATGTAAATCATGCCCTGTTCGCGAATTTTGAACGTCGCAAATATGTCTTTTAACGCTATTCACGAAACTAAAAATCTCGCGAAAATTTTCCGGATTTACAGTAAATATGTTTCGATGTCATCTGAAATATATTTAAACCAAGATAACGTGTTCTTATTCCAAACAAATACTGGCGACTTAAATAGTTATGTTTGTTTTTCTAGTGGGAGGGCAGATTTATTTAAGTTTCATCAATAATAATAAAAATAAACGCAGGAGGCGGATAATCAATCATACGTGGTCAAAGAACTGTTTGAGATCCAATAATATGTTTTCAGAACCTTTACTCTCAATAATGGAAACATTCATTAACCTACTGAGAGGAACTCTAATAAGAAAAGTTCTGCGAATGACTTTATAAACCTATCAAAGCTTCATTTTGACATTTAAATTGTGCCCTATGCAGTAAATTAATACTATATATAGATGACAAGGGCCCGGAATTACAATGCCTCCTTAAAGTTAAGGAAGATTTAAGTTAAGTATTGATTATTTCAGGATGCGAAAAATAACGTTTACAACTGATATAAAACAAAATAGTTTCATTTTTTTCTGAGGATCACAATGAAATCTTTGACCACAAATACCACATCGATCCAGGCAATTTATTTGGTATTTAATATAGCATGTTGAAATATTAATACTTAACTTGAGCTTTCCTTAACTTTAAGGAGGCATTGTAATTCCTGGCCCAGAAATACTGTTATATACGTGCAAGTTAACACCAACAGAGGTGGCAACTGAGTTGCCACCTCTTTTGGCGTAAACTTACACGTATTACGTAGTATCAACATTTCTCCAGTGATGAATGTTAAACATTTTTACCTGTTTTTCTTGTACTTATTGTTTGTATCAATACAATCGAACAGAACTTAGCTTTAAAGCAGGTTCACGGTTACACCAAGTCCGGTGGCAGTTCAGCTGCCACCACATTTGGTGTAAAGCAACACTTATTGTTTTTATAGTGAATCGCACACATAGAAAACTATTCTTCATTTCCGTATCAACTGATTTCCATACGAACATATTTACTACATATGGCTAACATTTTTAGTGATACATGTTATTAATTTCTGCCGGTTATTTTTGTAGGTATTTTTCAGATCAACACAATCGAACTAAACGCCACTTTTAAAGCAGTAGTAAAGTAACATCAAGACCAGCGGCAATTCAACTGCCATCACATTTGAGCCGTGACATGTGATTTCTTACAATGTGGCATTTTGACAAGTGTAAACTCAGACGAGCCTGAGAAGCCTTCTTTAAAGCTTAGAAACTCCAAATGATGTTCAGTCAGTAGCTTAACAGTCATAGAATATTCAAGCGACAAGCAAAGGCTCTGATTAGACTGCGCGTATGCGCAGGCTGATCTGAGGCTTTGCTGATCGTACACACCACATTGTTGGAAATCTCATGTCACTATCCATTTGGTGTAGTTACATTTATCTCAGGGTGTAGTCATATTGCTGATATCGCACACCAAGAACATAGTCTTCTCATCCGTATCGTCGCCGTGGGTAATAACAATACTGTGCCTACGTATTACTATTATAAACATTTTATCACTGCAACAATTACAATTGCCACCAGGAGAATAACAAAATGCAAAAAAATCTAATCAAAATTAAACGACCAAGTTATTATTTTATAAGTATTTATCCGCCTTATACCCATTGAGACCAGTCTCGACAAAACGTACGTAAGCTGAAGGAAGAATTAATAAAGCACACGCGCTCGCACGCACGCACACACACACACACACACACACACACACACACACACACACACACACACACACACACACACACACACACACACACACACACACACACACACACACACACACACACACACAACACACACACACACACACACACACACACACACACACACACACACACACACACATAGAGAGAATCCAAAAGAAAGCAGCAAATGACAAAAGTATACTCAACAAAAAAGTTAAGGAAATTGTGAAATCAATGTCAAAGTTAAATGGTCTTCATGCCATTTTTCGGAAAATTTCCGAAAACGGAACAAACATGGATTTTCATGCATTGATGTTCGCCAGGTTCCTCGAGAAATGATAAAAACTAAGAGCGGCAGATCTGGTGGTTATAGAGGAAATCTTGATCAGCCAATCGTACAAGGATGAGATGTTGAGGCCTATTGTCCTGTATTTCCTGTGCCAGAACCAAGGCTAGTACCAGGCCTAGGATGACAATGCAAGGACACATCTCACCAGAATCAGCAACATTTATTTCGACCGAAAAAAATGTTGTGCGCATTGACTGGCCAGTGCGCCCATCAGACAAAGGGTCTCACGCATAACACTGGCACCAAGAAACCTCCAGACTCCGATGCGGCGTTACAGGAGGAATAAAGGCTGGTCCCTCGGCACCAAATCACCAAAACCGTGGGTTAGGGTGACCAATGAGTATTTCCTGGTCATACTTGTTAAAATTTTGAAATAAAAATGCTTCAAATATGGTACTTTATAAATACCGCATAATGTGGCACTTGGCATTTTCATCAGGGTCTCACGCTGCTTGCTCAGACAAAACGATATTCAGAGAAAGAAATACTATTTTGTTTAGAAATTATAACCTGTGACCCCTCGATATATAAAACGGACCATTCCAAGTTTATTATATCAAACTTAAAGGAATAATCCATTACTGGATAAAGGGTTACCTACCTACTAGTGTCTTCTGATGATAACCTCTGTAAACAGTTTGGACCCAGATCAGGCCCGACGTTTTGTCGGGCCTGATCTGGGTCCAAACTATTTGACACTCTGATGGTATTCCTGAAAGAATTTTGATTTTGAAAAAATCAGCAGATGACAAAAAGCAAGCAAAATTACCCAGTAGGCAGCGGGCTAAAGAAAGTAAGGCATCTTGACATATTCCATACTCTTGAAGATCGATGTCAGGGAACCAATCTATTGTCCTCCAGTCAAATACTGCTTCTTGCATCCGACAATAGGAAATGAACAAGCAAAGTAGAAAATTTGTGTCTTGACAGGAGAAAAAAAGCTTGTGTTCGCTAACAAATTATACCAAAACTCTGCTGAAGCGATTCAGATTTAGGAAATACTTGAATAATGGATTCATTCTCTGAATCCTGGGAAATTTTGCAAAATAATTTGTCGTCTGATGATTTTTTTGCAAAATCACATTTAACAAAAAAATCAGGAATACCATCAGAGCATCAAACGGCTGGGAAGATGGCTAGCAACTACTAACCCAGCCAGACAAAAAAATCGGGCCACTATCGGCCCACCAGCGAAACGCCATTCAAAATGGCGTTTGCTGGCGGGCCGATAGTGTCCCTTTTATATACTTATTGAGAATGTCACATGACAGAGTGAGCTAACAGCCTTCACACTGTTCCACCAAGGTGCACTCATGCACTCTTATTGTTCTACCAGAGTATTTGTGTAATCCGAGATGTCTGCAGAATTTCAATTAATGACATTGCCCAGAAATGTTCTATGCGTGAGCATTCGTACTGTATAGCATCCTTATGAGACAATGCTGGTAAAACAGTGCAAATTATCCATGTTGTTTCTGGTTTCTTCTGCATGCCATGGCTTCAATGTTGCACTAAGACGCATGGCGAATGATATGATGCAGTGCACTGACATTCTATAAACGAGGATTCTGCAAAACGTTCCGTCATTTATTGTCATTTCATAAATTGTAAAAAACTAGATTTGTCATGCTGTAAAAAGGCCAAGTTCTAAAGCTATTGAGCAGAAATAAAACTCTGACACCAATCAAGGGTCATAACTCTGTTACAAATAAGTAAAAAATGCAGATAGTAATCCCAACCCAGATCTTGTCAATATCATGCATTTACAAACTTTGGTGAAATTTTATCTATTTCTTCTTCTGAAATTCTGACATAAATCAAGAGTTATAACTCTATTACAAAATTGCAAAAAATGACAGCTAACAATACCATTGTAGATCTTGTCAATATCAATGCATATATAACATTTGGTGAAATTCTGGCACTTTGTTCTCAAGATATTGAGCGGAAATGAATTTCTGACGACAATCAAGGGTTATAACTCTATTACAAATTTGTGAAAATGACAGGTAAAAATCTCAGTCTAGATCTAGTCTAAAGAAATGCATATTTTTTTATAAAAGTAAGAAAAACGGCAAAGATCAGGAATCGATACAATCAAACACCACAACTGACCCAGAATACCGATGGGAAAATGACAACTTAACAATTAGACATCACAAACGAGAGCTGTTTGATCAAAGTCTGACTATTTGTTCTAAAGATGATAGAGCGGAAATAAAAATCAATGAAGGGCCATAACTCTGTTACAAATAAGTCATAAATGACAGGTAACAATCCCAACCTTCATCTTGTCTATATGAATGCATATATGAAATATGGTGAAAATATGTCAATTCGTTTTCAAGATATTGAGCGGAAATGAAATTCTGGCGTAAATCAAGGGTCATATCTCTGGAACAAATGTTCGAAAATTACTTGTAACAATCCCGACCTAGATCTTGCCAATATAAATAAAATGCATATATAAAATTTGGTGAAAATCTGTAAATTTGTTCTAAAGATATTGAGCATAACCGAATTTTGGTGTCAATCAAGGGCCATAATTCTGGTACAAATGTTCAAAAAATGATGTCTAGATCTTTTCAGTATCAATGCATATACAATTTGGTAAAATTATATCAATTTGTTCTCAAGATATTGAGGGCAAACAAAATTAATGACGAATGACAGAATGACGGATGGACGGAATGACCAGCATAGCCCCATCTTTTAAGCGGGGTTATAATAAGTGTAATTTTACATCAACTTTGGTGGAAGCTGAACTACCACTGATCCTAATGTAACTTTTCAACTGCTTTAAAAGCTATGATCTTTTCGATTGTATTGATTGTATGAACCGGAGGTTAACTTAATCAAAACATGTAGAAGGGGAAGTATATCAATTATTACTAGAGAAATGTTTGCATCAGGTCACTCCTACGACTAGGGTCTGTGCTATTTATAGAACTCCATTTGGCTGCTATGAAAACCTGATCAGATCTGATCTATTATTTACTCTAGTCGTAGGAGTGAGGTTGTTTTACTAGGAAAATAAGTGTAAGTTTACACCAAAACGGATGTCAGCTCAGCTGTTTTAAGAATTTGACTCACTACTTCAGAACCTAAATTGTGTAAAAAGCTAAATTTTACAGTTTTATAGGGTTATGCCCGCGAAAATTAGGTCAAGGTTACCTTTTTTGTCAATTCCTTATTGTACAACTACTCGTCTTGACTAGTTTTATAAAAGTTTGCTTTTAATCAGTCAGCAGTCAGAGATTTTGGGCATTGTCAAGCGACTAAGGCGCAGGTGAGCTAGCACAAAATTGCCTTCGCTGCTCGCTCAAAGTATACATGTAGATGGTATGCTATTTACAAGGCCTTACAAAATGAACGTACTTGAGATATCAGATCATTACGATTTATATCATTTTCCTCCAAAATTTAATTCTAGTTAGGGTTTTGGTATTTTTATGCCTATGCAAACTTTCAGCGTCAAGTAACTTCTACGTAAATTTTGAAAACGAAAAAACTGTGTTCCATTTGAAGGGCTACACTACAGTAGTTGTTACAAAGAACTTTGCCCAGCATATATTTCACCAAGGTCCCTTTTTGAAAAATATTAGACCCCAGACTGAACGGATTTAAATACGACGCGATTCCGTCAAAGCTAATTTATCCTCTTTGAAAGTTCTTTTTTTAGTGGTCCATGTATTCAATGTAAATTAAACAAGGAATTTTATATAAAGTCTGGCCTAATCGAATGAGCTGCACATTCTCTACTATGTCTGACCCTTATAAAGTTGTCACGTAGTCCCTCGTACTAACTGCTACACTGTATGTGCAAGTTATTAACACCAAAAGAAGTGACAACTGAGCATGAAACATGGAAATCTAAAATCTCGTAGAATGTTTAGAGAAACGACCAAACCTTCAGCAAGATCTAAATGGTGGGCATTTAAACAACGCAACATAAACCACGGACCAAGCCCACAAATAGATATATGAAGGGTTAGGGTGGGGAGGACAATTAAAAAACAGAACGCCCATGTACTTGGAACGGGTATAGTGTGCATGTATCACGTTGTTCATGACGTGGAAACTGAATTTATTTTGCTTTTAAACGGCATCTAGAAAGCTTGTTTAAAGCACGACTCATGCACGATAAACTGCTATTTATTCACGTTGATAAGTCGAAATAAGGAAAAATACTTTTTTTTATTGTGGGTTATTTACAAGTCAAGCAGGGGAGAAGGCAAAAATCAGAATTTTAACAATCAAATACCACACCTGACCCAGGACACCTTATTGGAAAGTGACAAAAACACAAGAAAATATCACATACAAGAGAGCCAAGAGGTCAGCCTTTTTCCAGCAGGTGATCCCAAGGCTGCAAGGAGCAGACAAGACGGTTTGAGAGACAAACACGAAACGCTAATATCAAAAAGGATCCACAAAAGAAGCACCACCTTGGAACCTCCAGTAAGAAAATTACTTGAGACCTTACACATGTTTAACGATAAGTCAGTAGTTCAACCACTTTGCTCGAACTACTGACCACTAGAAGTGAAAATCCTGGTCATGTGGACTTCCGGAGTTACCGAGAATCGACTATACGAAGGGCGTTCATTTCAGTCTGGCACTAATGCGCCTCCTTACCACATGGCATTAAGAAACTAGTGGAAATTGGGATATTTTCACGGGGTTCTGGTTTTGAATCATGGAACGAAATTTTTTTATGAACCCGTTGATTCTTTCAAAAGTTATTGAAGGTTCAAACAGGCGCAGTCACTATACACTGGCTGCAATAGTGTGTTGATGAAAACTTAAGCAAACTTTGAAATAAGGGCCTATATTAAAAGTCGCGCGCGTTAATCTGAACATATCATAATGATTTTGTGTCGTATACATAGAACATCTGCAGTGTCCAAAAAGTTAGTTTTCAGTTCAAGATGGTTTCATTAAGCTCAAAGATGGTGCCCGTCCTGGTTAGCACAGAACTGTTGTTACCAATGCTAATATTGCTGCGGTAGGAGGCCTTGTTAAACGAGACACCAGACTTACAGTGAAAAATATGGCTCAAAGTATTGGCAGTGATATTATTCAGTGTCTACCTGGTGTGCCCAAATCTGCATTCAGAGCCTGGATTTTAAGACTAGAAACTGAATTTCTGTCAAGAGAGAACACACCATCCGGTTCTAACGAATGCAATATGGATAAGTCCAGCCCACGTTATCTGTCTTTAATACTTAGCTATACGACTCGGGAAGACTCGAAGGATGGATACTAAGTTTCAGCTGCCCAAATGGTTTCTGGCTAAAATCCGTCGTTATTGTTAAGTTTACAAACTCATTGACATGTCCTCTTATTAAACAATTGTATGAATCTTCCGCCACATATCAGAATTGATAAATATTTACCGTATCATGGTGAATGAAATTACAAGTTACAGAGTTGCTGGATACACCGCCATCTTTGTTGTGTTATATACATAATCGGAGCAAATGTATATTGATATTTGATTGGTCGATATATAATAATATAATGTTCCCCACATCTCGAGCAATTAAACGCCAATGTACATTTGTTTCATTATAAATAAGTAAACAACACATCAAAATGGCGGTGTATCCAGAAAATGTGTAAATCATAACTTTATTAAAACACACACGACATGACCATGATACCCTGGATGCATCTATAAGAGGAGCAGGACTCCAGATAAGAGTGCGCATTTAGAATTTTTTTTTTATGCATCAATCGAAACATATCTTGTTGGCACTCAAAAGAGCCGTTTATTTGAGACTGGTCTATTGAGCACCAAAAACAAAATTGTTAAAATTGATGGGAAAGAAAATAATGTCAAGCTTTCGATCATTTTGTTTTGCATTTTCCGACTTATGGAGGAGGTGTTTGTTTAACTAGCTCCTACGTGAGACCCATACGAGGTAATGATTTGCATTAACCATATTAATCTGCAAGACTGCTTCGAGCATATTAATAATCATAGGCAGGTTAGAATCGGTCATTAGTTAATCAGTATTTGATTCACTTAACTAGATTCATAACCAGTTTGTCTCTGTCAATGCTGCGGACATAGCTATGGATGGGAATTCTACTAAGCTCTCTAAGTCATGCAATTTCCAGCAAACATAGAAAATTGGAATTCTACTAAACTCTCTAAGTCATGTAATTTACAATATGCAGAGAAAATTGGAATTCTGCTAAAATCTCTAAGTCGTGCAATTTCCAGTACACATAGAAAATCGAAGTCTACTAAACTCTCTAAGTCATGCAATTTCCAGTACACATAAAAAATTGGAATTCTACTAAGCTCTCTAAGTCATGCAATTTCCAGCAAACATAAAAAATTGTAATTCTGCTTAACTCTCTAAGTCATGCAATTTCCAGTAAACAAAGAAGATTCGAATTTTACTTAACTCTCTAAGTCATTTCATTACCAGTATAAATAGAAAATTGGAATTCTGCTAAACTCGCTAAATCATACAATTTCCAGGAAACATGGAAACTTGAATTCTGCTAAACTCTCTAAGTCATGTATTTCCCAGTAAACGTAGAAAATTGGAATTCTACTACACTCTCTAAGTCATGCAATTTCCAGTCAACATAGAAAATTGAATTCTGTTAAAAGTAAGTAATGGTGCAAAGATCAGGAATCGATACAATCAAGTACCACACCTGACCCAGGATACCAATGGGAAAGTGACAAACTCACAGAAGACACCACAAACAAGAGCCAAGAGGTCAGCCCTTTCCCAGCAGGTGACCACAAAGCACATATAAACAGACGCGCACAAAACATAGCAAACACAAGACAGAACAAAAACATAAAAGATCCACAAAAGAAGTACCGCCTTGGAACGGTCAGTAAAATATTTTACTGGTGGGCTTAAACCGGTTTAACGGCGCCAACCTCACCCTTAATTCAGATGTGGATCAAGACACATAGATATTTGGTTTGCATGAAAGACCCCTAACTTATCAATGCATCATCTCCTAAAACATATAAATCAAGATATAACAAGGAGATAAAGCAAGGATAAGGACTCAACAGTAAATTAAACTGAATACCGGAGCAAAAGAAATCCAACAGGTAAACCCCGGTGGGCCCGACAAACAGCCAAAGCATCAGGCCCCTACAATCTCATCAATAGATAAGTCTTTAAGTCGGAACCATCATAGAGTCTGAAGTCCGACCCACCGGCGTGCAATTAAAGAGGAAAGCAAAGTTGCCAACCGTGATTGGGTTGACTACCAAGCATGCAGTCTGTTGCAGCACATTAATGTTATAGCCAATCTTTTTATAATGGGAAATTATTTTAATGAACTGCGCTGAAAAATTATTAGAGCCAACAATCTTCTTCAACTTATACACCAAGTCACCATAGAAATCAGGTTAACTCTCTAAGTCTTGTAGCTTCGTGTATACATAGAATATTGGAATTCTACTAAACTCTCTAAGTCATGTTATTTCCAGTATACATAGAAAGTTGGAATTCTACTAAACTCTTTAAGTCATGCAATTTCCAGTCAACATAGAAAATTTGAATTCTACTAAACTCTCTAAGTCATGCTTTTTCTGGTAAAGATAGAAAATTGGAATTCTACAAAAATCTCTAAGTCATGCATTTTCCAGTAAACATAGAAAATTGGAATTCAACTAAACTCTCTAAGTCATGTAATTTCCAGTATACTTAGAAAATTGGAATTCTGCTAATCTCTTTAAGTCATGCAATTTCCAGTCAACATAGAAAATTGAATTCTGCTCAACTTTCTAAGTCAAGCAATTCCCAGTAAACATAGAAATTTGGAATTCTACTTAACTCTCTAAACCATGTTATTTCCAGTAAACATAGACAGTTGGAATTCTAATAAACTCTCTAAGTCATGTAATGTCCAGTAAACATAGAAAATTGAAATTCTACTAAACTCTCTAAGTCATTTTATTTTTAGTGAACATAGACATTTGAATTCTACTTAACTCTCTAAGTCCTGCTGTTCCAGTATACATAGAAAAGTGGAATTCTACTAAACTCTCTAGTATACATAGAAAAGTGGAATTATACTAAACTCGCTAAGTCATGCAATTTCCAGTAAACATAGAAATATTGGAATTCTACTAAAACTCTCTAAGTCATGCAATTTCCAGTAAACATAGAAATATTGGAATTCTACTAAAACTCTCTAAGTCATGCATTTCCCAGTAAACATAGAAATGGGCCACTACCGGCTACTGAATGGCGTTTCGCTGAATTATGTGTACTCATTCATTATAATTTCGTCGTAATAGGTTTTGTGATTTGTCTGGAAGCCTTTCTTATTGGGACGAAATGGTTGGTGTATCACAGAAAGTAAGTGAGAATGACCAGGAATTGCCACAATCACAAACTGCTAACAAACGTCACTACAACATCACAATTAAAGCAAAGCAATTAGCTCTTTCTTCGCCAGAGCCTACGAGACGATCCACCAAACCAAAAGTACCCACACAAAGGTAGACAAATGTTTGAGAGTTAGAATACAGTAAAACCTGTCTTAAGCGCCACTCAAAACAAGACAAAAATGGGGCTTCAAGACCAATTATCGCTTAATGCATGTCATAATTATTGCAGAATGCTCTAAAGGGCATTCTGCAATACTTTTGGCCTTCATTAAGCTACCATCTGCCATTAAGATCTTTGTTTTGTCTTTTTGAGTGGCCGCTTAAGACAAGTTTTACTATAATTATAAATGTCGTTTACTGTGTTTGGTACACACTGCATACCAATCTAAAACAGGGACGTATATTTGAAGGGACTGGTTTCTTATCTATTTTACCAATATGATTGCCTACGCTTGAATCGGGTATACGCCGACATAAATACCTTTCTGCCGCCATTTTCGAAAAGGCTGTTCATAGCGATGATCCATAGGAAAGTTTTCAATATTAAAATCGTGAATATTCATTTTAAATGGAGAAAATTCTTACGGAATATAAAAAAATAAGTTGGTAAGTATATCTCATATTTGTTATGTTGGAATAAATCACTGGATAATGGTTAATTTTCGTTTTAATGTGGACAAATCCGTTGTATACAATGATCCATGTCTAAAATCACAAGGTGAATGTGTATTTGAAGGATAAATTGCCATGAAACTTGATTTCCACTCGCCTTATATACCTACTACAGCCTGTCGGATGAAACTTAAAGCTATTTGTAGGACGTTAAACAAACTCACACACGTAAAAACGAACAGGAAATGCCCCAGATCACAGGCAACAGATTTCCGTGGGGAAGAGAAACCAGGCCTCGAGGTTATAAAACTTGAGTTCATTCTCAGACTCAAAATAAAGAGCAATGATTGGCTGATTGCGGACACGTGTCCGCAAGCAGCCAATCATTGCGCTTTATTTTGAGTCTGAGACTGTACTCAAGCTTTATAACCTCGAGGCCAGGCCTCGATGTTATAAAACATTTTCATGCTCAACTCAACTGAGCACAAACTTGCAACTTATACTGACAAATAAAAAGGTTCTTACTTTAAGTCTCTCAGATGGTGTATTTATCACGCTAATAAATGTCAAAATGCCAACAATTGTTGGCATTATAACATTTATTAGCAGGATAAATTTCGTTTTCTCAGCTGAATTGAGTATGAAAAAAAGTTTTATAACCTCGAGGCATGTACACACACAAAAGACATCCACTCAAAAGGAGCAATATAATTAAAATAAAGTAGTCACAGAAGGACTATAGTGTATACTCATGCTACTAATAAGAAGGCCACCGCAATACACAGGCTTTGTTGAAAATAAATACAGACATGGACATGTTATGATTATAAATTTATATATTGTAAGTTATATCTAGTATGACCGCCACCTTTATGAATAAATTCTATGAGACTTGTGTGCATGCTTAAAAGAAGCCTTGGGTTGTAACCACACCAACTGGTGGAATACATTGCCATTGTTCAACCAGCTTATGTCAAATTCGTGAAACGTGGCAGCTGGACAGGAATACGATCATATATTCGTCTGTCTAGAATATCCCAGGGGAGTCTGATGGATTCCATGGCGATGGATTAGGACCCTGAAGGCCAGTAAAGGGGGTATAAAATGACCTGCTTGCAAACAGTTCTTTGCCATATTGCAGTTATGCTGGCATTGTCTAACTGGAAGTGAAATGGTTTCAAACAGTCTGATCAATTTGCTGGACATGTGGGTGAAGGACTTCATCTACATAGCGGTGCATAATTGGCCTGTAAGTGACCCATTACTATGCAAATTAAAAGAACCTTATACAAAGTTTGGGATGGCCTTCTTTTTTCAGCATGAGTATATTTTACCGGCCAAATCGTCACACGAGATTCTGGAACTTGCTTAAGCTTCAAAATTCCAACAACCACGAACCAGTATAATTGTCAATGTAATACTATGCATGAACAAGTTTATTCAGAGTAAGGCAAGTTGTTACAGGTTTGACATGTGTTCTACATTCAGCATTCCGTTTGCAACAAGTCAAATAAGATATTTTGACAAGCGAAACAAAAGTAATTACGCCATGGTAAATTCGTATTTTGAAATTTCAAACTATATATCAGGGCAATACGACCCTTGTCAAAGTCCAATACAGGAGGATAACAGTCACGTATACCATTGCATTTTAATGGATGATATATTTTGAATTCTGCATCTAATAGTCGAAATTCGTTCTGTCTACTTGCACATTTTGCCGTCGGCAACGATGGTTCAAATTGGCACGGTTTGGCTGTCGTTACCCTTATTTCATCTTTCGAGTTATGCAACTTATACAATTTATTTCCAAATTTGCCATGTGCATAATGTAGACTTCATCCTGTTTTATCAGTTACCTGTCATACTAACTGCATTCTTTCACGTTGACCTGATAAACGTTGCCTATCTCACGACATATGCCTTTTTCAGGTCATCATAACGTTGCACTTTTTGAATGACGTCGTCAATGACATTGAATCGACACGAACCTCGATAATGACGTCATAATCGCTAGTTTGAAGAGTGAAACAATGATAGAATACAAGGTTTGCGTCTTTTGATATCAAGTTTACCAGGCTCGGCTTTGAGAACGTTGTTGAATCGCTCCACAAGCCTCACGATGTCAACAAGCGTTCTCAAAGCCTTGCCTGGTAAACTTGATATCAAAAGACGCCCACCTAGTGCTCTCTATATACATATGGGCACCTATCATTTCGCCTTAACCAGAAGAAAATTTGGACCCAGAAAGTGTCATTATGCAAGATGTGAAAACTTAGCCTAACACAAAAGCTGAAATAGTTGATACGTGGCTCTGTAGTTGTTGAATGCCGGCTCGATTTATCCACTGATGTGTATGAATTCCAATTTAAAGCTATTCAGACAGTTAATAGTTTCAGGCGAAATTTGAAATATTTACACGTCGGTTCGATTGCTTTAATTTTAGCAGAAAGCGGAGAAAATTAGAGGCAGGAAATAAATGCATGTATTGCCAATCGAGGCCCAAAAGCACGCACGCTAGATCTGCTTATGAGCAGCAAATAACAATCAGTAAACTGATTAAATGAGCCCTCCCATTGTTTAATGGCAACCTGGAATGAACGTTCCATGATTGCTGTGGCAAATATTTAATTTCAGACAAAGCGCCTTAAGTCTTTGCTGTTTGCTGGAACAATCTGCAGAGCATATACCGTCAAATGATTGAACGGCTAAGATTCAGATCAGCCTGCACTGCAGGCTGATCGAATCTTGGCAGTTCCACCGATGACGTTGATGGTCTTACAGTGTCCCGCCTTTTACATCCTTGAAATTCCATTAATCAACTACCGTTGTGTCGCAGTTCATAAAATCCAATTACGACTCTATTTCCAGTATATCCGTCTAGCTTGGAATAAATATCAAATGACCTTTCTACATCGAAACAGCTTTGTTTCTTTGAATCTCTAGGCTTTGAACTGATTTTCAGTCACGGCTGCATCTTCAGACTACGTTTTATGTTTGCTCTATATAATTGTTGCCATATACAGCAAACGTAATTCCGGGTCACGGTCTTTAGCCATTGCCATAGTTCTTTTTATGGGGTATATGCAAATGCCTAGGACCAAGATCCACCACCACATGATCGGGGTCTACATTATTTGCTTACAAGATTTTCGATCAAAATTGGAGTAAATATATAACATACCACCCAACTACGCTAAAATTGGAAATTGACTCGTTTATGTGATTATCCACTGCTCACAGATTGAAAACGATCAGGTCATCACATAGTGCTCAATATTGTAGATACCAGACATATAGTGATGCTTCGGACTGAAAAATCCCTTTTTCGTTGAACTATTCCACACAGCAATAGTCTTTCTCCTTCTGTGGCCAATACCCAGACCACAGAGGAGCTTTGGGCACTTCTCATTTAGTAATAAACACAGCGAAAAGTTTGTTTGTTTGTTGCGGGTTTTTTCCAAACAAAAAAAAAAATCAAAATTCGCACTCCCTGGTATTATGTCCAAAATGGAGTGAGCCAGTAGTCATAGAAAGAAAAAGAGATAAATAAGAATGGGAATTTACATTTGGCTTTAATTGGTAGTGCAAATTAAAAAGGAATATGAGAAAATACTACACGCATATCTCATGGTAACAAAGTTCAACCCACACGTTGTTTACACATGTACATGAATTTAAACTAAGCAAAAATCGCATTTTTAACGAAACCAGATCAATACTAAAACCATAAAATTGGATGAACAAATAACAACAATATCACAACCGTAGACGAGTCAGCATAGACACCAACTACACAGCTGGAGTAACGTGTAGCAATGAACAAACAACAGTACCACGTGCACCATCGAAGACAAGTCAGCAGAGACATCAACCCGTGTGCCTTCAACCCATTCTTCTTCAGCTGCAACAAACTTCCTTCAGTAGACACTGGATTGATATTTGAGTGTCAGTTCAATTGCTATACAAATACATGGTGACGATATAACGAGGTTTTACTGTAGAAATAAACTGATAGAGTTTTCTCTTTTCAGCTAGACACCAAAGCAACGCTTAAATGTATTATAGCCTTTGATGGCGGACGCAGTCTATGTACTCATGCTCAAGTCAATTGAATATGAAATTTCAACTGCTTATTAAAACTGAAATTCTGAAATGTAGAGATTTGTTTTGTTTGTTTGTTTGTTTGTTTGATTTGATTCTTTACGTCCCATCAACAATATTTCAGTTAAACAGGCACGGTTCTTCCTGGGTCGAACCAGTACTGAGCTAGGATAAATGTGTCTTGCTCAAGGACCACAACGCAGTGACGCCGGTGAGGCTCGAACCCGCGGCCCTTCGGTCTCGAGTGAAGAACTCTACCACTGAGCCACTGCGCTCCCTTGTAGAGATTTGTGTCTTGCTTTCAAGGCATGACTGGATTATATAAGGAAGTGTCATTCTGTCTCTAGATCTCATACATATTACATACAGATAACCAATCAAGTTGTCATATTGGCCATTTCCTGTCCTTTGATTGGCTAAATATCATTTTACTGTCTAAATTGTCACTCTACAGGCAACCAGACCCCGGTTTGAAAGTCTTGTTTTACAAATTTAAAGTGGTACTACTGCTGATTAGTTTATGACCTTATTGACCTACATCTATACTTGGCAGATCAAAGACTTGTCCTAATCATGGGATTATGAGCTCACTGCATGTGGTCATAAAGAGGCTCTTGAAGGGCGTTGTGGTTTAAGCGGATTGCCTATACCTGTATCTCTGTACTAGACATATAAGCGATAGCTAAATTCCAAGCATGTGGCCCCTGTCACCCTGATGATTTGGCTGGATGCGTATCTTATCAGTGTACAACCTGCCTAAAAAAATAAGACTCAAAAAGACCAAATTTGGTTTCCAAGAATAATTATCGCTTAATGCAGGTCAAGAGTATTGCAGAATGATTCTGCAATACTTTCTACCTTCATTAATCTACCATTTGTTATTAAACTTTTTTTCTATTTTCGAGTGGCCGCTTTATTCTAAAAGCCACCTCTTATCACTAATATATGACTAAGTTATTTTTTTCAAATGTTTAAATGCCAACACGTGTTGGCATTTTAACATTTATGGGCAGAATAAATTTCATAACGTTGTTGAGTTGAGCATGAAAAAGAGTATACCATCAAGACCTGGTTTATGCTATACTTCTTCGTATCTGTTCTAGTTTGATAATCACCTGTTGCATTCTTGCTTTCATAACTGTGGTTTCGTTTGTTTGTTTTCTAGTGCCTCTTCCTCGTGGTGCCATGGGTTGTTCTGTGACCTGTGATTGAGGCGTTGTAGTCATGTTTAATTAGGGTATTAACATATACATGTAGATGCAATGAGAAACGATCTAAATATTAGCCTTTAGATATATGTACATACACATCGCTCTAGACTCTCAATAATTCCACTTTTATACGGTGATGTTTAAAAAACCTGATATAGTGCGAATCATATTTACTGTCGTCGCCCTGGGCCCAGTCACCTGTTAAACTAACGGTACTGGGAGCCAACTCACGACAGTAAACAAGAAACGAATTATACAGCTATGTATATTTTACCCTGTCCACAGTTATTGACTTTAGACGCTTTCATGATGGTGGATTAAGCAGCAAGGTATTTTATTCAGCAGATTATATCAATAGATCACGCCTATCTCCAGACATATCAAACTTTTTCCAGAGGTAAAAATCAATAAAACAATTACTATCGCCGATACAATGACAATGTTGTACAGCAAGAAAGTGGCTTTAAAGGCATATGCTCACAACACTCTAAGCATTAGTAAGGCTTGGTTCGGGACTTTGTTGCGACTTCTTATGATAACGGTGATATGTGTGAGCGTTTCAACGGCAGCATACATCAGGATCAGACTATAGATGTTGATAGAGATTTTCCCAAGAAAATCTGGTGAGTATGCCGATTTTCTCTTGCTCAAATAGAAATCTGCGACCGCAGCTGTAGGGATTGGAAACAATAGTAATAATATCCTAGCGATTAAAAATTACCATTACCACCCTGGATACAGAAAAAGAGCGGAACACCTAGGCAACAAGTGTGAAAGCAGGTAATTATATCCGCAATGTACATGCTTATGCCGCGTTAGACTGTGTACATACAGTCTCAACAACCAACGCCTTTGCAGGCAAACAGTTATCTCTATCTCAGCGAGATGATTGACAAGCTTGGAAAGACTACAAAACCTCTCTACGAAACTCAAAACACAAAAATGGAAACTGCAACAGAATCAAATTCAGCCCCAGTCACATTGTGTGTGTGTGTGTGTGTGTGGAGGCTTTGAATCATTTTACTGACCAAGTCTTGATCCTAGATACTATTGTTAAAACACACGAAATTGACCCAGTGATTGACAAAACTTACAAAATATTTGCGCCTAGCAATGACTCAGATCAGACAGGGCATCCCGCAAGACTGGTTATAGTCTTTCAAGTGCACACTAAGAAACGCACGGGTCCTTCGCTTCCTTTTAGGAGCAGGATAAAGAATCTGATCTGACTACGTCGATAATCAGACTATTTGACTACGTTGATGTCCAGACTGGTCTGGTTGTACTTTGTGTGGGACAAGTATTTTTTGCGGGACAAGAAGTTCATTTTGTCACGAACAGTGCCTTTTTGTCAGCCAGAGAAGAGGCTTTCTAATTAAACTAGGTACATGTGTACCTGTACATTTTAAGAATATTTCGTAAAAAATCAGGGTGGTAAAATGCCTTGAACTATAATGGCGTATATTAGACCCAGAGGATGCATGCCCATCGTATCGGGCATAAAACTTTTGAAGTTTCTCTCATAAAATAACCAGTAACGATATGTGATTAGGATGCTTATAAAATATTCGCTGTAAATTTGAAATATATACAGTAAAACCTGTCTTAAACGGCCACTTAAAAATAGATAAAACAAAGGTTTTAAAGACAAAATTTAGCTTAATGAAGGTCAAAGTATTGCAGAACGCTCTCTTGGGGCATTCTGCAATACGTTTGACCTGCATTAAGCGATAATCGGTCTTGAAAACCAATGTTTGATATTTTTGAGTGGCAACTTAAGACTGTACTGTATCTATGGTTTTTAAGTATGGCATTGGTTTGAGCCTTAATCTACTGTTCACTTCTGATCTATGCGATTAGGCACCAAAATCTCATGAGCTGCCACAAGTTGTGGTCGGTAACGTTTTGAAAACGCACTCAAACAGACACATGACGTTGTTTTAAGGTTGTGGGCCTGTTGGGACTGATGCAACCTTATGAACAGTAGTAATTTATATTTGGTTAGATTCATTGTCGTCCCCTATTAGGTAAGTGCTTGAAAGTAAGATTCAGATTTTAGCACCCCTGAGTTGTGTGTACCGTAAACAGTTTGAAGACGGGGACATTGTGTTGTTGCCTATATGTCCTTCTGATCTGTTTGTCAGTCATGCAAGGAGTGAAGACTCTGATTTCATGAAGAATGGTGTTGTTCTGATAATAAAAAATAATCGTTATGCTTGCAACAATTGAAAAAGCAAACCAGCCGATGTAGTTTTTAGAGGCAGTATACATGTATGTCTCGTTTGGTCTAAGGTATAATTAATCCTTAATTACTGTTGATCATTCGTTGAGCAGTAATAATTTTATTTGTTAAGTGAAATGGCTAATCTGTGTAGTCGCTGTGAATTGCCATTTGGTGGCTTTGTCGCCAGCAGTGTCATTTAAACCCTGTTATTTTGGACAATGAAAGCCTTAAACAGCAATGTGTATGAGACCTCCTTGCTCATTAGCCAAAATGGTTAATGAGCTCTTTGGTACTGCAATACGCGTAATATGACCTTGTCCACAAGCGATCAAGTGATAGTGTCTGGCACAGGGCCTTTTTTACTCTACAAGGCTCATGATAGATGAAAATTTCCATTTATCAATCTGTGACAGCAGGCATGTAGCTTCCAGTCATTGCTGTGTCAGAACATTTACAGTCACGCAACGTTAGTACAATTGATATTTTAACTGGCAGTATAAGGGCATCATCCTCTATGTGGTCCAGAATCCCAGAATCTCTCCGAAATATTAAACCTTTCCAATGCCCCCCATCCCCCACCCCCCTCAAAAAAAATACGGTTGTCTTTGTTTATCTGCTATTTGTATCCGATCAGGGCATGTTCTATGCTGATAAAGCGTAAGTTCTATTCTTTACCTCGTAGCTTTTTCCAGAGATATTTTGGAGAAGTAGATATATCCTATGCATCTTTCTGTTACTAATAATGCGCATTCTGTTGTTGTGGATTCGACCCATTATGTGATTCTGTAATCGTTCTATGTTTTGTTGTCTATTCTAGCTTTGCAAACATCTCGATGGGGAAGAGAAAGCTAATTGCTCTGCTTTGTGTGTCTTCCCAGTGTCTCGTAATTGTTGTGTGACTCTTCCTCACGATACCATGGGTTTGTCTGCAGTTTGTGATTGTGGTATGTCCTGATCATACTCATTTACTATTTTCGAATGAGCTATCTTTGACCAATACATGTATCTCCTCGTTATACTATTTCGTTCAACAGTTACAGCATTGTATACATGTATATCGACCACTCCATACCACTGACCTATTTCATAATTGTTCTTGAATCTGAATATTTCAAACTGAGCATCTTTATAACCACAAAATAAAACTGCATTGCACTTTTATTCTGGTTACTTATAATGCTCATTCTAATGTTAGAATGGCGTGTTATTAAAATTGACAACTATATACGTCATTTTGAATACATTGCAGAAAATTAGGGAGCATGTTTTCCATCCTGTAAGAAAGAGCATGTACACGTATTCCTACCATTAAAGGGTGTTTGTTTCTACCCTGATAGGGTGTGTTTTGGAATACTAATAGAGCGTGTTTCAATCCTGGAATTGGTGTGTTTCTCTCTGATGGACTGATTGTGTGACTGCGGGTCGGACCTCAGACTCTATGACGGTTCCGACTTAAAGACTTATCTATAGATGAGCGGGTTAGGGGCTTGATTTCATGTGAACCAAACAGCTATGTGTCTTGATCCACATCCGAATTGAGGGTGAGGTTGGTATTGTGAAACATGTTTAAGCCCTCCAGTAATTTTCTTACTGACCGTTCGAAGGCGGTGCTTCTTTTGTGGATCCTTTTTGTTAACTGTGTTTTGTGTTTGTCTTTGTCATACTGTCTTGTCTGTTTCTTGCAGCCTTGTAGTCACCTGCTGGGAAAGGACTGGCCTCTTGGCTCTCCTGTATGTAATGTTTTCTTGTGCTTTTGTCACTTTCCTATATGGTGTCCTGGGTCAGGTGTGGTGCTGTATTGTATCGATTCCCGATCTTTGCCTTTTCCCCTACTTTCTGTCTTAATAAAGCTTGACTGTATTTCTGTACTGGTGGGTGTGTTTGTGTAGATGCCCTGATGGAACGTCTTGACTGATAGATTGTAGTTTCTGTCATAATGTTTGCGCGTTTCTATCTTGACAGAACGTGTATATGTTTATCCTGTTTAAACGTATTTCTGTTCTTATGACGTGCCCGTTTCTGTCTTGATAGACCGTGTGGCTCTGTTCTGCTGGCAGACTGGTATTAGACCAGTAAATAGAGCAGTAATAAATAGTGCTGCAGATCTCAAGGCTGTCAGAGGGGTCTACTGGTCAGATCTTTGCAACATCAAGTGTTATATACCAAATGAAAATGTTGGGTCTCTAGTTTTTAAAAGTAGTTGATGACACCTCTGATTCTGAGTACTAACCGAGTTATCTCCCCTTGAATTACCCCACCCATTTTGATCATATTATAAGAGGTTATGATCATTAGCTTGTTAAATAATTGAGTTGAAGAGTCCAGGAAGAAAAATATACCCATCATTACTCAAAACGGTACTTGAAAAAGTAGAAAAGTTAAGTTTTGATCAGAGAAATGGGCTTTTGAACTGTTTTATTGGTCTTTTAAAGTTAAATTATGTGTTAAAACTCCATTGAATAAAAATATATTTGAAACTTTTAATTTAAGAATCTGCCCATTAGTGGTATGTCCTTAGAAATGACTAAAAATTTAAAAATCACTTATTTATCTATCTTATCAGGGTTTCTAGATTCCAATTTCTGTATACAGAATGCTCTGGGAGCAATAATAAGCATGTAAATACCCCACCCACCTATTACAACTGCAGATCTCGTGGCTGTTTGAGGGTGACCTTGGTCATATTTTGCTAACATCTGGTGTCATATACATGTACATATACCAAGCAAAAATGTAGAGTCTCTAGTAAATAGAAATAGTTGATGGCACCGCTGATTCTGAGTATTAACCGAGTTATCTCCCCTTGAATTACCCCACCCATTTTGATCATATTATAAGAGGTTATGATCATTAGTTTTTTAAATAATTGAGATGAAACATCCAGTAAGAAAAAAATGCCCATCATTGCTCATAACGGTACTTGAAAAAGTAGAAAAGTTAAGTTTTAGTCAGAGAAATCGGCTTTCAAACTTTTTTGTTCGTCTTTGAAAGTAAATTTGGTGTCAAAACTCCTCTGAATAAAAATATATTTGAAACTTTCAATTTAAGAATCAGCCCATTAGTGTTATGTCCTTAGAAATGACTAAGACTTTAAAAATCACTTATTTATCTACTTATCAGGGTTTCTAGATTCCAATTTCTGTATACGGATATGCTTTGGAGACAATACTAAGCATGTAAATACCCCACCCACCTATTACAACTGCAGATCTCAGGGCTGTTTGAGGGTGAACTTGGTCAAATTTTGCTAACATCTAGTGTCATATACATGTTCATGTACCAAACAAAAATGTAGAGTCTCTCGTAAATAGAAGCAGTTGATGACACCGCTGATTTTGAGTACTGACCAAGTTAAGTCCCTTTGATATACCCCCACCCATTTTGATTATATTATGAGAGATTATGGGTGTCAGTTTTGGAATATAATCAAAATCATGCATTCAGGAAATAAATATAGCCATCACTATTCATGACAGCACTTGAAGAAGTAAATAAATTTAGTTTTAGTCAGAGAAAAAGGGTTTGGAACTATTTTCTTCGTATATTATAGTTATATCCTATTTCAAAACCCAGCTGCTTTGAATAAACATATATTAGAAACTTTCAACTAAAGAAACTGCCCGCTAGATTAATGTCTTTAAAAATGAATAATAATTTAAAGATCAGTGCCTCAGTTATGTCAACAGGGTTTCTAGATTCTAATTTCTACAAATAGAATGCTCTGGGGCAACTACTAGCATGTAAATACCCCACCCACCTATAAGATGAGGTGAAAACGCTAACATTGATAAAAGTCTTATAATACTAAATCACCCAAATTTTTATAGCCTAAATACGAAGAGAATAATTTCTGACAGTGTAACTGTATTGCAAGTGCATTTACACGATCTTTCTTAAGATTGCCAAGCACACCCAAGAAAATCATTTTAGGTCACTAGTGGCACCAATAACCATAACTCTTGCAAGGCTAAACACAATTTACCTTATAACTTGAATATATGTTACCATTTATACCTGAAACTTACTGGGGTTAATATACTTAGTACGCCAAACACAATTATAATGCATTAAACTATCTAGATATTCTAGGAAGAGTTACTGCCCTTGATTATTTTTACCATTGTTTTGTATGGAAAATGCAGTAAATAATAATAGCTCAATAAGTTAAATTTGAAAACGTATTTTCTAAATAGGATTAAATCTATCCTGAACCAATACTATGCCAAACTGCAGATCAAAAGGGGTACGTGCATTAAGAGGCTATTTTGGCCCCCATATGAGGTCAAAAAATAAAATTTGCTCTTCACAAGTTTCTTCTTATTAGTTTATTATAACAATAGCCAAAGTGTAAAGTTCTCGTATTGATTTGACTTTTACAGTTGCTATGGTTACAAAAATGGCCGCCAAAATAGGCTGAAAATAGGAAAATGGCCATTTTGGAGCAAATTTGAGACATGTAAAAGAGGAATTAATATAGAGCACAAGCAAATACCAAAAAAAAAATAACAGATGATGAGAATTATCACTGCACATAATATATGTAAAGGTTGTTTTGGTATTTGCTTGTGCTGATATCTTATTCTTAAAAAATCGGTCTCCAAAATCCTCAAATTTGGCCTAAAATAGCAATTTCTCTATTTTAAGCCTATTTCTTTTAGCCATTTTGGTTACCATAGCAACTGGTAAAAGGAAAATAAAGGCAAGAATTTTACACTTGGGCTATTCTTCTAACAAAACACTAGGATGAAATTGGTGAAAGTAATTAAGGGTGCAAAGATCAGGAATCAATACAATCAAGTACCACACCTGACCCAGGAACTTTCAGTTTTTTGCTCTAGAGGGGGCCAAAAAAGCCCCTTAATGCATGTACCCCTTTGTTTCTGCCACATATTTCAATTTTTGAACCACTAGTTGTCGTCCCTTAATGGCAAGACTCACACATAGAAAATGGATCTATAATCGAATTTTCCTCCAATAACTTGCTTACTGAGGATCTGTACGAGACATTAGGTTTTGCACATCTTTACAGCATCTTTTGTATTGCTTTAGCGATATAAAATACTGCATGGAACATGCATTATTGCTCTTGATTTTGCATCGTTTTAAGATTAAAAATCAATATAATAGGCCTTATAAATAAATGAATCAATGGTCCCAAAATATTGGTGAAATATTGAAATTTCCTTCATTTTATATAATTTGATGACGTTTGCATTTGTCTTCCTGTATCACCCAACATAAATGTGTATCTGTATTTTATTCTTTCATCAAATCAGAGTAAATGATCATTGACAAAGTGGGTGAGGTACAAATATACTGACAATCTTAATGGCTTCATATTTCGTCAGAAATGATGACTATTCTAAATCTAAACAGTATGCAGCTTTTAAGTTTTCTATATACAGATATTATGTATCATTTTCCTGCTTTGATTAGATTTTCGTCTATGCTTTGGAAAACTAATGCTTTTTTGTATCTTGTTAGTTTTATGTACCCTAACACTTTAGATAAACCAAATTAATTTGCTAAACTTCCTTTTCAGGACGACCCTGCAAGACATACTGTAACCTACAGATTATTTCATTAACCTCAAATGATAACCTTACTAACTCACATTTTCGCGTCAAAAGTCCGCTCTATAAATTGACAATGAGCTGTTTTTAGTCTTTCTTACTCAGAAATAAATGTACTTTAATATCATACCACTTTCAATTACCTTAATGCAATTGAAGTTATAAATTAATCATATTTTTCCAAGAACATGTTTCTAAAATACACCAAAAAAACAGGGCCTGCAAATGGTTGACATTTTTTCTATAAGATCTAGATTATAACACACCAAGATGTAGACAAAATATTGTATGTGTTGAATTTGAAGTCATTGGTCGTGATGACAGTACAATCAAAATTATGTTGAACCTGTCCAGTTCTCAGAAAATTTAGCATATACAGTATGTATGATGTTTCTCTAATGGCAACGTTTATATAATGGAAACCTCACAGTACTTTGATGCTATTCGCGTTTGTATTCCAAAAAGGTGACAACAATAAAGCATAATAAAAGAGAACCACTGGACGGTACTACATTGTTCTAGAACTTAAGTGGTTCAAGAGAAGATTGTTTTATGTTTTAACTATACAAGCCAATGTAAAACATGTGATCCCACTGGGTGGAGCCATTTTTTAATAAACTTGGCAGTTCCAGGCCTTGTGGGTCAAGCAAGAAGGGTTTTGTGCTTTATTTAAATAAACCTATATAGCCTTCGTGGCTTGTTTTTGTCTGCACGGCCATTATTTGAACAGACTCAGTGGAGGTCTACTTTGTGACGCTACATACTAAATATAATGGCGTTGGGCCATGTGGTTTCAGACAATATTTTTTTCATATTTGCTGTAAAAAAACTATATAAAACCAAGGGCCATAATTTGAACAAACTTGGTAAAGTAGCACTAGGTGACGCTTTAACTCTGTGAATATTGTTTTATGTTTTCCCTATTAAAGCCTATGTAAAACACGTGGCCCCCAGGATGGGTCCATTTTGGCAAAAAGGGCATAATTTTAACAAACCTGGTGGAGGGGTCTACTAGATGATACAAATACTAATTATCAAAGCTGTATGTCAAGTGGTTCCAGACAAGAAGATTTGCTATGTGTACCTTATATAAACCTATGGAAATCATGTGAATCTGGAGCGGGCCACAATTGGCCCTAGGACCATAATTTTAACAAAATTAGTAGAGGTCTACTAGATGATGCTACATATTTAATATCAAGGCTCAAATGGTTTCAGGCAATATTTTTTCATGTTTCCCATTTTTAAAAAAAGCAAGTGAGTATGGTCAGGAAATACCACAATCACACTCTGCAGATCAACCAACAGCCTATGTAAAACATGTGAACCCAGAGGCGGGACAATTGGTGGCCCCATGGGCATAATTTAATCAAAAAAGAAAAATATCTACTAGATAATCCTACACAAAATATCAAGGCTATCAGCCTTGTGGTTTCAGACAAGAAGATTTTTAAAGTTTTCGAAAATCTATTTTTACGATCTAGATATACTATTTCATCAATTATTTGAGAGGGCCATATAAGGACTATTCCTGTCAGCCAAATTTGATTAAATTCAAGCCATTATTTTAGGGTGAGATATCGTTTGAAGCAATTGTTGATGACGCGCGACGGACAACAGACATCCAACGATCACAATAGCTCACTTTGAGCTTATGACTCAGGTGGGCTAATAAAATAAACTAAATATTGAGATTTTAAAAATATGTCTATTTGACCTTGACCTTTGACATTTAAATAGGTCATAACACAAATTTAGCTCTGACATACAAAGAGTGTAGACTATTACTTATTTTGATGAAACAAAATTGACGAAATATGGCAATTGAACTATTTCAATATAGATAAAGATTTTTTTATGAAAAGTTTGCATTTTCCTTTTGAATTGAAACTATTTGCAAACAGACACACGGACAAACACAGCTTTGGTACATGTATCATTGGTATTGATAATTTATTTTAAATGTTGTTTTCCAACCAATACCATACAAGTCATAACAATTTTGTATTAACGTGTCCTTATGAATAAATGCAATGCTCTAGACCAACTGTAAACAGCATATGCATAATCCAATATAACGTGTGTGTACGGTTCAAGGGCCTTAACTGTGTAAGTACTCATCTTCGACGATGTCATTAACTGGATTCTGAAGTCGTACATACAGACAAATATTTTGGTATATATGACGCTTGATGTTAGCACAATCTTACCAGATAAGTTCATAAGGAGAGAAATTCTGGCCAGTCGTATGTGGTAGTATAAAGCGGTTATCATCTTGACGTGATTCAAACTGAGGCCGTTACGGAATAGCTCACGCCTCGCTTGATTGGGGGTATTTATTCCCCTTTGGTGGCAAAGAATATGTTGAATATAAGTATGTAAGACTGGTACTTATAAGTTAAGCTTCAAACAGGCACAAACTATACTTTTACTAATAAACAGATACATAAAATACACATTTTTTTTGATTTGGGGGTATGCCTATTTGACCTTGACCTTTGACCTTGAGAAAGGTCACAACTTGATTTGAAGCTTGACCTTAAACAAGTGTATGCTGTTGCTTACCTTGATGAAAAAAAAGATGAAACTTGCATTTTGAACTAAGTTATGGTTAAAAATTGTGTTTATGAAATATTAGCATTGCCCTTTTACATTGACACTATTTACAAAAAGACACACGGACAAACACACCTTTAGGTATCGTACATGTTGAAACTATATTTCAATGTTGTTTTCTAATCCAATACCATATAAATCATAAAAATATTTCAATTATGTATGCTTATTAGAAATAAATGCAATGCTATCTGCCAACTGTATGCAAAATTCTAATAATCTGTTATAATGGGTATGTACGGTTCAAGGGCCATAACTCTGTTAGTACTCATCAGCGACGATGTCATCAACCGGTATCTGAAGCTGGACATACAAACAAACATTTTGGTATATGTCACTAGATGTTGCACCGATCTGACCAGTAAAGTCCTTAAGGAGAGGACTTTTGGCCAGTCGTCTGCTCTACTAAAAGTACGGAGTCATAAATACACGACCGAAAACCAGGCTATTCTGTTGTGTGTGTGTGTGTGTGTGTGTGTGTGTGTGTGTGTGTGTGTGTGTGTGTGTGTGTGTGCGTGCCACGATAGAGTCAGTGGTTCTATCCTGATAAGGTGAGTGTTTCATATCTGACAGAGTTGAATCGCTGTTATCAAATAATCGGCTTCGCTTACAATGTATAAGGGTGAGTATGTTGGCGTGGATCGAATTATGACAACATAGGATTAGACGTTTGAACACACACACACACACACACACACACACACACACACACACACACACACACACACACACACACACACACAGCGTGCGCAGATCCAGAAAGTTTTGTCGGGGGCCAAAGATTTGTTTTTATTTATTTATTTTTATTTTTTATTTGGCTTTAGTCATACTTTACGGACGGGGGAGGGGGCCAATAACAGTAGGCTAAGCCGGCCAGCATCGGCCCGTCAGCGAAACGCCATTGCTTGATGAGCCTATGATGTCGTGAGTTTCCAGATGGGGGTCCAGATGCACTCCCTCTGAATCCGCGCAATAAGCAAAGCAACCTTGCCAAATTAGAAAAGCGATGTAGAAGTGCATCGTAAAATCGGAGTTTTTAGAAGGCAAACTATATACTCAATTATAACAACGTACTTCCTAGTGCGACAAAACTGACAATATATCTGAGACTTTTCTCGACACCTACTAATCTTTCTTAAGAAAAACAATTACTTCTTATCCTAGTTCACAGTACCATACTAATGATACCATTAGTATTCAATTCATGGTTTACTGCTGTCGTTACTCTAGATATCGTTAGCAATGAACTCTTAGCTTATACTTGGTATCATTCGAAAACGGGTCTATGATCTGTGACTTAGATTTTTAATAAACACTCACTGGTCAACACTTCAAACGCAAAATGTTTTATATGAGTATAATTCACGAGTGTAATTTAACTTAGAAAACGAGGATTTGCCAAAATGATACTGCTTTCATTTTCACAAATGCGTGTTCTGTCTTTTGATAAAGTGTTGCTACTGTGGATGAACTAATATATGGAATATTTAAGCGTAAGTCTGATTTTGCAATATAAGGCTGTAGACGCGTGTACCTATAGACTGACTCTTTCTTTTATTGTATTTGGTAGGTAAGATACATCTTAAAACGTAACATTAGGGAATATCACTATCGCACACTGCAGACCAACCAACTGCAACACGAGGAAGAGCCACAGTCCAACAACAACCACAAGACCATCAGTAAAGCAACCGACTCTCTCTTCCCCATGAAGATGATTGCAAAACTAGAAAGGACACCACTTACTGCAAAACAAAACAATGACCAAACACAGAACCCACACAAACAGTGGGAGCAACAGTAAGCAATGAATCAACAACAATAGAAGCACTTGATTAAATATATTCTGAGGCGAGGTTCATTTATTGTTTGTTCATTGTTTTAAAAGTATGTTGTTTCATTGTTTTTCTATTTTTGATCCTGAATTTGTGGTAATTGTATACATTGATCCTTATAGTTTTGCAATTACTTCACCGAGGATGCGTTGATTCTTCTGGCATGGTATACATGCTGGGAATGAGCTAAATATGATTAGCAAACTAGTCACCAATTCGTTGAAGACTCAAAGATAACAAATAACATACAGAATTACATAGCGCTGTTACAAAAAGAAAAGATACACCAAAAACTTCTAAGCATATGCATGCTAGCTGAACTGAAAAGAACAAAAATGTACCAAACACGTCTTTCTGGTGGTTAAAAAGCTTGAAAATATACAATTCAAAAAAGAATAAGCATAAAAAGCGTATACCTCTGGTATATGTACAGTTGAAAAAATGACATATTTACACTTTTAACAGTTTGATTGTTGTCTTCATGTGTCTGTTAAAGAAGACGCCAATTTTTCTTTCACATGTTATTGGCAACTCAAGGGGTGAATTGAACCGTGTTGCTGATTCATTTCGGTCCAACTTTGTGTGGGGATGTCATGCTTAGACCTGATTATATAGCTCTATGTGTAAATTTTGTTTTGCAAAAAGCTCGTTGAAGAAGAGGGTGTGTGTGTGTGTGTGTGTGTGTGTGTGTGTGTGTGTGTGTGTGTGTGTGTGTGTGTCATTGGTTGGTTTTTGTCTTTCCTACCCGTCCGTTTCCAGTCAGTGAATGCACTAGCCGTCGATATACCTTGAAATTTCACTACCAAGAATGGGGACTAGTGTTACCAAGCAGGCTGATGCCATATCGTGAAGAGCAAATTCAGGCCCAGACGAATCGTTTCTGTTAATTACCCACATGGTTAAAGCGACATACACGATGTTTCTAATATAAACCAAGGTTATCAAGAAGTATTCTTATTACATAATACAAGTTATGATGTAATTGAGACTTCATTCAAGTCAGTCTGACCGCGCTCTTGTTAAATTGGAATTTGGAACGCAGACTATTTTATTTTTAATTTCGCAACGTTTAATAGCAATTTTAAAGACTCTCCTGTATTTCGACCCAGAAGCACCGGTGGCTGGATCTGTAAGATGAAACAAAAACACATTTGCTCACGTTATAAAAGCAATGGATTGCTATTCTGTATTGGCTTTTGCAGGATATTAACACAGAAAGAGTTTTCTATTACAGTCTGCTAATCTAAAACTACATATAGACGAAACTACTGACTCAGTAGTCATAAATGTCAAACCCAACAAAGATCGTGTTTAGACAGACTACTTCAGAGAGGTACTCTGTCTAAACTCGATCTTTGTTGGGTTTGACAGATGTGACTATTCAAACTTCACAGGTTAAATACTACTGCCCCCAGTATTTGACTGGTTTGAACAAATGACATAGTTTCATCTAAGCCTCATGATAAATGGGATGCTTTTAATTTTCGAAAAATATAATTTCCCATTTCTTGATAGTGATGTTCCTCGATGACCTTCATATTGTATATATAATTCGCAGGTTATTCGTTTTGCGAGGGTATGTTGTAATGTTAGTATCTTCAACAACAACAATATACAAGAAGGCAGCAGTCAGGTTTTGTACCTGGCGATTCAACTATTAATCAACTTCTGGACATATATAATACGTTCTGCAAAGCACTTGACGAGGGCAAAGAGATCGGTGCTGTGTTTTGTGATGTTAGCAAAGCCTTTGATAGAGTTTGGCACAAAGGCTTACTATTCAAACTTAATTCTGTTGGAATCAATGGTACCCTGTTACAATGGTTTACTGATTATCTCAAAGACAGAAAACAAAATGTTGTCCTACCAGAGGTCTCATCTGACTGGTGTTTTATAAAGGCTGGTGTGCCACAGGGATCTATTATTCGACTTTTGTTGTTCTTAGTGTTCATTAATGATATTGTAGAAGAAATAAACTCATCTATCAGGCTCTTTGCCGATGATACCAGTCGTTACATTATTGTTAATGGTCCTCTTGACTCTGCTATCAAATTTAATGCTGATCTTTCAAGAATCGATATGTGGGCTTCCATGTGGCTTGTAACCTTTAATCCTTTCAAATCTGAATCAATGATCTTTTCCAGAAAAGTGAATAAACCTGACCATCCACCAATTTATATGAACTATCAGCAATTGTAAACACGCATAAACACCTAGGTATATATCTGTCTAGAGATTGTACATGGCACGAACATATCGAGCACATAAAGGCCAAGGCCTGGCAAGGAATACGTCATGCGTCGTCTGAAATTCATTTTAGACAGAAAATCATTACAGACTATTTATTTCGCGTTCATTAGACCCCTTCTCTTTCATCGCGACGAACAAAGCAGAAGCTCATACTCTTTTACAAAATGAAAAATAATCTGTGTCCACCTTACCTTGCTAGCTTAGTTCCAAATAACGTAGGAGACGTTTCAAGGTACAACCTATTAAGAAATGTTCAACACACGTAAACTGTACATGCAAATTCACAGCTTTATTTCAACTCGTTCCTTCCATTTGTTATCAGAGAATGGAATGCCCTTTCACAAGCCACAAGAGAATTGAGCTCCATGGATTGCTTTGCCAATTAATTAAGTTCTGATATCATCCCACCCAAAAAACTATATTTTCAAGGAAATCGTTTCGCACAAATCTATCATGCAAGACTGAGAACAAACTGTAGTACTTTGCGTCTCCATCTGTACTCAAAAAATAATTGAAAATCCTTTGTGTAACTGTGGTGATATTGAAAACCCTTTCCACTTCTTCTTTGAGTGTAACCAATGCAATTTCATTCGAAGGGACATGTTTACATGCATTTCTGCCATTTCTAACCCTAATTTAAACATTCTGTTACATGGAAACGACGGTCTTTCTGAAGAACAAAATCTCAATATTTTATGGCTGTTCACAATTTTTTCATAAAATCTAAGCGTTTCAACCTAGCTTGACTGACTTACATTTTAATAACATCATTTTTTGTCGTTTGTCCTTTAGTCTTTAGCTAAGATGCTCACTCAGGCATATGTATTCTCCAACAAAGTTCTTACCAAGGGCATTTAACATCTCCTATCCCCGTTGAGGTTGGTACTATGTATAAGTATGTTGTTGTATTTATTTTGTTATCTGTAATGAGTATGTCGCTTATTCTAACCAGACACATTTTGTGTATGTTTGGGACAAACGCTACATTTATCTGTATACACTGGTTTACGTGACTAAATTTGTTCTTAAGTTAAATGGTATAAAATTTGTATTTGCAGTTACATATCACAGTTTACATTTAACGCATATTCGTATAAAGGGATACAGTTCACAAAAGTCAATAGACTTCCTTCTGAATCCCTTTTGTATTAAACTTGTAACTATTCATTTTAGTGCTTGAAATTTTGCTATTGTGTATTTATACGAAGAAATAAAGTTTAAACCAAGAAGGCAACGATCAGGAATCGATACAATCAAGTACCACACATGACCCGGAAAACCATTTCTTGACTGCTATTGATATCATAAAATTGCTCATGCAGTTTCTAAATTCTACGAGTACAAATAAAATATTGATTTAAGTAATAGTTATACCATGGGTTGTCCGCCTGTACGTGGAGATAATCCACGAGCTTTAGCGAGTGGATTATCTTACGTACAGGTGGACAAACATGGTATAACTAATTTATACCACCTACATCAGTGTAGACCTTGCACATCACGGAATATTTCATGCTAAAGTTGGTAAAGGTGGTATAAAGACTCTTCTGTAACAGCGCACATAGGAGTTGGTATTTTATGGTGATTTAGTTCAAATTCAAAAGAATTGTTGGAAAGCCTAATTTTAGTGAACAATTATTTGCGTTAACTGTCTTCCTGATGTCCTGTGACTTCTAGTGTTATTAGGCGCTTCCTCAGGGTGCCGTGGGTGGATCGGCAGTGTGAAATTGTGGTATTTCCTGGACAAAGTCATGTACTTTTTGCACTGTCCTGTCGCATTCTGACCAGTATCTTTCAAAATACTAGGCAAAAAGGCAGCTGTTGTGATGTCTAAATAATCTGTAAAATGACCCGAAACTCTCTAAGATTATTTCTGAGAACTCAATATTATTTCTTTAATTCTAAGAAATTCTTATTACATTCTATTAGAACTCAAGGTTGGTGCTTATATTTCAGGCTTAATTACAAATATAAGACTAGTCTATATTTCTACCAAATTAAAGGCCACACCTTGTGGGGGCGCCCACACAAGTAGAACAAATATTAGCCACAACGTGAGATATCCAACAATGTCGTATGTGTGACAAGCAAAGGCTCAGACCAGCCTGCGCATAGGCTCAGTCTGATCAGAGCCTTTGCTATTCACTTGAATATTCTACGACTGTTAAGCTACTGACCGAACAAAATGTGGAGTTTCTAAGCTTAAAAGGAGGCTGTACAGGCTCGTCTGAGTCTATTCATGTCAAAATGTCTCATTTTTGGAAATCACATGTCGCGGCTCAATTATTTTGCCACGTGTTTTCTTTGAATATCAAATAAAACATGTATGTTAACTAGTAGTAGGCAATAAACGTTCAACTCTTAACCATATACGTGTAAATTGAATCAGAGGCGTGATTGCGCACCAATCCTGTGGTGCCAGATGTCTAATCGAGTCTTTGTCAGTATATGGTACAAGTTGGCATTTGCTTAGAGCAAACATTCAAATCAGTATGCGTATCCACGCAGCCTGGTCAACGTCTTAGTTTTCCACCTGGAGAAACCTTGAACCCATGCCTACCGATGGAGCAGCTCCCTCAGACTGGGCGGATGCGCAAATAGACGTACATGCCAATTCGTAATATTTGCTTGACACCGGATTAACGAATGTTATAAACTCAGAAAAAACAATTGAAGGATATTTAGAATCAGTCCCATCTCTGACATTCAATACAATAAAAACTTAAATAAATATGCATGCATTTCATAGTTCCAGATATCTGCAATCGAAATGGATGCTTTATTTCAGTCATGCCTCAATGATAAGTACAGTACACATCCAAATGGTTCAACCCTCTATACTCAAAACTCACAAACGGTCAAAAATGAATGAAACCCATTGTTATCATTTGCATTCCATAATGACTCCAAAATCATCGCTGGCTCTCCTTCAAAAAATGGCACCTAATTTTTAAGCTGTTGTCAGTGTTTAGTGCCAAGTTGCGGTCAAATTTGCCGGGGTATGCCTTATCCGTGTATTTTTGTTGAATAAGTCGTCCCATTATTAAGGACAAAGACTGATAAATTGCTGTTAACTTTTGTCCGTGGTCGGAACTAGAACTTAAGCAATGACCTGGTTAAGGTTGCAGCAAAGATTGTAAGCGCTAAATGTTTTGCTTGTGAACTTTGGGTGGGGAGGGTTGGTACGTTTGGTGTGATACTGTATCGTAACCAATGTAAATTTAAATTTGCATTTTTGTGAATTGCATATTGATAGTTCGATCATTGACAAAAATACTTTGCTTTAAAATTATATTTCCGAATGTTATAAAGTCAAAAGAATTTTAATATCCTTCAATTGTTTTCTGAGTATATAACATTAATATGAGTTTAAAAGAATAGAAGCTAACGTAAAACTCATATCGTACATTTATTGACTTCGGTGAGGTGGATATAAATTTTTCTACCTGTAGAGGTGATTTTTTTTATATATATATAATTCTTTATTAGCATATAGTATTTATATATTTACAACATAATCCAAGTTTTCACGTGAAGTCTACTATACACTTCTATTTCAATATTTACTTTGTTCTAAGGCGTAGAGGTGATATATGGCCGATGGTTGACAAATCCTTATATTCACCTAATTGAAGTCAATAATATACAATTATTGACTTCAATGAGGTGGACATGAGAATTTATCTAGCCGAAAAAAAAGAATATCATTTTAAGAGTAGATAAATCCGAAATTATTTGACTTTTCAACTGTGACGGACAGTTTTCTACTGTCATTATTGAAGCTAGGTTTGTATAGTTGAAGTCATGTTCAAACTTACGAAGGATTTTCTCACAAGTATTAGCAACTGTTTTTAAAATATTTTGATGTGGTATTTTGTATTTTGTATTTTCGAAATGTATATAAATTCTCTGATTGCGAAATTTAAACCATACAAAGAACAATGAAAAAACAAACAAACAGCTGTTGCTAAAATTCATTCTTTAACCTGTTGGGAGGTGAAATAGCAAATTTTGTTATATGATTCTTATAAAGACCTCCTCTGATTGGCTGAAACTAGCTTTCATTGGTTGTGACAGATCTTGATGTCTAACAGTGATGAGCTAAATTTAGCCAAGGACAGGTTAATATGAATATTATTCAGTGCTGACAGACAGCCAAAACAGATTGAACTCAATTTAGCCCAGAACACGTCAACATGACTTTTTTCACTGCTGCCTGACAGCTAAAAAAGATATTGAAACACTGACTAAAGTAAAATGTTTTGAATTCAGAATTGACTGATTTCTTATGGTTTCAGAATGTGTTCAATATATGAGAACGGTAATTTAAAAGATGCAATTCTTTTGCAAATCTCATAAGAATTTCAGGAATTTGAGAAGTTAATTGTTGAAATAATCTTGTTTTCAGTGCACTAGGAACATCCGACTTGGGTAAAATAGATATGAAAATACTTTAAGTCAAACAAAGAAAAGAGAGACAGTGTCATATAACAAAACAATCGGTGCGTTCTTTTTCGGTTAACATCAGGGTTAGTCAACCCTCGGAATTGATGTTCACCTAGGCTTCGCCTCGGTGAACATCGCTGTTCTCAGGTTGACAAATCCTGATGTTAACCTCAAAAGAATGCATCATTTGTATAATGTCCATTTCATGCAGTCCATGCTTGTTTAAAACCCATCATGCTATTTAGCTCTCTAGAAGGTAATATAAGAAATGTTCAAGTTATCAACCTCCGGAAACAAGATTAAGCTGGTTTTCAACATATAGACCAGTTTAGACCAGTTATAAGGTAGACATAGAGATTTATGAAGACACACTGGGCCAATCGTGATACAGGACTCTATCCAGTCATATAAAAGCCGTTTTTGTTGTATTACAAAACATTTTTTTTTTCCTTTCTTATGTTTATGCTGTGCGTGTGTAATTTATTGAGATACTCTAGGTATATTATCCCTCCTATTATAAAAAAAACCAACAACAAAACACAAGACAAAACTAAAACAAATAACTAAATGTCGGGTATACTATAATCACCTCCATCCGCCTGTTCGGCCATTCATTGTTGATGTTAATTTCAGTACATGACAATCTTATTTGCAATAAGATTCGTGATTGGCTGATAGTCTGATGCAAAACCATACACATTACAGCTTGACAGACATCACTTGTATCTACTTTACCTGTTCTTTTAAAACATATCTCAAAATATTGCTCTCCGAGGTTTTGGCTCCAAGTAAAAGTAAAGATATATCCAAGAAGACTGATCCATTAAGAAGCTGTTTTCATTCTGCTTATATTATAATAAGATGTTTGTTACAGAATAATCTTTATCATTGCAAAAATGTTTATTTTATGAAATATAGAAGATACATCATAGTTTTATTCAATGCATCGTATGCTTTTAGCAGATTTTGTTTGATTCTTAACGTCCCAGTCATAATTTTTCAGTTATGTCGGGACGGGTCTTCCTGAGTTGAACAAATGCTAAGCAAGAATTAATGTATCTTTTAGCAGATGTTTATACATACATTATATAAATTTTTTGAGATCCTTAATTTTTGCATAGAAGGTTATAAAATGGCCGACCTTCCATTTATACTGGCGAGCCAATTGTTTACAACTAGAGGCCGCTTTAAAGGTATTCCTTAGAGATCCATAGTTTTATTTGGACGTTTGAGTAGCTATTCTTGAGCCATTCTTGACTACGTGGTCTAAAAGGATCAGAATAAAGTTTGTTTAACATACCATTATAATTCCATTTCAAGTATAGCGCCAATGGATTATTTCCATTGTCTGCTTTTGGTAACAGAAAACGCAGACATTAAGATCGTTTCGTTGTTTTTGTCTATCAGTAAGGAAGTCTTCTTTTGAAGACATTCTGAATTTAGAAACAGTTAAAGATCTAATAGATTCGCGGACCTCCAGACAAGCAGGATAATTGATCGTTATTTTTCTTATTATACGACCAGAACCTATGTTGTGGGTACCCAAAAGAACCGTCTCAATGAGACGGTTCTTTTGAGTATCAGCAACATTTGTTTAGACTGATTGATATGAAATAATTACAATTTTGGCTCATTTTTGTTGTTGCCTTTCTGGGTCTATGGAGCAGTTTTATAGGAGTGGATAACCCTAAGACTTCCTGTGACAAAGATAGACAGATCTTTTAGCGGCGTGGGAAGCTTTACATAGAATTGGTTTTAAAACTATCTTCATTTTAAAACCAATGTCACTGAGTTAAAAGTATAAAGCTAGGAATCCATATGCGCGTTTCGTATGCGACGTGCGACGATTTCTGGGAATTTCATGCAATATCGTGTTTGCTGTTGCAAATGCACTGAACTCGCCGCATGTTGTGTACTTAGACGTGTATATGGATCCCTAGCTTTGTAAGGTGGCTTTGAACAATGTGCAAACATCTCCAGAACGTTTTTTGGTTATGGCATACAGGCCGCTACGTAAAATAAAATTGAATTATCTTGCCGAGCGGCTGCATGTAATGCTTTGATCGGCCTGTGCATATGCACAGGCCAGTCAGAACCGTAGTCGCCCACACGTTGGGCAACTATATGCCGCCGTGGTGTAGGGGATAAACCTATGTCTTGTAAACCAGGGGTCGCAGGTTCGATTCCAGGCTTCTCCAAGACTGTCGGATGAGACTTTAAGCCGTTGCCGCGTCTTCTGAGACGCTTTAAAACCAGAACCACTGCCGGTTGAGCCTTCGGAGTGGGAGTTCCTGGACAAAGAACTACAAAAAGCATAAACCCACACGGCCAGTACTGGTACAGTCAAGGAACACGGCCACAAACAAAAACACTATATGAAATATAGTTTTTTAATCGACCACCTCCAAAAGAACACTAGTCTAATGCTAATATAAGAATTTCACTTTCTAATCCATACGTTATCGCTTAATCTACATAATGGCAATTTTCTCGAGAAAGATTTATGAGATTTTAAAGAACCCTTCCATTTGTGTAAAATAGCAAAAATTTAAAAGGAAATCTCCAAGACAGAAGCGAGTCTCCTTGAGCTGCAATAGATTTCCTGAACACTAATGCAACATGACAAATGCTAACATGTTTAGAACTTGCATCTTGTCAAGTCTGATTCCACTGAGTCCTATCATTTTAGCAATTCAGAAAATGTCAAAGAAAAACAAAGTTTAGGCATGCGGATTGGTTTGTTTAGTTGTGCTGATGCTGTTAGTCCAAGTCAACTTATTTTCAGTTATACATCTAGCATGGCGTATCTCCCATTACGTAGTTACGCACGTGCGTAATAAAAAATAGTAACAATCAAGGGAGGTCACTAATGTGATAAAAGTGATAATCGAAACCATAAGGAACTATTCTTAAAGGAAAGAATTCGCTCCCTCTGGGAGCAAATTCTTTTCTTTTAAGAGAAGTTCCCATTTTGAAAAGGGACGCGATTGAAATGAAATTCCTGCTTGTTCCAGTAGTCTCCCTTTGATGTACATTTTTTTCCAGCGGTCTTACTACGCCATATTGTAGGCTGGTAACTCTAAACAAAACAAAGTAAGAGTCTCAAATGCTGCTAGAAAAGTAAAGAACATTTTTGGCATGTTTTTTCAACTTTTGGTCGGTTTCAGATCATGCCAAAGTTTTTTTTTTGTCTCAACATGACGGTTCTTTTGAGTATCCAAAACAAACTGTTAACCATTAAAGCGCCAATCGCAACAAAAGTCGTCTGCTTTTCTCGTCTGCTGAAATGTTTAAGAAGCCTCTATGGCAAACAGTGTGGACCCAGATCAGACTGCTCCCATAGGAGCGGTCTGATCTGGGTCCATGCTGTTTGTTTCTATACTTAATTTGTCAGTAATGTTAGGCAATTATTTGCAGCAGACGAATTCAGCAGACGACATTTTCAGATGCATTTGTTTCTTGGCGCTTTAAGGGTTAAATTGATGAATAAGAGAATATTTTTCATTTTATACTCAAAGTTTTGTTTGTGTGTGTGTGTGTGTGTGTGTGTGTGTGTGTGTGTGTGTGTGTGTGTGTGTGTGTGTGTGTGTGTGTGTGTGTGTTCCGACAAATGGTTGAGTTGTGACATTTAGAGAATCTCAATGATGGACATTATTTCGTAAGGGGAAGCCCTGTATTGTAGGCAAACGGGTGTGCTGACCTGTTTTAAGGACAGAAAAACAACTGATGTACATTTTTGCTTGATATGTCTAGCGGCCTGGTTTAATTAGACTTCAGAGACAGCGACAACTGTAGGCTAAACCTATCAGATATTATTTATCTGTCGCTACATGAACACATTACCACCATCAGTCCAGCTGCTGTGTAAAATATCTACACTTTGCTATCATTTTCTCAAATCTTGGCACTCTTGGTAGTTTAGCTGATTTCTTACATATTAAACTTTAAAAATATTTTCATGAATACCATCAGAGCGTCAAAGAGTTTGGATCCAACTGGGTCCAAACAGTTTGCAAAGATTATCAGCAAACGCCAAGAATCGCTAATAGCTGTCAAATTATGAAAGGTGAAGGGGCCAGAGTTTTCACTTTATGTTACTAAGAGTTTGAGTTTAAAGGTTGCGGTCATGTATATGCTACTTGTGGATCTGGGGAGAATGGCTATTTATTTGCAGGGAGCTGGGAGCACTTGTGATTATCTTCAGGGATTTGGTGAGCAAGCTCATAATTTGAGGATTTAGGGAGCCCTGCAAAAAAGTAAGAAAAAACTCACCCTATAGGAAAAGCCTTCATTTCGTTTGATTTTTTTTTAAAAAAAATCTTCGCTTCTTGGGGGGGGGGGGGAGCCCAGACCCCCCTTGGATTATCTAAATGTATTTACTTTCGTGCTAACATGCTAATCTGGATTGATATTGGTGACTGATATGGCTAACAATTTCTACTATTGTGGAGATTAATCCTTAAAATCGTTGACCCCCCCTTGTAAAATGTGAATGTATGTATTTTTGTTAACATGCGTATCTGGACTGATCTTGGAGAAAAATATGGCACAACATTTGGGTTGTTAATTTTTATTATCCTAAAAATTGCTGATTTTTAGGTTGATAGTAACATACTTTGGAACACTCAGAAAGCACCAGATCGCACAATTTTTATCATTTTTTCTGGGGAAGCATGCCCCGGACCCCCTAGAACAAGTCTGAATTATCATAACAAGGCTAACTACGCACTGGTTTGCAATTCTCTATCTAGGTAATTAGATTTTTTTTTTATTAAAACTTTGATGAATGTTGATCAGATATATTGTTACTTGTTAAAAATGAAGTTAAACTTACGTATAGGGCCTAATGTCAGTTATAACACTTTTTATGGTTAAAAAAATAAATGCTTTCAAGTTGTCTAAGAAAATCTAGTTTCATCTATTGAAAAAAACAGCCCCTCCCCCACCAGAAAACCAAATGGTCTAGCTGCCCCAAATAAAAAAATCAAATCTAGAGAGCATTCCTCCATACCTACTCTACCCGGTACAGCAACGGAATTTTAAGGATGGGTTCATACTTTTAGCTATATATTCATTAAAATAATTATATATCGTGTATTCCGTGGCTAAGCCCTATCTTTACATGTAAAACGTAAAATATTAATTGAATATTAGGTCATTCGCTCGTGTATAGCTTCATAGTTTTTAAGTATGTGATTTTCATCCTATGTAAAGAAAAATACATTTTAGGGAGAATTGGCTTATATTTTTAGGGACTTGGGGAGAAGCTGTATTAATTTTAAGGATTTGGGGAGCAAAAGAAAATACCTTCAGGGAGCTGGGGAATTTTCTTTCAGGGAATTGGGGAGATCAATGCATTATTTTCAGGGATCAAGGGGACCTAACGAATGTGTTATGAGTACATTAAGGAACCGTGTCGCTGAGACAGAACCGTCACATGCACACAGCATAGCTTGTGATTAAGCCTTCCCAAAGCTTCGAAGCTTACAAATAATGTTCATATAAATACAATTATCTTACTTTGTGGCTAGTCGTAAAAAGCGAAACCACGACGTACGGAAAATGCCCATTGTCGTGCTCATTGCATACATGCCATGTGGAACACAACTCGATTGGCTGAGACGGACGAGTTGGATCACTGTCAACGGATCTCAACACGACAAGGTCAGCTTTCCTAAGAACCATATGGTTATCATAAGACTGGGTCCTTCATGTCCCAGTCATTTTCTGCTACTTGACGAAGCCTCCCACGAGATGTGAATCTGATCGAACTAATTTCCAAAAAATTATCGCAAATATAGAAATATAGAATTTCCTCCTCTGGTTAAAGTCGAGCTATGACTTAAACTGTGCACATTTTTGATTCAGCGTATAAAGTTAACACTGGATAAATCAAACATTGATGACTCAAAGTATCCACTAAAGCCGACCATTATTGGGAGATATATTGGATTCATATTAGAGAGCGATATTTCACAATCAAATTCCATTTTACTATGAAAGAGATGACGTTGGTCCTTAAAAGAATCGTCTCGGTGAGACGATTCTCTTAAGTACCAACGGCATATTATTTCTTAAGAAATAGGAAAATTCAATTTTTATTATACATGAGGGCCTGGATGGGGGTCTTGTATTCACTATTCATTAAAATTTTAGCCAATTATTCATCTCATTAAAATTTTGGGTTATTCATTAAAATAAGACCAATTATTCATTAAAAGTAAGAGAGCTGTCAAAGAAATCTGATTATTCACTATTCATTATTTTTTTCTTCAATTCGTTAAAAAAATAGGATTATTCATTAATTTTTAGGCCCTCATTATTCACTATTCATTATTTTTTTGGCTCAATATTCACTTTTCATTATAAAAAAGGACCACTATTCACTAATCATTATACCCCATCCAGACCCTCATACATGATCTAGAGATGAACTTCACTCAACTTGAAATATTGATGACTCGATGTTTTTTTTTTATTTTTGTTCGATTTGATTCTTTACGTCCCATCAACAATCTTTCAGCTATGTAGAGACGGGTCTTCCTGGGTTAAACCAGTACTAAGCTAGGATTTATGACTCGAAGTAACTTCAGGTTCCATAGTCTTTGGGGTTTTGCTCAACGCCAATTCAATCTGTTATGGTTATTGCATTGCGGTTTCATGAATGGTAACTGAGACCCATATTGGTAATATACGCCACAGGGGGTAGCTAGTGCTGATTGTGTTTGATTTTATTCCTACGTCCCATCAACAATGTTTCAGTTATGGAGGGACGGGTATTCCTGGGTTGAACCAGTCCCATCAACAATGTTTCAGTTATGTAGGGACGGGTCTTCCTGGGTTGAACCAGTCCCATCAACAATGTTTCAGTTATGTAGGGACGGGTCTTCCTGGGTTGAACCAGTACTAAGCTAGGATATATGTGTCTTGCTCGAAGACCACAACGCAGTGACGCCGGTGAGGAGCTAGAGCTGAGCAATCAGGATATATCATAAAGTGAGGATAAAGTGAGTTTCTCAATGACACAACAAAATGCGTCTGGTGAGGCTCGACTCTGAGACGTCTTCAAGGTGCTAAATCTTTTATACTGATCCTCTGCAAATACATTAGATATACTTGCTAAACCACAACTAAACTCCATTCAGAAATTCTGAGGTACCAGTTTTCCGCAGGTTCTGCTTTTATCGTCATTCCAAAGATATAAGGGCTTTGTCAGAAGGTCAAAGAAGCACAGAACCTGCAGATGTACGAGGAGGTTTACAAGAGTAACTTTCTTATAGTAATATAGGACCTAAAATACAGTAAAACCTCTCTTAAGCGACCACTCAAAAAGAAGACCAAAAATTGGTTTTCAAGACCGATTATCGCTTAATGCAGGTCAATATTATTGCAGAATGCTCGAAGAGAGCATTCTGCAATACTTTTGAACATCATTTAGCTACATGTACCATCTGTCTTTTTAAAAGACGTTTGTTTTGACTATTTTGGAGTGACCGCTTCAGAGAGGGTTTACTGTAACCTATAAAAGCAGGAACTGCAAAAAACGGTACCACAGAATTTCTGAAAGGAGTCTTATTAGGGTAGCGAAAAGAACAGTGCCTATGATGGCACTGACAGTAAAGGTTACCTTACTTTGTTACACTATAGGAGGTGATAAGTAATAGTTATACCATGGGTTGTCCGCCTGTACGTGGAGATAATCCACGAGCTTTAGCGAGTGGATTATCTTACGTACAGGTGGACAAACATGGTATGCTTATTTTATACCATCTACATCAGTGTAGACCTTGCACATCACAAGATATTTCGTGCTAAAGTTGGTCAGGGTTGTATAAATGATTATTGTTAACCTTTAAGCAAGCCATTGATATGGCTATGGTGTTCTCTTTGATAGATTTGCTCCAAAAAGCATCTTAAAAGCTTAGTCTATGTGACTGAATATTTAAATAATTTTCAAATGATGCCATTTTGTGGATACAAAGTACTTCAGTGTGACTTTCTTGGAAACACGCATTCCCTTGACTTGCCTTCGACCCACGATGCTCATCTAAGGAGATGAAAATCTCTCAATGCATAACAACAAACAACCAACTACTGAATTTTTGAAATTACATTTACTTTGTTGATCCTATGATTCCAGTTTCGCATGGAACTCGGAAAAAATACGCATGGACAATACGCGTGATGCAAACTACCCAGCCAGTATATTACATCGGACCACTATCGGTACGCCATTCAATGGCGTTTCGTTGACGGACCAATTACAGGGGGCCCTTTACGGGGTTTTCACTACAGATTTTTCGCCAGAGTTCAAGATTTTACATCCATCTTACTCATTAGACTCATTCAAATTCTGGACAGTTGAATTTTTCTAATTCTAATTTTGTAGTAAAACGGTTATACATGTACTTAGGCCACGTCGCGTTTTTTTTTTTATCTCGAAGAAGGTTCAGACCAGTCTGCGCAACCGCGCTGTCTGCTCAGTGTCTATGCTACATGCAAACGCCTACCGAAAATAAGAATTATAGCTATACAGACTCAAAGTTAACTCGAAATAAAAAAAAATCTAGCTAATTTCTGTAGCTAGGCAATGTTATTCTAATAGTTTATGTTAACACCGTTGCCTAAAACTTTCTTAGTACTTAGTGAGCAGATTTAGGGAAATACTTCACTTGATGATACAAGATAAAATTTACACCATACTACTATTTTCGGTTACAATGTCGGTGCAATGTGGTCCCTCGCCTATACATATGAAGCACTCACAAAGCACCCGATTTTTTACACCACATGTTCGTTACATAACACATATTCAAAAACGATTCCTGGCCACTTCAAATTCGGCCATTTTCAAGATGGTCGTCAAAAACAAAATGGCCACAATTCTCAGGAGGATGTATGTAGTAAATTGATCATATCTCAGTTTCTGTTCATCATAGAACAACAAACTTGGTATCAAATTAAAGCTAAATCATTGCCCTTTGGTAAAAGTTCAAATATGCAAATTAACTGGTTAACATTTTGTGCATATTAATGAGTTATTCCTTTTTGTCCCAAATTCCGTAAAAATCTTAAAAATGAATCATTATTAATATCATAACCTGTGGTCAATGCAGATTGTCAAAAGTGATAGATAATGGAGTCTTAAACTTTGCTGCTAAATTTTACTTATCAATATGTGCACATCAGCTCATCTACAAATTTATGAATATTCATATATACTCGTTTTATATTCAAATACCAATTTAAGCTGTTTTTCTGTTTTCAAACAGATTCAAAAGAATGGATATCCTAATTTTAGTGATCAATTCAAAAAGATTATTAAATGTTATAAAAAAAAGTTGGTTATGACTTAGTTATCACGCGACAGTCTGTATGCCTGGTTATAAACCCAATCACGGTTATATGTATGGTTTCCTCTTTATTTGCACGACGGTGGGCCAGGCCTCAGTCTCGATGACGGCTCTGACGTTAAGCTTAAATTGGTGGCTTGGTGTCTGATGCTTGACTGTAGCTGGGCCCACCGTGGCTCAACTTGAGATTTTCTTTAGCTCTGACTATATGTGAGTCGTGAGCCATTTTCCCTGCTTCATCATAGTGCATTAATTTGATTATACTGTTTCTCTATGATGATACATTGCAATAGTCAGGAATCCTACATGCGAGCTTAATATGTTTGTGCTTCAACAACAGCAGAATCTAGAGCGAAGATTTGGTGCCAGTGGAATTAGCCCCCAGTGGCTTTGGCTGCTGTCCTTTCTAAGGCGGTGGTTCTGTTGTTGTTGACTTGTTGTTTATTGTTTGTTACCCTCATTGTTGGAGTCCGTAATTGTTCTATGTTTTGTTGTACGTTATGTTATGCCCATTCTAGTTTTGCAATCATCTTGATGGGGAAGAGAGAGAGAGAGCTGGTTATTGTTGTGTGGCTCTTCATCGCGGTATCATGGGGTTGTCTGCAGTGTGTGATTGTGGTATTTCCTGATTACACTCACTTACTATTGTTAATTGGAAATATTGTTGTCAGTGTAAGATCACCAGTAACTAAGACTAGATAAATTTTCTTTTCGGTTTCTAGATTTTTCAGCAAAACAAAATATGTAATTCATGAATATTTAATTAGCTAAGGACCTCGGACAGTTTCCTATTCAATCTGCCCAAATTTTGACAGCCTGAGGCTAGGATAATGCATAACTGACAACCATAGTTTTGTGCTTAAATCAAACACTTACATTTAGTGCACCTAGCAAAATAAAAATATTTTGAAAATATTGCATAATTATGTCAGGACTCTAGGGTTTAGGGGGCGGGGGTATTTTTTTGTGACCAAATTTTATTTCACAGAAAGTCAAAGTTTCGTCGAGTATTCCCCTAAATACATGTAAATATAATGTTTGCGGCATAAAACTTGAGACGAAAGTGATGTGTTTGCATAAAATTCGGGTTGAGAAGATTTCATTGTTTTTATCTAAAGAAGTGTGCTGTCAATAAATTTTGACTATTACCTGTAATGTTTTAAGGTCAACCAGTTTGAAGCGCACTGAGGTGAATCATATCTGCATACTGTATAAATCATAGTCTAGATAAACACAGTTTTTGAGCGTAAAATCGTCAATATTTTCTTACACATCAGATTTAGGCTATAATTTTGTGCTTAAAAGAACCGTCACATTGACACGGTTCTTTTGAGTACCCACAACATATGTTTTGGTTGAGAAATGGGACAAGTAATTACTTTATAAGCACTCTTAACTAAAGCCCTGATACATGCCATTGCAAGAATGTATATCATCTACAATATCGTTTATATATATGAGAAAAAGGAGAGGGCCTAAAATAGAACCTTGAGGTACGCCAGCCTTAATAAATGCCCAAGAAGAAGCTGAACCTGGAAGTACAACTCTCTGTTTCCTATCGTTTAAATAGTCCTTAAACCACAACAGAAGAGAACCAGAAATCCCAGCAGATTCAAGTTTATAGAGAAGCCCTCGATGCCAGACTCTATCAAAGGCTTTACTTATATCGCAGAATACTGCTTTGACTTCTTTGCCTTGGTCAAGAGAATGACAGAAGGTGTTATATACATTGTATGTCTACTAGCTGGTTAACTGTAGAGTCACCTGGACCAAATCCAGACTGTAGAGTCGTAAGTATGTTATTATCACGAATGAAATTAAATAAATGTTTATGTACTATTTTTTCTAAGACTTTGCCTACTGTACTGAGCAGAGATATAGGTCTGTAGTTAGAATTGCATATGAGTCTTGGAAGAAAGTGCAACGTTGGAGCTTTAATTTTTAATGATCTTATGTAGAATAAAAGCTTAGAAATGAATTTTTACAACATGGGCATACTACAAAATTGATATTTGAAGATTTATAAAGTATTTGTGGTTAATATTAATAGATATGCTAATGAGCTGCAGTGCAATTATGGAAATTTATAGTATTGCTAGGTGATTTGATTTATATAGTATGGCTAAGTATAAGCTGTAGATAAATACGTGACCCATTTCATGTTTATTTGAACAGATTTGAATTTCACTTTTTGCGGCTGCATATAAATAAAATAAATTTTGTTTTGGTTTTCATGCATAACGGACGTGTGTCTGGTATTGCCAAATAGACAAGATGGCAATTTAAAGCAAAGCCATAAAACGGTGGTCTTAAAATACATTCCCACCCTCTTTTAACTGATTTTAAGAGCTAAAACAGGTGTATCTTTTAAGAAAAAAAAATTTTAAGTGTGAAATTTTCTTTTAAGTTAAGAGGGACACTCAGTATATTATTAAAATGAGAGACAGCATATGTGTGCCAGCTTTTGCTTGGAAACTGGGCTTAAAAAGTTATTCCATACAAGTGTCAAAATGGGTATCTCATGTATAAAATGTGTCTTGGAAGAAGTTTGAAAAGCAAATTCTCAAAACTCACAGCCTACTTAATTTCTTAATTATATTTCCGATAAAACTGATCAACAAATATTGCATTTGAGTATATTGCATACAATTTAGTGTTGCTATGGAAACTGTAAACCCTAAAATTTGATGTTCAAGTCGCTTCCAAAAAGTAAATATCCAACTGGAATGCTTTATTTTCTAACAGAACATACTTTAATAATTATCTATGTACAATATATAAAAGGTTCCATATCTTTTAGAGAAATTGTTCTAGAAAGATTTAGTACCTTTCGTTTCAGACAGCATTTTTAAACGCTTAGAATTTGACTACTCATCTTCAGAGACTGTTTCAAACCAGAAAATAAAAATTAAGAACTAATTTCTTCATGACTGTGTATTCCTGGAGATCAGACTAACTCATTGAATTAACTATTACACAAAATATTGCGGTAAATAAATGAGTAACGGCTTTTTCAAATTTGTTCAAATAAACATGAAACACCTCTTGTATATCACTTTTGACATTCTACATTGACCAGATGTTAAGATATGTTTAATTGAAATATATTTTCCGAATTAAGGCTAAAAAATAGAACTTGCTAAAATTCATAAATATGAAAATCTATTAATTTGCATATTTGAATTTTATACAAAAGGACAACAATTTAGCTTCAATTTAATACCAAATTTGTTGGTTTAAACGGAAACTGAGAGATCGTCAGGAATCGTTTTTAAGTGCCTGAGATGTAATAAACATATGGTGAAAATGTCATGCTTGTATCATCAAGTGAAGCATTTTCTCAGTATCCCGCTCCTGTAGTATAGTTAATGCTTGATTCACTTGTGCAAAAACAAAAACGAAGAAAAAAAAAACGAAAAAACAACAACATTTAAATGTACAATTTTTGTAAGTTGGCGCTTATATCCATTACACTAGCTACTTTTTGCAATGTTATGGGTCTCCTTTCACGAGGAAGTGTTATGTCACTTTTGGCCACATCAGACATTTAATTGGTTATTTTTGAATTTGATATTGTGTATCATTTGTGTTATTTATGTCTTGTGTTTGTCATGCCTTCGCGTCTGTTCATTGCTGCCTTGTGGTCACCTGAAGGGAAATGGGTGACCTCTTGGCTATTGTTTGTGGTGTTTTTTGTATTTGTGTTACTTTCCCATTTTGTGTCCTGGGACAGGTGTGATACTTGATTGTATCGATTCCTGATCCTTACTGTCTTTCTTACAATGATAATGTATTCTTTCTTATGAGGAAAGTGAGTAGTCAATTCAAACTCAAATTCGGTCTAAATTTCACAGAGAGTTGTCCGTCGTCACAGGTCTAGATAAACAATTTTAGCGTAAAATTGTAAAAATTATCTTACCCATCAGTGTTCATATGTCTTTTGGGTGCTCAAAAGAGAATCGTCTCGTTGAGACAATTCTTTTGAGTACCCGCAGCATATGTTTTGCTTGAGAGATAAGAAAAATAATTTTCTGTATTAACACACTCTGAACTAAAGGCGTGGTCGTTGTCGGGAATGGTGCGTGTACGCCGTTTGTTGTTGTTGCTGTTGTTTAACGTAGCTTTAAACCAATTTTAGCCATATTACTAAAGTCAGTTTTCACCACCTGTAGATACATTCCGCTTGTTTACTTTGTTGGCCATAAACATGTTAGACTGTTTAGGTGCCAATACAATTTTACATTGTAATGTGTTATACTTTCGTCTGTAACTTACAACCATCCTATTTAAATAAGAGGTAAGAAGAGAACAAGCAATACGAAAGTATATAGCTGGACCGGGTCGAATTCCGATCGCAGTCCAAATAATTCAGATCCCTATCCATTTTTATACTGTATGTGGTAGACAGCTCGCCAAATTTGTTATATGAACAGCGGGTTCTGGGGAGTAAATGATGGGCGAAATTGTCCACCATCGCGTCAGCGATGATACCGGCTTGCTTCTGTAAACAAGAAGGCCAATTAGAGATCTTACCACTGAGCTTGAACCCAGGTTATATATGGAGCCTTCAGATTTTCTCGGCTAATTGTGACGAAATTAGTAGATGTAGAAGGGTCGGTTTTAATATGCCCACCCACCCCTGCATTGCTCGTTTATTAAGACTTTGATTGAAGAATACAGTTGTACGAACTATATATACTGCTAAAATGTCTGCTTGGAGAGGGGATGGGGTGACCTCTACCACTATTCACTGTGTTCATCAGAAGAGTTTTTTTGGAAGATGCATATTTCCTGTGATCATTTGCTTCCAATGGTTCACCAATTCAGAGCTTAGTACATACAAATAGATAACTAAAACCAAAAAATACTTAGTGCTTGAAATGCATGAAAAAACTGAAAAAGAGTGGTTTCAGGAAATGCAAAATTAAAACACTAAAATTGTTCTCTGGTAGCTATAACACACTGTGCGATGGTTCTAAGCTTTTTCAAGAGCTAAAATTCTGAGAGACAAACAAGCAGTGCCCATAATCATCAACCATGCAGGGTAGTCGCCATCTTTGATAGCTGTAGGACCACAAAAGGTCAAATGACGTCACCAGGTGTTTGCTACGTAATAGTTATACCATAGGTTGTCCGCCTGTACGTGGAGATAATCCACGAGCTTTAGCGAGTGGATTATCTTACGTACAGGTGGACAAACATGGTATAACTATTTTATACCACCTACATCAGTGTAGACATTGCACATTACGAGATATTTCGTGCTAAAGTTGGTTAGGGTGGTATAAAGTGGCTAAATCGAGGTCCAGATATTGCCATTAAAGCGGCAACCATAACTGCAACAAACAACTGTTTTATTATCTGATATAATTATTTCTGATATAAGTAGGATTTACCTTACATTGTATTTCTGACGAACTCAAAAAATACACGTTTCTTTCAAAATGTAGTTTGCAGTCTGGCACTTGCACTTGTAACCGTGTTGGCAATGCAATGCACGTCATTCACTATGTAATTGACACTTCTGCTTTTCGCTGTGTTATGGTGTTTATATCCTTAGGAAGTCCCATTTCCTGTATAATTAAAACCATTAAGAACTTTATCTTGACATAAACTGTCTTCCACAAAGCCACTGCACGTGTTTGCAATATAAACTCTAAAAAATAGTGATCAAGCGGTTTGCACTATCCTAACCGACATATTGATTTCACTAGATTGATAGTGTACACATGCATTGAAAATCCGAGCAAATAGCGTGCGATACGGTTGATCAGGGAATAAGGTTTTGATTTTAGTCATTTTGCTTAAAAAAGTTCTACAACACCAACCGCTTCATCATGAGGTCTAAATCACTTCCTTAGGGTCTGTACACAACGAGCGACAACTCAAACAGTGCACAACAGAGTGTCTATGTTACTTCCATGTAGACTGTCTATGTTACTTCTATGTAGGCTGGAATAAAAACAAAAAATCAATAATAAAAATTGGTTTAGGCACCAAGTTTACATCACGAGGCATATCAGTGTCTTTTTGCACATGTTATAATGATGGTTTTATGCGCTTGCTCAGTCGATGGCCTAAGCTAAAAAAAAATTACCGCTAACAGGTTCTGTTGCAGAAAGTCAAACATGTAGCTTGTCTTTGGCTGAGCCAACCGTGACTCAACTTGGGGTTTCTTAATCCCTGACTGGCCCTTCTCTTTAGCATGTTAAATTTTATTTGATCGTTTATTTGTGACGATGCATTGCATACGTTAGGAAACCTCAATTTAGTGTTTTAAAGGCATATATTCCTGTCAATTTTAGGCAATTATGGTATTACATAATAAACAGTGAAGCTCACTGCTTCTAGAAGATGTTGTCAATATATTTTATAGATAGGGGGATCCCAAGGGGAAACCAATTGTTGGTTAACTGAATATACAGACATGACCAATAGACATAACCTATATAATTCAATAACAGTTTACATTTAATTATATAACACTAAGCATAGTTAGCATCAAAATATACCTTAGCATTTTTATGTTTGTTCAGGTTTTCCATTTTTGAATTCACTTCTAAGAAGTTATATATATACAAACAAAAATACTGGATTTATCACCCATTTATTTCCAAACTCACACTTTTAAAATCAATGTGTATTTATTTTCTTGTACATCCAGCTTACTTCTAATCATAACAACTACTAGTTTACTTGTCATGAATTTGTTCATTTCTGAAAATGAATACCTGAATTAATTACTAAAACACATTTTTAAAGATATTATATTACATGTTTGGCGGGTAAATACCATGATTTATTAAACAAATAAAATTGGTAAATTTGTTTTTGCCTAGAAAGTTTTATTTCCTCTAGGGAAATAAATCCCTTTAGCCGGAACTCCTTTTTCCTGACCACAGGTGACCCAAGGCATCGATGAGATGAAACGCATGTCTTATTCAAAATTTTCGTTTTATTAGTTACCATTTTTAAACAAGCATGGCGCTTCTCTGCACTTTTGACGTCACAAACATTAACATATGACGTCATAACACATGCGATGACGTTGCATAACGTTTCTGTCTTCCAACACTGAAACTGGAGGATCGAGGAACAAAAACGATAAATTCTAGAAAATCACAATAAATTTAATACCAAAATGATCGTTACGATCTAACTAAGAAAATGACTACCCACACTTTATGTTTTCGTTCACTAATAAAAAAGTTACAGACGTTTGAAATTCTGAGGTGGACTCGATGAATATATTTCCAAAATGGCGGACTTCCAGGGAACAGCTAGCTGATGTATTACTACTCGTGTTAGAATTAGACATGTCATGATCCCGCTAGTTTAACACATCGCATACCGTAGTATTTTCTTGATTTGAGCAAGCAGTTCAAGCAAAATACATGTAATATACAGTTTATTAAATAGTTCCATTTAAAATATGGGATTTATAAACCTTGGGTGGTGGTAAATCCGATAAAGAAACGAGTGCGCTCGGATAAAGAAACGAGTGCGCAAGCGCACTCGTTTCTTTATCGGATTTACCACCTCCATCGGTTTATAAATCCCATATTTCAAATGGAACGATTGATAAACTCTATATAATTTTTGTCCTAATATGTTATATTATTATACTTACATGTGATAAAATAAGGACCTCGGACAGTCTTAATGAAGGATTGCCCATAAAAATGACCAGAGAAAAGTTTCAAAGAAAATGATATTTTTTCTATGAGAAAGATAGTAGGTTCAATCCTCGACTTATCTACAAAAACCGTTTTCTCATTGGACAGGTACCTATTGAAAAATATGGGCTGAAAACTCTGTTTTTGCTATTCAACATATAGAAAATAGAAAACGTTTTACTGAAGTGCTTTCCCCCCCGTGACCAAACTAATCCTTTTGCATACAGTTGTAGTTTTAAATTTCACACATCATATAAAAACGGCATGATTGGTCACGGGGGGGAACGATGTCAAAATGCTCAAAAACGCTTTATTTAAAACCTTATTAGAAACTTATTTTGTAAAGACCTGTAGGTAAATGGCATGTATCAGAGCTGTAGTTATGAGTGCTTACAAAGTAATCAATTGTCTCGTTTCTCAACCAAAACATATGTTGTGGGTACTCAAAAGAACCGTCGCAATGAGACGGGTCTTTTAAGCACCAAATTATAGATTAAATCTGATGTGTAAGAAAAATATTAACGATTTTACGCTCAACATCTGTGTTTATCTAGACTATGATTTATACAGTATGCAGATATGATACACCTCAGTGCACAAGTCAACTGGATGAACTTGAAACATTACAGGTAATAGTCAAAAGTCATTGACAGCACACTTCTTTAGATGAAACAATGTTATCTTCTCAACCCGAATTTTATGCAAACGCATCACTTTCGTCTCAATTTTTATGCCGCAAACATAATATTTACATGTATTAAGGTGAATACTCGACGAATCTTTGACTTTCTGTGAAATAAAATTTGGTCACAAAGATTACCCCCACCCCCTAAACTCTAAATTCCTGGCATAGTTATGCAATATTTTCAAAATATTTTTATATTGCTAGGTTCACTAAATGTAAGGGTTTGATTTAAGCACAAAACTATTGTTGTCAGTTATGCATTATCCTAGCCACAGGCTGTCAAAATTTGGGCAGATTGAATAGGAAACTGTCAGAGGTCCTTTCCTGAACTGAATTTACAAACGTAACTTAGAGTATCATTTGCGAGTGAAATATATTGCCACACTTATTATTGTCAAGCTAATGGTATCCACTCAATGATGCTAAAAGGGTAGATAAAGTTTGACAAAGGTGTGCTAATTATCGTGAGCAGCTTAGTATCTAATCAGACTTCAATTTAGTGCAGTATGATCAGGGACATTGCTAATCTACTAAATTGTCAAACAAATGAACAGTATCTGATACATTTTGTGCTCACTAGTGTTTGGTGCGACCCTGCAAACAAGAGTAATCAATGTAAGCTGTGCTAATATGTCCCTTCCTACAACGCGCGTCGCATGAACTGGCTTTAAGACTTTTATAAAACATTGGGAAGGGGAGCTAAACCCCACGATTAAAGAAGTAAATTGGTATTTTTAAACACACTAATAGAAGCGTAAATATTTCCTTTCTATTTCCCTTATTCTGTTTGAGTAAAATGCTTCCTTCAAATCCATAATGGCCAAAAACAGTTTGGCGTATGGCATTGATAACTGATTTTAGACTTTCCATCTCAAAATGTATTTTGTAAACATATTGCTGGTTAAAAGGTTTAAGGTTCAGTATCACTCTTATACCTCCATCAGATTTTGGCCTTACAAAAATGTTAGTATAGATTCATCAGGATCAGCCTGCACATTAGTTTCAATCATTCCTTTCTTAGTAAAGTCTAAAATTCCCTGAATGGTCGCTTCTTCTTCTAACTTAGAAAACTTTAAAAGGGATGGGACACAAGTTTGGTCAGGCTTATCAGTTAGTTCCAACTGGTAACCACACATTGTTTTTAAAATCTATCTGTCTGAGGTAGTCTTACTCCACTGAGCCCTAAATTTCTCTGTTTTCCCTGACATAAAGTTTTGCGGTGTATTCACAAAATTGAAAGATAAGTATTGACGATAGTTTCTACTTACATAATGGGTTGTTATTGGCGCCTCTTCGACCATTTTCCTTTGAAATCCTTTCTTGGAGCTTGTTGATTCACTTTTCCCTTTAAAAGGTTTGTAATTTTTTGAGAATCCCCGACGAAAATCCTCCTTTGAAGAATATTTCTTAAAATATCTGTTCTTTCATTCTGGCTTGAAAAAACATTATCTTAGCGATGGATACGTTCTTTGAGTAATCTAATTCCGTCAACTCTGTATTCAAATTATCTCCTAATAACTGTGTTGCAGAAACGGGATGAGCAGCTAACAGAGACTGTGAAATTTACTGTCCAATTCCGACATTATAGCACCCTTCCGCTGTTGGTTGACATGATGTAGAAACTGCGTGTGCGAGGGCTGAAACTGCCTCAGTGGATACATTTTTAATTTCCTTGAAAACAGGAAATTTCTTTAGCTCTTTTTTATTCTTATTTATGAGTTCCATTTGTTGAACAATCGCAGCTAAACCTGGCATAAATTTGGACACAGCTTTCTGCACAGCTGCATCTGCCACCTTTCCTTTGTCTGATATGTTACGCCATATGATTGGTTCCACTTTCGGCACTTGCATATTATCTAGTTTGGATGGTCTGATAAATTTCTCTCGCAGCCTTTTCACTTCCTCTGTCCAACCTATCGCAAACCTTCATTCACTACGTTTGTCAGCCCCTTATCTTTAGCTGGGTCAGACTTTTCAGTCCCTTTGAAAACCAAGATTAATTCCTTTAAAATGTTATCATCTGATTAATCCTTTGAATCCAGTTCTCCATATGACAAAATATTATCTAACTCCTAAGAAGTAGAAGGTTGTTGTGTGTCAAAAAATATTTTGTGGTGCTTCCTCGTTTGATATTTCAATGTCAGAATCCTCGTCACTTTCACTTTCGTTGTCTAACAATTTCCATTTTAAATTATATTCCTTTGACTTGTATTCCTATCACATGAGGTGGAACGCCCCCTTTTGCGTTCTAAATATCCAACGCCATAACACAAATCACTCATTCCACGCTGAATCTCACATAATTGGGGTCGGCCATGGCCGGCCCCTTATATAACGTTCATGCAAAACACACATCATTTTCGGGTTTTGAAAGAGCTTTTATGCCATGCTCAGGCTATATTTTATTCGCTGCCGAACAACGGATGGGGTACAAAATATCGTGGGTTGACCTACAGCTTGAAGTAAACTGTCCATAAATCTGTAGAGCTACCTATAGCGCGAGGCAAACTTGTTTGCGAATTTAATTTTCACAAAGTAGGCGTCAATTTGCCCTGCCGCTTATAAACAATAAACTGTTAGCATAACCGTCGTGTGTAAGAAATTAACAGTAAAATGTCCCCAAGTCGAAACGTCCTTGATTGGCAAAGAATGCGACAGAACTTCACATCAGTAAACGTACTTATGTGATTTTCATCCACATCTTATCACATAGAATTAACAAGATTTCAGACTTATGTCTTATGACGGTCATGACAAACAGGTTTTATGCCCCCAAAGGGAGGCATATAATAACCAAACTACCTGTCCTAAGAGTTTAAGTTGTAATACTACGTTGTTCACTGATCAAGTTCTATCCTGGTCACGGCACCAAATCAACAAATGTACCACTGTCAATACCTATGAGCACGGTACCAATCAACAAGTGTGATTACTAATCAAAGTCTATACTGTTCCTCCGCGTTGTGTTTTTTTTTCTTAAGTCAATGATTAACAACCCTGAATTTTGTCAATTTATTTTACAAGTCCAAAGTGGAGTGATTTATTTTTATAATTTAATAATATTTTTTAGAAACCCGACTGTCCAAAACCTTTCCCAATTTCACTCTCTTGTGTCAAGCCAAAAAACTGATGTGGAAATGGATGCACCCCGGTTTTGAGGTATCTCCAATCCCATCTGTTCATAGAAGCGTATTTTCTATTGGTTATCGGTAAAGGTTAGGATAGTAGAGCCATTTCGATTGGTCGAAATGAAATTCACAATTATCATGGTCACATTAAACCCCTGCTACGCCGAAGAACCTGAACCAATTTATGTTTTTATCAATTGTCATTCTAATGACGCCAAACTATGGCAAACGTTTCCATTCAAAACACAAACAGTGCAGACCTGATCAGACAGCTTCACCAGAAGCCAACTGTTCTGAGTCTGCAGTGTATTGAAATATTGTATGGCGCAGCAAGGTCGGATATATAACCCTTTACTGAACTCTATAGCCTACCATTAACAACCCTTCAGCTAGCTATATAAGTGTTTATTGGGAGACACTAAAAATAAGATCAAACGAATCGTGATATTTCTGATAGGTTGACCCTTATTAACTTCAGTTAATGAGCTGTCCACTTGAGTATTTCATAACTGCTGAAATTGGGCACATACATGCCATTACATGAATAAAAAGTACCTATACACAAAAGTGTTACATCCCTCCCGAACCTACAAGACAATCGCATGAGGCATAAGATTTACGCCTCGCGCGATTTTCTACAAAAATAATATTCAGGAAGGCATGTAACATGTAAGTCACATATACACATAAGTTCACATTGGGGTCTCTTCATTTGTCGTTTCACTGTCCTGGAGGTCCTCGGTAGATGTAGCTTTAGTGGCTCTGTCAACGTCATTCCTGGTTTTCCATGCGATAAGCGATTCTAATAGTGTGGATTCCTCCACTCCCTGGTTTAACTTATGTTCTATGAATTCTGTCACCAGATGAATTCCCAGAATACACGATCTGAGTGGCTGTAGTAAATCAATATTATAAAGCTGGTACAGTTCTTCCAATAATTCTTTAGCACGTGCTGGATCAGTAGGCGTACTTGGGCTGGCTATTCCTTGAGACATGGCTTCTGAAAGAATAATAGTCATTGTTCAACATCATAGTCTTCTCATACCAGTGAGATTGATGGTATCATACACTGGTACTCATTGATGCTCATGCATAGCTTGAAATGCCATGGACCACATAACCCTTGTCTCTATGAAGTAGGGGTCAATATATGACTTAAACTCATACTCTGTCTCAGAAAACATCTGACTACATAAATGGAAACATAATAGCCAGTACAGGTATCTCGGTGAAACCCCTTGAATCTCAAGCAATGTCAACGCCTTCTCGATTAATTCCTTGGCATGCATACACATGCCAATCAATGTCTGTACGTCGTCAGCTTCCCTCGGAAAGTTTGAAGTAATTTTGTCGACCACAATGTCTGTGAACACCTGCTCAGGCTTGCTCATAATCGGACGATGCTCATTCTCTCGAAAGTTAGAGATGTTTAAGTTTATCCATCGTTTCAGCTCTTCTCTCCCTTTATTCAGGTCAATCAGCATGTTAAAGGTGTCCCAGCAATTTACGTATCTAGCGTCGAGCTCCATGACCTGAAACCAAGTGGAGGTAAAGCATCTGGTTTAGTAATTTTTCAATTATTTAGTGTCCAACACTACAAACTTCTCCTTTATGATTCTGTTAGATGTCGTCGGTCGCTCTATGTCCGTCAGTAAAGATGTGGCAACTTCTACCATGTTGTCGTCACCTTCTGTCACGCTCGGTTTCGTCTTAAGACCTTCCCTTATTTTGGGCTTTCTCATGACAAGGCAGGGCACGTTTTTGAGAATTTTGAACTTACATTTCAGTAAGTATGTGGCCAAAACACAAAGAATAATGATAACAGACATAACAATTATTAAATAACCCCATAGTGGGAAATGTTCTGCTGCTATAGGTTCAATCTGCCATTTATTATGCAAGTCTTCAATCAAATTACCCAATGGAAAATCTTCTAAGTTAGCTAATTTAGGTGGAATTTTAATAGTATCATTGCTGAAAGGAACAATTCGATTTATGTCATCCCAAACCCTCAAGTCTGAAATATTATAGTCCTTCAACATATTACTTGCAAAGTTTTCGATGTTTTCTGTTGAACGACCCTCAAAATACCCTAACAATGAAAAATGATTCGACGTAGCCTGACACGACTTATGTAATGTCAGAAACCCAAATGGTGGATCAACTTGCTGTCTTCCACTTTCTTCTTTCTTACATGACAAATGAAATACTGTTGGCTTATCCAAAATAACCAAGTAAACATCATTAGACAGATAAAATGCAGTCGGTAAAGTGGTTTGATGTATCCATACATTGCAAAATTTCTTGACGTGAACCTTATCCTGATTGAAGTTACTTAAAAGACAATTAAGCCCAACATTAGCATTTCTTATAGGACTTTTTACGTTACAGATTTGCAAGCCTGATTGAACACAATCTTTAACCTGAGTTTCCGTTAATAAAATATATTGAGATCTATCTGAATTGATCGCCAAATAATTGGATTCTAGCTTATAATATGCTAAAAGTTTTTTATCATCCTTATCAACCCTTGTCCTGCCTAACAATGGCACAGGTAAGGAATAAGCACGGAATATATCAAATTGTTGTGAATATTCCACCAAGGGAACCCTTATTGAAATAATAATGTGTTTACCATCGAAAATAGGTATACATGATAAAAGTTTATAGTAATCAAATAAATGCGCACGTGGATCACGTGGTAAACCTACAGTCTGTGGCAACTTGTCCTTAATTTCGAGTAACATATTGCGTAATCGCTCTGCAGGAATTGTGGTTGGTGACAGTTTCTGCATAGCTACTGCTTGTATTTGTATTTGGAAATGTACATAGAAGTACATTGATCTTGACAAGGCAAGTTTTAGTTCCCCTATTAACGTATTAAGCCTTGAAAACAATACCACTATTGTCCTGGCTTCTCTTATTTCTTGCTCTAAATGATTAGACATATTAATAACCTTATCCTCAACTGACCCAATTAGCATTAACAAGTCATTAATTCTTTGCCTGTTTTCCTTAATTTCCATTCTGGATACATTAAGTATAGATAGCGACTCTTCCACAACATGCATCAAAGTGTCTTGATTAGCGGCCAATTTATACACATTTCTTTGAATGCTAGAAATTTCAGCATTCGTGGCAACGTCAAATATGTCACTCATTAGGTCTCCGATAAAGCCAAACACCTTACGCTTATGTCTGCCCTGTCCGTCCGTCTCTTTTAATAGTCTATAGTCATTGAAACTTTCTACAATGTCAGCGTGAACTCCTTTAATGACAGAAATCTCCCCCCGCATACCATCAAGGACGGCCTTATATTCATTTCTCAGCCTTGAATGCTCAGGTGTATCTGCAGCACTCAACACCTTATCAGTCATAATGGCTACCTTATTTATGTCACCGGTTAGACGCTCCAGGAAACGCTCATATGTACTAAGGTCTATTACAAAGGAAATAAGCCATTTTGATCTTGACATTGAGAAACCCCCAATCTTATGAAAGAATACATTTTCGTGCATTAATGCGCCTGCACTTGTCAACAAGAAGAGCATCAAAATGTTAGTCCTTAACATCCTGCTCAACCTGCAATATAGTATATAATATAACTCATTAGGACCCAATTGGGCGGTCGTTAACATCAACCTTTACTTTTATACAAAACCCATGTCCTTACGCGAGACCTTACAGTAAGTAGACGTCAACTACCGTCTAACACAAAATATGTCATTATGCTTGTTCTTTAACAACTTACAAGTCTCTTTCTCATTAACCCCATTGACCTATTCAAGTAGCTTGACCATAAAAATTGCCAAAATGCTAAAACATTAGCATCGGAAAACATCCGACTACTAAGTCAATTAATTACACCTGTTGCAACAACGCACTACTGAGTGCTAAAATATAAACTGCTTCCACAAAGCTATATACACATAACAAAAATGAATGTTACATAATTCACTGATTAATTACTATCTACAAGATAACTATTTCAGAAGCCCTATCACTGCACTCAAAATCTGCTTAACTTGCTCCTTCTGATTGTTACCTACACTATTTACTTGATCTACTTCCATACTTTCCTGTTTGGGAACGGTGGAACCTACATCAGTGTAGTATTCATCTGTCTCCGAGTCATAGTGCATGGGTGTTTGATCTTGGTTATACTTACCCTCCAATGATGAGTCATCATTATGGACTGAGCGTCTAGTCTTCAGGTCTGGTTCACTAGAACTGTCTGTGCTCGATGAGACATCCCTATTCGCATACTCACGCTTCAGCTGCCTATTCCTGGCCTTGATTCGGTTTTGAAGCTCTAGCAATGGTATGTCTTCTTCACTGGAACTGCCTGATCTGTGTCTTCTCTTCATCTTAGTCAGCTTGGCTAATGGTGGTTCCGCCTCGGGTTCAGAATCACTGTTATCAGGGGAGACTACCATTCTGGCCTTCCGCATTTGACGTTCCTTGTCTTCCTTGGTTATCTCCCAGTCATCAATGTTAGCCAATCGCAAATGTCTGACGTGAGACTCCTTAATTGAACCATCTAACTGATTACGGATGACAAAGGTGTATGGCGACTTCTGACTCACTATTCTGTAGAATGGCTGCCATTTCCTGTCAAGCTTGGACTTCCTGACATGTTGTTTCAAATAGACAGAATCTCCTACCTCTAGTTTAACATCCTTGGCATTCTCATTCGCATACCTGGCATTGCGCCTTTTCGCTTGTCTCAAGTTTTTGTGTACTAACATAAATGTTTCATGCTGTTTCTCTAATGCTAACTTACATGCATCTTCCCCCGCATACCTCTGTCTACACTTTAAAATATTGGTAACAGGTAAGATTGGGTCACGATTGTACATTAGAAAAAATGGAGACAATTTACTGGATTCATTGACCGAAAAGTTAATAGCTGCGCAGGCTTGTGACAGATACAAATCCCAGGACTCTGGATTACCCTGAAGCTTTTTCGACAATACATCCAGTAATGTTCGATGAGATCTTTCACAGGCCCCGTTAGACATTGGCGAATATATAGAAGTCGTTATATGCTTGATATTAAGAGCTGCTAAGGTGTCGGCCATTTTCCCAGATACAAATTCCTTACCATTATCAGTGAGCAAAGATACCATGGAGCCAATGTAGGAAACATTTCCTCGATCAATATAGAACAAATGGTATCACTACACTTATCAGGTATAGCAAAACACACTATGTATGATGAATAAAGACAAATGAATGTCAGGATATATTTGTTGCCTGACAAAGTTTCATTATATGGTCCAGAAATATCAGCGGCCCATTTGCAACCCGCAAATGCCGGAATATCCATTTCACCCATTGGTGGTTTGACTGATTTCATGTTACGTTCTTGACAAGTGACACACTTCGAAACATATTCATTGATTCTCTTATACATGTTTGGAAAGTAATAGCGTACCTTGAGATTATCATACGTCTTATCCAATCCCATGTGGCCAAAATCATGATACCCCTTGATCATTACATTAGTAAGATGATCAGGTAAATACAACCGCAAACGTGGAGATCCATCAACATCTGATACAAAATATAAGACATTGTCAATCACAATAAGTGACTTTTCCAAGGATTTTGAAAGCTTGCCGGTATCTAGATTTTTAATCAACTGAACTATGCTATCATCTTTCTGCTGCTCATCATATGTGTCAAGGTCGATTAATTTGGGCTTTTCATCCAAATCCAAGAGAGGTAACTCTGCATTCACATACTTAGTAGGGTCAAATTTTGAAGAATCTATGACATTTACCTTATGAGAAGTTACTTGCTGCGGAACCTCCCCTTCATCAGGTTCGTGATTATTGGGTCGGCGACTCATAAGATCCGCGATTAAGTTCTGTTTTCCGGGCAGGTACTCTATGTCAATATTATACTCGGCAATGTTCATTTGCCAAGATGCTATTTTCCTATTTTTGAAGTGACTACTTAACAAGTACTTCAAGGGCATATGGTCAGTTTTACATATGATTTGAGAACAGCTAACCCAGTGATGTAAGCGTTCTAAAGAGTACATTATTGCGAAACACTCTTTTTCAACAGTGCTATAATTGATCTGACTTTTGTTTAATTTGTGTGAAATAAAATACACAGGCTTTTCAAAAGTTTCTTCCCCTTCCGTATATTCCTGACACAGAACTGCACCGACGCAAGTGTCTGAAGCATCAGTGTAAAGAATGAATCTTTTATTGGGGTCTGGATAGGAAAGTAAGGGAATGACAGTGAGACTTTCTTTCATTAAATCGAATGCCTCCTGACATTGTTCCGTCCATTTGAACCTAGCATGTTTCTTTGTCAGCGCAACTATAGGTTCACTTATCTTAGCAAAATTTGGAACAAACCTACGGTAATATGAGCACATTGCAACAAAACTCCTACATTCCTTAACATTTGTAGGTGGGGCAAGAGTACGAATACTCTCTACTTTCAAGGGGTCTGGACGTACGCCTTCGGGTGACACAATAAAACCCAAGTGGTTAGATTCTGCTTTCATGAACTGACTTTTCTTAAGTGACAACTTAAGTTTATGCTTTCTTATTCTCTCAAATAGCTGGTTAATATGCCGAATATGCTCATCTAAAGATTTCGACCAGACAACAATATCGTCCATATAAAACGAACAAAAATCATCTAAACCATCCAAGGCCAAGGTCATAAGTTCACAGAACCATGCAGGACTATTTCTCAGGCCAAATGGGGCGCGGCAAAAGTGGAACTGTCCTCTTGCACATGTAAATGCCGTATAGTCCCTACTACTAGGCTCGATTCCTACAGCAAAAAAGCCAGACTTTAAATCAAATGTACTAATGTATTGTGCTCCACCTAACTTACCAAGGATCTGATCTATTGTAGGTAAAGGGTAAACATATGGTTTCGTAATTTTATTCAAACGGCGGAAATCTATACATACCCTTTTTGAACCGTCCTTCTTATCTACCACCACAGCACTTGAACTGTAAGGACCTCTGGATCTACAAATAATACCTGACTCTTCCCATTCTCTGACGGCTTTATCTACTACCTTCTGGTCATTTAAGGACAACCTATATGGCTTTATTTTAAAAGGTGTCTTATCAGTAAGGTCAATTTTCATTTTCACCAGGTCACTAGCAAGCACCTGTGAGTCCTTAAATGCAAATACATCTAAATTCTTAAAGACTAATTCCTCAACTAACTTCCTATGGTTTTCCTCAGTGTGTATTTGGGATTTAATTTCGTCCTGACTAGGCATATGCATAGCTGATGTTTCCTGCCTACTAGATCTGTTGATGTGACTAATTGAATGTTCTTCACATACATTAGACATAACTACTGCTCTGCCTATCACACAACCCTTCTTAAGCCTAATAAACCTGTTAGTATAATTTGAAATACTAACTGGGAATTTTCCTGTCCTATCTAATTTCACTATTGACTCATCTAATTCTACACCAGGCTGATTACATATCATGTGATCATCAAAAGACTGCACTAACAACTCACTACCACCTTCAGCCTCAAAACTCCCCTTGACCCTAGCACAACATACATATGATGTATTAGGAGCTACTGTCAGTGAACGATTTAGCCGACAAATTGAGTTTATATGTTTGTCCGCCACTAATGGCACATAAACACCCTTAACACGAATACAACCTAAGTCAAAATACATTCTTACTCCATTTGAGGTTAACCAATCATCCCCTAATAAAATGTTTCTGTTTATTCCATCTACTACAAAGAAAGTATGAGTCAATTTTAAACTTTTCATTTCAAATTTTAATTCAACTTTTCCTTTTAAAGATAAGGCTGTTCCATCAACCGATTCTAGATGTGCTGAAGCCCTTTGTAAACCAGGTTTAAATATCAAATTATTATAAAATTTCCAACTTATAAGGGAGGTTGTTGCCCCTGAATCTATAAGACACCTAACTCTCTGTTTCCCAATTTTAATTAAACAACTATTTGGATTTCCTGTTAAATTAACTAAATATTTCTCATTTGATACTGGTTTATTGACCCGCGTATCGGCTTCAACATACTTGGGTCCATTTAGTTTAAACGTTTTGGACATTCGGCCCTTTTATGACCCTCTTCATTGCATTCCCAACAACTTATGCGATTTGTCTGATTAACAACCCCTCTCTCATTAGGCCGGTTATTGAAACGTCTGTCCGTATGTCTGTCCCTATTGTCATGTCTAGGATTCCTGTCATGTCTTTCTAACCTTCTCCTACGGTCATTATAAAAGCGATTCCTATTATGGTCAATCTCCATTGATTCATGACCCCTAACATTATTATGCGCAGGCCCGTCTTGTCTCCTCTGGGTCGTGCACCTTTGAAAAATTTGTTGTTCCCTTAAGGCTATAGCATATGCCTCATCAAAAGTTCTAGGCCCACTTCTTTCTACTTGCGCCCTAATGTTTTTATCCCATATTCCCGCTAAGAAAATACTCAGTAACTGAGACTCTATAATAGGTCGTATGTGATCATTTTGCTGTGGGTACGCTCGCTGCGCAGCACCTAGCAATCTTTCAGCAAAAAACTGGATATCTTCGTCTTTGTTTTGCTTAAGGCTAACCAAAAGCTCAAATGCTTTCGGCCCGTCTAAAACTGGAGAAAATCTACTTGCCAAATTTGCTTTTAAGTGGTCCCAGCCCTTGTGTTCCTCTGATTCTAAGTATCTTTTTATATAGTCCGAAACCAGTCCAGTACTAAATTGATAAGCAAGAAGTTGTTTCTTGCGGTCGTTTGCATGATTGAGAAAAGCCGCTTTCTCTATATCTTTGATCCAGTTTTCGTATAATTTTGGATTCCCATCAAAAACCTTTAATTGCCCAAAGCCAATACTTTTTTCTTTGTTTTCTGCTTCCCCTAGGTCTAAACTACCAACCTCCGCTACAATTTTTTTAGTACACTCAATCATTGTTCGATTGTGCTCACTCATGCCTTGCGCAGTCTGCACCAAGCATTGAGAATTGTCATTGATTGCCTTAGCTAACTCTTGAAATTCGGCCATATTGATAAGTGTAATTAATTAAAAAAATACTTTTAATTATGAATTATTATTTTTAAAATAAAAAAAAAGCAAAAACAAAAATTAACACCAATCTATTTCTAAACACCTTGTAAATAACAGAAAAAAATAATAATTTGCTAAGGTACTATTTATCAAGTAGCAGATTAAACCTATATGACAATTGATATGACTGTCCAATATCTTAATTTTATTCAATGTAACAAGAAAGCCCAGATAAGTAGGTCAAAAGACTTACCAATGCAACTTCCAGCGACGTCTGTGTGGTTCCAAAGTTCGATCCTCTGGCACGGCAACCAAATCAACACATGTAATACTACGTTGTTCACTGATCAAGTTCTATCCTGGTCACGGCACCAAATCAACAAATGTACCACTGTCAATATCTATGAGCACGGTACCAATCAACAAGTGTGATTACTAATCAAAGTCTATACTGTTCCTCCGCGTTGTGTTTTTTTTTCTTAAGTCAATGATTAACAACCCTGAATTTTGTCAATTTATTTTACAAGTCCAAAGTGGAGTGATTTATTTTTATAATTTAATAATATTTTTTAGAAACCCGACTGTCCAAAACCTTTCCCAATTTCACTCTCTTGTGTCAAGCCAAAAAACTGATGTGGAAATGGATGCACCCCGGTTTTGAGGTATCTCCAATCCCATCTGTTCATAGAAGCGTATTTTCTATTGGTTATCGGTAAAGGTTAGGATAGTAGAGCCATTTCGATTGGTCGAAATGAAATTCACAATTATCATGGTCACATTAAACCCCTGCTACGCCGAAGAACCTGAACCAATTTATGTTTTTATCAATTGTCATTCTAATGACGCCAAACTATGGCAAACGTTTCCATTCAAAACACAAACAGTGCAGACCTGATCAGACAGCTTCACCAGAAGCCAACTGTTCTGAGTCTGCAGTGTATTGAAATATTGTATGGCGCAGCAAGGTCGGATATATAACCCTTTACTGAACTCTATAGCCTACCATTAACAACCCTTCAGCTAGCTATATAAGTGTTTATTGGGAGACACTAAAAATAAGATCAAACGAATCGTGATATTTCTGATAGGTTGACCCTTATTAACTTCAGTTAATGAGCTGTCCACTTGAGTATTTCATAACTGCTGAAATTGGGCACATACATGCCATTACATGAATAAAAAGTACCTATACACAAAAGTGTTACAAAGTGTTCATATCACATCCGGAGTATATCTGCTATATTATTTGAGGTACGAATATCAACATTCGTGTCTTAATGCATTTAGGGTCATGGATCGTCACGTACCTTTACCACTGCCATCAGATCTAGAAAATCGTGTCACGGGCATGCATCCTATATTATTTGACATAGGAATCCCAAATAAGGTCTGTGAACACATCTTTAGGTCACGGAGGCTGTACATATACAGTTAATCGTCCACTCTGACCTTGATTTCTGGCATCCGTATTTAAGAAAAATATACTGTCCAGTGTTGCCAAATGACGTTCCATAAATGTGTCGCATGCTAGATACATATGCATAAGCTGGGTGCTTAAGATCAAGCAACATACTCGCTTGAAGGCTGGAAGTATGTGTTAAATGGTAAAAAAATCACATTTCAGATGTTATTAATCAGAGCTTAGAACAAATCTACATGGACAAGCTCTAGAAGTTCAAAATGCAAGATGCAGTATGCAAGAATACATACAATGATATGGCTAAACGACCGCGAGCTTTTTTGAAAAGCTAATACTTGTATAGGTCCTTGTTTGATAAATTCGTGAAATATTTTTTCCAAAACAGTGGGCACAGCCATTACAGGAACAGGAAGCGAGCTCGCGCCTTAGCAACGATCTGTTTTTCCAGTGGCTGTTACATTATCCTCCCGCTGGTCCGAAGAGGAATCGAACCGTCTTCGACCGTCCAAATCTGACGGGTTGCCCTTCAAATTGCTGCCCACAGAGTCCTCTGACCCTGAGCAACTCGTACTCGAAAATATTTCGCAGAAAACTGATTAATTCGTCTGTTCGAGAAATGGGTCACGCCCAATTACTCCAAAGCAAAAGACATCAAAGTTCCAAAAGTTCGTACAGCAAATAACGCCCAAAGTCCGTCAAAAATGACGACTACGCCTGTCCAAGCAGGTTTACAGCGCCTAATGTGGCATACATCCAAAGGGCACTATCAAATAAACTCGAAAACCCTTGTTTTCACGAATACAAAAGTTGCTCATTACATTTTAATCGCTTCCAGCATCCACGGCAACCTCGTTATGAATTTCCAGCGATCACGTGACTCGTACTCTATGGGAACCCATAAGCGTATATATGGGAATGAAATTACACTTTTAGCCAATGATATAATTCACCAATACAACTAACCCGTAGATTTACTTACCCCAAACACAAATTGTATGATACATTGTTTACAATCTCTCCAAAAATAGTAAGTGAGTATGATCAGGAAATACCACAATCACAAACTGCAGACAACCCCGTGGCACCGCGAGGAAGAGCCGCTCAACCATCACGAGACACCAGGAAGACAAAAAAAGCAAAGCAATCAGCTCTCTCTTCCCCATCAAGATGATTGCAATACTAGAATGGACATAAAGTAACGTACAACAAAACATAGAACAATTACAGACTCCCACAGGGGGAGTAACAATAATCAAAGCCCAGTCCCACCCAATGACTTGCTCCGGAATCAGATCCAAATTCCTACCAACCCAAATTCTATGGGACTGATGTGCAGCTTGACCAACTACACAGAATTAATGAACGTTTCATTGGAGGATGTTTTGGATCACACACCTAATGGCGTTACGTCGATAGCCCTACGCTAGCTAAAGCTCATGGCTTATCTGTACGTAAAGGCGACTAACCATGCTATAACTATTACTTATTCATGGCACGGGGCACACCAGGCCCCGAGGTTATAAAAGTTTGTCACGCTCAACTCAGCTAAGCACGAAATTTATCCTGCTCATAAACGTTAAAATGCCAACAATTGTTGGCATTTTAACATTTATTAGCATGATAAATACAACATCTGAGTGACTTAAACAGCAAGAAACGTCTTCAGTTGTCAGTATTTAAGTTTTTGAGCAGTTTAAATTTCGTGCTCAGTTGAGTTGAGCATGAAAAAAGTTAAACAACCTAGGGGCCACTAATTTTTCGTACATGCGTTTTGACGCATGCTACATGTACACACTTGGACTCTGAGAATGATATTTGTTTAGCAATTAACTTGCTGAGGAAGAGAGAACTAGTTATTTTACTTTAACTGTGTTGTGGCTGTCTGTGTTATGTGTCTCTTCTTCACGGTGCCTTGGGTTGGTATGAGGTCTCTGGTATGGCATATCCTAATCAAACTCACTTGCTTTTTGAATGTCATTGAACTTTGGCTGTACTGCATGTCTCATCTTATTCACTTTAATGGAGTGAAATGTTTTAATGGGTTTCCTGACATATAGGGGAAATGAATGGAGCAGGGAAATGAATGATCCAGTGACAAAAACTGTCATCGCTGTTCCATTAATGTGAATTATAGACGTTACCAAGAACCGCTTCACAAACGTAGAATATCTATTACATTAGCAAACGGGATAAAAATTCGCATGCGCGGATCCAGAAAATACCGTCTGGGAGGGGGTCCTGATTTTGCAGTCTCTCTCACAACTGACTGACTATGGTCAACACTTACTTAAGAGTCATCAGATTCATCATCAGGAGAGCTGTTTCTTTCTAACCACTGTCTGACAACAGTCCACACTCACTCATGACCTGTTGAATCCATCAACTCGTGCAAGATATTCATACTGGCTGACTGGTTACAAGCACACGTATCGCCAACATGGTGCTTGCAATGATCTACATGTTTCGATCATGGCAAATGCAATGTCTGTGAGCATCTAAGCAGCTAAGAAGTTCTAGCGATAAGGTGTAAATTTTCCCTAGTTGACAGGATTACAAACACCAAATTTTCAAATTGCCTTAATGTTTTTTTTTAAATTGGTGTAGTTTGGCAATAAAATGTGCATAGTAGGCAACAAAACACGTTTCAGAGCAATTCACCATATACAATACCGTGAAAACGTGCACTTTCTACTCCCACCCCTCATTTTACTTCTTTATACACTGAACCGAAGTTCTAAGTAGCCACTTTTCAATTTCTTTTTTTCTGACTAAGCCCTAGTGGTATTGAAATGAATTTTTGCCCAAGTGTGTGCATTGTTATGGACTAAAGTTAAGCGGTGTTTTGGAAGAATTTTCTATCACTTCACAATTTTTGGGTTCAAAAATGCAAAAATCAACTTTTTGAAGAAAATGAGCGTTTCGAGTGCAGTTTTTTATCGAATTCAAGTACAGGTGATTGCAAACCTGCCTAGTCGACTTGAAAAAACATGGAACACTTGACATTTTGCTTATGACAGATTTTTTTATGAATTTTTAAAAATTGATAATTTTCCGATTTTTCGGAAATTTTCGGAAATCGTCAGCTGCACATACTAAAATTATTGTATGTGTTTTATTTTATTTAAAAATGTTTGATAAAACACCATGCAACTTGATGTGCCCATTTTCTAACGGTATATTTTACTATTTTGGTATCCACTTCCGATTCTAACGTGAAACATTAAAGGTCATTTAAATGGCTTTTAATTTTTAAGCAGAACAGTGACACCAATTCATAATGAAGAACCCCTGAAAATTGCACTGCTGTGCCATAGATAATGAAGCGTACAGAGCAATGCAAAGTGAGTATGCAAACTGCATGGTTCAGCTGAAAATCCTTTGATTAAGTTGTTGACCGTGGCTGTCTTCATGTAAACGGAAAAGAGAAATGGAGTGTTCGATTGTCAAAAAAACTTTTGATTCTTTTCATTTTATATCACAGCTGTTATAAACATCTTCAAAATAATTATAATAAGAGCGGATAACGTATCTGATTAATAGATTATATCACACTAAAAAGTGTGACTTTTTGAAATGAGGGTACCTTTACTCGGACCTCGTCTGTGCACGATCTACTAGTCATTTTGAAATGACATAATTTGCAGAATCTCGACAAAGCCTTGGACCTTTTTATAGAATTTAAATTTTGTGAGAGTGATTTTTACTTTCTGAACGGGAGCAAAAATTGTATGGTGGCTACTTATAACACTTGGTGCCGTTTAGACCAGACTTTGAGTAAATGCATTGCTAGTTTTAAAAAAATAAAATGTTAAAATGTTAAGGATATAAGTGCTCTTCATTTCCAAAACCTTACCGTATTCCTTATGCGCATGCGTACGAAATACGCCTAAAATTGTTACATTTCTCATTGGAAAGATGAAACTGGTGTTTTTCACTTTGTTTTTAGATGCTCCCCCCCCCCCTAGACCCAAAATGCCCTTTACACATGTTGTAAATGTTTATAGCGACATGTCGTTGTCCAAAGGGCAGCTTGGGTCTAGGGGTGGGGGGAAGCATCTAAAAAAATAAACTGAAAGACATCAGTTTCATCTTTCCAATGACAAACGTCACAATTTTACGTTTATTTCGTAAGCATGCGTAGAAGGAATGCGGTAAGGTTTTGGAAATGAAGAGCACTCATATGCTGAACATTTTAACACTTTTACTTTTTTTAAACTAGCAATGCTTTTACTTAAAGTCTGGTCTAAACGGCACCCAGTATAAAGACAATAATTGAGGAATGGTAGTAGAAAGTGCACGTTTTCACGGTATTGTAAATGATGAATCGCTTTGAAACGTATTTTGGGGCTTAATATGCATATTTTACTGCTGAACTACACCAATTTTTAAAAACATTAGGGCAATCTGAAAATTTGGTATTTGTAATCCTGTCAACTAGGGAAAATATACGCCTTATCGCTTGAACTTCTTTGAAATGACTCTCACCTTGTTTGGCAATGGTCTACGTACGGCGTGGCTAGTGTCAGAACTTGAAATATGGGTCAATGCCTGAACTGGTCAATTTTAGCCAAATCTTTAAAAGTTGATGAAAATAAAACTAATAAAATCTACCTCGTAGTTTTAATGACTTTCCAATTTGCATAGAATTGTCAACTATATCATTCAAATGAATATGACCAAAATGCTTCAATCACAGACCAACATTTAACACTGTGCTGGTGTCTGGCATAAACCAATACAAAGAGTAACAGGTATGTCTTGTTCCACAATGTGTCACTACTTCCAGTCTGATAGCTGGCTATTTGCTTATCAAGCTCGCTTGTATACTAATGAATTCTTCCTTCTGCTTAGATACAATAAACTTGCGATAGTCCATTGTGCATATCTAGATGTGTTAGCTATAAGGAAAAAATGTATTTTTTTTTCTGAAGATCTTTTTTACATTGGCAAACAGTATAGACCCAGATAAAATGCCGCATTATGCGGTATTTCCTCTAGGTCATCAGGGTTTGTAAAAGTATCCGTTTAGCGATTTTCTGTGTACAAAGGGTTAATATTTGATGCAAAAAGTGTCGTCATCTAGCATTCGCAAACTAAGCAAGTGAGTATTATCAGTTAAACCACAATCTCACACTGCAGACCAACCCACGGCGCCTAAATGAAGAACAGTCACAAGACATCAGGAAGACAAAGTAAAGCAACCAGCCCTAATATCCCCTTTCAGATGATTGCAAAACTAGAAAGATACCGAGTACTGCATAACAAAACAAAAGACCAAACAGAGAACCGCTACAGCAATGGGAGCAACAATAAACAACAAATCAACAACAACTGTTAGAATACGTATGATTCTTATAATCCAAGTTATTGGGATTGGCAAAGTTTTCTTAAAAACGTACGAATCTTTATGGAATCTGTCTGGCGTCGACTGGCATTTTGTCATGCCTTTTATGCTTGACCAAACTCAGACATAAAACACTGTCGTCTGATTTCGCTAGTAATATTTCATCTGCACAACATACTTTCGAATTTGCATATAAGCCTTGTTATGCAGAAGAAAACCACCACTGACATGCCAATAGCATATCTGTAGCTACACTTAGCATCGTCCTATGTTGTTGATGTTTGCAAAAACAAAAGCGATAATCAGCTTGTTCTTGCATCAGAAAAAAAACCCTCCTCAGAATGTTGTCTTATCAGTGTTAAGTTTCCATGACTTAGCTACATATAGTTTAACACTTTGCATACTGTGAAAATGTTCAAGCTTTTTTGTCGTCTGCTGATTTGTTTTCAAAAGCAACCTTTTCAAAGTTTCGTTCAGAAATACCATCAGAGTGACAATCTACTTGAATCCAGATCAGGCCCGATGTTTTGCAGGCATGATTAAGGCCCAAATATTCTTCAAAGGTTATCAGCAGACGGCACTAGTAGGCAAAGAGTAAATAACAATAGACACTTTTGATAAAAGTTACCATAAGGAACATTTCCAAATAAATGAAAAAAAGAGAACTTCCTTCACCTGAATTCTTACTTGATACTAAAAAGAATCGTATATCTGCATCTGTATCTGAGGCCGAATCAGAATCAGAGGAATCTGAGAATATGTCGTCACCAACAGATCACGATGCGAACATAACACTCCAAGAATCTGACTTGCAGAAAATGGCAGGCATCATACAAGACTCTTTCAACCGAGATTGGCTCAACAGATCCAGGAGTCTCTTAGATTCCAAGTTTCCGACCTTGTGAAATCTATCGTCGAAGGTGTACTTGAAGGTCTTCAAAGTAAAGTTAAAATATTGGAATCTGAGAATGCTGAGTTGAGGCAAAAATACAACAACTTGAAGCCACAACTGACTTGGCCGAACAGTACAGTCGCCACAACTGCCTCAGGATAAGTGGAGTGCCCGAAACAGCAGATGAAAATACAGATGACTACATATGCGACTTTGCCCATTCTCTCGACGTTGATCTCACTACCAATGATATTGACAGAAGCCATCGTGTTGGCAAGCCGGTCACAGGCTTTAGAAACAAGCCCCGCGATATCATCGTAAAATTCGTCTCCTACAGAATGAGAGCTAAATTCTACAAGGCAAGAGTCCTAAGCAAAACCAGGGGCTACAAAGGTGTCTTCATTAATGAAGATCTTACTAAATCCAGAAGTCTTCTCATGTATGAAGCCCGTCATAGAGTCAAGTCAAAGCAACTGAAGAGCGCGTGGTCAAGCGACGGATCAATACTTGTGAGGCTCAATGATGGTGACCCCACCTCCAGCTTCGGTGGAACCGTGAAGAGAATCGTCTCTATTGACGACTTACCACCAATTAATCTCTGATAAACGTTTAACTATTTGCTAGACCAGCTGGACGTATGTATGGCTGAAGCATTCATCGTGTGCGCGATGTTAATATTGACATGAAGTATAGTTGTGACAGCTATTTACTAGTAAATACTGTATATAAAACGCGTCATGGAAATCATCGCCTTTGGACCTGAACGTGTGTCTGTCTTTGCAAGAAATATTCGCTCTCGCCATATGCACTTACTACCTGTTATTAAACAGCGGTACTATTCAAATGACGACATTGTGCCTGATCTTGACTGGCAGGGGGGCTTGACGGGGCTATAATTCCATATACAGGAGCCTTTTCTCATGACACGTCTCTCGTAAATTTGAATTCCCCGTGATTGTTCTCGCACCTACACAGCTCAAATGACCTTTCTCAACATGGAGCTGTGTCCAGGTACGCACAATATAGGTTCGGATGAGGTGGCTCATATGAGTCTTCTCATCTGAACAGGTACTGTCTGTACCTTTCCTACACATGTCCTAAAGCTGGGCCCAATGGTTATCTCTATGGTACGCACAGTATAGGCTCGGATGAGTTGGCTCAAGTGTCTTCTCATCTGAATATGTACTGTCTATACTTTTACCTACATCTGTCCTGGTGCTGAGTCTAATGGCTATTTCTATGGTACGCACAATATTGGTTCAGATGCGATGGCTCATGTGAGTCTTCTCAGCTGAATATGTACTGTCTACAAATTTACCTACATATGTCCTGATGCTGAGTCAAATGGATCATTTCTATGGTACGCATAGTATAGGTTCAGATGCGAAGGCTCATTTGAGTCTTCTCATCTGAATATGTACTGTCTATAATTTTACCTACACTAGTCCTGGTGCTGAGTCTAATGCTTTTTTCTATGGTACGCACAGTATAGGTTTAGATGCGAAGGCTCATGTGAGTCTTCTCATCTGAATGTGTACTGTCTATATTTTACCTACATCTGTCCTGCTGCCGAGTCTAATGATTAATTCTATGGTATGCACAGTATAGGTTCGGATGCGACGGCTCATAAGAGTCTTCTTATCTAAATATGTACTGTTAATATTTTTACCTACATCTGTCCTGGATCTGAGTCTTATGATCATTTCTGTGGTACGCACAGTAAAGGTTCGGATGAGGTGGCCCATGTGAGTCTTCTCATCTGAATATATACTGTCTATACTTCTACCTACATCTGGTCTATAGCTGAGCCTTATGGTTATTTCTATGGTACGCACAGTATAGGTTCGGATGCGATGGCTCATGTGAGTCTTCTCATCTGAATATGTACTGTCTATACTTCCACCTACATCTGTCCTGGTGTCGAGTCTAATAGTTATTTCTATGGAATGCACAGTATAGGTTCGGATGCGCCGGCTCATAATTTAATACAATTTTACCTACATCTGTCCTTGTGCTAAGTCTAATGGTTATCTCCATGGTACCCAAGGTATAGTTTCAGATGGGTGACTCATGTGAGTCTTCTCATCTGAGTATGTACTGTATATACGTCTTCATTGTAAGTACATATGTCCTGGTGCTGAGTCTAATGGTTATATCTGTGGTACGCACAGTATAGGGTCGGATAAGGTTGCTAATGAGAGTCTTCTCATCTGAATACGTACTGTCTATATTTTACCTTCATCTGTCCTTGTGATGAGTCTAATGGGTTTTTCTATGGTACGCACAGTTAAGATTCAGATGAGGTGGCTCAAGTGAATCTTCTCATCTGAATATGTACTGTCTATATTTTACCTACATCTGTCCTGGTGTTGAGTCTAATGGTTATTTGCACGGTACCCACAGAAGAGATTCAGATGAGGTGGCTCAAGTGAGTCTTCTCATCTGAATATGTACTGTCTATATTTTACCTACATCTCTCCTGGTGTTGAGTCTAATGGTTATTTCCACGGTACCCACAGTATAGTTTTAGATGAGGTGGCCCAAGTGAGTCTTCTCATCTGAATACGTACTGTCTATATTTTCCCTACATCTGTCCTGGTGTTGAGTCTAATGGTTATTTGTACGGTACCCACAGTAGAGATTCAGATTAGGTGGCTCAAGTGAGTCTTCTCATCTGAATACTTACTGTCTATATTTTACCTACATTTGTCCTTGTGATGAGTCTAATGGGTTTTTCTATGGTACGCGCAGTATAGATTCAGATGAGGTGGCTCATGTGAGTCTTCTCATCTGAATATGTGTTGTCTATATTTTTGTTTGTTTGTTTGATTTGATTCTTTACGTCCACTCAACAATCTTTCAGTTATGCGGGACGGGTCTTCCTGGGTTAAACCAGTACTAAGCTAGGATAAATGTGTCTTGCTCAAGGACCACAACGCAGTGACGCCGGTAAGGCTCGAACCCGCGGCCCTTCGGTCTCGAGTCAAGCACTCTACCACTGAGCCACTGTGCTCCCTTATTGTCTATATTTTACCTACATCTGTCCTGGTGTTGAGTCTAATGGTTATTTCCATGGTACCCACAGTATAGATTCAGATGAGGTGGCTCAAGTGAGTCTTCGCATCTGAATATGTACTGTGTATAATTTTACCTTCATCTGTCCTTGTACTGAGACTTATGGTTACTTACATCCATATGGGTGCGTGGGCATAAGTCCTCTCAGAATCTTGCATCAATCAGTTAAGCTGACTGCAGCGAATGAGCACACACACAAACACACACACACACACACGCACGCACGCACGCACTCACGCACGCACGCACGCACTCACGCATTATTCCTAATTCTATGTAGTATTATGTTCAATATAGTCTAATGGTTCCATTCTTATTCTCCCCTTCAATGCCACTTCTGCAATCATGTTTGTTATATACCTTTTTCTAAGTATGTTTTTCACTTCCCATGCAGCACAGAAGAGGGATGGGTCAGGGGACATTGGTAAACCTCCTTACATGTACACTCGTGATATGGCCTATGAATATGCTTTCTTGCGCATATTTGACATATTTCTGATTTTGTTGTCTTCAATCTCATCTCATGAAAATTAAAAAGAAACATCCATTTGACGTCTCCATCATTCAAATTTTCTATCTCACTTCACATCTTCATAGTGCTTCCCATTCTCTTGCAAGAGATTTACATCTCTTCCTTTACTGGACAATTATAGCCAATGCAAAGAATTTTGAAAAATTTCACCTTCACGGAACAGCAAAAAAAACAACTATAAGTAAAACAATTATGACAAATATTAAATTTACGAGAGTCGTATGTTTACTGGGAGCATTAGCAATTGCCTTGCTTTGGTTATGGACACTTTTGTTGACCTCAGGTGATGTACACCCTAATCCTGGACCCTCTTCAATGTCGTCTAACAGCAGCTCATCTATTTTCTCAAATTCTTCGAATGACTCTTTCTCCTTCTTAAACACACTTAACTTATCAAAACACTTATCTTTCATCCACTACAATGTTCAGAGTATTGCAAACAAACTCCATATCCTCACAGCAGAACTTTCTGATTTTGACATCCTTGCTTTCTCAGAAACCTGGCTTCACGCTGCAATACAAACAACAGACCTACTGATGCCAAACTTTAAACCACCGGAACACAAAGACAGGGCAAGGGACCACCACGGAGGTGTTATGATAAACGTTAAGAATTCAGTGCACTATACAAGAAGGAATGACTTGGAACCCCTAAATATTGAGTGCATATGGATTGAAATCCAACTTAAACAAACTTGAATATTGTTTGGACTATTTTATAGACCTCTGATTCTGATGCTCTATATCTTTCTGCAATTGAAGATTCTATATCTCTAGCTCTTGACACTCAAATCAGTAATATCATTGTAACTGGTGACTTCACTCTTAATGTACTAAATCCACATACGTCCAATAAAATATCTGACATATGCACACAGTTCTCTCTGTATCAAACTATCACTGAGCAAACTCACTTTACCGAACATTCTTCCTCTCTTATAGACGTAGTTTTCAATAGTGATAATTCCAACATTCTTTACAGTGGAGTAGCAGAGCCCTTTCTTCATCAGGACATTCGCTATCACTGCCCTATATATGGTATCTGTAAATTTTCAAAGAATGTCAGAAAATCGTTTACCCATTGTATTTGGAAATATGACGAAGGCAATTATGATCTTTTAAGGACTAAATTTTCAGAAACTAACTGGGATGCTATCTCCGACACTGATGTCAATATTTTTGCTGAAAACCTAACAAATCACATAATTACACTATCAACAGAGTGCATCCCAAACAAAACTACTCGTATTCGACCTTCTGATCCCCCTTGGATTACCACTGCTATTAGGAGGCAATTAAGGAAGCGTAAAAGAGCATACAGGAAAGCCAAATCCTCGAACACACCACATGCATGGAATAATTTTAAAAAGTCAGGAATAAAGTAATTGAATGTTTGAGGAAGTCAAAACAACAATATTTCATTCAGTTGTCTGACAAATTAAAATCAGGAAACCTTTCATCCAAAGACTGGTGGCCAATCTTAAAATCTTTTATATCTCCTTCTTCAAATTCCTCTATACCTACACTAGAAAAAGATGGACTTATCTTCACTGATGAAACTGATAAAGCAAATGTACTGAATGACTTCTTTCGCGACCAAACAATTTTGGATGATCAACATGCACCAATCCCTAATATTGAACTGTACACTGATAACACTATGTCTTCACTAGTTATAACACCTCTTGAAGTTGAATCTATAATGAAGTGTCGACCTCTTGGAAAAGCTGTTGGTCCTGATGGTATAAACAATCAAATCCTTCAGGAGTGATCACGTGAGCTCTCACATCCACTGTGCTTTCTACTAAATCATTCTTTAAGTCTTGGAATCTTCCCTGAATCATGGAAAGATGCTATGGTGTGCGCTATATACAAAAAAGGGAGATATGTCATCTGTTTCTAATTATCGTCCAATTTCCCTCTTGTCCTGTTTGAAAAAAGTAGCAGAGCGCGCTGTATTTAAACACCTTTATAATCACTTACACAAAAACAGTATTCTCACTCCCCTACAGTCTGGTTTTATTCCAGGAGATTCCTCAACAAACCAACTGACCTATCTATATGATACTTTCTCTCATGCTTTAGACTCTGGTAAAGAAATACGAATGGTATTTTGTGATATAAGCAAAGCGTTGGATCGTGTTTGGCATCAAGGTATTCTTCTTAAACTTCAAGCAGCAGGTGTAACTGGGAACCTTCTATCTTGATTCAGGAGTTATCTTTCAAACAGAAGACAAAAAGTTGTTCTCCAAAGTGCATCTTCTACTTGGAATTTCATATTTGCTGGTGTACCACAAGGGTCAATCTTAGGACCTTTGTTTTTTCTGTTATATATAAATGATATTGTGAAAAATATGGGGTCTAACATAAGACTTTTTGTGGATGATACAAGTATTTTTATAATTGTTGAAAATCCTATTTCAGCTGCACAACCTCTAAACTCTGATCTTGAGAAGATCGCCAAATGGGCATTAGATTGGTTAGCTACATTTAATCCTATCAAAACAGAGGCACTTCTCATCTCCAGAAAGCTTCAAACCTTTAACCATCCACCATTGTTCATGTTTAACCAACAAATTATGGAAGTTGATACCCACAAACACCTTGTAATTCATCTGAGTAATGATGGCTCTTGGCATAAACAGATTAGTTATATAAAAGAAAAGGCTTGGGCAAGAATAAACATCATGAGAAGACTAAAATTTGTCTTAGACCGCAAATCCCTTGAAACTATATACATCTCTTTTATTAGACCCATTTTGGAATATGGTAATGAAATCTGAGACAACTGTCAGCAAAATGAAAAAGATGATCTCGAAAAGATCCAAATAGAGGCAGCCAGAATAGCCACTGGAACAACAAAACTTGTATCTATTGCCTCTTTATATAGTGAAATTGGCTGGAATTCTTTGGATGCAAAAATTGGTTCATTTCATCAAAATGGTAAATAATCTTACACCTCTTTATCTATGTTCTCTTATACCATCCACTGTCAACGAAACATCTCGATATAATCTAAGAAATGCAAATAATATCTCTACCATTAATTCACGAACAAATCAGTACTTCAATTCCTTTCTCCCTTCTACAATAAGAGATTGGAATAGTCTCAGCGAAGAGAATAGAAATTCCACGTCTGTCGCATCTTTCAAACACACCTTAAACCAAACAAATATATCTGTGCCTAAGTACTTCTATGTCGGTGATAGACGTCCGCAAGTATTTGATACACGCCTTCGTACCAAATGTAGTGCACTAAATTACGAAATATATCTAAAGAACTCAACAGACACACCTTTATGCCGCTGTGGTAACATTAAAAAATCAAAACACTTTTTTACAATGTAGATATTATCACAGACAAAGACTAGAAATGATACAAACTATTTCTCCACTTTGCCACATCACCTTAGATGTACTTCTGTTTGGGGACAGCTCACTTTCTATGAATTCAAACACATCTATTTTCACTGCTGTGCAGAAATTTATTGTTGAAACTAAACGGTTCTAGTTAGTGCTATAACGAAGTTCGTTCTGTTCCTTGAACGTGAAACGACATATATAGTGTATGGATTGGGAAGTAAAAGCCACTAGACCTTGATTCGTTCCCTCCACTCCACAGGCTTTCATAAACCTTAGCCTATCTCCCTATTTCTGTACTCTCCATGGGTTGTCCCCATTTAGTTATAAAATTAATTCTGTTCTCATATGTGCATATTTTCTTTATTTTTTTTTTTGTATTTGGTAAATCGTATTGGACACATATGCAACGCTCATCAAACACAAAACTTCGAAAACGAGGCCTGCATGACTGCTGAGCACCAACACAAACCAAATTTATCCACTAATATCATATGCTTTCTTATCAGAAGCAAATGTAATCCTCCGTTAGTGGAATAGTTACTTGCGAAATGCACATTTGTTCAACTTTACCACAATTTGCCATTATCGTTTACAATATGTTATTTGTAATCAGGAAAGGAATTATATAAGCATGTTGCTTCCATTCCAATCCTTGTAACTTTAATACTGTTAACATCTGTTTGATAATGTCAACTGTTCTTGCTAATAAAATATGTTTAAACCAAATAAATGACTGAGAAAAATAAGCATTTTTGTACTGTTATAGAGTGATATTGTTCTTGGAAATACAAGCTATCAGCATTGCATTATGTGAAGAACACAACCATCCTTTGTTCTGGTTTTATTTGTTATTTTGGAATCAGAGTGGAAAACATCAGCAAAGCCTCTTGCATAAATGATTCGTTTTGTTTATAAACTCATACAAGAATGTTTATGTGATGGAGCAGGCTATATATAGACCGGTAATAGGACGATGTCATTCAATTGCAAAATTTGTGGCATGCTATATTCTGAATATATGTATACGTATACAGCCTTTCCACAGTTAGATGAAAGTCAAATTGTGTACGAAACGAGGAAAACGATTGTGAAGCTAAATAAAAGTTCGACTTTTTTAATATCTTTATGCGCCTACTTTTTTTATAAAAAAAACCTTTTGCGTTTGACAGGGATATGCCTCAAGTGCAGACCTGCAAGCAGCAAGGTTCTTACTTAACGACTTATATGTAGATGAGAGGGTTGGGGCCTGATATTAGCGAGCACAGCTCGCAACACACGAAGGGTCTCGAACAAGAGATTACGGCAAGGATGTGATCCCAAATGGACTAGGGTTTATGCACAATGTATCTTTTAAATCTCATGGTCCTGTTTTGTTTTCCTTGAAATTACTTACGTTTCCAGTGACTCAGAGCCTTTCTCGTCGGCATTTAATACGTTCAACGAAACAGCATTATGACGCATGGTACCAGCTGTTATGTCGCTGGCGAATTGATTCCAAGATGCTCTTTTTTTAAAAAAAACCCCAAGAAAATGAAAGATTCGAAAATTAGGTCTAAATCAACTTTGTTTTTTCTATTCTATCACAAGTGCTTTTACACATTCTCCAACTTTGATTCGAACAAAACTGACGATACTTCAGTTTTAAGACGCAACCTACCTACCCAAACCACCCACCCACCCACAATGTGCAAAAAATGAGAATTGTTTTTCAATATCATTCTTTAATATATCAAGGTCTTTAAAAAGATTTTCAAGAGCTTGAACTGCTTTTAAATTCCATTTGCAGGGCATTACATAAATGTATTCTATCCTTAGAATAGAGTTGTACATCATTTTTGTTGGTTTGATTCTTAACGTCCCAGGCAACAATTTTTCAGTCATGTCAGGACTGGTCTTCATAGGTTGAATCACTACTAAGCGGCGGATAATGTGCCTCGCTCAAAGACACAAAACAGTGACTCAACCAGTCGATATACACAAACCAGCAACCTTTGTATGTCCAGACTAATTAATGCTCTACCGAGTGAGCCGCTGCTCTATGCATTGTACATGTACCTCTTGAGTGGCATGATATGAAAGACTATAGATGCATCCTCTGAATATGGCTAGGGACTATAATATGTAATATATCATTTTCTACGGTGGAAAAGGGTAACACATTTAACTGATTCTTATGATGTGCCCCACCTCCCAACCCCACACACATCCTCACCCTCCTCGAACACACTGCATGGACATGCCAATCATCATTCTAATGCACTTGCTGTTGTAACGTGATGTCTGATCGGAAATTAAGTATCAGAGAATTCTGTGTCTACCTCTATTGTCACCAATCAGGATATCAATTCTGCAGCAAAGACGTAGATCATATCTAAATGGCAGCAGCGCTGGGGCATTTCAAAGTCAGGCATATTTCAGTTCATAATAACTTTAAGCCACTAGATCTAGTTGATTGGAAATTCTAATTTGCCTTACCTTCTTATAATCTCTTTCCTTTCTACATCTCCGGACTGGATATTGCAGGATAAATGAATACAGATATAAGTTAAATCAGTGTAAAAATTCTAGATGTGATTGTGTGGAAATTGAGACATCTCGCTGGGATAGAGAGAGCTTGTTGCTTTACTTCAACTGCCTTTTGATGTCATATGTCTGTAAGAGTATTGTGTATCTTCCACACGGTGCCGTGTGTTGGTCTGCAGTTTGTGATTGTGGCATTTTCTGGTCAAACTCACTTACTTTTTCATTGCAAATAACCTACTATAAAAGTAAGTAAGGGTGCAAAGATCAGGAATCAAGTACCACACCTGACCCAGGATACCAATGGGAAACTGACAAACTCACAGTTAGACACCACAAACGAGAGTCAAGAGGTCATCCCTTTCCCAGCAGGGGACCACAAGGCACATATAAACAGTCTAATATCCTGTATAATGCAAGCAGTATTTAGTAACATCGCATTTTGGCTGATTAATTTCCACTTTTATTATCTTTACACCGAAGGTTTTGCACCAGTTCTCAACGTTTATCCCACCACTACTTTTGTCCTGCAAATGTTGTCTGCTTTATTAGTCTGCTGCATATACTCAAGTGGTCTTCAGACTAGTTTCTTTCATGGAAGCAAACAATATAAGCATTGATCTTGTTACATATTGTTTGAAACATAGGCTAACTAAGAACAGGATAAGCAGACGAGAACAAGAAACAACACAAACGTAGCGGCAGCTAAACTGTCAATGATCTTGATGTAAGATTTTCACTGCTTTAAGAGCTAAGGGCTAAGGGTTAATTTGGGGGGAAAACTCTATCAAACATAAGTTTTGGGTGTGTAACGTAACCGAGACGTTTCTTTTAATCAACCAAAATAAATGTTATTACAGACATTTATTTAGATAGATCATGAATATGTCCTATTCTATGAATCCCGTGTGTCCCAAATTTATTTCGAATTAGCGAGTATTATGGAAAATAGAAGTTCGAAATTTTGAGGGTTTTACTGTATTTTGTAAGAAGCGATATCTTAAACATGTGTATCTTAAACATGTCTCTCTTTTGCTGAGTCAATCATCATAGACCCATTTTCTGTGTAGGATTAAGATATAAAGTCAGCTTTTCATTGTTTTGCGGAAATTCAATGTAATGAATTTTGAACATGCAAATTGTCGTCTGGGACTAATTAGAAGAACGGAAATGCATTTACCCAGTTACCATCCCGGATTACCAGAACTGAGAATTATTCATGCAAATTATAAACCGATGTCAAGGGAACTGCAAGACAACACCATTTATAGTCACTACATCCATTAAATCGAGTTTTTTTTAAATGTGTGCCTATTTTTGAGGAGCACATTTTCAAAATTTATAGACGAATGTCTCTGACAACTGAGAAAGCGTAAATGTGTTAGTAATCTACATACTCAGTATTACTTTGTTTCATATATTAATGTTGATTAAGGTACCCAGAATTACTTTGTTCCATATAATGATGTTGATTTAGATATTTAGTATTATTTTGTTTCATATACTAATGTTGATTTAGATACTCAGTATTACTTTGTTTCATATACTGATGTTGAATTAGATACTCTGTATTACTTTGTTTCATATAATAATGTTGATTTAGATATTTAGTATTACTCTGTTTCATATATTGATGTTGGTTTAGATACTCAGTATTATTTTGTTTCAAATACTGATGTTGATTTAGATAATCAGTATTATTTTGTTTCATATAATGATGTTGATTTAGATATTTAGTATTACTTTGTTTCATATATTGATGTTGATTAAGATACTCAGTATTACTTTGTTTCATATAATGATGTTGATTTAGATATTCAGTACTACTTTGTTTCCTATAATGATGTTGATTAAGATACTCAGAATTACTTTGTGTCATATAATAATGATGATTTAGATACTCAGATGATATGAGCATGAAAAAAGTTTCATAACCTCGGGGCCTGGTGACCTGCGATGGACAAAAAAGGGTGAAAAGAACCCCTTAGGGATATAAAATTTAATAATAATGCTTAATTATACAAGATATCACAATTCATAAAGAATAATTATTTAATGGATTAAGATGGAATTTATTTTAATTTAAACGGAATAAAATGGAATTTATTTTAATGAGTAAATGAAGGTGAATAATGGGCTAAATTTAATTGACAGACACCACCCGCCGCATCCAACCCTTTTACAACAACGCAACTAACAGGTTAGCAAAAAGGTAGTTCATGAACTCGAATTTGGAGATATAGCTATTGCAATTATAAACAATTTGCAGTAGAGTGACAGGAATTTTAATACTGATTGGCAGTTTGGGATGTTTAAAAGAGGTATGGTACTTGGAAAATGTAAATTTACAAAATAGTTTTCTCCCTTATTTTGAGTAACATATGTTGTATGTACACAATGGAATAGCCTCTATGAGGCAATTCCAATGTGTACATACCACATATGTCTTCACATAGTGTACCTACAACATATGCTTTTTCAATTAGTGAGTTTTCACCGAAAGCTTTTTTTAAACAAATTCTCAACCACTTTCATTAATTCAAAGAAATGAGCATGTAGAAATGAACAACGTTTCATGTAGTTTGTCATGCATATGGATGACAATAATAGACTGTCTATTTTATGCTTCTGGCAGCTTATCTTGAGATGTTTCATGGGAGTATATTGCTAAATTGCTAGTTGCGTGGTTGTATAAGGGTTAGGTAGGATGGTTTTAGTTGTATAGTTGAAATGTTCAAGATGACTGACAAGATGGCTGCCAAACTACTCAAATATTGAAATAGGACTATAAAGAGACGCACATATGAGCCGCGACATGTGATTTCCAACAATGTGGTATTTTTGATGCAGGCTCAGACGAGCCTGTGCAGCCTCCTTTTTATGCTTAGAAACTTCAAAAGCTGTTCGTTAGTAGATTAATATTCATAGAATATTCAAGCGACTAGCAAAGGCTCTGATCAGACTGCGCGTATGCGCAGGCTGGTCTGAGCCTTTGCTGGTCGCACAAAACACATCGTTGGAAATCTCATGTTGCGGCTCAATTATTTGCTAAAATACAAGGAAATCAGGTATACAGCAAGAAATGGCAGCCAGGCTAGCATTTAGGTATTAAGTTAATGATATATATTTAGTTTGAACTAGCAAAGATGGAGACCAATGTGGTTGAATGAACATAAACTGAAACATACAAAAATATGCATGTGCACTAATAAAAGAAGTAATCAATACTAATAGGCACAGAACATCAACTGATACAAATCATCTTCTGTTTATCTAGTATATCACAGGGAGCGCTGTGGCTCAGTGGTAGAGTGCTTGACTCGTGACCGAGAGGCCGCGGGTTCGAGCCTCACTGGCGTCACTGCGTTGTGTTCCTTGAGCACACATTTATCCTAGCTTAGTACTGGTTCAACCCATGAAGACCCGTCCCTGTTTAACTGAAAGATCGTTGATGGGACGTAAAGAATCAAATCAAACAAACAAATCTAGTATATCACTGCAAATATCGGCATCAATTACATTCGTCATAAAAATCTTGCATTTGTGCCTAACTATGTTTTTGTGCATGTTTGAGGATCGCATACGTAACAGTTGTTACATATGTGACTTGTTACAAGTGTGCTCTAACAATACCCTATCGTGCTTACATTGTCAGTTCTTAAAATGACAAGGCTCTTTAGCAAATAACATTTTCTCCGTAGCAAACTGGAGATTATAACATCCCATTGACATTTTTCCTTGAACCTTTTATCCCACTGTGCGGAAATGACATTTATAAAAAGAAAGTGGGAATATAGTTTAATGGTAATCTGTCATAATGAAATATTGAATCCTGATCTAACTATAATTTGTAGCAGACGACACTATTGAAAATGTCCTTCTTTATCAATATGTTGTTGGTAAGACTTTACGAGAGAGCTAGAATAACTTTGTATAAAAAGTGTCAAATTGTCGTCTACTGTAGTCCAGGGCCCGGAATTACAATGTCTCCTTAAAGTTAAGGAAGATTTTAGTTAAATATTGATTTTTCAGGATGCGAAAAGTAACGTTTCAAACTGATTAAAATAAAAAAAGATACCTTTTTCGGTAGATCACAACGATATCTTTGACCACAAGTACTGCATCGATCCAGGCAACTTATTTGGTATCTATTAAAGCCTTTTGAAATATCAATACTTAACTTAAGTCTACCTTAACTTTATGGAAGCATTGTAATTCCCCGACCCTTAGTTCTATAAAGGTTCGTTTTAGCCATTTCCCGACATTCATGACTTTTATCGTCTGCTTTCTTATCTGCTAATGAGACTTGCTAGGCATGCTTTAATAAAAACAATGTGGGTCCTGATCAGACTGCTTCTCAAGGTCTTGAGTGTTTGTTTCCATGATAAATCTAACCAGATATATGCAGCAGACGAAAAACGCAGACGACACTTACAGGACTAAATATTCTTGTTGGCATAAAAGCGAACACTATGAACCCATGATCAGACTGCTCCCAAAGGAGCAGTCTGATCAAGGTTTATAGTGTTTGCCTCCATGATAAAATGTAGTCTGATAAATGCAGCAGACGACATTTTCAGGACATCAAAATCTTGGCGAGATAAAGGTTAATCTATATTTAAGACTTCCATCTAATCGCGAGAGATAATCGACAGGTTTTCTTTAGTTCTGTGACAACTTCAACAGTAGCTGTGACGTCATTGGTCGATAGTGCCACAGATTCTTTTAGAAGCATAAAAAATGAGTGGGAGTTATTACTTTGACAAAGTTATTAGTTTTATTTTACGCACCCTTGACATGGATTTTGAGAAATTTCAACATTCGTTTCTGATTTCACTGGTGTCCTTCTTGATGATAATGTCAGTCGAGGCTGAGGCTCGATGTCGAGAGCGTTGGAGAAGGGGAAGGGGCCTAAAGTTCTTTCGATTAATAATTATTTGCAATTTAAATGTGAATAATATATGCTGACCCACACTTCTAACGCAAAATCAGACTAAACCCTTAGATGCTTCATATATTATTTTATTCATTGTAACACATGTTTATCAAAAACAAAACACTCATCTGTGAATATAAAAGCACTCCTTGGTCAGTCAAACATTCCTTTTTATACCACCTTTACCAACTTAAGCATGAAATATCTATTGTCCACCTGTACGTAAGATAATAGATATTTCATGCTTAAGTTGGTGAAGGTGGACATCCCATGGTATAACTATTACTTAATCAATGCCTGATTCAGAGAACGTCTGCCATAACCTTTAAACGGCACAATAAGTTCGACAAGACCCCGTTTTCTACATAAAAGTATATTCATTAAACGTGTGGGTCAGTATACATTCATTATCACAGCCATCATCAAAAGGTTGACACCATATATGGTGTCCTGTCCTGTACTTTCTTCATTAAGAAATAAAACACTTCAAAAAAACTGCACAGATAGCACATTTTTATATATTTCTTGCTGTTCTTGGTTGTGTATAAGGAAAGCGTGTGCAACAAAAAAAGTCCTAGTTCATGCTCCCCTACTTTCTACAAAATATTTTTTTTTATTAGTAGGATGGATTTGTCCAGATTACCAACTGGTAGATTCCATTTTAAAATCTGCACTTAAAAGAGTTAAAATCTTTTCCTTTTGGCAATGGGCATGTTTGTGACATTTCCAGGACATATCTATTAACATTAGTCCGATGACGTAAACCATATGAAATACCTTCGAACCCAACATCTCCCAACACGCCAACGCAGCTGTCAAGATCATGAAGAATAATACATTTTTCTAGCAATGATTATCAACTCTTAACATGCAAAGTAATATTGCATGTATTTTCTCGTCTCCTGTTGTTCAAAGTTTAAAAAGCAACTGTTTCGAAATATACTTTCAGTGATTCAATCATGGTTTCAAACAGTTTGGATCCAGATCAGGCCCGACAAAATATCGGGCCTGATCTGGGTCCGAACTGTTTGCAAAGTTTAGCTCGTCAGTGGCAGGGAAAGAGATTAACACATCCTTGCGGTACTGTATCATTTACAATAAAATAATTGCCGCAACCATGATAAAAGCCTCGCGACATCACCCACAAAACATTAAGCGAAACAGCCTAACATATTTTGGCAAAACGGCATAAAATTTCGGCCAAGTTAACAAAACAGCATAACAGCATTATATATCGGCCAAGTTAACAAATCAGCAGAACAGTATAAGATGTCGGTCAAGTTAGCAAATCAACACAACTGTATAAAACATTGGTCAAGTTCATTTTTGGGTCAAGTCTGCAAAACAGCAGAACAGCATAAAATGTCGGATAAAATGTCGGTTAAGTTAGCAAATCAACAAAACAGTATCAAACATTAGTAAAGTTAATTTGTGGGTCAAGTTTGCAAAACAGTAAAAACAACATTAAATGTCGGGTCAAGCTAGCAAATCAACAAAACAGTATAATACATCGGTCAAGTTATCATTTTGGGCCAAATTTGCAAAACAGTAAAACAGCATAGATGTTGGCAAAGTTGGCAAAACAGCAATAACAGCATAAAATTATCTTTTCCATCGTTTTGTTGCTTAAGGAAGTCGTTTAATTGCAATATTTTGTCCTATTCCTGGACCTTTTATGCTAATTGCAAACTGGGCAAATGTATGCCTTTTTGCTAATACGCTAACTTGACCGAAAGTCAATGCTGTTTGGCCTACTTGGCCAAAATTTAATGCCATTTTGCTGTTTTGCTAACTTGGCCAAAATGTTTTGCCATTTTGCAGTTTTGCAAACTTGACCGGGCCTTCAGCAATCGTACACACATAAAGCTGCTACGAATATTACTGTTATTGGCATTTTGGGTTCTTTTAACATTTTATTGTGTTTTGTTCTGATATCAGTGATCTCTTTCTGAAATTGCAAATATTAGTTCACGAAATCAAAGGACTAAGCCCATATTTTTTTCATGATTTCGCAAAATATCCAAAATATTCGAACCTATAAACACAAACAAAAAGTGCATACTTCGGTTCTACACTGTTAGATTTTCCTTCATACGTTTACTGTTCTTAGTCAGGAAGTCATTAAGACATATTCAATGGTTGGAATAATATGGTAAAAGTTTTACCGAATATTTAAGCTGTATACGGTACCAAACTTACTGCTCATTCATCTTAAATTGACCAGAGCGGTTTTTGGCTTCTGGCTTTGTCTATTCTGACAAAACAAAACCTAGGTACTCGAGTTTCAGCCAAGCTGAGGCTGTATTTAATTATTTGCCAACTGGGTAATTTTTCATGCTTTTTCAGTCGTTTTTCAAAATCATCTTTTCGAAAAATTATTTTGCAGGAATACCGTCAGAGTGGCAAACAGTTGAATCCAGATCAGCCCACCCTTATTATTTGGACGAATCCATTTCGAATTTAAAGATTGTTGAGTAGTAAGTTACAATTTCATTCAAATCTTAATAGAACATTCTGTTAGCAAACAGTGGAGATAGACCCTGATCAGACGCCGCGTCTGATCTGGTTCTGCACTGTTTGCTTATGTCACACAAAAAGGATGCTCGGCTAATAAGGGTTCTTTACATATTCGTACTTGGTTCTGATGTTATCAAAACATTTAAACTTGTTGAGCTCTTCAATTCTGATACTTTGTTTTTGTTGTTTTTTTATTTAAAAAAAATAATAAAGGTAACCGTACTTATATCTTAAACGTGAAGCGCAACTATTCACTGCGGCTGCATGTACAGAACAGTAAACTCGATACCCCAAACTCCGATAGCACAGAGTATTAACTAAAGTCGAATTCAGTTTGTGACACTTTGGATTCAATTTGAATGCCGTTTTACTGAGTTATTTTTTTGGCTTAAATCCGGTCAACTTATGCGCTGTGGATACTTTTAAGAACCGCCTCAGTGAGATTGATCTTTTTGTATCTTTTGTAACTTTACACCAAATTCGGAGACTGATTTAGGTATAAACTTTCAACTGCTCTACTTGATTGTAAACTATACTATAGCAATAAAGGTTTTAACATTCGTCACGACGGCTTAAAGTAGTTTAGTAGCAAATTAAGTGTAGGTTAACACCAAAAAGGGGTGGCAGCTAGGCTGCCATCTCATTTATGCTAACATACACATATTTTACGGTGTATATTTTGGTTAGAGATAAAGAAAATTAACATTTTAAGTTAAACTCATTTGAAAACCAGAGATTCAGATACAAAATCACGTTCTGATGCTGATGATTTCAGTCATGCAGACACAAAATTACGTTCCCATGCTGAGACAAAACCTTGTTTTGATGCTGCACATTTCAGTCGTACAGAGAGAGAACCCTCATTCTAGTAATGAGCATTTCTCACCTCAATATGATGCTTAGCATATCAGTCATGTAAAGACAAAGTCTTGTTCTGGTACTGTCCATTTCACCTATGCTATGAATAACCTTGTTCTGAGGCTGAGCAGAAATATTTCAGACATACGGAGAAAACCGTAGGTCTAATGCATCAGAATTCATCCACGCACAGATAAAGCCTCTTTCTTGGGATATTTGGATGCTAAAGAACTGATTGATATGTTCCTTGAACATATGCAGAACCAGGGTCTTTCTATACAAATAGAGAGTCCCTGGCAGAACTTACGCAGAGACCTAAACCTCTTTTTGGTCAAGCAGTACATCATAACTGCTTGAAATAATTGCTATTCTATACAGGTAAAAGGGACCACCCTTTTCCCGCGTTGAGTTTGATATTTTCTCTTATTGCAGCATTATTGCAGCAATATTTTATCTTGTCTATAATAAGAAAATTAAAGGGTTGAGTGGTTGTCATTTTATTATGATTACATCGTTTAAATATAGCAGTGGTTTTGGCCTAGCATTCAGAAAGATGATTTCTCAGCGTACAATAAAATATATTTTAAGCGACCACTCAAAAAGAAGACCAAAAATTGGGCTTTTATACCTACCATCGCTTAATGCAGGTCAAAAGTATTACAGAAGGCTACTTTCGATCTTCATTAAGCTACCATTTGTCGTTAAGATATTTGTTTTTTTTTCTATTTTTGAGTGACCGCTTGCGACAGGTTCTATTTTTGAGACAGCTGCATGAACTAGGCCAGTTGGAATGGCTAGATAATGATTCTAATTGCATATGCAGAAGTTAAAATTTCGAGCCTTATTTTTCGAAAGCTGTGCGAGATAACAAGTCGAAATTCCTAGTGTAGAAAAAAAAGTTGAAAACAAGGGGATCATAATTCAAAAATCAGATAACAGAAGCTGAAACAAAATTCCGAACTAAAATCTAGATTTACGAGATGAGATTTCGTAATTTTGACTAAATTTCGATTTCTTTATTTCTTTATTTATTTCCCCGAATTTTAATGCGTAGATAGACCAGTTTCACGCAGTTTGAATGAGAAAAACATTACCAATGCGTATCAATAGAAGGCTTGCAGAGTAAACACAGTGTGATGTTTTATAATTATTGTCAGTTTTGTCATAATAGCGCGATATTGAGAAGCATCGTTACGATTTCTTTGAATTATTCAGAAGCTATGCCATATAGGTTTGAAGAGTAAATCAGAGAACGTGATGCCGAATTTTACCAGTTTTCTTTGGTAAATATCTCGGCCACAACGCAAGAAAACCTCTCATCGGGCCAATATCTGCCCGCCAGTAAAACGCCAATTGGCGTTTCGCTGGCGGGCTGATAATTGCCCGAGTTTGTTTGCTGGCTGAGCTGCTTGGGTTGTCTGACCAGGTCATACCCAAACCAGTCTGCTCAACTACAGAGACTAGTTAGAAAATTGAAATTTAGCTTGTAGCAAGTTTAGAAATAAAACTTTCCAAAGAGCGAATATCAAAGGCGCTGAACAGACCGCGCGTGTGCGCAGGCTGATCTTCGTCTGTGTTGTTCTAAAACCCCGAAGACAGATTTTTGAAAATGTTACCAATGAAGGGTTTTTGATAGATTCTCATGCCAGCTTCAATTAAAGTAGACGTCTGTTTCCTGACAGTGTCCCTGAGGACTTGCATGTCTATTTAAGACGGATTTTAGTTCACTTAGAAGTTGTGTTGTGAAAAAGTTCATGCTACCGGCGTATGACAAGAGTGAGGGTTCGACACGGTAAAATCTAGACTGACATCAGTCGAAGATCGTAATGTTACTTCTATGAATCCATGCCATCGTTTGCCATGCCACATTTTCTCTAATAATAAAATGTTTGTTTTTTAAATATGCTAGATCAGATTATAAACTCATGCTGGCCCAAACAGCTCAAGAAAATAAAGTTATTTAGAGGAATGGTAAATCTGCTAAACGCATATCAAGATGAATACAAATTCACATAGCATCAGACTTTAAATTCAAGGTTAAAGCCGACGGACACACACTGCCGAGTTTGACTTTCCATCTTTATTGTTTTGCCACAATGTTCATGATAATGAAATAAATGCCTTTTTTTTAATCAAAATATTCTGGTTACTGAATATGGCTACTATGATCATGTTGATATACTTTAATAGACGCACATGAGATGTTGCATTTTCGTGACGACATCTCATCCGGGTTTACATGGTTTGCCAGGTGTTTGGGACAATATACTTAACCAATATATGCCTAGCGTTTATGGGACATAATCAAACAGTGCAAACCCAGATCTGACGCCGCAGAATGCGGCGTCTAATCAGGGTGTCCACTGTTTGCTAACAGAATGCACTTCCAAAATTTGAATGGAATTGAAACTTACTACTCAACTATCCCTAAATTCAAAATAGATTCGTTTAATTGATAATGGTGGAAAAATCCATTGGGCATAAATGGGTTAAATGGTTATAGTCTGGCAGATAGTTGGGCTTTTTTAGGTGGACCTAGATTTGAAGACCATACCAAATGTTTTGACATTTTGTTTTGTTTGATTTGATTCTTTACGTCCCATCAACAATCTTTCAGTTAAACAGGGACGGGTCTTCCTGGGTTGAACCAGTACTAAGCTAGGATAAATGTGTCTTGCTCAAGGACCACAACGCAGTGACGCCGGTGAGGCTCGAACTCGCGGTTTCTCGGTCTCGAGTCAAGCACTCAACCACTGAGCCACTGCGCCCCTTAAATGGTATGACATATTTGGATAGCTGAGACCTTCTACTTTAAGAATCTGATCGAGGACACCGTGTCACCCTTGTGCAATTTAAGGAAATCAAGGCAGTGTCAAAGATAGCCAACAAAAAAAAGGGGAAAAATGATACAATGTGAAGCTTCCATATTGTCTGTTTGGAAAGTAAAAACTTGCAATATGTTGTTAATATTTGGCCATTTCCCTTATTTATCCCCATAATCAAATTTGACAGGCATCCAGGATCGTTTCATGAAATAAAATGGAAGAATTCTGCAATAAAGCGCAATTGCGCTATATTCTGAACATTTTTGAAAAAAGCTGTGTGACTAGAAGTAAGAAATTGTGAGAAGGTTAATGTATTATGTATAGCTGTTAGCATATTAAACAAAATATACCAGGGGAGTGTAGACTAGACACTTTGTGTGTAAAGCATGATTAGGAGTTAAATGTGAAATGACATGTACAGTGAAACAACATTTATGTGATATGGACAAAGAAAGCGCGGCGGTATCATCTGCATAACCCTAAAACCATCCATATCTGCTATTGATGTCGCTTTATTGAGCCTGTTGACAATGTAAAACAGGATTAACATAATAGGGAAGACAAGTTCGATAGAGACTATATTTAGAGAAAGCTTCAAGAATACCTTGGCCAAATGTCTCAAGATCATAATCCACCTGAAATGACAATGTCATTGAAAATTACCACAAGAAACAGTAAATGTTGACGCGGATATTTAAATTGGAATCATTCAAATGAATGCATATGAATAAGGCTGACTAAAGAGTTTTCATCAAAAAGCTAAAAAAAGTAAGTGAGTATGACCAGGAAATACCACAATCACACACTGCAGACTACCCAAATTACCCAAGACTCCCGAATGAGAATACATATGCACTAGCTTATGAGATTTTGGTATTTAACACGTATGCGCCAAATCCTCCTTTAAACATTCACGCAAGTCTAATTTTTGGTTTGAGTCTTCATCTACACCCATGCTTTGTGTATCTGAACAGCGACAGCTTTGGCAAGATTGTTCATTTGAGCATCCTTTGCAGCTTGGCAATGGGATGATATCCAAAAATAGTGAGTATGATCAAGAAATACCACAATCACAAACAGAAGACAAACCCATGGCATCGTGAAACAATCACGAGATACCAGGAAAACAAACAAAGCAAAGCAACCAGCTCTCTCATCCCAATCAAGATAATTGCAAAATTAGAATGGACACAAAGTGACGAACAACAAAACATAGAACAATTATGGGAGTAACAATCAACAACGAATCAACAACAACAGAGCCACCACCTTAGAACGGACAACAGCCAAGGCCACTGGAGGCATAAATATATCTTACCGGTACCAAATCTTCGCCCTAGATTATGCTGTTGTTGACGCGCAAAAAGGTTAAGCTCGCATAGACGATACCTAACTATTGCAATGTATCATCCTAGGGAAACAATACCCCATCTACTGGCTCATATATCGTTCTGGCATATCATTTATGATGTAAGTATTCTGTATGTGAATGGCATTTTTTTCATGTTTTACACAAACATCCATGCAACTAGCAATTTAGCAATATACTCCCATGAAACATCTCAAGATAAGCTGGCAGAAGCATGACATGGACAGTCTATCACAGCCATCCAGGTGCATGACAAACTACATGAAAAGTTGTTCATTTTTACATGCTCATTTCGTTGAATAAATGCAAATGGTTGAGAATTTGTTTTAAAAAAAGCTTATGGTGAAAAACTCATTTTTTGAAAAGACATATGTTGTAGGTACACATTGGAATTGCCTCATAGAGGCAATTCCAATGTATACTTACAGCATATGTTACTGAAAATAAGAAAGAAAACTATTTGGAATGTCCATTATCTTTACCTCTTTTAAGGATCCCAAACTGCCAATCAGTATTAACTTTTCCTGTCACTCTACTGCAAATTGTTTATATTTGCATGACAGCTGTATCTCCAAATTAGAGTTCATGAAAAACCTCTTTGCTAACCTTGTAAAATGTGTAGTCTACACCTCCCTGGTTATCTACATTGCGATACAACAGTTATATATATATAATGCATTTACATTTCTAAATATGTGTTTTCCCAATGCTGTGGGAGCCGCTGAGGTGTAGTCGATAAACCACAATTCTCGTAAACCAGGGGCAGTATGTTTGATGAGATTTTAAGCCGTGGCCATGTCCACATTTGACCTAAGGTATTTGTTAGACGTTAAATACAAACAAACACAACTCAAACTTTTTCACTTCATGTCACACGGTTGCTTGCAAATATATTCCCTGCGAAGCGCATTTGATATAATTCCAGTGTGCGTTTATTTTCCCTTCCTAGAAACAATAAACTCTTAGGAAAACACTTTTGAAGAATGGCCCAAAAAGAAACGGTGTGTGCTATATTGCAACTTTTTACCTCCTAAATAGGTCTGAAAAGGTGGTTTACAATCAAATATCAGCGTTCCCCTTTTGACGGCCATTTTAGACGCCATTTTGATTTCCTCGACACTTCCAAGGATGACAAGGTGTCATCAATCAGACTCTTAAAGTAGAAGGTCTCAGCCTCCCAAATGTGTTAAAACATTTTGTATAGTCTCCAAATGTAGGTCCACTGGAACTTCTACCGGACTATTTAAAGCAATGCTTTGTGTTTTAAATTCGTAAATGTCATACCATGTGAAGAAATGGTACCAATAAGTTACTTTTGGCAAATGTGAAATTTTCGTACGATCAACTTCGATAATTTTTTTTGGTAAACTTTGTGTTCAAACTTCACATTTATATACAAGCATTTTTAACGTGTGAAGAAACTGGTACGATTTTACCAAATTTTCACAATCGTGAGGAATCGGTACCAAATCCTCACACGTGTAAAGAATAGGTACGAAGTCTTCGAATCTGATAACATTTGGTATCAAATCATCACATGTGAAAAATTGACATCAAAACCTCACACGTGTGAAGAGCTGGTAACAAATCCTCACACATGTGAAATTTGGTATTTAATTGTCACAGATGTGAAGAACTGGCACTTAATCGACACAGATGTCAGTGACAAAACGGTGAAGAATTGAAATCGAACGCAAAATGCAGCAGATTTGGGCGGGGGTATTTTATCAATGTGAGGAATACATATGTATGCTATATGAAATTTGACTTCGCTCACATTTTTCACATAGTGTGAGATATTGGTACAAAATTTCTGACGTATTGTTACCATTTTTTCACGTACTGTGAGGAATTGGTACCAATTCTTCACAGTGAGAAACTTACGAAGTGTGAACTTTGCCTGCTTGAGTGATCATCGATCCGTACTGTTGAGCAAGATGTGATTAGAATATACTCGTGGTAAACATGTTTTGTATTTTAACACCAGCAAAATCTAGGGCAGGGGTATGCCACTAAATATATCCAAGCACCCAGTGGCAATGGCTAGGGTACCCTACTGTCCATTCTAAGGCTGTGATTCAGGTACTGTTGATTCATTGTTTATTGTTGCTTCCATTGTGTCGATGGTTAAACCAAATTTACTTGTACCGAGCCAGGCTATTAAAAGTGGAGCGAAAGGTCAAAAACTCTTCAAACGCCGAAAATCGACCAATTATCTTCATCAAAAAGCAATAAAAGTAGGTAAGTCTGGCTTAAATTAAACCTACATATCTAAGGGATAACATGTACCGAAGCAAATAATTTCAATTATACGTCCAGCCAGGCTCTTTGTTTTAAATTCAAGCCAGCTCAATTTTTCCCAACAATTCTACTGTTTTTGTAAAAAAATAAATGATAAAAACATTTCTACCTTTAAAAGTTAGAAAATTAAATCATGTTCCCTTTTTAAGTTTTTGCGAGGCTGCTTTTATTGCATGTCGTTGCCTGTGTTGTTGAATATTGGTGTTAAAAATGATTGCATATTGCATGTTTCGACAGATTAGGAACGCGGGCGCGCATTTGTTTTGCTTTTTTATTTTCTGTCTCAGATAAAATCTTGTTTAAGCAAAAATTTTAAGGCATTATCATTTTCTTCGGAAAGGTTTCTCACACGATCATTCTCGGTCGACAATACAATCTGTCTCCTTGTAGAATTTACTGAATTAACAGAAATTAACAGAAATCAACATAGCGTTTGAAACCCTTGTGTAGTTAGAGTAGCTCATGGGCTGAAACGCCTCGTGTAAAACATTAATCGCAATGTATCGTATTGTATAAAATCAAGAGCTATACGTATAATGTGATTAACACTTCTATGCTTCATGTATCAGATAATTCCACAGGCGAATAGCGTCGGAGCAATCATACCGTCTAGGGCCATGATCGGCCCACGAGCGAAAATTCGCTGGTGGGCCCATTGTGGTCCACATTTATATGCTTAGTGGAAACATTATTCTTGGTCATACCGCGCTTATGCACAGGTTTATCTTGACATTCGTTTTCCGTGCATACCATTCACAGAGCTCTGCAGCAAGACAAGCAAATTCAATAACATTCTGGACGTCACCAAGACGTGATATAATCGCTCATGGCTCTTCCCTTCAAACGAAAATAGTACTGAAGTGACATGTGGGTGTCACGGAGCAAGTGATCTAAAATCGTGTATCCATATCTCTGTGACGTCATTCAATTCGCGATATCTGATTGGTGTTATTTTATCTAAGTATTGATCCACTTTCAGGCGGAATTTCCACTAGTTCTGAAGTCACAGTAAGTCAATTACAACTAGGATATGACTGCTAGATTGTGACAATCGGATTTTTATGTGCTCTGGCTCCACTCAATTCGTCTGTCAGCTAAACAGAGGAAATTATACTTCTCAGTGGATACTGTGAATACAGTGTGCTTGGAATTGATTTTGTGACCTTGGACTATAATAGTTTATTATTGTTATCATAGGTAAGTTAACGCATGATATATAAAGCATCTTACACGAGTGCGTAAGCTTAATCGAATTTAAATGAGATGTGGAAAGAGATAAAATGCGAGGCTTGTCGAGCATTTTATCTCTTTTTTCGCAACGAGTTTAATACATTCAATAAAACAGGAGCACGAATGTTGCCAATGTTAGATTCTATTTATTGTATAACGTAATATTAAATTACTTTAAAATCGCAATTTTGGCGTGAAAAGCTCAAGTTTATACTGACATTGTAATTATAGCTAATAAATACAGATACATTAGACTTAAAATGCAGTGATAAAAACCTGTTACCAGGTACGTTAAACTCGCACTGCAATATCGTACTCACTAATAAATGCACAATTTTACTGACAATGCTGTGATAAAACCAAACAGGCAGATGCTGACATTGCAATGATCAGTTCCTGTCACCAGATGCTTTATAAATGTCACCGCCGCCAATGTGTACTCATTAATTCAGGCACGCTATTTTGACAATGCATGGACAAAACATGTTACCAAAGCCCTTTATACTGACACTGTTATCTCGTACTCGTGTCACTAGGCACATTGTCTGGCACTGCAACACCACACTCATGTCACCTGACTCGTTTCTCTAACACTGCAATACCATCCTCATGGTACCAGGCACATTATTCTATCACCGCAATACCATGCTATGCCATGAGTTCACATTATTCTGTCACTGCAATACCATACTCATGTCACCAGGCACGTTATTATGTCAAAGCAATACCATACTATGTCATGAGATACATTATTCTGCCACTGCAATACCATACTCATGTCAATAGGCACGTTATTTTGTCACTGCTTTACCATTTTCATGTTTTGTTATTTGACACGTCCTTCTGTCACTGCAGTACCATACTCATGTCACCAGGGACGTTATTCAGTCACTGCAGTACACTACTTTATTACGTGATACGTCCTTCTATCTTTTCTTAACCATACTCATATCACCAGGGACGTTATTCGGTCACTTCAGTACAATACTCATGTCACCAGGCATGCTATTCTGTCACTTCAGTACCATAGTCATATCACTAGGGACGTTATTCTGTCACTGCTGTACCATAGTCATATAACCAGGGACGTTATTCTGTCGCCGCTGTACCATACGGATGGCACCAGGCACGTTATTCTATCACTGCGGTACCATACTCATGTCTCCAGTGACGTTATTTGTCACTGCTGTACCAAACTCATGTCACCAGGCATATTATTCTGTCTCTGCAATACCATACTCATATCTTTAGGCACATTATTCTGTCACTGCAATACCATACTCATATCTTTAGGCACATTATTCTGTCACTGCAGTACCATACTCGTGTCACCAGGCACGTTATTCTGTCACTGCAGTACCATACTAATGTCACCAGGCACGTTTATCTGTCACTGAAGTACCATACTCATGTCACCAGGGACGTCATTCTGTCACTGCAGTTCCATACTCATGTCACCAGGCACGTTATTCTGGCATAGCAATACCATACTCATGAGTCCAGGTACATTATTCTGTCACTGCAGTACCATACTTACGTCGCCAGGCACGTTTTTCTGTAACTGAAGTACCATACTAATGTCACCAGGGACGTTATTCTGTCACTGCAGTACCATAATCATGTCACCAGGCACGTTATTCTGGCATAGCAATACCATACGCATGTCACCAGACACGTTATTCTGTCACTGAAGTACCATACTAATGTCACCAGGGACGTTATTCTGTCACTGCAGTACCATACTGATGTCACCAGACACGTTATTCTGGCATAGCAATACCATACTCATGTCACCAGACACGTTATTCTGTCACTGAAGTACCATAATAATGTCATCAGGGACGTTATTCTGTCACTGCAGTACCATACTCATGTCACCAGGCACGTTATTCTGGCATAGCAATACCATACTAATGTCACCAGGCACGTTATTCTGTCACTGCAGTACCATACTCATGTCACCAGACACGTTATTCTGGCATAGCAATACCATACTCATGTCACCAGACACGTTATTCAGTCACTGAAGTACCATAATAATGTCATCAGGGACGTTATTCTGTCACTGCAGTACCATACTCATGTCACCAGGCACGTTATTCTGTCACTGCAGTACCATACTTATGTCACCAGGCACGTTATTCTGGCATAACAATACCATACTCATGTCACCAGACACGTTATTCTGTCACTGAAGTACCATACTAATGTCACCAGGGACGTTATTCTGTCACTGCAGTACCATACTCATGTCACCAGACACGTTATATTGTCACTACAGTACCATACTCATGTCACCAGGCACGTTATTCTGGCATAACAATACCATACTCATGTCACCAGACACGTTATTCTGTCACTGAAGTACCATAATAATGTCATCAGGGACGTTATTCTGTCACTGCAGTACCATACTCATGTCACCAGGCACGTTATTCTGGCATAGCAATACCATACTCATGTCACTAGGCACGTTATTCTGTCACTGCAGTACCATACTCATGTCACCAGACACGTTATTCTGGCATAGCAATACCATACTCATGTCACCAGACACGTTATTCAGTCACTGAAGTACCATAATAATGTCATCAGGGACGTTATTCTGTCACTGCAGTACCATACTCATGTCACCAGGCACGTTATTCTGTCACTGCAGTACCATACTTATGTCACCAGGCACGTTATTCTGGCATAACAATACCATACTCATGTCACCAGACACGTTATTCTGTCACTGAAGTACCATACTAATGTCACCAGGGACGTTATTCTGTCACTGCAGTACCATACTCATGTCACCAGACACGTTATATTGTCACTACAGTACCATACTCATGTTTCCCGGCACGCTATTCTGTCAGTGCAGTACCATACTCATGTCACCAGACACGTTATTCTGTCACTGCAGTACCATACTCATGTTTCCCGGCACGCTATTATGTCACAGAAATACCATACTCGTGTCAACAGGCACGTAATTCGGTCACTGCAGTACCTTACGCATGTCTCCCGGCATGTTATTCGGCCACTGCAGTACCATACTCATGTCACCAGGCACGTTATTCGGTCATCTAATACCATGCTTGTGTCACCAGGTATGTTATTCAGTCACTGCAGTACCATACTTATGTCACCAGGTACGTTATTCAGTCACTGCAGTACCATACTTATGTCACCAGGCACGTTATCAGTCACTGCACATCCATATTAATGTCACCAGGTACATTATTCTGTCACGATGTCACCAGACACGTTATTCGGTCACTGCAGTACCATACTCGTGTAACCAGGCATGTACTTATGTCACTGCAGTACCATACGCATGTCACCAGGCACGTTATTCTTTCACTGCATTACCATACTCATAGCACAATGCACACTATTCTGGCAATGCAATAGCATCTTTCAATCGCCTGACACGTTATAAGTCATAACATACTCATGTCACCAGGCACATTATTCTGTGACTGAAATACCATACTTATATCACCTGATACATTATACTCACCATGTAATAACGTATATATTACCTGGCACATTATACAGACGCTGCATTACTATACCCATATCGCTGGGCACATTATACTGGCACTTTTATATCGTACTCATATCACCAGATATTTTTGACACTTCAGTACCATATTCATATCGCCAGGCACGTTATTCGGGCACTGCAATTTCGTATTGATGTCACCAGATACCTTATACTGACATTGCAAGACCATAACCATTTCGCCAGGCTCATTGTACTATCACTGCAACGCCGTACTCGTGCTCCAGGTACATTTTACTGACACTTCAATACTATACTCATGTCACCAGAAACGTTATACTGACACTGCAATATCGTAGTCATATTACCAGACACATTTGTCTGACACATGACATTATTCTGCAACTGCAATACCACATTCATGTCATTGGGCACAACATTCTGCAAATAAATTACCATATTCATGTCACCATGCACATAATTCTGCAACTGTAATACCAAACTCATGACATCAGGCATAATATTCTGCAACTGTAATACCAAACTCGTGACATCAGGCATAATATTCTGCAACTGTAATACCAAACTCATGACATCAGGCATAATATTCTGCAACTGTAATACCAAACTCATGACATCAGGCATAATATTCTGCAACTGTTATACCAAACTCATGACATCAGGCATAATATTCTGCAACTGTAATACCATACTCATGACATCAGGCATAATATTCTGCAACTGTTATACCAAACTCATGACATCAGGCATAATATTCTGCAACTGTTATACCAAACTCATGTATCAGGCATAATATTAAGCAACTGTAATACCATACTCATATCGCCTGACAAATTATACTGGCACAGTAATATATATACTCACATCGCCTGACATATTATACTGGCATTATAATATACGTACTCATGTCACCAGGCACATTATATTGACACTGTAATACCCTCATCATATCACTAGGTATAGTCTACGAGAACTGTGATATACGCGACCATGTCACCAGGCACATTATTCTGGCATTGTAATACCATACTCGTATCACCAGGCCCATTATACTGCAGTGGGTTTTTTTTACATGCGCATCCTACATCTTTTACGCATAATCTTGTCTCTCGGATGCAAAGTTTTCATTTTAGAGTGCAGACTTGTCATGAAAAATAGTGTTATGGACTCATAGGTTTGCAGTTGGGACTCATTGATATGAGAAACAGCGAGTCCCAGGACCTAAAGCCCAAAATTGTAAATGAATCACTGATACTGTCACTGTAATGTCGTTATAATTTCACCAGGAACATAATTTTGTCATTGCAATACCATACCAATTCCTTTAAACAGTTTTAGACGTTTCAAATGAATGCGTTACTAAAGCTATTGCGTACAGTCCGCATGATCCGCTATATGGTGTTTTCTGTCCATTCGTCGTTAGCAAAAAATGGGACTTCTCCGAACATTTGGGTCTATCCTTGTCTAGAAATTAAAAGAAAAAAAAGAGAAATATGAGGGCGGGTGGGGTTGCAATGAGAATCGAAACAAGGAATGCCTTAATCAGTATGTAACGAACTGATTTGTTGAATAAGGGTTACACTTTGTAAGTCAACCGGCATTGGTTTCTAGATGCTACTTGACAAAGAATACTCTAAATCCGGAAATTTTCGAGAGGACTTTATTTTCGCGAAACTTCGCATATGCGAAGTTTCGTGAAAATAAAATCCTCGCGAGATGGCAAAATCACGCTGTCGTTTATTGATATTATACAATTATTGACTTCAATGAGGTAGACATAAGGATTTATCTACCCGAAAAAGTGATAATTCACTGAGGCCGCTAGGCCGAGGTGAATATCACTTTTTAGGGTAGATAAATCCTCATGGCTACCGAAATTGAAGTCAATAACTGTTTTGTTATATGACTTTCCTACTTAGAATGAAAATGTTCTACTTTCACTTTTGTTGCTGAAGTCTACCTTCAACCTAAGGACTTTCTAACAAGTTTTATCAACTGTTATTAAATTATCTTAATGTAGTATTTTGCAATTTGAAATGTATATTAATTCTCTAAATGTGGAATGTAAAATTTAATCATAAAACTTATTTTACATTTTGTTTATTCAAACAAAGATAAATGAACAAACAAAACATAACAAAACAGTTGTTAAAATTCATGAAAGTCTTTAGTTTAGCTGTTGGGACGTGAAACAGCAAATCATGTCAATTTCATGCGGCACATGCTAGTTTTATACTCATCATGCTATTTTTAGCTCTCTAGAGGGTGATATTGCAGAAGTGTCAAGAATATTAACTTCTGGAAACTAGTTTGAGCTGGATTTCATCCTATATCACCTTTTGAGCCAGTTTAGACCAGTTTTGAGGTAGACATAGAGATTTATGAAGACAAATTGGGCCAATCAGGAGACAGGATTCTCTCCAGTCATATAACAATATAAAATATCAGTTCGTCTATGGAAGTTTTGTATGGGAAATTCACGTGAGGTATAATAAAGATAGATATTGCCTTAGTCGCGAATTTTTCACATCACTAATATATCTTTAATGCTACTCGCAAAAATAAAATGCTCGCGAAATTCCCGAATCTACAATAGTTTATCATTCTCTGGTTCACACAAGTCCAGGTTATGTATTGTCATATTATTGTCTGTGATAAGGAAAGATGGTCATGTACATGTGTACAAGCTGTTCGGAAGCACTCCTATAGACATAAAGCTTATAAAAAGATAAGATTTAACAACATAACTGTTTTTTTTTCACCGTTGGGCTCATTGGGCGCCCATAACACAGTTTTGTTGAGGTCTAACTCTTTGCATACTTTTGTTTTAGTCGGCTACAGATTTTTTTTCTTTTCAAGGACAAACTTTTCAAATTGTAAGACGTTTTTAGAAACGTTAATTTCCGAGAGAGAAAAAATCAGCAGACGACAGAAATATCATGTTAATACCCCAGTATGCAAAGAGTTGCTGAGAAGCTACATAATATTAGATCGATCCATTTTCCCATGAATTGGTTTTATCTATGCCCAAGGCCTTAGCTTATAGATAAATTGGCGAGTGCCGCAAAAACCAAAATTTTCATTAGTGACCTATAATATGCAGTATACATGACTTTTCATATCCGTATTTCAGCTGGTAAATTAATTTTAAGAAATGAGCTGGCGAATGACGAGCTCTCTTTTAATCGTATTGATCCTCTATGAAGAATTGAACAGTATCTTATCGCTCATTGCTGTTTTGTCGTCTGCTCATATCTACCTTAATCATTCTTATAAGATTTAATTTCATATTGTTTTCCAATAATATGGAACTTAACGCGCAGTATCTAAGCAGCAGATGGCCTATAAATGACGTGTACTTATCTGTATATGTAAAAATAATATAGGTGATTCGCCTGTCAGAATATTTTGAAAAAGTTAATTTGGAAAAAAGCCAGCATATTAAAAGAATGAAAATTAAACGGCATGCAAAGAGGCAACATGAAAAATGCGTAGACTCTCCCATTGTCTACCTCAAATCATAGTCAGCGCTTTATAAGCGTTTTGGAATTGGCCTGGAGGAGTTAGCAGATGGCAGTTGGACCGCGTCTTCAGAAAGCCTATCCTTGCTTAGTACGATACTCATATAGCACCCTTAGACAACGGGTATCATACATTTTGCTGACAGAACTCTTACATCACGGGTATCATACATTTTTCATTGGCGTAGCTCACATTACGCAGTATACGCACATGCGTAATAAAGATAGTAACACTCAAGGGAGCTCACCTAATGTGGTAAAAGTGATTTTTCATTACTTAGGGAACTGCTCTTACAGGAAAGAATTCGCTCCCTCTGGGATCAAATTCTTTCCTTTAAGAGAAGTTCCCATTTTGAAAAGGGGCGTAATTGTTGTGAATCATATTGCTTGATACAGTAGTCTGCCTTTGATGTGCGTAACTTTCTCAGCGTTCTGGCTACGCCATTGTTTTTACATGGCAACCTATTTAGACAAAATTCTCTTAGAGCTCAAGCCACAGGTACCTGTACATCGAGCACTTTAACCATAGGTATCATACAGTTGGCTGACAGAACCCTTAAATCACGGGTACCATACATGTTTACATGGCAACCTATATTTTAACAAAATTCTTTCAGAGCTCAAGTTACAGGCACATCGAGCACTTTCATCACAGGTATCATACAGTTTGCTGACAGAATCCTTAAATCAAGGGTATCATACATTTTTACATCGCAACCTATTTAGACAAAATTCTCTTTGAGCTCAAGTCATAGGCTTTTTAACAAAGATACTCACGTAGTTCCCTCCGGTCACTTGTATCATAGCCTATAAATCACACTCAAGCCATAGGTATCATAACCTATGTTGACAAAGTAACTCATAATGAACTGTTAAGACACATGTATCATGACCTATGTTGACAACGTTACTCATAATGAACTGTTAAGACACAGATATCATGACCTATGTTGACAACGTTACTCATAATGAACTGTTAAGTCACAGATATCATGACCTATGTTGACAACGTTACTCATAATGAAATGTTAAGTCACATGTCTCATGACCTATGTTGACAACGTTACTCATAATGAACTGTTAAGTCACATGTATCATGACCTATGTTGACAACGTTACTCATAATGAACTGTTAGGTCACATGAATCATGACCTATGTTGACAACGTTACCCATAATGAACTGTTAAGTCACATGTATCATGACCAAGTTGACAAAGTAACTCATAATGAACTGTTAAGACACATGAATCATGACCTATGTTGACAACGTTACTCATAATGAACTGTTAAGTCACATGTATCATGACCTATGTTGACAACGTTACTCATAATAAACTGTTAAGTCACATGTATCATGACCTATGTTGACAACGTTACTCATAGTGAACTGTTAGTCACAGATATCATTAACTATGTTGACAACGTTACTCATAATGAACTGTTAAGACACATGTTTCATGACCTATGTTGACAACGTTACTCATAATGAACTGTTAAGTCACATGTATCATGACCTATGTTGACAACGTTACTCATAATGAACTGTTAAGTCACATGTATTATGACCTATGTTGACAACGTTACTCATAATGAACTGTTAAGTCATAGATATCATGACCTATGTTGACAACGTTACTCATAATGAACTGTTAAGTCACATGTATCATGACCATGTTGACAAAGTAACTCATAATGAACTGTTAAGACACATGTATCATGACCTATGTTGACGACGTTACTCATAATGAACTGTTAAGACACAGATATCATGACCTATGTTGACAACGTTACTCATAATAAACTTTTAAGTCACAGATATCATGACCTATGTTGACAACGTTACTCATAATGAACTGTTAAGTCACATGTATTATGACCTTTTTTGACAACGTTACTCATAATGAACTGTTAAGTCACATGTATTATGACCTATGTTGACAACGTTACTCATAATGAACTGTTAAGTCACAGCTATCATGACCTATGTTGACAACGTTACTCATAGTGAACTGTTAAGTCACATATCTCATGACCTATGTTGACAACGTTACTCATAATGAACTGTTAAGTCACAGCTATCATGACCTATATTGACAACGTTACTCATAATGAACTGTTAAGTCACATGTTTCATGACCTATGTTGACAACGTTACTCATAATGAACTGTTAAATCACATGTCTCATGACCTATGTTGACAACGTTACTCATAATGAACTGTTAAGTCACATGTATTATGACCTATGTTGACAACGTTACTCATAATGAACTTTTAATTCACATGTATTATGACCTATGTTGACAACGTTACTCATAATGAACTGTTAAGTCACATGTATTATGACCTATGTTGACAACGCTACTCATAATGAACTGTTAAGACACATGTATCATGACCTATGTTGACAACGTTACTCATAATGAACTGTTAAGTCACAGATAGCATGACCTATGTTGACACTGTTACTCATAATGAACTGTTAAGTCACAGCTATCATGACCTATGTTGACAACGTTACTCATAATGAACTGTTAAGTCACAGATAGCATGACCTATGTTGACAACGTTGCTCATAATGAACTGTTAAGTCACAGAAATCATGACCTATGTTGACAACGTTACTCATAATAAAACGGTTAAGTCACAGATAGCATGACCTATGTTGACAACGTTACTCATAATGAACTGTTAAGTCACAGATATCATGACCTATGTTGACAACGTTACTCATAATGAACTGTTAAGTCACATGTATCGTAACCTATGTTGACAATGTTACTCATAATGAACTATTAAGTCACAGATAGCATGACCTATGTTGACAACGTTACTCATAATGAACTGTTAAGTCACAGATATCATGACCTATGTTGACAACGTTACTCATAATGAACTGTTAAGTCACATGTATCGTGACCTATGTTGACAACGTTACTCATAATGAACTGTTAAGTCACAGATATCATGACCTATGTTGACAACGTTACTCATAATGAACTGTTAAGACACAGATATCATGACCTGTGTTGACAACGTTACTCATAATGAACTGTTAAGACACAGATATCATGACCTATGTTGACAACGTTACTCATAATGAACTGTTAAGTCACAGCTATCATGACCTATGTTGACAACGTTACTAATAATGAAATGTTAAGTCACAGCTATCATGACATATGTTGACAACGTTACTCATAATGAACTGTTAAGACACATGTTTCATGACCTATGTTGCTAACGTTACTCACAATGAACTGTTAAGTCACAGATATCATGACCTATGTTGACAACGTTACTCATAATGAACTGTTAAGTCACATGTCTCATGACCTATGTTGACAAAGTTATTCATAATGACATGTTAAGTCACAGATATCATGACCTATGTTGACAACGTTACTCACAATGAACTGTTAAGTCACATGTCTCATGACCTATGTTGACAAAGTTACTCATAATGAACTGTTAAGTCACATGTATCATGACCTATGTTGACAACGTTACTGATAATTAAACTGTTAAGTCACATGTATCATAACCTATGTTGACAACGTTACTCACAATGAACTGTTAAGTCACAGATATCATGACCTGTGTTGACAACGTTACTCATAATGAATGTTAAGTCACAGATATCATGACCTATGTTGACAACATTACTCATTAGGAACTGATTAGTCACATGTATCATGACCTATGTTGACAACGTTACTAATAATAAATGAACTGTTAAGTCACAGATATCATGACCTTTGTTAACAAACATGCTTAAAGATTCCCGCAAGTAACAATCACAACCTATGTAGACGAAAATGCTCATATTAAAGTAAGTGGTATGACCAGGAAAAAACACAATTACAGACTGCAGACCAACACTACGGCACCTTGAGGGAGAGACACGGAACACCAACAGTAACATGACATTAAAGGGCAATTAAAGTAGAGCAACCAGCTCTCTCTTCCCCAGCGAGATTATTGCAAAACTGGAAAGGACACCGAGTACTGTGAAAAAAAAACAAGGGCCAACCACAACCCCCACAAAACATTAAGAGCAACAATAGACATTACCGATTCAACAACAACAACAACAGAACCACTAACTTCGAACGGACAGCAAACGAACCCCTTGGGAGCTTAGATTAGTTTACTGGCAAAATTTCGCTCTAGATTGTGTTGTAGTCAAAACACAGAATGTTAAGCTCGCGTGGAGGCAATGCATTATCAAGGGTAAACAATTAAAGAAATTTACATACTTTGATTAGACAAAGAAAAAACTCTCATCACCTCCTTTATATGTAGACAAAAAGTTATAATGCACCCTCAAGTCACGGATATCATAGCCTATTCATATAGAACCCTTAAAGGGGATAACTTTCAAAAGCTCTAACTTGCATGAATTTTTCCTGTACAAACAAAGGTGCTTTTTTATCAAGGAGACGGATACCTTTTGTCACATTGTTGTATGGCCAATTTAGACATCTCACATAGATCACTTTACGCCCTAACATACAGCTTTCGAACAATCCGTAGCATGCTTATCAGTCTTTTCAGAGCTACTTCCTGGTTTGATACCGTTTGCAATATTGTGACTCGCTGGGTGAACTTTAGAAAAAAAAACAATTGCATGAACATGAGCTACAATTATCCGACTACAACATATAGAAGTATTTTCGCCCAAATGTACAAATTTCTGGTAGAAAAATATATATTTACAATTTTGACATAACTTTTCAGGGTCAAAATGAAAAATTGTAAATAATACCAAAAACACATATATTGTCTTCCTGATGTCTTGTGGATGTTAGTGTTCTGTGGCCCTTCCTCACGGTGCAATGGGTTGATATGCAGTGTGTGATTGTGGTATTTCCTGATCATTCTTACTTGTTATATAGCACTCTCAAGTCACAGGCATCGTAACCAATATAGCAAACTGTATACTACACAATGAAACGTTCAGTTTCGGGTCTGCAGTTAAAGAAATGTTACCAAGCTCCATGTCAGGGTCACAGTGTAAAGTGCTGTAGATAGGCTTGAATTTGTTGACCACTAGATTTAAGTACACGCCAAAACTATATTGGCTTAAGACGCGAGAAATCTGGATGCAGACATATCTGTCGTATAAATTGTGGTTCCAGATGTATTCGGAAACGGTCAATACGAACTAATGCCTAAATATTCAGTAGTATTGCACTTATTTCACAGATGCGCATGATGTATGTAGAACCATTTAAAGGCAGTATTTCCCTAATCAAATAGATACACCACGAAATTATCTCTTTACAAGATGGGAAATTGTTTTAAGCCTTTTTTGTGTTGGTTTTCTTTTGTTGATGTTTTTTAACAAAACCTTTTTTCGACAAAAATAATTTCAGATATAACATCAGAGTTTCTAACAGTTTAGATCCAGATGAGGTTCGACTTTACGTAGGGCCTTGGTCTAAACTGTGTCCAAAGTTTATCAACCGAAGAAGCTAACAGGCACAGAGTTAATTTCAACGAAGTCCATTTGCACAATATCCAAAAATCGATTCTCATGTTTCATGATGATATTGTCAATGACTCCAAGAAATAGGTGAGCTAAATATTTTTTGTGTTTTAACAACACAAGAATCAAGGCGAAGATTTGATACCAGTAAAATATATTAAAGGACCTCAGTGGCTATGCGGTGGTTATATTGTTGTTGATTCGTTATTAATTAATGCTCCTATTGAGAAGTTCTGTGTTTGCACCATGTTTTGTTGTGCATTGCTTTGTGTCCTTTCTTGTTTGCAGCCATCTTGACGGGGAAGAGAGAGCTGGTCGCTTTACTGTGTTTGTCTCCCTTGCGACCATTATTGTTCTTAGACCCTTCCTCACGGTGCCGTCAATTGGTCTGCAGTGTGTTATTGTGGTAATTCCTGATCATACTCACTTGATTTTGGGACATGTTTTAAATCTGTAAACGCTCTTGATTCGACCATTGAAAACTGTACGTTTCTACCTACACTGATTAAAGTATGTGTTGTATTGTTGAAACATGCGCTGTACTTTCGTTATAAATATTGTTTAAACTAAATTATGTGTTGGTGGTGGGGATTAAGTATGTAGGTTATTGCCATTCTCATTATTGACTTTACAGATTGCAACCTGTATGGTAGCACCGGCTAAGTGATATTGCATGAGATAGCCCTTTCTGTGATCATTACCTGTATGTATTGTCTCATGGTGTCACAGCTTTAAAATGACACACCCATCTCATCGCCATCTCCGCTCGCGGAGATGGCGATGAGATGGGTGTGTCATTTAATAAATTCATCAAATGGCTTCTGTGCTTTCAGTCAGTAGACAACAACCCGTTTTAGTTTAAGTGCCGAAAGATGGCAAGCTTTTTAGGAAAGCTTACACTTGTGCTTATATTGTGTACGCTAAATTATAAACATCGCAATCAGTCATTATCATTCACCAGCGTCCTCCATTACTTACGTGCAGAACATAGAATAAGTTTAGCACTTTAAGGGTTCTATTTCTGAAATGATTTGTTCAGTTTATGCTCAAACTGTTTGGTTTGCACGCGCATCTCCTGTCAAGTAATTTGGATTTTGCTTGCATACTAAAACCCCCATTCCACTGGACGGCGACTCCGCTACGATACGAAATTTTGGTCAAAATGACACGAATCGTATCAGAAACGGCAAGAGCGCAGTAGAAGCGCCAAGGTCGTAGTAGAAGCGTATCTGAATTTCAGATTCTATATAAAAAGAATACAAAAGCGCAACGAAAGCGTAACTCCATCGCCAAGGTCGTAGCAAGGTCGCAGCTACAGCACCATCAGCGTAGACTAAGCGTAGCCAGATCTTCAGTGCCATAGTGGGATCGTAGCAGGAGCGTAACGAAAGCGTAGTAGAAGCGTACTGGAAGCGTCCAGTCCCAAAATCGTGTGACAGTCTACGCTTCCGCGGCGATTTGGAATAATTTTAGAGAAAATCATAGATCGCCATGAGCGTAGCGGAATCGCCGTCCAGTGGAATTGGGGTTAAGAGTTAACTTATAAGCAGGCACGGTGATGTCGAAATTTAAGTTTTCTCCATGTTGCAGGTAGGGTGTGTGTTTGGGTTGTAGAATTTTTAAAGAAGAAAAAGTTTGCGTCTCTGAACTGCAAAAGATATTCAAAATAAATAATAACAATAGCAACAAGTTTTTTTTTTCCTTAAAGTACCATGGAACTGATCTTAATCAGCCGGCCAGACACTCGAAGCCACAGATTGAATGTTGAAAAGATAATTACATAAAGCAACCCCAGCGTGCTCTGGCTTATTAGTAGACGAAACACAGTCAGAATCACAAACCGAAGGAATAAGCTAGCAGACGCCATGACGATATGGTTTTATGGTTATCATCGCATCAGACTTTAACCACGAAATGTCGACAAATCTCGAGTAATGTCAACGCCAATATCCACACTGGATAGGCGGCAATCGAAAACGCCCTAAACAAGCGACGATCGTGGACCATAAATCGTTAGAAACAGTGTTTTCGATTGTCATTTGTCGCCAGATGGGCGACAAATGGCAATCGAAAACTGTTTCTAACGATTTCTGAACAACTTTCGTCGATAGTATTAACGTTTTCGATTTCCGCCTATCCGGTGTGATATCGTTAAATGTGAAATAAAACGGTACTTAAACTAAGCTCGAAATCGCATCAATGTTATTTTGTTCCGACGCACCATCAACGGACATTCGAGGTAGTGTCATCGTCAATAGAGTAGTAGACAAAGAAAGGCGATGTCGGATTCTTTGCTTTTTATATTAAACAGTCTCTCTCTCTCTATATATATATATATTTGTAACGAATTTCTGGCAAACAGGACTTCATATTGTTTCCAGTTTGCTTTTCCTAAAATATTATGTCTGGTTTGGACTCGTTTGAGTGGGTTTTTTTCTTTTCTTTTTGCAAGTGGCATAAAATCACAACTTTTTAACAACAGGGAGGTTTAGACCCGACCACGATAAATTATTTCCCTCCTACTTACTACAATGATACCCCCTGGGTTATTACCCAGGTGAAACCAACTTGATGCCCGAGCCCTGCAGTAGAGCAAAATTGGCAATAATCATCAATGCATTCGGCAGTTATCCTTCGAGACATGACTTTGATAAATATATATATAGTTTGATGGAACCTGCTCCATTCCTGTACAACTAGCTATATACCCGTGTAACTAGCTCCATTCCTTCAGAACTAGCTCTATACCTGTGGAACTTGCCCTATACCTGTAGAACTAGCTTCATACCCGTAGAACTAGTTATATACCTGTGGAGATAGCTCCATACCTGTGGAACTAACTCAATACCTGCGGAACAAGCTTTATACATGTCGAACTACCTCTATAAATCATGACTGAGCCGAATCTCAGCTATTGCAGGACTAATCTATCTATTATTACAATATCTGGGTATGAGACCAACAGAAATCAAAGAATACAGTTCTACAAAGATAATATTTGATATTTATAGATATTTTAAACCAGTAACATTTATCTCCAAACCGAAAAAAAAACGAAAGTTTTACTCACAAATATAGTAACAATTTATGTTGTCTCTGTCAGACAATAATCAAGCTGATATTATTGAAGCTTTTGTTAACTCCACCCCCATATATTTAGATGACTTACTTAATATTGATAATCATTATTTTGAACAAATGGTGGGCTACTGAACTTAGTTAAATAAGGCAAATTCATCTGATACTGAAACTCCATTTTTGGACTTGAACTTGTCAATAACAAATGACATAGTTTCTTCTAAAATTTGATAAACGGTTTTAATTTTGAAATAGTAAATTTCCCTTTTCTTGATGGAGATGTTGCTCCCCTTCCTATGGTGTATATATTTCTCAGCTTATTCGTTTAGCTAGAGTGAATTCTAATGTTGATGACTTCAACAACAGAAACTTATTTTTAACTGCTAAGTTATTAAAACAAGGTTATAGATATCGTAAAATTCGAAAAGCATTTTCTAAATTCTACCACAGACACTCAGAGTCAATTGTTAAATACAACATTGGGTTAAAAACTCTTCTGCAACAAGGCATATCTGAACCTATATTTTATGGTGATTTAGTTTATAAATTCAAACGAATTGTCAAAAAACCTAATTTTAGTGATCAATTCAAAAAGATTCAAAAAGATTGTAAAACGTTATATAAATGTTGGATATAACTTGGATGTCATGCGACAGTCTGCATGCCTGGTTTTAAACCCAATCACGGTTTATAGCTATGGATTCCTATTTAATTGGGAGTCTGTAATTGTTCTATGTTTTGTTGTACATTACTTTATGTCCCTTCAAGTATTGCAATTATCTTGATGGGAAAGAGAGGGCTGGTTGCTTTGCTTAATTTGTCTTCCTGGTGTCTCGTGATGGTTGGGTGGCTCTTCCTCGCGGTGCCATGGGGTTGTCTGCGGTTTGTAATTGTGGTATTTCCTTATCATACTCACTTACTATTTTTTTTTACGTACGTCATGTGCGATACACAACTGATAACAATTTTCGTACATTATGTACCAAAATTGTTTCGCAGGAATAACAATTTACAATTCAACAGGGCCAAAATAGCCATCTAAATGCTGCATTTTTTTAAAAAAAAAATATGTCTATATCTTTAAGCTTTTGGTCGCTCTTAAGGGTTGATAGGTAATATTATCTATCGATCAATCTAACTAGCCATGGGAGCACAGTGGCTCAGTGGTAGAGTGCTTGACTCGAGACCGAGGGGCCGCGGGTTCGAGCCTCACCGGCGTCATTGCGTTGTGGTCCTTGAGCAAGACACATTTATCCTAGCTTAGTACTGGTTCAACCCAGGAATACCCGTCCCTGTTTAACTGAAAGATTGTTGATGGGACGTAAAGAATCAAATCAAACAAAAACAAAATCTAACTAGCCACCCACCCACCTTTGTATCGTCAACTCATAAAATAGACTGAACACCTACCTGTACAGCCTCTAAATAAAATGTGTTCTTTTAATGATGCTTACCTCAAGTATAATTCGATAAAATTGCGTCATTTCACGCCAATATTGACCACTTCTTCCGGACTGTTTCCGGGTAGACACATTAAGCCTTCAAGCACTGTCGTTATCTCTTTGAAATGTCACTTGCCACTACGTCATTAATAATCAATCCGAAGCTTTCACCCGCTAGTATTACAGTAACGTGTTATGTGTTGACAGGGTTAAAGAAACTCTTAAACGTTACTTTTGCAAGTAGTGAAGACCCAGATGAAATGCCGCAGATCGTCTAATTGATCAGGATGAGAGAGTCCATTCGGCTAAAATGGATTAGGGTCAAAACAATCCGAACAATGGTGACAAAAGATAAATATGAACTTTTCCCCTATCATCTCAATATGGTCCCAATATTGCATTCTGGCTTGGTAGCGTTGTGCCTTTTCATGTGATCCGGACCTCCTCCCCCAATCTCGATCTGCGCATGACTAAGTATTGGTTCAACACGAACCGGCATGACTGAAAATATGTTGACTGGGATGAAAAACACCAACCAAAGCCAACAAATGATATCACATTGAGACTGATGTATGCAAGTGTTTCGCTATAATATTGAAGATTTATCTGTAGAAAGTATGTTTGGTGCCTGATGTCGTGTCTTTGATCAAGTCCACCGGATTTAACTGTTGGAATTCTTTTGCTCCGGTATTCAGCTATCTGTATCTTTATTTAATCTCCTTTTATATCTCGATTTGTATACACAAGAAGATTATGCATCGATAAGTTAGGGAAATTTCATGCGAACCAAACATCCATGTGTCTTGATCCACATCAGACATAAGGGTGAGGTAGGTACCGTTAAACATTTTGAAGTAATTTTTATTGACCGTTCCATCCATGGTTTTGAATATACACATTAATGCTTCAATAACGCATTGCATTTGTATGGAACATACCTTAAGTACTATTTAAAATATGTTTTGTATACACATAGTGATACTCTAATATCACACTACATTTGCAGATATCATATCTCAATGTTCTAACAATAGCATATTATCCACCAAAATACTTGTATGTTCACAACTGATTGGTTTGACGACTATTCTGCTAGCTGGGTACATAGAGGCAACGACCATACCCCCCCCCCCCCCCCCCCAAGAATTGATCATCTCCAAACCCCGTGGAGACAACAACGGATAACTGTAATTTGTAAAATATTCATTCTCCTTTTCAAAAGTCAAAATTCATACTTTGTATTAAACAGCAGTTTTGACATTATAATATATACAGCTAAACCTGGTTAATTCCAATTCGAATCATCGAGTTTTTGCTATATTGTTTATACATACTAATGTCAATTCAAGTCATACGTTTATTGTATTTCTAATATTGAATAGTTGGAAAACAGATTTACAAAAGTCAATAGACTTTCTTCTGAATCCCTTGTTTGTATTTCGAAATGATCTGTTTGTGAACTTATTGCATTATATGTACACATGTTGTTATACAAAAATGAAATAAAAGTTTAAACTAAACATGTTGAAGCCCTTCAGTAATTTTTATTGACCGTTCCACCCATGGCTTTTTGGATCCTCTTTTGTTATTTATGTTTCATGTTAGTCTTGTCCGTTCCTTGCAGCATTGAGATCACCTGCTGGGAAAGAGCTCTTGTGTATGATGGATGTTTTCTTGTGTTTTTGTCATTTTCGGGTCAGGTGTGGTAGTTGATTTTATTGATTCCTGATCTTTACCTTCTTTATTACTTAATTCGACTGATAATCCCAGTAAGCATATAAAAGCAGGCCACTATCGGCCAACCAGCGATACGCCATCCAAATGGCGTTTCGCTGGAGGGCCGATTGTGGCCGGAAATGTTTTGCTGGCTGGAATGTTAGCAAATAAGTTTTCACGAATCATACCTTTTTGCGCGACTTGTCTGAAGTTATTTTCGATCACCATTATCAAGCAATGTCATTAGCCTCAGTGCTATTAAATCAGTGTTTCCTTGTACTTTGTTTGAAAAATTATTACTTAATCATGTTACAATATAACAAGAAAATACATGAATCGCAGCGTCCGCGCTCTTTAAATAAACAGTGTCATTGATTCGTTGATCCGCCTACCTGGCTAGTCCTCTGTTAATATAGAACTTAGGTGACTAGTGCCAGGCATGGAAGTGAGACCATGCGCGGATCAAGAAAGTTTTGTCAGAGGGGATCCAACTCTCGACAACGTAGCTTTTTGTTTGTTTGTTTGTTTTAGTTGGTGTGGGGTGAAAACTAAAGTGGTCATCATCGCCCCGCCAGCGAAACGCCCTCTAAATGAAATATTCTATCATAGCTACACAGGTTTAGATAAACAATTTTTTAGCATAAAACTGTTAATATTTTCTTAACCATCAGTTTTAACATATGTTTTAGGTGCTCAAATACCCCAAATACATGTTTCGGTTGAGAAATAAGAAATTATATTTCGTTACGCACTCTTAACTTAAGTCCTGAAGACTATGCTATTTAAGTGCATTCAAGGAACTCGCTTGGATGTTTTCCATAGCTTAAAGGCTGAGAATAAAAATGGGCCATTGTAAAATGACGTCCTGGTGTTTGGTACCATTAATTAGCCATTTTCTGATGACCTAAGATTTCTGTTATATGCTTTAGCTGCGGGTGTTAGTAAATCGGATATATCTGCCGGAGTCAGATTGTTAAAGGCCTTGGTGTAATCCGGTAGCAAGCCCCTAGTGCAAAGGTTAGATTCCGCATTGGCGGCATAAATAGGATAAAAGAGGTCCACGCAGTGATAGCACAACTCCTTTGCCTTTTGTGAATGACAACGCCTTTGCCTTTTGTGAATGATAACGCATTTGTCTTTTGTGAATGACAACGCCTTTGTCTTTTCTGAATGAATTTTGTGAATAGCAACATGTCTTTTTTATTTTCGAATGGCAACATACACACACGTTTTCTTATTCACCAGCGCGTCCATAGGGCGCGTGTTCGATTCGGGCCTGTTCCATTAGCAAATTGCGGAACTGGATCAGATGTTAACTCCCCAACAGCAGTGTCTTTTACAGTTCTTTCTCAGACTCCCCGTCGACCAAGTTACTTCCAAAATTCCACCATTGCGTGAGCGATGTTGATATACTTTGGATACTGGATTGCTTCTAAAAGCGAAAATGCCTATTAGAGACCTTACCACTGAGCGAGAATCCCGATTCGGATATTCTAGACTAAATGTGACGAAATATCTAGATGTAGATGGGTCAGTTTCAATATGCCCCCTAGGCATTATGTGCATTGACTTCGATTGAGGAATACGGTAGAATGACCTAATGCATACTGCTGGGGAGGGGGTTAACTCTACAATTATTCAGTGTGTTCATGAGCAGAGTCTTACTGGAATATGCATATTTCCTGTCTTTTATTTGCTTCCAATGGATCACCTATGTACAAATCGTTAACTAAAACAAAAAATACTCAGAGCTTGAAGCCCATGAAACACTGAAAAGAGTGGCTTCAGCAAATGCAATAGTAAAACACTATAAAAGTTCTTCTTTAATAAATGTATAACGCCATGCGATGAGTCTAAGCTTTTTTAAAAGCTAACCTTGTTGAAATTATTACATTACCCGTTCAATCCCCCGCTTAGATTATGATTTGAGGATATCTGACACAATGAACGCCATCAAAGAAGTTCAGTATTAGTTTTCTTCGAGAATAGCACACAAGGTTATTTGGTGTGGCTTTATAAACCTTCCGTTCAGACAATATAATATTTGAGCCATGACACGTGATTTCCAACAATGTGGCATTTTGACAAGTGTAGATTCTGACAAGCCTGTGCAGCCTCCTTTTAAGCTTGGAAACTCCAAACGATGTTCAGTCAGTAGCTTAACACTCATGGAATATTCAATAGATTAGCAAAGGCTCTGATCAGACTCAGCGTATGCGCAGGCTGATCAGAAGCTTTGCTGGTCGCACATACCACATTGTTGGAAATCTCATGTTGCGACTCAAATGCTTTCAAAACGGCTTTTAAATCTCATTGAAAGCCTAAAATAGACAGCTTTTTATATGGCTTAACACTTAGCCTCCTTAGTCGTCTTCTGATAAGCATTGAAAACAATTTGTATCCAGCTCAGGACCGACATATTCAACGTCTGGTCTGATATGGATCAAAACCGCCTGACATTGACTACCTGGCAGCCTAAAGCTGTTTTCGAAAACATTAATTTTGAAACAAAATCAACAGCTGACAAAGAACATGCAACCAGACCCAGCATGCAAAGAGTTTAAACCATTGTTCTTGGATTTTTTTTTATCATAGTCCGTCCGTAATACTTCCGTCGTCGGATATTTTTGTATGCATGACAAGCTGCATTTATATGTAATTTCGTTACCGTTCAATGAAAGTTTAGTCTCAGAAAAGTACAATGTAGTCGAACACGCGGGTAACCTGATGGTGCTAGAATATACTTTATAAAGCCATTAAAACGCAACTGTTACAAATATTACTTTTTCCTATATGTTAAGCGATAAGCGGTCTTGAAAACCAATTTTGGTCTTCTTTTTGAGTGGCCGCTTAAGACAGGTTTTACTGTACCTTACTAAGCTGGCAGAGAGTCTGTTAAAGATGCAGCAAACTCACCCGACCGATGACTGCAACAGATGACTCTTTTCATGTCAGCGGTTACTTTTGTAGTGGAGTATCAGGCAGGCGGCATTTGCAACCCCATTTGGTTTCATTTGTAGAGCAACCTGCAACGACCCATTCAACTGAACAAACAGCCTTCCAGGCAGCTAAGAATACGTTTAAACTGATGACTTTGTGTCTATGTTATGAGCAGTTTGTGTCTTTTGTTACGCTTGACATTTTGTCATCCTCGGTCATAGGTCAACCTACAATCTGAGAAGATTACTACCCTTACAGTGGAAGAAGAAGAAGAAGAAGAAGAAGGTCGAGATTTGATAAAGAACAGTTTTGGCTGATTAATTTTTATAAAAACCGATTGACATTGTTCATCAATACTATGAGTTTGGGCGTAATTCCTCTTGGCCAGTCAGTTGAATGCATGCGGAATAAATAGCAGCTGTGTCCATTCTAAGGGGTTGTTTCTGCGATGGATTTGATTTGATTGTATTTTAAAAAACGTAAGTGAGTATGACCGTGAAATCATACAATCACAGACCACAGACCAACCCACGGCACCGTGAGGAAGAGGCACCACACGGCAGCTACAAAAAGAAAAGCAGCCAGCTCTCTCGCTCTTCCTCAGCGAGACGATTACAAAAATACGAATGACGTTAAGTATTGCATTTCAAAACAAGGACAAAACAAAAACCACCATAAATAATGGGAGCAACATTGAACAATCCTTCAACCATTATGATTGTTTCGTGTTTGTTAACCATCTCTCTGGGCAAGAAGAATAGTTGATTGCACATGCACGTCATACATGGTATTTGTGTGGATAGTTTCGTATTTAGGTTAGTTTCGTATTTAAGTATGTTAAAGGCCAATGTAGGCGTGTCCAGCGGGCAAAACATCTAAATATTGATCTGAGTCCATACTATGTGATTGTTAGCAGCGATGGCTATGGCGAGTCTGCGCAAACGACCATGCGGTAAGTACAAAACATCTCGTGTAGTAGGGAGCGCAGTGGCTCAGTGGTAGAGTGCTTGACTGGAGACAGAGGGACCGCGGGTTCGAGCCTCACCGGCGATACTCAGTCTGTGTTGTGTCCTTGAGCAAGAACTTTAATCCTTTCTTAGTACTATTCAACCAAGGAAGACCTGTCCCTTTATAACTGAAAGATTGTTGATGGGACGTAAAGAATCAAATCAAACAAACAAAACATCTCGTGTAGTTTCCCCATATATTGGTTCTTCTTAGAATCTGCTAACTAGTTTAGAATGCAGAGACTGACATTTTAATTGGTAGTGGTTGTTCTTGTCAGTCTGCTAGACAATATTGACGATCCCATTCATGAGGAAAGAATACTTTAAAATAAAATTATAGCTAGATCTGCAGAGATACAGACAGTTACTTATTCAGTTGTGAGGTCGGAAAGATCAGACATGTAGGAGACGGAGACGAGTTTGATTAAGCTTCTTAATTGGATCAAAGCAGTTTTCCACAAGTTCGTATTTTTGTCTTCAAATCAATGAAATACTGGTAAATGTACTACTACGATTTAGCTCATGACATTCCAACTCCCTTTAGTATTCGGCCAATCAGATGCAATCATGGAGTTTCTAACATTTATTTAAGTTCACTTTCGAATTTTAGACGTCCACAGACAAGCAATGTGGCATATACAGTAAAACATCTGATCATGCTTGTTCACGATTTTCTCCCCATGTCCTAGCATGATACACAGTGTACTTCAAACGTAATCTAATAAGAATAGATCAAATGACACACGGCTGCATATGCTGAAAGTCTTCACTGTATATCAGTATATTAGGGAGTGGAATAAACAAATAGTGGCAACGCCGAAAACCATTTAGTGCCAGGCATGTGCACTAGCATGTGATCAGTAAAATATCTTCCGAATAACATTTGAATTTTATTTTGACAAAAAGTGAGTATGACCAAGAAATGCCACAATCACAGATCACAGACCATGGCACAGTGAGGAAGAGATATTGGACACACACACACACACACACACACACACACACACACACACACACACACACACACACACACACACACACACACACACACACACACACACGTTAGCAAGGATAAATATTTACCATCTCTCTCTCTCTCTCTCTCTCTCTCTCTCTCTCTCTCTCTCTCTCTCATATTGTATAACCTTTACATAATAAAATAACCTTTTTCATAATAATGTAATATCGCTAAAATCGAACATGTTTCTAAGTTAATATCTTGGGCTAATGGAAATATACAATATTTCATTGCTTTGTATATAATCGAAAAAGTCTTATAAAGTGATGAAAATATAGCATAATGTAATTAAAACGCAAGCAACCCGCCATGTCAAGGGCAAATGATAATGCATTTTGAAATACGTGTATATATAATAAAAAGATTTAAACGTTAAATATCGACATACTTTTTATATTTATTTAAGTGACAAGGATGCGATATACACTACCGCCCGCGTATTTGTCCTGCGAATTCGCGTTTCATGTGCGTTTCCAACGCATTGTACGTGCGTTGAGTTTAAATTGCGTATGAAACGCGAATCAACGTATTTCGAAACTCATGAATATTCATTAGCAGCCCTCTAACGCGTTTCAACGATAAAAATGCGTTTCTTCCTTTAGCCAATCAAATCGTTTTGTTACAACGCAGTAATGCGTAAACCAATCAAAATTGAGTTGACCTTGCTCAATGTTTACATTGTTATTCACGGTTTAACTTTGCTTTGAATATTTCTGATAAGACTTGTCTTGCAAATCCCAATTCCCGTTTCCTTTGTGGTTTTAAAGCCCAGTTTGAATCAAATATCTCACTCCATTCATTGATCAATATTTTGAGCCGACAATCACGACTTTTCAGCGGAGAAATGAATGGAGTTACTCAAGGCCGAAAAATGAATATATAACAGTAAAATCACATCGATATTCATCAGATATGGATCTATAATTAGTCTCATTTAGTGCCCATTGTGAAATATTTTTCTAAAAACAATGACATTAAGCAAATGAATTGAAAATATGTCGTACTGCATTCAATTTTGTTTCTTGGGATTCGCATCAATCAATTTCGAACTTTCAGATTGGGTCAACTGAGATTAGATGCAAACTCTCCTTGTTAAGTAAAATAATTGAGCCAAACTCACTTGTTGACATTCTAACTGAATAGATCTCTCTCAAAAGAAAAAAAGAAGGCACTCCTAAGCAAAAGCAATTGCATGTGCCCAGGATTCACCTGATCAGTCTTTAAATAAAAGTAGAGCAGTATATCCAGTTCTGCCCATCTAACCTGCTCAGGAGGTAGAAACTGACACCCCTTAAACAACCTGCACCCCTGCTCGACAGTGCCAAGGAGGTAGGTTCAGACCCCATTTAAACAGCCTGCACCCCTGCAGCACAGTGTCGGCAGATAGGTTTCGACACCGCTTAAACAGCTGCACCCCTGCAGCACAGTGCCGGCAGATAGGTTTCGACACCACTTAAACAGCTGCTACTCTGCAACACAGTCCTGGCAGATAGGTTTTGACACCACTTCAACAGCTGCACCCCTGCAGCACAGTGCCGGTAGATAGGTTGCGGCACCACTTAAACAGCTGCATCCCTAAAGCACAGTGCCCAGCAGTTAGGTTGTGACACTGCTTAAACAGCTGCACCTCTGCAGCATAGTGCCCGCAGATAGGTTTCGACACCACTTAAACAGCTGCTACTCTGCAACACAGTGCGGGCAGATAGGTTTCCACACCACTTAAGCAGCTGCTACTCTGCAACACAGTCCCGGCAGATAGGTTTTGACACCGCTAAAACAGCTGCACCCTTGCAACACAGTGCCGGCAGATAGGTTTCGACACCACTTAAACAGCTGCACCTCTGCGACACAGTGCCGACAGATAGGTTTCGACAACACTTAAACAGCTGCATCTCTGCAACACATTGCCGGTAGGTAGGTTTCGACACCGCTTAAACAGCTGCACCTCTGCAACACAGTGCTAGCAGATAGGTTTCGACAACACTTAAACAGCTGCACCTCTGCAACACAGTCCCAGCAGATAGGTTTCGACACTTAAACAGCTGCTACCTTGCAGCACAGTGCCGACAGGTAGGTTTCGACACCGCTTAAACAGCTGCACTTCTGCAACACAGTGCCAGTAGATAGGTTTCGACACCACTTAAACAGCTGCACCTGTGCAATACAGTGTCAGCAGATAAGTTTCGACACCACTTAACCAGCTGCACCTCTGCAACACAGTCCCTGCAGATAGGTTTCGACACCACTTAAACAGTTGCTCCTCTGCAACACAGTGTCAGCAGATAGGTTTCGACACCACTTAAACAGCTGCACCTCTGCAACACAGTCCCGGCATATAGGTTTCGACACCACTTAAACAGCTGCACCTCTGCAACACAGTCCAGGCAGATAGGTTTTGACACCACTTAAACAGCTGCACCTCTGCAACATAGTCCCGGCAGATAGGTTTCGACACCACTTAAACAGCTGTACCTCTGCAACACAGCTCAGGCAGATAGGTTTTGACACCACTTAAACAGCTGTACCACTGCAACACAGTGCGGGCAGATAGGTTTCGACACCACTTAAACAGCTGCACCTCTGCAACACAGTGCGGGCAGATAGGTTTCGACACCACTTAAACAGCTGCACCTCTGCAACACAGTGTGGGCAGATAGGTTTCGACACCGCTTAAACAGCTGCACCTTTGCAACACAGTGCGGGCAGATATGTTTCGACACCACTTAACCAGCTGCACCTCTGCAACACAGTCCCGGCATATAGGTTTCGACACCACTTTAACAGCTGCACCTCTGCTACACAGTCCAGGCAGATAGGTTTCGACACCACTTAAACAGCTGTACCTCTGCAACACAGTCCCGGCAGATAGGTTTCGACAACACTTAAACAGCTGCACCCCTGCAACACAGTGCCAGCAGATAGGTTTCGACACCACTTAAACGGCTGCACCTCTGCAACACAGTCCCGGCAGATAGGTTTCGACAACACTTAAACAGCTGCACCTCTGCAACACAGTCCCAGCAGATAGGTTTTGACACCACTTAAACAGCTGCACCTCTGCAACATAGTCCCGGCAGATAGGTTTCCACACCGCTTAAACAGCTGCACCCCTGCAACACAGTGCCGACAGATAGGTTTCGACACCACTTAAACAGCTGCACCCCTGCAGCACAGTGCCGGCAGATAGGTTTCGACACCGCTTAAACAGCTGCACCCCTGCAACACAGTCCCGGCAGATAGGTTTTGACACCACTTAATCAGCTGCACCACTGTAGCACAGTGCCAGCAGATAGGTGGCGACACCGCTTAAACAGCTGCACCCCTGCAGCACAGTGCCCAGCAGTTAGGTTGTGACACTGCTTAAACAGCTGCACCCCTGCAACACAGTGCAGGCTGATAGGTTGTGACACCACTTAAACAGCTGCACCCCTGCAGCACAGTACCTGGCAGATAGGTTTCGATTCTGTTTAAACAGCCTTCTTTCACTCTCTCTTTCTCTCTCTCTCTCTCTCTCTCTCTCTGAACACAGTGCCTTCTGTGAGGCTTGGACCCGGAGCCTCATCAACTGAAGACCCAAATTTAATCGAGCCAGTAAGAAGAGATTGATCAATAAAGACTTCAAGCTGATTATTTGATCAAAATGCAGCAGGTTCAGGTTCTGAAAGCTGACCCCAAGGCCTGATAACACAGAATTACGGACCTGTTTGATATGGTTGTACTAAACATGATGAACTGGTCCACATATTTGAATTGTAGCCGATGTTAAACAAATGTCGATCATGGGATGTGAAGTCAGCTGACATGAAATATCTCGAAACGATGGCCATAAATGAGTGAGTGCCATTGACACAAAAAAGAAAAAAGAAACGATAAACAAAGTGTGGGATAATGTTTTTGCTGTTTTCTTGGTTTCAATGATAAAATTATCATTGATTACATGTAACAGGTCTGGCAACGCAATTGAACCTTTTTATTTGGCTGTTCAACAATGCGTTTCAACGTGAATAGTACGTTGAACTGCGTTGCTATACTTGAGTTATTGATTGGTTAACAGGTAAATGCGTTGCACTGCAGTTCAACGCGTATCGAAAGTGGGATTTGATTGGATTTTCGAAATTCGCGTTGGAAAACTAATGCGTATTACGTGCGTTTTCAATGCGTTTTCAACGCGAATTCGACAAGGACAAAAAGATGGGCGGTAGTGTACATATTGTTGTCTGTCTATGGTCCTAAAATTATCACACCCTTTATAAATCACGTCAAAATATCCTTCTATCCCCATGATAATTAAAACCAACTCAAAGACAAGAGCCGTACCTTGAGATTTAGACATATTTGAAAAGAAGTATCTTGCCAGATGAACGACTACATAGAACGGGCCTAGAACATTTACACAACCGGGTCCAATCAAATTGCGTACACTATAGACCTATATGTGTGCATGGACTGTGAATACTCTGACAAAGCTGAAACTGTGCGCAGATTACGCTCAGTTCCGATTGTAAGGAAACGGTTGATACACCATGAATTATTCAAGTTGAATTGGAACCAAACACAATGTCTGGCTTGTGCATTAGATGTATATTCATATGCAAATATATGCGCTTCAAACGCAATTCACAAAATGTGGCCAATAGATGAAAGAACAGCCAAGCTTTCGTTATTTTAGCTCCGCAGTGGCTTAGGCTGCTGACCGTTATAAGCATGCAGTGATTCTGGTGTTGCTTTATGTACCTCCCATTTTTGTCAGGGATTCTGTGTTTGGTCTTGGTTTGGTATGCATTATTTATGTCCTTTCTAGTATTTTAATCATGTTGACGAGGAAGAGAGAGCTGGTTGCTTTGCTTTTATTTGTCTTCCAGATGTCTTGTGACTGTTAATGTTATATGGCTTTCTTTACGGTGCCGTGGGTTGGTTTGTAGTGTCTGATGTTGGCATTTCCAGATCATATCCACTTTCGTTTTTTTATTCGGCTCGATTATGTGTAGTGGCTCATTGGTAGAGTGCTTGACTCAAAATAGTGGGGTCACGGGTTCGAGCTCACTGGAGGCACTGCGTTGTGGCCTTGAGCAAGACACTGGTTAAAACCAGAAAGACCCATCCCGAAATTACTGAAAAGGTGTTGACTGGGGCGTAAATAATCAAACAAACGAAGCAAACAATATTTGAAGAAAAAAATTGTTTTAACAGTTATTTTTATCATGTTGGTTTACAAAAGACACTTCTTACTATCTCTGTTGTTCCTTTTGCAATTTTCTTCTGTAACAAAGCAAGAAATTAATGATATAGCTCTTGTCCAGTGGCGGATTCAGAGGGGGTTCAGGGTGTTCGCTTGAACCCCCTCCCCGTTCCCGTTTTTAAATATCCTATGAAAATGAAATAATTTGGTCTCACTGAGATATTTAAGAAAAATTAGATAAAATCAGCAAAGCGAGCTCCCACACCTTACTACATATGAACCCCCTTTCCAGAAATCCTGAATCCACCCCTGTTGTCGTTTAGTTTGCTCTTGGCTGTCAAGATGGTTTCAGATTATCTCGTATCCAGTGTGTTTATCGTAAGAGCATTATTGTTTCAATATTTTCTTTCTTGATATGATATATCACTGCTGAGAGTTGTGCTGGTCCCAATACATTCTGTAATTGCCTTTGACGTCAATGCGCACCATAGAGGAAGCATTCGTGGATTCAAAAGTCTTCACTTTTCCGCTAAAGTGCATTTTTGGTGTTTCACTTAGCACTTTTAATATGGTTTCTTAAATCTTGAAGCTATTTTGCACGTCTGGCTTGCACTGCCGACTTGGCATGTCCGACAATTGGGAAAACCACTCTTCGGGGTTTGCAACACCCAGTGTCAATCATGTCTACTTAGTTATAGAGACTAGCGCACCTTTTGAAACGCTAGGTATGCCCCTTGTTTTAAAATATGAAGACTTTTTCTTACATTGCAACATTTCATACTTGACTGAGTCGGGCTCTCCCTGCCCCTGACCTTGCCTAGCTAGAACAAAAAAGCGGACCACTATTCCCCCCTCACAGTAAGCATATTTAAAAAAAAAACAAAAAAAAAAAACGGGTCACTACCTCCCCCCTCACAGTAAGCATAATTAAAAAAAAAACAGGCCACTACCTCCCCCCTCACAGTAAGCATATAAAAGCGGGCCACTGTCGGCCCGCAAATGAAACGCCATTCTAATACGCCAATCTAATACGCCATTCTAATGGCGTTTCACTTGCGGACCGAGAGTGGCCCAAGACTGAATTCTGACTGAGCTCTCCCAGCGAAACGCCATATTAAGGATGTTTGGCTGATAGTGGGCCGATATTGTATGTTGGCTGAGTGTTTACCCTGCCCCCAAGTGATGGAAAATTGATTGTGATTAGATCTTGTGCAGGATTTCGTCTCCATATTATACGCTTGACAGACATATGTTATGTGTATTTACAGCGACAGAAAACGGACCAAAATCTGATTAAGACGGAGAAGGAGATAAAGGGAGGCTATCATTGATCCTGTCTTTGATATCTGATGGCTGTCTTTGAACAGTGACTCGAGAAAGGGTAAGTTTATTTTGTATTAATTCACAAGAAAGGGGACCTTCGTAGCATTTTTTGACAGTAAGATGCTTAATGTGAGCAATCTAGCCAGGGTTCATACACGTCAGGGAAATGTCAGGGAAATTTAAATTTTTTCAAGGTCAGGGAATTGTCAGGGAATTTTATGTTGTGTCAGGGAAAAATGAAGGTTTTCTAAAATGTCAGGGAAATGTCAGGGAATTTTACAATTTCCAGTTTGTATCAAATGATGAAAAGCAGAAAATGACTAGGGTAGTTTTCTTAACATTTTGGATAAAGGCTAAAGCATTTTGATAGCTTCTAGATTGCTTTAAACATAAGATGGAAGGTTATGGCTCCCCTTGCCCCTTCAACTGCCTTTTAAGCTCACCTTTCAAGATCTTCTCTGAAACCATGAGACCCACAGCTTATTAGCTCACCTGAGCTGAAGGCTCATGGGTGAGCTAATAGTATACCAGTGACTCCGGCGTCCGTCCGTCGTCCGTCCGTCTGTCAACATTTTCAAACATCTTCTCCTCTGAAACCAATGGGCCATTTGAAGTCAAATTTTATATGGAGACTCCTTAGGATGCGGGCACGAAAGTTTGTTCAAATAGTTCTGGTCACATCACCAAGATGGCCGCCATGCCCATATACGGTAAAAACCCTTTAAAAATCTTCTTCTCCAGAACCAGAAGGCCAATGACCTTGGGACTTTGTATGTAGCATTGGGGGTGTTTGGCCTACCAAGTTTGTTCAAATAATGATCCTAGGCTGACCTTGACCTACTAAACGCCAAGGTCAAATTTGCTTCCTAATGCACTTAAATGGGATTTTTTTTTGAAAAGTTGATCGATTTTTCTTACTTGATATGTTAAAACTAATGAGACACTGGCTATGAATAAGTTTCAACAAAGGTCACTCATATTGTGGTCCCATCAATATATTAAAACATAGTTTTCTCACAAACCATTGGCCCAATTGAACTCAAATTTCATGTAAAGACTCCTTATGATAAGTTAGCCAAAATTTATACAAAATATTTTGGTCACATGACAAAGAGGGCCGCCACGCCCATATTTGGTAAAAAACATTTAAAAATCTTCTTCTCCAAAACCAGAAGGCCAGTGACCTTGAGACTTGGTATGTAGCATTGGGAATATAGGGCCTACCAAGTTTATTCAAATGATGATCCTAGGTTGACCTTGACCTACTTAACGTCAAGGTCAAATTTGCTTCCTAATGCATTTAAATGGGATTTTTTAAAAGTGATTTTTTAAATACTGTGGAAGCCAAAGTCATTATTCTCACTTGATATGTTCAATATAGTGTTTATAAATAAGTTTCAAAGGTCAAGGTTGACCTTTGATATTTCAGCCATGGTCGCTCATATTGGAGTCCCATCAACATATTAAAACATAGTTTTCTCAGAAACCACTCGGCCAATTGAAACGAAATTTCATAAGACAACTCCCTATGATTGGTTAGTCCAAACTTATACAAATTGCCATGGTCACATGACTAAGATGGCCACCATACCCATATATGGTAAAAACTCTTTAAATCTCTTCTTTTCTGGAACCAAAAGGCCATTGGCTTTGGGACTTGGTATGTAGCATTGGGGATGTGGGCCCTGCTGCATTTGCACAATTGATGAATCTAGGTTGACCTTCTCCTACTTTATGGCAAGGTCAAATTTGATCCTAATGCATTTATATGGAGAAAAATCTTAAAATATTCATTTTTCTATAACTGTTTAAGCCGAATTCATAATATTTAAACCTATTTAGACAATGGTTTTATATTAAGTACCAAATGTCAAGCTGACCTGTGACCTTTTATCCAAGGCCCCTCATTTGTATTGCCACACACCTATCTGAACATATTTTTCTCAGAAATCACTGGGCTGTTTGATGGATTATTCATTAGATTGTTTAGGTCACTTGACCAAAATGGCTGCAACCCCCATATATGGTAAAACAAAATTTGTTTCATTATAAGCTGTAGATGACCTTGACCTATTTTAACATTATTAAGGAGATCAGGTGAGCGCCTCATGACCTTCAGGCCTCTAGGTTATTTAGTACAATGTACATGTATGTAGTAATGGCTAGTGGTCACCTACATAAATCCTGCCTGTCAAGCTCCTGGGATCAAAACTGGCGGTGCACTCTGGGGATAAATAGCTTCTATAGACTTATTGTGGGAGAAACTCATATATTCTTATCTGAAACCATATATATTTAGTATGTAGCAACATCTATTGCTCCACAGCATAAATTCTGCCAATCAAGCACCTGGGGTTCAAAATGGCCACGCCATGTAGATCAATTACTCCCATAGTCTTGTAATGGAAAAAAAACTTCTAAAACCATCAGGCCCACAGCTTATACATTTAGTATGTATAGCAATGCCTAGTGGTATCCTACATTTATAAATCAAGATCAATTAAGCCCCTTAGGTGCAAACTTGTCAAGCTCTGGGGATAAATAGCCTGCATAGACTTATAATTGGATTTTTTTTTTGAAATCTTCTTTCTTATAACCATGAGGCTCACAGCTTGTATACTTAGTATATAGCAGTGTAGGGTGGTCCCCTACATTAACCATGCCAACCATGCCCCTTGGGTCCAAATTGGCCACACCCTGAAGGTCATTAGCTTCCATATATTACTGTATAATGGAGAATAACTTTAAAAGCCCAACTCTAAAACCATGAAGCCTACAGCTTCTATATTTACTATGTAGCATTTGCATAGTGATTCACTACATAAATCCTGCCTACCATGCCCCTGGGGTTCAAATTGGCCACCACCACACCCGGGGATATTTGCTCCCATAGACTCATAAAAATAATAAAAAAAATCTTCTGAAACCATAAAATCAACTGCTTAAGTCAGTGGTTTAGGCTCATTAACCCTCTTGTTAGCTCACCTAAGCAGAATGAGCTGTTCTGATCACTCAAAGTAAGTAAGGGTGCAAAGATCAGGAATCAATACAATCAAGTACCACACCTGACCCAGGATGCCAATGGGAAAGTGACAAACTCACAGTAGACACCACAAACGAGAGCCAAGAGGTCAGCCCTTTCCCAGCAGGTGACCACAAAGCACATATAAACAGACGCGCACAAAGATATAGCAAACACAAGACAGAACAAAAACATAAAAGATCCACAAAAGAAGTACCGCCTTTGAACGGTCAGTAAAATATTTTACTGGAGGGCTTAAACCGGTTTAATGGCGCCAACCTCACCCTTAATTCAGATGTGGACCAAGACACATAGATATTTGTTTTGCATGAAAGACCCCTAACTTATCAATGCATCATCTCCTAAAACATATAAATCAAGATATAACAAGGAGATAAAGCAAGGATAAGGACTCAGCAGTAAATTAAACTGAATACTGGAGCAAAAGAAATCCAACAGGTAAACCCCGGTGGGCCCGACAAACAGCCAAAGCATCAGGCCCCTACCATCTCATCAAAAGATAAGTCTTTAAGTCGGAGCCATCATAGAGTCTGAAGTCTGACCCACCGGTGTGCAATTAAAGAGGAAAGCAAAGTTGCCAACCGTGATTGGGTTGACTACCAAGCATGCAGTCTGTTGCAATACATTAATGTTATAGCCAATCTTTTTATAATGGGAAATTATTTTAATGAAGTGCGCTGAAAAATTATTAGAGCCAACAATCTTCTTCAATTTATACACCAAGTCACCATAGAAATCAGGTTCCGAAAGTCCCTGGCGCAAGAGAGATTTAAGTCCAACTTGGAATTTAGAAATCAAATCATAGTATTGTCTATAAAATTTTGAAAATGTTTTGCGAAGTTTATGATACCGATAGCCTTGTTTAAGAAGTTTCTGAGTTAACAATGGTAGTCTGTCATGATGTCCGTTGTCAACAATTTGCTGTATTTAGGGCTTTAGTAGAATTTTATCAAAAAACTTTTCAGAACATTGTAGCTTTTACAATGAAATATACCACAAACAGCTCCAAATGCTTTCCTCTATATACTGGTTGCATTATGGATGGCTGTAGAGGAGGTTAAATTTAGATCTTTGTAAGGAGGCAGTAGTTTTTTTATCATATAGTTTTGTGACAGTCTGAAAATCTCTTTGTTGAAATATACACAGCTATAATAAAAACTTTGCAAAGTTCAAAATAATCACTCAAAATCTGTAAATTGTAGCTATACACAAAGGTTTGAATAAAACAAAGTTTCTCCAGCGAGAACGGTTATGTCAGGGAAATTTGGATTGGTGTCAGGGAAAAGTCAGGGAAATGTCAGAGAAAATTGTTTTATCAGGTCTGTATGAACCCTGCTAGCTGATGTCCTCTTCCCCGAAACCCCACCTCATTCACGACACATGACAATTTTATTGTACACATCACTGACGTTTAAGACCGGATGGCAAAGAAAAAATGAAAATTGTAAAGATTTACATTTGAGCCGTGGCATGAGATTTCCAACAATTTGACATTTTGACAAGTGTAGACTCCGACGAACCTCTGCAGCCTCCTTTTAAGCTTAGAAACTCAAAATGGTGTTCAATCAGTAGCTTAAAAATCATAGAATTCTCAGGGGACTAGCAAAGACTCTGATCAGACTGCGCGTATGCGCAGGCTGATCTGAGGCTTTGCTGGTCGCACAAACCACATTGTTGGAAATCTCATGCACTGGCTCATTTCTAAAATAGTTTTACTGACGGTTCCAAGGCGGTGCTTCTTTTGTGGATCATTTATGTTATTTCTGTCTTGTTTTGTTATGCTTTCATGCACGTCTGTTTGTTGATGCCTTGTGGTCACCTGCTGGGAAAGGGCTGACCTCTTGGCTCTCGTTTGTGATGTTTAATTGTGACGTTGTCGCTTTCCCATTGGTATCCTGGGTCAGGTGTGTTGCTTGATTGTATCGATTCCTGATCTTTGCCCTCTTTCTTACTTTGTATATTTACACTTTGTATACTGAAAACCCCTTAACGTGTACTGTGTAAAACAGTAAAGGCCCAGATGAATTGCGGCATAAATGCTGCATTTCATAAGGGTCTGCACTGTTTGCTAATATTAAAACAACCTTAAGGTACAGAAATACATCAAAATTTAGACAACTCTTACCTGAGACCCCTAAAAGTATAGAACGAAAGCAGTGCATACAACGTAATCATTGGAACCATGCAGACGCCTTCATTGAACCATTGGATATAACTGACGGTCTGGATGTGGTGGTTGGGGAGGGGAGCTCATTTTCGCTTATTCATTTAGCCATTAAAAAATATATCTTAGTTTGTTTGATTGATTTGATTCTTACGTCCCAGTCAACAACTTTTCAGTTATGTTGGGATGGGCCTTCCTAGGTTCACCAGTTCTAAGCAGGGATTAATGTGTCGTGCTCAAGGAAACAACATAGTGCCGCAGGTGGGACTCGAACACGCAACATTTGGATATTGAGTCAATCAGTCTATGGCTGAGCCACTGCGCACGTTAAATAATATTTCTATATAATCATGTGTTATGATTAAATTTATATGTTTTATTCCTTATTGACACAAAATAGCGTATGTAAAGTGCATTTGAATAAGGAATTGAGTGAAAGAGATATAAGTTAATCAAAATACTTGCTTTTCCTGTAGCAATGTGATTCATTGTTTACAGGTATGAAGATTCTGTTAAAATAATGTTTTTGACGTCACAGTGATAATATTGTGCTCAATAGATTTTGGGATTGACTTTGTATTTGCATGGCTACACTCTTGTGGAGGTCTACGCACAAAGGCACATGTTATTGCTACGCATGCATGCTGGGAGTCCTGCTCGTATTTGCTTCCAGTGTTACAAACTGCGAAGATTATTTATATCGATGATAGTTATCGATCTGAAATTTCCAGACCCCAAAATAGTATTTCACTTTGATTATGGGTATTTTTTTTTTCACTATTTAACGTTTGTTTTGCCATAATGTACACTTTTCACAAATAAATGAGTGTTCATTTGAACTTGACTGTAGTTCTTATATCACGCCCGTACTTGGCCTTTACATCACTAATAATAAACAACAACGTGGATTTCGTCATAATTTGACTATGCAAATTACTTATCCAATGAAATAGTCAGATATCTTTATATCGCCAATTAGATCTTTAGATAAATGGGTTTAAATCTAGACTATATGTGGCGTTCGACCACAAAAAATTGGTAAACTAGCTGTCTTGCACGGGTTCCCAGCTGTCCACTTACGCCTTGGAGCTGAACCTTGCAGCTCATTATCTCCAATACCGCCTTTTGCTGATGGCAGATGATATGCAAATATTTTTTCTAAACTAATTGTACTAATTTTCTTTCGATATCCATTAAACCCTCCCAATAGGAACATTTGTCAAGTAGTTAATTCTGACATTTCTTGTACTTTTACATGTATCATGGGCAAAATAATGCTGATGTAGGTTACACTCCAACAAGTAATGGACACTCAGAAAAACAGATCGTAAACGAGCCAGTTCACCATATTCTGGTACTTATAGCATATGCGCAAAATCATTCTGTATACATATATGCTCAACTTTATAGTGAAACTAGAGGCGCTAACTCTGGTCTGAGCTTTCATCTACGTCTCTTCTTTATGTAAGCGAGTAGTGAAGGCTCAGGCGAGACTGCTCGTTTGCGCAGTCTCGCTTTAGCCTTCGATGCTCACATGTGCGATAAGAGCCAAGGTCTCATGAACTGTCTAAAATGGTTTTCTTTATTAGTTCTTCATCCCATTGCGGCTTATTGGTGTGATGCTATTTCGTTGGTAAATCCACTATATCATTTTCCCTGTCCCCTGGGAACGGCTGATGTGGCACGATTTTGCAATAAACAAGACACCTTAAGTATTCTGTGTCAGACTTTAAGATTGTTGCTTATCAGAGTTGATTTGTTGACTTATAAAACCCGGCATGCTAACACGTGACCAGAGATGACCCAAGTCGACATGCGCAAGTGCGCCTGCTGGCATGGGTCATTTGTGTCAACAAATCACTTTTCAAGCCTGATAGAGCCATATATGCATTGTGGATAAGTTTTAGATAATATGGGCTCAAGAAACACGTGGCCAGAGATGGCCCAAGTCAACATTCGCGCCTGCGCATGCTTACTTGGGTCATCGCTGTTAACATATAAGCCTGATAGAGCCATATAAACATGGTGGACACTGAGTATTGATAGTAAGTTTGAGATAACGTGGGCCCAGGAAACGCTTTAAGCGTATTGCCCACATAAGGATTTATCTGAATATAGGCTTTTTGTGAAAGTGCGTTTCTGCGACAATTTTAGCAGTTCAGCCAAGATTTAATAGTACTCAATGGAGCAATAGAGATGGATTTCTCTTTTAGTACTTCTCTGTAGGATTAACATGAAAGTGCCATTGCAAATTCCCCTGCCGTTTGATGGCTGAGACACGTAGAATTAGGAACAGTATCCGGATCAGTCAACAATTTGGTCGGATTAGTTTGAATGACTGGCTTATTGAAATCTCAAATACCACCAGAAGCAAAATGCTTATTTAAATGGCTGTATGACATAACGTGCATATTCACATACCTGTATAGTAATACTTACACCATGATACGGCATACAAATCCTTTTTACCTCATTATATGGTGTAAAATTCTTTTATCACTGTATGGTTATTTACACCATTGAATGCAATAAGTGTCCGTTTACATCACTGGATAGTTTATAAGAATCCACAGTATGCATAGGAAAGATTGTTTACCATTGTTTGATGTAAGTGATTATTTTCATCACTGAATTGTGTAAAATGGTCATAGTGGGTACTGATTAGGTTATTTATTGCATGGTGTTAAGTGAATATTTATATCACTGTAATAAGTTTAATGTTTATTTACATCATAACATCATTGTATGGTGTAAAATAGTTATATAATTCATTTTATGGAATAAAATGGCTGCTTACATAAATGTTTGGTGCAAATTATTAAATTAGGCCTCTGTTTTGTACAAAAATTGTTATTTACATCACTGTGAGATATACGTGTAAAATTATTATTTATATCACTCACTGTGTGATGCACGTGTAAAATGGTTACTTAGATCTATGTGTGGTGCACGTGTAATATGGTTATTTAAATCACTGTGTGGTGCATGTGTAAAATGATTATTTACATCACTGCAATGTGAACAATAATTATTTCCATAGATAGTTAACTGATGAAACGCAAAAACTGGCAATCATTCAACAGGACCTGTAATTGAGGAAATTAGTCCCTAGCTCTCACTTAGCAATACAACAATCCTCTGCAATTTCAACATAGCAAATTATAGATCACTGACAAGAGCAAATGATTATTTATACCACTGTACAGAGGAAAATGCCTCGTGGTATCCTTCAATAGCATTTACTTTAAATCTAATGTCATTTTTGTTCAACTCTCTCTCTCTCTCTCCCTCCCTCTCTCCCCCCCCCCCCTCTCTCTCTCTCTCTCTCTCTCTCTCTCTCTCTCTCTCTCTCTCTCTCTTGTGTATGTAAACAAACCGAAAGGTAACTCAAAGCATTTTGTGTATGACTTGAAGCTTACCACAGACCCTGTTTTATGTTGTGTTAGGTCGGTAGACATCTTTAATGTTGAGCTCGGATTCAGGAAATATTCCAAGTGAAATTGTCTACTGTCATAAATGCCATGCCATTGTAATTCTGTCCCTGACCTGTACAAGGAAAATCTTTACATTCATTTATCTGCTCCATATAATGTGATTATATAACGTCCGTTAGGAAATCTTAAAAGCCTTATCTGGCTTGCCTCTAGAAACTGAAAATATGGCAAATGACATCAATTCGTCTATTGACTAGACGTCCACAGATAAATTATAAAAGATTTTAGCTATGTCTTGAGTACGATGCGAGCTGTCCCAAGCGATAATTATGTGGGCATAGACACGAGAAAGTTTGTCTTTGTGGTTTATGGGCGGATTTAGAGCGGCAGGGGGCCCGGACTCCCACCACCCACCACACTGGAAAATCATAAATGACCAAAGGTTTCCTCAAAAATACTGGTACAGAGAAGCAATTAGGCCCAATTGCTATTCGAGGGACGTTCGTACGACCCTCTGTTTATACGTTGTTCTAACAAAAATTTGGGATCCGCCCATGAAGTTTCCGATAAAGTATAATTTAGCAACAGCGGCTAGCTAAATATTGAATTGTTGCTTGCATTTTGGTACTTAATTGTATCGATTCCTGATCTTTGCTTCTTCCTTACTTTGTGTCAAATATTGCCTTAATACATTCTAGAAAACGAAAACATAGGCGCGGATGCAAACTTTATCTCTTCGAGGTCCGTATGTTATGTCCTCCAGTCATTCTTTGAGTTTGACATATCAGTCCCAGTTTATAGAGGGGCATGAGGTCTTGGTAGATAATTTCATGAGATTTGATAGTTATCACACTCCTTAAACATACAGGCAAAGCTACCTAGAGGTTTTGGCCTTCATGTCATGTCATACTCTGTTTATACGAGCAGCAGATGCTCTGTAAATTATGCAAGGGCATATTCTTGACAAAACCTTGGCTACTCCTATATCAATTGGAAGAGATTAAAGAAGGCTCCTTGAATTATGTGTTTCCTTAAAATAGTCTGACTAGTACCATTTTTCATGTCCAAGAGCATCCTAAAGCTCACCGACAGTTGTTCGGTTTAACATTCCAGGAGACAGGGCCAATGCTTAGAGTCTCATTCAGCAGGCTGGGGAAGCCGTGGATCCAACTAGGCACCCCTGGGTACAAGGGAAGTGGTTTATCCACTATATAGGTTCAGGTTATGCAGTGTGTCACAGGTTTCTCCTAGTGCCCTAAATAGTTAGTGTCATTTAGCTGCGAAGAAAATTAATTTAAACAAAATAATTGCATTTCAAGTCTAATTTGGAATGAAGGCATGTTTTAATCAAATTCTTGTTTCCACATCTGCGCATGATTAGTCTTGCAATGTAGTCAAGGTGTAAACAATTGAGATGCGTTTAGAGAAAGGGGAAGTTTTCGTAAAGCATAAATCAGCCTGCGCCATACCCATGTAAATATATCATTTTTATGGTAGTCACTCTTTTTATGTATGTCTTCCGAAGAAGGAGCTGTGGGATAGATCGAAATCTTTGAAAATCAGATAGAATTAGGCCTCTAGATAAGCATGCGTATTTTTTTTTCTTATTTCTCAACGAAAAAAATATATTGTGGGTACTCAAAACAACCATCTCAATGAGACGGTTATTTTGAGCACCCAAAACAAAACTTAATTTTTAATCTAATGGATAAGAAAATGTTTACAATTTTGCGCTGAAAATGTTTGCCTATCCAGACCTTTGTATTAAGGAGGTAATCTCTGTGCATCGTTTTCAACTGGCATTGCACCAAAGATTTAATCAAGTTCTAGCTATTTAAGGGAAAACTGGTATTGTTCTGAAAAAGTAAAATGAAATCTTCCGTGCGTGGGATAAAAGGTCTATATGTGGAATAATTAAAGCACATCGATATGAGCCATAAAAGAATGCAATCAAAGACAGCTGCTTGCATGGTGGGACTGGAAAAGTCTGGGTCACCAACTGATCCAATGAATAGTATGGTTAAATGTAGACAAACAGCGAAGACTTTAAGTAAGGAACAACGCTCAGAGGTTGCTAAAAGGAGGGAAGATAAAGTGGAGAAAATTATGAAGGCAAGAAATGACCAGAAGACATTCTACAAAATCATAAAGAATCAGCTTAAATCCTCAAACTCACACCTACAAACCATATTAGTAAACAACAAGGAATATGAAACCCAGGACCAGATTAGAGGGATTGGCAGACCACTTTCAGAGGCTTGCGACCCCCTTAGAGAACCCCCAATTCGGTCAGGAATACAAACAGGTGGTGGACCTAGATGTGGAGATAATTGTGATTTTATGTAGAGGGAATTGCTCATTAACGGATCCAGTATCAGAAGCAGAGGTGGGAAAGGCACTGAAGCGAATGAGTTACATGTACAACAAAGCCGCTGATATAATATGTCTCACAAGCGCATTATTTGAAGCTTGCAGGTATTGAAACCATAGAGTTAGTTACCCCGCTTCTGGACCACATCATAAGATCAAAATCTACTTCGGCGTTCCTGGAGGCCCCCATCTACAAGAAAGGTTTCAGAGCAATCCATGAAATTATAGAGGCATCACTGTGATCCCAGTCTATCTCAAAATCCTGGAACATATCCAAAACGCCCGCAATAATGCAATATATCAAGAATCACAGTCAAAATTACAAAAAGGGTTCACACCTGGTTGCTCATCACTAAATGCTACTCTCATCCTGACTGATTGTCTGCTAGGAGCTAGGAACAATAAAAGGATGTCTTTGTCACGACAAATGAAACATAGAGAGCATTCTATGAAGTGGACCAAAACTTCATTTTTAGGAGACTTTATCTGAATGCAATCCATGGCGATGATTGACTGCTGCTGAGAGATGTCTACTCTGACTGCTCCTCTCGTATCAAGTGGGCTGGTGAACTGCCTCACCCCATTAATATCAGACAGGGACTAAGGTAGGGTGAAGTTATCTCAGCAGGTCATTATAAGCAATATAGTAATCCGCTTCTACTACAACTTGAGGACAGATTCACTGGGGTTAGAATAGGTGCCTAAGCATTCCGCATATGACTATCGCAGGCGACTTGGTGAGGCGGTGCTTCTTTTGTGGATCCTTTTTCTTATTATTTATGCTTCAAGTGTGCTTTTATTATGCTGTCTTATCTGTTTCTTGCAGCCTTTTGATCGCCTGATGGGAAAGGGCTGACCTCTTGGCTCTCTTGTGTGTGATGTTTGCTTGTGTTTTGTCACTCCCATATGGTGTCTATCGTCAGGTGTGGTACTTGATTGTATTAATTCCCAATCTTTGCCTTCTTCTTTACTTGGCACTACTTGCAGAGGACCAGTCTGGCAAACCATAATGACTCAAGATGCTTTGAATATAGGCGAAAATGCCGTATGTCCTTCAGTACCACCTGTCTCTGTGCTATTTCATATTCTGTTTGACTTTCATCCTAATCATGTTAACAAGCAGATTCAATATATTCCTATTCAGTATGTACTTGATGGGTAAGTTTCCCAGGAGAGCCAGGCAAGCGAAATTGGAGGTATTATCAGGAATTCCTTGAATGTGTTTAAGACATTTTCTTTGGGATTTTTCTATGTTTTCAATATCTTTCTGTTTAAGGAGTAAAGCCTCAAAGTCATAGAGCAGCCATGGAACAACAAAAGTCGACGAGATGTGCCCACCCAGGGTCGCCTTTAGCCCAATGCCCCCATGGAGTCCCGCACCCATTAGAGAATAAGCAGTATTCCTCATAAGTAATATTTTCCCATCTATGTCTGCCCTCCCATTTGTATTTCTAACAATTCCCAGATAGACAGTTAAGTCAGGGGGTATCTACACGCTCTCCAGTCACAATTATATCTGGTTCTGGCTCTTTCTTCTTCCAGGGATTAAACCGTAAGGTGTGGCTCTTAGTCAGATGTATGCAATATCTTTTCTGTCTAGCAGTAAATGATAATGTAGAGGCATTATGGAAGTCTGATATTAAAAGCAAGTCTTCCACAAAATGCTTGAAGGCACTTATGTTAAATGTCGGTATTATTCATCATATATGGTCCACTGTAAGAGATAATATACATGATAGCAGGAGGGGGCAAATTAAATGTAAGATATTGACAGGCACATATATACTACAGGCAAATAGGGCTACCTCCAACCACTACACTGTAATTCCAACTTGTAAGCTGTGTTGCAATGATCCTGAGATACGTCAGCATTTTGTGTGGGAGTGTACTTTCGTTTAGACGGAGAGAAGTGTCTACATAGAGAAATTGTCAAAAAGCCCAATATTGTCAGATCAGCATATTTCATGATTGAAGAAACCTGACTTTCTCACAGTTAACATTGGATGTGTCGTGGATCATCAATATAGACAAATTTGATACTGAGCAGCTGGGGTCGTTTGAACTATATACTAGGGAGTACTTGCGCAGGCTACATGTGAGACAAGTGGTGTCATTGAGAATTTTTTTGTGACATTTGACAGAGATAATGTCAGCTCAACTGTAAATATTTTCCAGCACGTGTACAAAATATCACGAGCACTGAACTTTTATTAAACACCAGCCAGTATTTAAAGTCCTAGGACTTGTGCCCCCAATTAATAAGCTGGGGAGCTCTAAGATCCAAAAACAACAACAACAATAGCGTTGTAAATGAACAACTTAGTGTCAGAAGTTCGATCCTTCAGTTCGTGCTCTGGATCAAACCTAAATTCTCTATTGAGGAAAATGAACCAAGAACTTGGCAAAATCTGTGATCAGCCTGGTCTGTAGCTACATTGCTCATTGACGGTTTCGATTGAGTATATTGGCTCTTCACTGAAATGAATTTGGAAATGCTCTGAATCCAAATCATTGGTTTTATTGCACGAATATCTGATCGACAAAGTCGAAAATGAATTCACATAAACAGACATGCAGTGGAGTCAAAGATGAAAACAAATGCATCGAATGTGGTTAAAATAATAGCCTGTGACCCCTTAACTATTATCTATATAAGTAAACGTCAGAGTGATATCACCATTTCGTGGGGTTTTATTTTCACGAAATGCGAAGTATCTCAAAAATAAAACCCTCCTGAAAATTTCGCAATTTACAGCATTCAAAACTAAATGTAATTATTTGTCAGTCAAAAATGGGTAAGAGAAAAATTCATAGCTACTCAGTTATCAACGAAATGACGATGCCTCTATCTCCCCTTAAAGAGTGTTCTTAAGTCTTGATTTATACACGGATCCTTTTAATATCACAATTTCGCTTTATTCGGTATTATTTAGGTTTATGCTAAGCTGGCACAATTTGGTGAGTTATTTCTAAGTGAGAAGCCTTGATCAAGCAATTTACGGGAAACATCGATTACTCGTAAAACAAGCTCAAAATAGTACAAATCCCGTGAGAATCTCGTCGTAGTTTCCTCTAGTTTCTTCTATTACATTCTCTCAAGAATACGGTGTTTTGTGAGAAATTAATTTAGCAAGAATAGCGCTGAGTTCTAACAAAGAGCATAAATTAAGGCAAGTTGGATCCATTCTGAGAAGATATTAAAAGAAATCCATTCAAGGAACACTCTAATTTTGGTTCATTCTTAAAAAGCATGAAAAAGAAATTCATTTAAGTCACATGCCAGCGCATTATCAAAAGTAGAAAAAGAAATCCAATCGGGACAATGTTTTTCTTTTTAGGGTTTTAATGTTTTTATTTTCTGTTCTATAGGGGCTGGTTATTGAATGGCTTAGGACTGATGTATATTTGATATAGAGCTATATTGAAAGTAAAACCAAAGATTGAAGACAAACTCATTAGTTATACAAATAAGCGAAATAAATAGCCCCAAATCTCATAGTTTCCAAGCATTATAAATATACACACATCCCAAGGGGAGGTGGGGCACTCACTATATATACAAAGATGTTTAAAGGGGCGTGCAAAACAAAGGGGTCTTATTTTCAGACCCTGTTTGGAACTGGGGTGTTTCATCAAGGGTTCCAAATATATTTGTCTGGAAAGGGGTTCGTGCCTCTCTGGATAGTGGTTGCTAAACGTGATAAAAAGAGAAGAATAATAAACTACAAGATAACAATGTAAATTACAAGAGACGTCATTGGAATGGGCTTAGAAAAGTAAATTAGCACTTTCACATGCATGTGGCCTAAGGTCGAGCATAAATTGTTTTACTACGATGGGAGTATTATATGACTTTTTGGGTACTGTAAAGGCGGCACCTCATGAATGCGTAATTAGGACTGGTCAACCTTAGACATAGGTAAAAGCTGAAAATGAGGCGTGGTCACCTGCTGGGAAAGGGCTGACCTCTTGCCTCTCGTTTGTGGTGTCTACTGTGAGTTTGTCACTTTCCCATTGGTATCCTGGGTCAGGTGTGGTACTTGATTGTATCGATTCCTGATCTTTGCACCCTTACTTACTTTTACCTTTATTCAAAAGTAACTGTATCATCTGTGCCATTACCTCAGTATAGACGCAAAACACATTATTTAGTCCTTAAACGTCAGCAAAAAACCCTGCATCTGAAATTAACAGAAGCATAAAGACCAACATTGTGGACCCAGATCAGACCCAGATCCTACAGAAGCAGTCTGATGTGGGTCCACACTGTTTGTCTATGAGGCTTCAAATATTTTAGTGGACGACAAAAACATACATTTTGTGATTATGCCCTTTAAGGTTTAACAAATGTATACAGTCAGGACTTTCATGAAATGCATGCACGTTTGCGCGGCCCAAAAAAGCTTATTTACTCTTTACCAAATTATGAATAGAACCTGATGTCTCTTCCTTAGCAGAGGAAATAGCCGAACCACGCCTAATTATGAATATTATATTAAAGTTGCTGCCTTTACAGTAAGCGAAAAGTCTATTAATATATATATGTTCATTTAACTTTTGTCTGGACCAGATTATCTGAATCGTGTCTGGGAAAGGGTAGGGGTCTCGGGATTCTACAGACACTCCCTTCCCATTTTGACATTTTGAAATATTCCTGCAAACATATTAGTTTGCTTAATTACAATAAAGTTGAATACAACAGCAAAATACTTAGTTTTATTTGTATAATGTATGACAAGTTTACTAGGCAACACAGGATACGATTAAAATACAACAACTACACTGTAGTATTTTGTTGTTAAGGCCAACAGTTTTGCTTCTGTTTTCCTTTGCACCAGTTCAGAATTGCATATATAATTCGCCTCAGCTCCTCTGAGGGTTGGTTAATTATACAGTTTAGTCTCAAATTAAGCAGTACTATACATGTACGTTTCTCTTTGAGCTGCAATTCACTGATATAGTCATACCGTAGCGCCTCTGACATAATGACGATTTGACTAGTACCTACTACTAGATCAGTCCGTACACAAAATGTCTAATTGTATCGTAATGTTGACATAGAGTACTCGTGAAACTCGATTCATTGTAACTCAAAGAATCTGCTCAAGTCAAATACCATATTCATTATAATACAAACCCTATTATCTCTAATATATACATTTATACAGTAAAATCTTTGTTAAACGGCCACTCTCAAAAAGATTATTAGTAATCTATAAATAACACGTATATCATTGGTTAAGAGGCTGAGAATTCAGAGGGCGAGCACGTGCATACAATAATACATCACAGTTTGTGTATCTTTTGTACATCGTCTTTTCAAGGTCAGACCGAAAACGTTTTGATCTGTAACCATATACAGGTTTGTTTTTCAACAACAAATTTAATAGTTTTCTCATTTCTGCTCAACACATACACATGTACTGTAAAACTCATTAGAAGCGTAAAACATGCATAGTACCGAGCCACAGGTGGTCTTGCTTTCATTCAGGAGCGAGATGAAAAGTCATATATTGACCATAAAACTTGTTTGCCGACAGTGAGATGGTTATTTTAAGTTCTCACAACATATGTATTGGTTGAGATTTACGAGCAATATTTTTAATTACGTACTCTTACAATGGCGCAGCCAGAACGCAGAACAGGTTACGCACATCAAAGGGAGACTACTGGAACAAACAGGGATTATCTTCCATTGCGTCCCTTTTCAAAATTGGAACTTCTCTTAAAGGAAAGAATTTGCTCCCAGAGGGAATTCTTTCCTTTAAGAGTAGTTCCTTTAGGAACATTAGGTGAATGTGTTCCCTTGTGAATTTTCATTACGCAAGTGCGTAACTGCATAATGGGAGCTACGCCAATGTCTTATCTAGTGGTTTGCTGTGCAATCAAACCTATACCATGCATATATGCACCATTATGCACAGCATGCAGTGTTTTCCCTCACAGGTTTAGCCTGTAAATTTTCTCAGCACCAATCTTGATTGACAAAGGTTAATAAGTACAAATTTTGCCACAAATAATTAGAAATTTTACAAGCAACTGTAACACATTAGTGTTGCTCTATATAAAATACCTTTATTGTGACAGATTACAAGTGTTACGGGTTAACATAATTAAACTGCATCAATGAGTGTTTTAAAGAACAAAATAAAGTAGTTCAAAGGGAAAGTACAGCAGCTCTCATTCAAGACATTCTACGTACAATATGAGTGATTGGCCTCAAAAATGGGTTAGAGTGCGAAAATAATTGAATGTGCGCCAAGCAGTCTCGACACCAACCCGCAATGAGGAGTCAAGAAACTGTTGTGTTTTTTTTTCGTCATGTTGGCCACAGCAAACTCAGATCAGATTGATCGGACAAGTACATCCAGGCTGATCTGAGTTTTCGCTGTCCGTTGTACTCCAAAGCCTAGTTATGCTGCCATCTGGAACTTAGCATCATACAAATCTATCAGAATAAATTCGGTATTTTTCAAACCTTTCTGCTAGACATTTACACAAATGTATTTGGTCTGATTCCATTCTTATGGAATTTATAGCGTTTCCGAACGCATTTCCGAAATAAATCTGACCGGAAATGCAAATATCTCTGTCTGTAAACTTTCCGTAATAGGTTCATCTGGACTTCAGGAAGAGCTCTAGAAGCAGAATAAAGCTTTGACCGTTTCTTCCATAAGCATAACCACGCAGGGTAGGCGGCAATCGAAAACACTCCTGGCAATTGACGAACGCGGATCAAAAACTGCTAGAAAGAGTGTTTTCGATTGACATTTCGCCAGTTGGGCGACAAATGGCAATCGAAAACTCTGTTTCTAACGATTTTTATCCACGTTCGTCGATAGTATTAACGTTTTCGATTGCCGCCTACCCGGTGTAATAACGTAAACATCTCTGCCCAGATATAGTAAAATTGAATAAGCGACATACTCGTTGAGACGATTCTTTAAGTATCCACAACATGGGTTTTGGATGAGAAATAAGAACAATAGATTCTAATTACACACTACTATCTGGAGGCCTGCATGCTCTAACCCGACATTATTTGCAAAATTATAGCTCTATCACAACTAAAACGTTGCTTGTGGACTGATAGTTTTGGTGACCTTGATCATGTCTTCAAGGTCACAGCGGCACTATCACTTTTTGGTTAAATGCTTTCTATCAATATACTATTCCTTCCATAAACTAAGTGAGTATGATCAGAAAATACCACAATCACACACTGCAGACCAACCCATGGCACCGTGAGGAAGAGCCACAGAACATTTATAGTATCAATAAATCGGTAAGACAATAATAGCAAAGCAACCAGCTTTCTTTTCCTCTTCAAGATAATTGCAAAACTAGAATGGACACAAATTAATGCATAACAAAACACAGACAAACACGGAACACATTCATGCTTTTCTCTAGCACCTTCTAGTTATCAAAAGTTACTTTTCATGGCTTGCAAAGTGTTTCTGTTGACACAATAATTATACATGTATTATGATCCAAATTAAACGAAGTTTCAGCGTCTGGGGTAGTGAACTAGGCTTTCATGAATCAATTTCTATATTTTTGATAATACTGTCTCAAAACAGTTGCATGCAAATACGAACAGAATTCCACTTCCACATCTATTAGGTGTTTGATCACACAATTGATAGTTTTGTGCTTTTGTAAGAGATGGTACATGTATTTCAGTGGCGGATCCGGAGTGGGTTCAGGGGGTTCGCTGGAATCCCATCCCGCCCCCTGTTTTTAAATATCCTATGAAAATGATAAAATTTGGTCTCAGTGAGACCAAATTATTTCATTTACATGAGATATCTGAGAAAAATGAGATATAATCAGCAAAGCGAACCCCCACATCTTTATAGATATGAACCCCCTTTCCAGAAATCCTGGATCCATCCCTCAAGGTATTTATGAGCTATTGAACTCTGTTCATAAAAATACCAAAATGTTGTAGCTTTAGTCATAGTTTACAGCATTCTTAGAGTTGATAATGAGTTACTGTTTATTTCCTTTTTAGTTGCTGAAATTACAGCCACTCGATTGATTTCTTGACGGGCCCACTTCCAGACATTTGTTTGCAATTAGTAAATGACAAACAAATGTAGCCAAATCAAGATAAGCCGGAAGTGACAAAAAGGCCACATTCCTGTTTTTTTTCGACTAGGAAATACATTTCAACAGACTGTGCTGTACAGTCTGGTCAATGTTTTCCTGTCAAAGCTGGCAAATACGTTCTTGGTTGTTGGGTAGTTTGCTTTTTGAAAATGAACAGGTTTGGTTCTGGTTCTTGTGCGCTGACTGTCTTCACGTCACTGTCCCAAAAACCGGGTCATGGAAAACCAACGTGAAAAAAGAATGAACTAATGGAAACAGGCAATCAGCAAACCTGTACAAGTCTCCAAAACACATTAATTGATCATAGCACGATTGGATACTGATTGCGCGTGCTGCAAATTGAACGTACGCATGCGCAGTTTGATCCACTCATGGGGTCAGTTTCCGGATTGTCACGATGTGAATGAAAGATAAAGAAAAATCCAATAATGCAACAGTGATTTAATAAAGATTCGAGTGGCTTCAAGTGACAACTCATTGCAGACATTAGTGAGATGACCTGTGAAAAACGCCTTATCACACATAATACAAAAAGCAATGTCGTAAAGTTACTTTCTGGCAAAAATGTAGGGCATCAAGTATACGCCATGTTCTCAATTCATTCGGGTAGCACTTTGGTATGTTTATTTATATCTGTGCCTGTTTGCTCAACAGTACATTTGTTCATATCACAGCCCTTTTTGTCTATGAAGGTATCGCTCTGACATATCTTGGCGCCAAGAAGCTGCTAAAATACAAACTACAAGCTAAGATAGCTTTAAACTTCCGGTGAGCATGTGACGATAATCCGTTGCCAATACTCTGCCATGAAGACCACGACAAAAGCCGCGCTGTTTGCTCGGTCGAGTCAATATTACTGCAGCTGTGCAACAGCCATTGCAAGTCCATCTGTTTCATATACTGTACCCCGAAATTCAGTGGCGGATCAAGAGGGGGTTCAGGGGGTGCGTTCGAGCCCCCTCCCCGCCCCCGTTTTATGTATCCTATGAAAATGAAATAATTTGGTCTCAGTGAGACCAAATTATTTCATATTCATTGGATATTTAAGAAAAATGAGAAAAAATCAGCAAAGCGAACCCCACACCTTTGTATATATGAAAGTAAGTAAGGGTGCAAAGATCAGGAATCGATACAATCAAGTATCACACCTGACCCAGGATACCAATGGGAAAGTGACAAACGCACAGTTACACACCACTCCTGGATCCGCCCCTGAAATCTTAGATTGTTTATTGGTAAACTGTGAATTCATGGGACCTATGCCATTGACAGAACCTATCTATTTAAACCTTTCATACCATAATCTTACAGTTCATGTAATTAGTATTGCCATATCGACGATTTTAACACGTCTTGCTTGGCAACAGAAACTACAAAAACGAAGCGTCGTCAGCATGACAAGATGATGTGTGAAGTGTCCGTTTTACTTTTGTTCGAGTTCCCTTTCTTTCCCCAAATGCCACGAAGTCCGTGTCTTTTTTCGGAACAAATCATGGCAATTACGGACAAACTTTCGGTTTTAAGCAGTTTTTCAGAAACACAATTTCTAAATGGATCGTACAATGTTAAAACAGACAAACATTTTAGACCGCAGAATCTAAAATATCTTAGTCTGATAGAGAACAATAATTAACAGGTACCAGCAGATTTAAGCCCAAAATAAACTGCCATTAGAACGGAACTTTAATCCGTATCAAAACTTAAGCTTGTTTAATTCCTCTGCTATGCCAACTTCGCAAGGGTCTCAAGGGTTTCAATGCCTTTTACAATTGAAGTACACCAGCCCCCCCCCCCCCCAGATAAACGTGCGTACCTGATTTCTTTTTTATTTCTCACCAAAACATATGGCGTGGGTACAGCACCCAAAACATATGTTTAGATTGCTGGGTAAGAAAATAATTGCGATTTTACGCTGACAATTTTTGCTTAACTGGGTACACTTTTTTCCTGCTCAACTCAACTGAGCATGAAATTTATAATGCTCATACCTGTTAAAAATCCACAATTGTTGGCATTTAAACATTTATTAGGATAATAAATACAACATCTGAGACTTTGAAAGCAAGAAAAATCTTATGTTTTCAGCATTTTAGTTTTTATGAGCAATTAAAATTTCATGCTCAGTTGAGTTAGGCTTGACATTTTTATAAACCCAGGACCAGCACAAATGGCGTTGCTGCTGTTCTGAGCAGGGCAATTAATTGATTCAAAAACATATTTTATTCAAAATTGTTTTTACAAGATGAATAGACTCTAAATAATAAGATAAGGATCAAACGGGAGGAAGGGCAAGGCAATGACCTAATTTGTTAGTTTTGTTTATATACGTGAGGCTCAAAAATTCATGTTCATATCAGTAGAGTATGAAACCATTGTTTTCAAAGACATATTATGTCATTATGGGTTTTTGCAAAGCCGGTAATAAGACAAATGTAGTGATTTTAGTCAAATTATAACCCATCATTTTTTTCTGATTTCTACAAATAAATACAATGTAACGTTACTTTGTTTGGATGTTGCTGTTTTGTTTTGTTTGTGTGTGTGTGTTTGTGTGTGTTTTTGGGGGTGTTTTAGCATTACTGGAAGTTCAACAACCGCTACATAGTTCAATTTTGATGCTTTATTATTTCCCCCTTTCCGAAATACATCAGTAAATCAGACATTAAGTGAATATTGGTTCAGTGTTAGGGTGTGCTTGTATATGTATCCGCACTATTTATGCCTCTGCCATTTTCAATTAGGGGCATATAGCATCACCCTTGTCTGTACGTCCATATGTGTACATGTAAGTCCGGTACGTACGAAAAATGGTTTCCGTGCGATATCTTTTTAAAACATTGGTGCATTGAATTCATATTTCATATTTCATACACAGGTTCATTATCATAAAGTACAGGTGAAGTTCGATTTAGTATATAATCCACCAGTTATTAACAGAGTTATGACCCTTGATCTCAAAATCGGGTTGAGAACGAATTTATGGAACTCGACAAATTTTTGCTTATATATTGATATCGGCAAGATGCAGGTTGGGATTGTTATGCGTCAATTTGTGCAAATTTTTAAGAGTTATAGCCCTTGACTCAATTCAAAAATTTGCTTTCCGGTCAAGAATGAATGGACGGAATTCAACAAAGTTTTGCATACACTCTGGTATTGACAAGATCTAGAATTGGACTGTTTTGCGCCAATTAACGCAAATTCCTAATAGAGTAATGGCCCTTGATTCATGTCAAAATTTAGCTTCAGCTCAGTTTCTTAATAATTAATTAATGGAATTGGACACACTTTTTGCATATGCATTGATCTTGACAAGATCTAGTTTGGGATCGTTATGCACCAAGTTGCAATATTTAAAACGGTTATGGCCCGCGGCTTGACCTTTGTCAGAATTTCTTTTCCACACGATATCTTAAGAACATATTGATGAAATTTGACCAAATTATGCATATTCATTGATATTGACGAGATCTAAGTGGAGATTGTTACGCATTATTTTGCGATGCAAGTTACAGAGTTATTGCCCTTAAATCATGTTAGAACTTTGTTGATCTTCGTTATTGTGAGAATGAATTGGTGGAAGAATTTCTAGCGATAAGGCGAACAATCTCCCTAAACGAGACGTTAATTTTATTTTGTTGAAATAACGACTGGAGAAACTAGGCACATTCAATAAATATATATAGAAGAGCCGTCGATGCACCATTGCCCCCAAATTTGTATATTTAAAACGGGGTTTCCTTCATGCATGTAATAACTCTACTTCTTATTGAATGAGAATTTATTTCGATCATCAACTGTGCTTGTTATTCAGTAACATATAAGGGAACTAGACCGTTAAACAAGGAACCACGCTATGTACAGTAAAACTATTTCTACAGTTGATGTACAATAAAAACGAGGGAGCGCAGTGGCTCAGTGGTAGAGTGCTTGACTCGAGACCGAAGGGCCGCGGGTTCGAGCCTCACCGGCGTCACTGCGTTGTTGTCCTTGAGCAAGACACATTTATCCTAGCTTAGTACTGGTTCAACCCAGGAAGATCCGTCCCTATATAACTGAAAGATTGTTGATGGGACGTAAAGAATCAAATCAAACAAAACAAACAAACAATAAAAACGACCATCTTGCAAAGTGGTCTATTTTTGTCAGATATTTGATGTCTTCTTTCGCTTATATAATCCCTCCCCCCCCCCTAGACCCAAGAAGCCCTTTACATATGTTATATATTTGTATAGCGACATTTAATTGTCCAAAGGGCATCTTGGGTCTAGGGGGGGGTGGGGAAGCATCTATAAACAAACTGAAAGACGCCAGTTTCATATTTTCAATGACAAACGTCACAATTCTTAGTATATTTCGTGCGCATGCGCAGAAGGAATACCGCAAATTTTTGGAAATGAAGGGCACTTATATCCTTAATATTTTAGAATTTTTACTTTTTGAAAATCTGCAAAGGATTTACTAAAACTCTCGTCTAAACGGCACCCAGTCTAAAGACGTAAAATGAGGGGTGGGAGTAGAAGGCGCAAGTTTTCACGGCTTTGTAAATGATGAATCGCTTTGAAACCTATTTTGATGCTTTCTATGCATATTTTACTACCGAAACAGTCCAATTTTAAAAACATAGGGGCAATTTGAAAATTTAGGTTTTGTAATCATGTCAACTAGGGAAAATATACGCCTTATCGCTAGAGCTCCCTTGACTGACTCTGTAAACTCTGTAACAGAAACGAACATATTGACTCGTTACAATACCACCCATAGATTTAGTCAATATCGGGCAGGGGGATCTGTGTCACACTGATACATATCTAATAGTTGACTACATTGTCCTGTCTAGTTAAAGTCGTACTCTTCATTCAGACATCTGCTTCCAACAGTACCAAAGGATCAGAATGTAAAATGATATACATGTATTAGCATACATCATAAGATTGTGGTACTATCGCATTGTCGAGGAGCGAAGGACCAGGCGAGCCTACGCAACATGCGCAGACTCGCCAAAGCCTTCGTGGCTCCTATACACAAGATGTATGTATACATGAATACTCAGACCAAATTTTAAACCCCTAACCTCGCTAGATGTGTCAGCATTGGCATTTATTGGAGGTTTTTGCGCATATGCGATAAGTAACAAAATCTCATATACTGGTCCATAGGGTGATAATCACTATATCGATATACGGAGAGAAAATTGAGTAGTACGGTATATAAACGCGGGCGATTCTGTCATTCTATATATCATGATATTGAGTCCAAATCTTGATCTGTCTGAAAATGAATCCATGCAGATTATATTGATAACAACAGATGACAATCTCTCAGCAAGTGTGACATGGAAGATTAAACTCGCTCTGAACAGGTCTTAATCTTAAGCGTTGATATTGAGGCAGTTTTCATTGTGCTAATATTTGTATTGACCATGTAACATTACTATTTTTGTGGGAGATTGTTCTCGTAAGAAAGGAGATGTAGTCTCTAGTGTATTCACACCGGATATGCGACAATCGAAAACGCTCTTAACAATCGACGACCACGGATCAAATATTGCTCGAAACGCTGTTTTCGATTGTCATTTGTCGCCAGTCGGGCGACAAACGACAAATGACAAAGGAAAACTCTGTTTCTAGCGATTTATGGTCTACTTTCGTTGATAGTATTAACGTTTTCTATTGCCGCCTATCCGGTGTGGTATTGTCACCCATCTTGGGCCTTTTTTATCACACTTAAGCTATAACGTGACAGAACAAAAAAGTGACTTCTTGGACCATTGAACATCCAGATTAGCCTGTGGTTAGCCAATGGCTCCAGGTTTCTACGTGTCAGATCAGCCTGTTCGAAAGACCAAACATTCGTTGATTGTTGTACATTCTGGCCCTAATTAATATTTTCATACATTAGCCACACACATGTCAGAACAATAACTGTTTTTGTTGTATTCGATGATTCGGGCAACAATGATAACCTCCGCCCATTTTGGTCAACCCCGTTGTTATCCATGATAACTTATTAAATCTAAAATTTTAGAATTCCTAATTTCAGTCGAAACTCGTAAATTCGAAGCTCTATGGCAGGCCCTATGGACTAGAGGTTTTATTTCGAAGTAGCGAAAAATCGAAATACGAGGGAGGTAGACATAAAAAATATACGTATAACCCCATAATGATTTTATAAGGAGTATTTCGAAAAATAGAAATTCGAAATTTTCGAGATTTTACTGTATACAGGGATGATTGTTACCTGTGAGCTAGCTTTTCTCTCAACACGGCTAAATTATATTATTATTAATATTTTAATATATACTTTTATTACCGGCTAGACATCAATTTACAGGATCTTCTTTTGTTGCGAAATATTTAGACAACTGTTACACCGCTATGAAAAAATCGCGTGTCTGTCATATGCGCGGTTTGTAGTTTCAAAAGTAATAAAATTGTTGTTCTACATGCAAGGATGTCATTGTATTCATGTATAATTGGAGCCTCCTCGACTCGAGATGGCTGGCTATAGTGGCTGGGTCTCGTCGCGAGAAAACCTGTCGACAAGGTACTGTTCAAACCAACCTGCTCAGCTGCAGGGACTAGCCAGAATAGTGATTGTTTATGTAGCAAGTTAAGATATCAGGCTTTGCAGTGAGGAAATAACAATGCCAATGGCTCAGAGCGTATAGGCTGCCATGGGCCTTTGTTGTTTCATTGCAACAAAATAAGGGTTTTCTAGCGACGATGCCCGTGTCAGAGTACATGGATATAGAATGAGCTTTTTCTATCCTTATGAATTGGACAAGTCAATTTCCAATTTTAGGGCTGTTACCAAGCCAGCATCCAATCTCTTTGTTACTGTTATGTTATTTTACTTCTTGGCCAATCACCGTTTGTATACTAGAGACTCCTAAAGGAGTACTATGGCAAGCAGTGAAGACCCAGATGAAATGCTGCATAACGCGGTATTTCAGCAATGTCTGCACGGTTCGCTCAGATAAAAACAATCTTCATACACAGAAGTACATGTACATCATAATTTGGGAATTCTAACCTTTGACCCCTTGATATGTATAATGAGCCATACCAGGTAAATCGTATCAAAGTAGATGGAAGAACTCATTAGTATATAAAAGCTCAATCATGATAAGAACGAAAGCTTGAGGTTCCTGAATTGAAAACTCTAATTGTCCTGTGAACTTTTAGCAAATGATAGTCGATAGCCGTGTTAACATCTATCGTATGCTAATAATGCACGAGATTGCAGTACTTACCGTATCAACAAGCGGCGAAGGCTCATGCGCAGACTAGCCAAAGACTTCACTGCTCCCATACATTAAGTATGAATGATACATGTATTAAATACTTAAACCAATATTTAGACCTCTAGCCCCAGGGGATACGCCTGTATGTTCGTTTAAAGAAGGCGCATGTGCCCCGGATGCGTACCAAAATGCTATATGCTGTCTCATTTAGAGATACAAAAGCACCAACACCCAATGAACGGTAAGACATTCCAGAGTTTCGACAAGCTATTGTATCCAGGAGGATCAATGCTGTTTAAAAAAAGCATCACCGATTCAGCATATTTAGTCATATCAAACTTACTTATTGTTCTTTCTTGCAGTATATGACGTCATTGCTGTGTAGGGTTTTCGGAGACTGACGAAGGTGACAGGGTAAGTTTCAGCTATGCGACGATGGTCTCTCTATCAATTTACTCTTTTATTGACCATTACAGTGAAGTCAACAGAATGTATAGCTTAACTTTGTCTTTGTTGGCGACGGGTTTTGGGCTTTGGCTGATATATTAGCATCCAGTTAAGACCCAGATCTGGATCAAAAAAACATGTAGGCCCAATAGACTTTTCAATCATCCTTTTCACATTCTTTCCGAAAATAGATAGAACATTGTGTAAGCACACACTGATCTGCGTCTGCACTGTTTATCACGTCGCATAAAATGCCATCACGTTTTGGCTTATATATGGGTTAACAAGTCCGTCCACCTCATGAATACGTTCAGGACTCGTTCAAGTTTGCTTCAGGTTCAATTCACAATGGGGCGCGGTTTAACCCTTAAAGCGCTACCGAATTGTGCAGTAGACCTATGGCTGTCTTAAGAAACCTTATACATAATCCTGTAAAGATGAAATCGTCAGTGGACGCCAATACGTATAAACCCTTTTCAGACCAATGGAATTTTCTGCATATAATAAAGTCAGGATTGTCCATTGTATATATTGAGGGGTCAAAGGTTATATATATTTTCCAAATTTGCTTCTCTGAAGATCGATTTTCACTTAGCAAATAGAGCAAACCCTGATGAAACGCCGCATGCGGCGTTTCATCTAGGTCTTCGCTGTTTGCCAAATTACCAGTTTAGGGATATGTCCGTCCGTGCTGTCGACAGCCCATGAGACCGCAGGATATTTTTATCAGATGGACTTACAAACAGGATGGCCATAAGTGTGTCGGATCGCGCCAGGTCGCCTACAGAGCCCGTGCTGTGTCGTGAAGTCTTCAAAAGAATAAAACTAAGCTTTATTGTTATTTTATTGGTACCTTTAATTACAATCAAATCTCAGCTTGAAACATGAATTACGTGAAAATCATACAAAACTCGTCAAAACATAATCCGGCTCTCGCAGCCAATGCCATTATAGCAGGTTCAAAAACATGAAAGCTCTGGTCGTACCCTTTATGTTTTAATATGTGGCCTTCATTTTGTGCCAAAATTTATCGAACTTAGCTTGGATTCTAGAGACAGACAGACAGCGAACTTCTGGCAAACCCAGCTCATGGACATACCCAGCTGCCTAGTTGTGCTTGAAGGGTGTTTTCACAATTAGCGGCTCAGAAATGTTTCATTTGTGCGTCATCCAATTGGAACTGTCGCATTGTCATTGTTAAGAGAGTATAGCCATTGCTGGTTTTCTCATTTCTTCATATAAACATACGTTGTGGGTACTCATTAGAAGCGTCTCGGCGAGACGCTTCTAATGGGTCCCAACACAAATGTTTAAATGGGCAAATAGGAAAGATATTGTCACTTTTTCGCGGGTTGAAAAACTGTCGTTTCAAGGGCGATGATTGATGATAATGGGCGAATGGCACAATTTCCTTCTTTATCAGAACATATAAATCCTATTAGATGGCCCCCACTAATAAAAAGTCAATTAATGTTTTATATTTAGCTCAATACCAGATTTAGCTTGATCGAGAGATTTGCATATCTAGCAAAACGGAGGCAGAAACGGGAGCTGACAAGTAATTGTTGCTAAACTAGAAATTAGATTATCGTTTGAATCTTTGACTCCTCTATACTCTGGAATTTAAGTGATTTGGACCGCTTCAAGCTACACAATAATAGCATATACGAGGGTTAGTCAAAAATAACTGAGCCCTACCTCATAACAATTTTGTTTTGTATTGTAGACAACAAATGTGATTTTGCTCTATAAGCATAACATGTCATAGATGTTTTAATCCTAAAGAAGCACCCTAGTGAAGCTTCCATTATGGTTGCTAGGCAACTGAAGATCGTCAGTCAGATCGATGCGTTCACGATATCAGCCAGCAAGAATATGCAGTATGTCTTTAAAAAGCTTGTGTGCTTGATAGTTTTTGTGAAAGACATATTTGACATTTATTTGAATAACATATATCATATTGTCTTTTCATTTCACTTAGTTCGTTAATGTTTAGGTGAACATTTATTGTATGCGTTGCCTAGCAACAAAAAACGCCAAAATTCCACAAATTTTCAAATACACGTGAATTGTGTTGCCATGGAAACAAAATTGTGCATTTAAATCAAGGAACTTAATACCTCTAAGGGTTGGTTTGTGTATGCAGAACTGTTAAAGCATTATTAAGCTAATATTTTATGTTTTCTATTAAACTTGTGTAAATACGAATGTGGGTGGGGTAAATTATAGGACCTCAGGCATGTCAAAATTTGAAAAATTCTGAAATCAAACTGCCACCGCATCTATAATTTAGGGTCAGTTGGTTTCTGTTAAGTGACACTGAATAGGTACACATTAAAGATATCAGACGACAGTGAATAAAGCCTTGCTTTAACATTACTGTTTCCATAGCAACGCTTAGATTTAGATGCATCACAGCGTGAACGCACCCCTTTGACAGGTCATATTCTGTTGCCTAGCAACGGTTACAAGACCCTCGTAATATCACTTGTAGAAAAATGTAGCGAATACCTACAAATCAAGCAAAGGGATCAGGAAAGAAATGCAATTCGGGGCCGGGAGTATTGGATAACTGAATTATACCCTTTCTCCAAATACACGCAGATTAAACAATCAATTCATTGTGAAGTTCCAACATTATTTGCAGGTATTCTTTACAAATATCTAAATAGAGATAAAGTTGGTTGTAATCATATCAAATGGTCTGAAAATCACTTGCGGATCCAGAAAGTTTTGTCAGAGGGGGTCCAACTTTGCCAACGTTTTTTTAGTTGATAAGTGGAGGGAGGATCCAAGTACCACTTTAAGCAGGCCATCATCGGCCCGCCAGCGAAACGCCATTAAATAGCCTTTCGCTGGCGTTCCGATGATGGCCCAACATTGAATGCTGGCTTTGTAGCTGCGATTTTCAGGAGATCCGGACATGTATTGCTAGAAAATGGTATTTATTTGTGATTTTTCAGGGGGGAGTTCCGGACACCCTGTCCCCCCTCTGGATCCACATATGGATTTCATTGCTCAATACCAAATCTTCTTCTGTTTCTGAAGGTGTTTCTTGCAGCTCTTTATGTGAAGTTTTTTACATGATAATAACGCCAGGTACAAAATGGCAATAAAGACCACATTGTTACAAGATAATTTGAGGAGTTGTGGGTAATGTTCCAAGCAAAGTTCCCTTTTTGAAATCAATTACATCAAGAGGAATGGAAGTCAGCTCATTAAAAGTTTTGGCTAGATTGCACTTTACCGGGCTCAACTAATTTTGATTAGGGTTTTAGGGTCTGTTTGCTTCTAAATTATTTCTTGAAACGTTTGACATGGTTGGCTGTTATAACCTGAATAAGATTGAGGGGATATGGGGGCTTATGCCATCATTTATCATATGCTACATGAACAGACTGTACCATGGTGCCCGGTAAAGTTCAAGTGTCCCAAAGTTTCACTTGTATAGAAACAACTTAAGAAATCATCAATGCGATTGAGGACTTTGGCAATATATTTCAGAACTTCAAAAAGTGTCAATCGACCTCTTTTTTGAGAATTGAATTGTAAAGCAGAGTAAGATTTTTTGGACCTATTGTATTGTCTACAATTTATCAAACGTGTACTCCTACCACAGTTTACAAATTCCATCCCTCACTAATAATCTTTAGGACCAGCACAGTGGACAATTATTGTACAAGCATTGTATTACATGTGCACCACTACATCGTTATTTATATGTTTATGTCTAGTTTTTGCTCATACACAGCCAATATACGCCTATACGATATGTACTGATGTGACTGATAAACAATAGTTTGATTTTGAGTCTTCAATGAATGTGAATTTGCCACAAGCAAAGATATCTACCTTTGGCACTTCAATAATTGGTTTAAACTTTATTTTATTTGTATAATATATGACAAGTATACAAGCAACACAGAATGCGATTACAATACAACCACTATACAAATGGGATTCAGAAGAAAGTCAAATGACTTATTTGAATCTGTATTCCAAAATACTTCAATACTTGTGAAGACGGGGGTTTCAATGCATAAAATTACACGTGTACAACTATTTAAAATGAAACTGCAAAGAAACAATCTGTTGCAAGCTATATAAAGCCCCATGTACAACAGAAACATCTGGTTCCCTGCTATACGTACGAAGCATTGTTTAAATGATGTAGAAAGTCCCAGCCTCCACCACAAATCAAGAGTAAATCAATGAGCACAGCTTGGCTAATCCAATTGTGGACCACAATAATATTACGTACTAGCGGTGGATATATTGACATCATGTGGCTAATGTCCAATATATCCTGCTTGTCAAAGCACCGTTAATGACATCCAATCATGTCATAGAGTTAGTTGGACTTCTGACATGCAAAAACGCAGCTTGTTTCCTTTCCCTAATTAACAAATGCCAGTTCATATCAAAGTTGTACTTTCGCATAGGCATTACGTCAACCTTGAAATGCGCATGCGCAGCTATCTAGTGGATCTAATATCTAGTATTTTGTTTTGATCTTGATATATTTTCATACTTGTGTATGCAAACATTGAAATCTCTTGCGAGTCTGCACGAAAGTGCAGACTCGCAAGAGTCTTCGCTGTTCGCATAAGCTATAAGTATCATTTTAAATTGAGTTGGCTCAAATGCCTTATTTTTTCTAACATTACGATGTGTCCGTTGCTAATGTAGGCTTTTCTTCCTCAGGCCATTAATTTTATTGATCCTCGTGTAAAAAAGAAATAATACGTTGTCACCATCATATTGTACAATTCACCTCCTCTAGGTGAGTAAACACATCAGGCGAAGACCTACGTTTCTTAGTCTGACCAATCCACGCTTGTTCTCTCTGCCGTTTCTATCTATAAATAGCCACCAATGCATTCATACTTCCTCTAAGTCAGTATACTTCTTTCAGTGGTCACTTCTTGAGATGACCAATCATTCTTGGTTTAGCTTAACCATTAGACTCATCTCTTTATTGTATTACTGTAACACAGTTAGGAAACTTCATAAACAAAACCGAGGTTCTGAATTAGAAATCTAATGAGGGCCTTTCCGGTTCTGTTTATGGATGCTTAAAAATCGCCCAAAACAGAAACTTCTATGTCCTCCAATCGGTGATTTTATGGTGTAAAATAGCGAAAAGGGAGAATGCAGTGCTCCGCTCTGGTCTTTTAACTTCGAATCTAAGCTGATGCGAGCTTCAAATTGTGTTGGGTTTTGTCAGATTTCCTTTTGTCGTGAGGTACATGAAGGTTGTTTACATCACGATAAAAACGATTCAGATAAAGCCATACATAATTTGCAGCTCTTTTCAGCTTGAGTTGGATGTTGGAAGACCATAGCGGAGCATTACGCATTTGATTAACCTTTTGAAGGCTCTAAACGTAGTTGTCAAACTTCTCAATTAATGGCTTGTTCTGTTGTCTCTCAGACATTCAATTACGTATTGAGTTTTCTTCCAATTGGTTTAGAAACGGAATTCGGATAGGAACATTTTCCTACCTCTTTAAACAATATTCTGGTAATATGCTCAAGATTTCCATTTTGTACCAACTATTAAAAGATTAACAATGGCGTTACTGCCTAAAAACCAAATACATATCACCCTCTAGGAACCGAAGAAATAAAGTCACTAATCATTGGAAAGTGAAGTGGGTTGGTGCCTGCTGGTTGACTTTGGCTGGCCCCCTCCCGTGGCTCAACTTGAGGTTATATTTTTGGAGCTTTATCATCACGTCGAAATATGTCTTTTATAATAAGAAGTGGCGTACTAATGATTTTGTATTTCACTTTTTGATTGCCTGTTTGTTAACGACCTTGTTAGAGATTTCCCTTCTTATTAAAATTTCAATATGCTTTCGACTGTAGCATCTATTTAACTCAGCATCGTAGAGACCAGTTGTCATAGCACTCTGGATTCATGCATATATCGTTCTCCAGGGAAATTCATCTGCAAAGTGAAAATGTTATACTCTCACTATTGTGTCACGTTAAGGATTTAAAGCTCACAGCCAAATTCTGAGAATTTTTCTACCCCACTTCAAAATTGGAATGAGTCTTGAAACGAGTAAATTAAAATTGACCAAGTTCAGAGAGCAGAAAAAAATAGACCTAAGAATTACATCTAAAGCAAATGCACATATTCATACCAGCATTAAGCGCATTCAAAGTTTCACAACTGTAGAATGGACTTCGTACACAAGGTCCATCCGTCTTTAAACGTTGATAGTATTGAAAAAGTGAGCGAGTATGATCAGGAAATACCACAATCACACAGTGACACCGTGAGGAATGAGCCACAGACTAGTAACAGTCTCAAGACAACAGGGAGAAAATTAAAGTAAACCATCCAGCTCTCTCTCTCTCTCTCTCTCTCTCTCTCTCTCTCTCTTCGTCGTCAAGGTGATTGCAAAACTAGAAAGAACGTTACGCGTAATTTTACAGTGAATGCGGCGGCTCTGTAGAGCAATATTATGGTTCAACACGGCTCATCAACGCTACATAGAAAAGTTAGTAAACTACATGTATAAATCTTACCATAAAATAACTAGTAGTTTACCTATATATTTAAAGCTACAATGAGGAGCGAATTCGGTCCTTTTTATCGAAATACAGCATCCGTGTGCTTATTATGATTATGACAAAGGACATGTCTCCAATGTCCAGAATTATTGCTTTAAAGTGCTTCATGTCCAGCGAGTGACAAAAAATACATTAACGGACAACGTCTCACGCACTTTGCTTTTAATCAGACAAGATTTATTTGGTTTCTTTTCCCCAAATGGGAAAGAAAAATGTCATTTTTCTAAAAGTCACAGTATGTTGTCTTTCTTTTCCTACGAGCTATAATGAGTATTGATTCCAAGCTTATAAGCAAATGTTTGCGAAATGGTACAGTCTAGCATCAGCGCCCAGAAATGACTCTGATCAGTCGATGCATTTATATACATGTATGAAAGTAAGAAAGAGGGCAAAGATCGATACAATCAAGCACCTCACCTGACCCAGGATACCAATGGGAGAGTGACAACTTCACAATTAGACATCACAAACGAGAGCAAAGAGGTCAGCCGTGACATGAGATTTCCAACAATAAGGTATGTGCGACCAGAAAAGGCTCAGACGCGCAGTCTGATCAGAGCCTTTGCTAGTCGCTTGAATATTCTAGGACTGTTACGCTACTGACCGAACATCAATTTGAGTTTCTGAGCTTAAAGGGAGGCTGCACAAGCTCATCTGAGTCTATACTTGTCAAAATGCCACACTGTTGGAAATCACATGTGGCTCATATATATTTATACAAAGACAAATATATCTTTATACTATAAGACGATAGGCACATGAAAGTTTGGTACGTATCGCATATGCTCAAAAACCTCATTTGAACACCCGTATTGACGTATCTAGTGGGGCTAGAGGTCTGAATTTGAGCCGCCACATGTGAGTTCCAACAATGTGGTATTTTGACAAGTGTAGACTCATACGAGCCTATGCAGCCTCCTTTTAAGCTTAGAAACTCCAAATGATGTTCGGTTAGTAGCTTAACAGCGTATACTATTCAAGCGACTAGCAAAGGCTCTGACCAGACTGCGCGTATGCGCAGGCTGATCCGTGAGTCTTTGCTGGTCGCACATACCACACTGTTGGGTATCTCATGTCGCATGTCGCGGCTCATTTTAATCCGAGTCCTCAACTTTATTCTTACTTTATTCTATTTATTTTATTTCATATACACTATTTAATGAGGGTAAAACACATTTAGCTAATATAAAACTATTCTACCATGTGGCCCTCAGTAACAAACGCAACATATATACATAGAAATACATTCACATGACATATCTAAAATGATAAAACGTATACTACTATAGCACAGTCATTCATGAAATAATCAGCATGCGCATAGAGGAGTGCCAAGCTTCTAAACTTAAGCGACAGAGAATCACTGCTCAGTCGCCCAGCAATGAACCAAAATCATTAAATGTTTTTGTGTTTGTTTTTGTGTTAATCTGCTAAAAGATTACTATCATGGAGTTTTTGCTTTTTATTCAGCTCTGGGGAAAGCGCTTTAATAGAGAAATCCTTCTTAAAATGAGACATGAATATTAGTTATTACCTGTATTATGTTGAAAACTGAGACCTTCAAGAAATTGAAATTAGCCACCGATTTTTGTTGTTGTTGTTGTTGTTTACTACACTCGCACATTTTAAGCGGATTCAGCGTATCACGATTCATTTATTAACTCCAATGTTGGACCAAAATCCGGGTTCTTGAATTTCAATAGAAAAGATGTACTTCGACCTAGAATGAAGCCGGAACCAACACTTGGCCAATCGTATTGCAGTGATATAGACTCCAGGGCCTTAGCAAATGGGAAATGGGCATTTAAACAGTAAGTGTTTGTTAATTTTAGTGCCATCCCTATTGCAAGAGCCAGCCATTTCTGACTTATGAGAAACCTCAATTTGTCACATCTACTTTCCAAATCACATCCTTATGCCAGGCACCAAGCAGGCTTGGAATTAGTAACCATTCATTTAACTAGCTGGCGGCTGACCAACCGACCATAACAGAACGGACCCCACTGCCGCCGACACTGGGATTCGAAGCTTCGCCTCCCGCTCCCGAAGCGGATGCCTTAACCACTAGGCTATCGGGACCGGTTTGGACATGTTTTAACAACCAATGTCTGGATAAACCTGCATGAAATCGAAGGGATGGCTACGATCTTCATTGTCCAGCATTATAACGGTGACCTTCTAATAAATCTGACAATATGAAATGCTGACAGCACCATTGATTCGACGATTACAAAGATATAACAAAAAAAAGTAATCTTGAGTTTGTAGTACCAAAGCGTCCAATCAGATTCTATCTCATGGTCGATAAAAGGATAAAGAATAACGATGGCCTACAAGAAAAACCTTCCATCCAAATCGCTTAGTGCTTTGTAAATTATTATGGCAGCTGAGATGCCACCCCTTTGGTGAAAGCTTACATTCACTTTTTGGCCAACATAACTACAGCGATAAATTTTAAACATTTCTACCTGGTATTGCTGTAGTTATTCTTCGAATCAATACACTCGAACAGTACATAGCTTAGTTACCACCAAATACAGTAGCAGTTTAGCTTCCACTAAATATGGTGTAAATTTACATTTTTACAGTGCATTCTTGTGCAGTCCATTTAGCCATTAGATCTATTTACACGTATATAATTTGATATCTCTTTTACAATTATACATACGGATGTCACTACAACAAGACGATCGCACGAAGTGACGTTTATCTTCGAAGTTTCATATACGGGGCTATATAGCTATATCCTAAATGTATATCTTGTGGGAACTAGCTACTGTCTACATAAGGGCCAGCTGTTTGTCGAAATTCCCAAGTTTCTAGTTATTGGCCATGCATTATATATCCGTAAATGTGTAGACCCAGATCAGGAAATAGTGAAGACCCAGATGAGATGCCACAGAACGTGGCATCTCATCTAGGTCTTAACTATTTAGTACGCCCTATTTTGGAAATTATAACCATATATGTGTTAATGGGAAGTCATTATCCGAGTTTATATATGTACTTCTATGAAGCTTGTTGGCTGACCTCTGCAGCGTCTTATGATTAATGTGATTTTCCTATGTGACATCCTCATAGGGGTAATTAGTCTAAGATTAACTCCTCCATTAATTCCACCAGAACGCCTATATTTGACCTGAATAAGCACAGACTTGGTAAAAAGGTAGTTGCGAGCCTTGTCGACTAGTATGATCATGTTTTGTCCATTTACAACCACGCACCTAGCAATTTAGCAATGCTCCCATGAAACATCTCAAGATAAGCTGCCAGAAGCATAAAATAGACAGTCTATTATTGCTATCCTGGTGCATGAAAAACTACATGAAAAGTTATTCATTTCTACATGCACATTTCTTTGAATAAATGAAAGTGGTTGAGAATTCGTTTAAAAAAGCTTATGGTGAAAAACTCATTTACTGAAAAGACATGTTGTAGGTACACATTGGAATTGCCTCATAGGGGCAATTCCAATGTGTACATACAATATATGTTACTGAAAATAAGGAAGAAAACAATTTGGAAATTTGCTTTTTCCAAGTATCATGCCCATTGTCTTTACCTCTTTTAAACATCCCAATCTGCCAATCAATATCATACTGCAAATTGTTTATATTTGCATGGCAGCTATATCTTCAAATTCGAGTTCATGAACTACCTCTTTGCTAACCTGCTAGTTTCGTGGTTGTAAGGCAATTAAGATGGGTGTAACACCTCTGGTACGAGTGTTTCAAATAGGCCAGCTTTTGAGACTTTGGATTTTTTCGGATCGGTTAGCCAGAGCCACATGGAATATTGATGAAGGCTCGGATCAAAAGTAGACCTCTTGTTCCACTGGTTAGCCGTGTATGCTTTGTTAAATAGCATATTTGCGCATAAGCTAGAAGTACCACAGTCTTATTGGCCGGCCCAAATAGTCCTTGCGTCGTGCACCAGGCCCCTAGATTATAAAACTATTTTTTAAACTCCACTAAACTGTTAAATAGCATATTTGCGCATAAGCTAGAAGTACCACAGTCTTATTGGCTGGCCCAAATAGTCCTTGCGTCGTGCACCAGGCCCCTAGATTATAAAACTATTTTTTAAACTCCACTAAACTGTTAAATAGCATATTTGCGCATAAGCTAGAAGTACCACAGTCTTATTGGCTGGCCCAAATAGTCCTTGCGTCGTGCACCAGGCCCCTAGATTATAAAACTATTTTTAAACTCCACTAAACTGTTAAATAGCATATTTGCGCATAAGCTAGAAGTACCACAGTCTTATTGGCTGGCCCAAATAGTCCTTGCGTCGTGCACCAGGCCCCTAGATTATAAAACTATTTTTTAAACTCCACTAAACTGTTAAATAGCATATTTGCGCATAAGCTAGAAGTACCACAGTCTTATTGGCTGGCCCAAATAGTCCTTGCGTCGTGCACCAGGCCCCTAGATTATAAAACTATTTTTTTAAACTCCACTAAACTGTTAAATAGCATATTTGCGCATAAGCTAGAAGTACCACAGTCTTATTGGCTGGCCCAAATAGTCCTTGCGTCGTGCACCAGGCCCCTAGATTATAAAACTATTTTTAAACTCCACTAAACTGTTAAATAGCATATTTGCGCATAAGCTAGAAGTACCACAGTCTTATTGGCCGGCCCAAATAGTCCTTGCGTCGTGCACCAGGCCCCTAGATTATAAAACTATTTTTTAACTCCACTAAGCTGAGCATGCAATTGCAACTGCTCATAAAAACTAAAATGCTGAAAAATAAAGATGTTCCTTGCTTTAAAACCCTCAAATATTGTATTTATTTTGCTAATAGATTTAACATATATGAGCATGGTAAATATCATGCTCATTTGAGTTAAGCTTGAAATAGTTTTATAACTTTTATGTCCTACCCACGCGAACAAAACCTTTTCATGACAAATCTAAAATACTCGATAATTGACCACAAAAATGCACCACAACACGGACCGCAGAACGCGGTGTCTGATCAGGGTTCCACTGTTTGCTTACGGAATGTTCTATCTAAATTTTATCAAAAATGAAACATTCCATCCAACAAACCTTAAATGTAAATGGACTGGTCCAATTTATATGGGTGGGCAATTCAATTTGGCATAAATGTGTTAAATATATGCTCAGAGGCAGTTCGCTTTTCTTGTGAGAGTAGCAATAATAAAATGATGAGACTGTCCATTTAATATGATTGTCCCACTCCAATTAATCTAGGTTTAATTAGGACGTCGAGCCGTGTTTGATCGATGAAAAAACGATTATTACTTGGCCTTAATTAAACCGATATTCCAGGGAAAATCTTATAAAAGGACACTTGGGCCAGACTGTGCGCTTTTCTTTTTGTTCTTACGGAAAGACGAGTCTAAAACATGCCTTACTATGTTGCACGACCCCAAGACAATGAAAAGTAATTTTGATGACAGGGAAATGTCACGATTATAGACTGCACATCAACCCATGGCACCACGAGGAAGATACAGAAAACAGACAGCCACAACACAATTCAAGTTAAGCTATTAAACCAGATCTCTCTCTCTCTCTCTCTCTCTCTCTCTCTCTCTCTCTCTCTCTCTCTCTCTCTCTCTCTCTCTCTCTCTCTCTCTCTCTCTCTCTCTCTCTCTCTCTCTCTTAGCAGTATAGTTGCTAAAGTAGAAAAAGCAACAAGAACCACACCACAAAAACACAGACACATGCACACACGTAGAGTGAGAGAGAGAGAGAGAGAGAGAGAGAACGCACGCACATACACATTAGAGGCTTTATTTCGAAGTATCCAAAGATCGAATTATAGGGAGGTAGACATAAAAGTATATACACCCAAAAATGATTATTATCAGTATTTTCCTATCAAAAATATGTTTGGTGCCTAAAAGAAACGTCTAAAACATAAGTTTAATAGACAATTATTAAAAAAAAGTTCATAAATAGGTCCTCTTATCTGAATCCAATGTGTCCGAAATGTATTTGGAATTAGAAAGGGAGTTTCTTTTTACTGTAGTTCCATCATTTATCAATTAGTTCCAGCTGAAATATAGTTCACTGATGTTATGTCGCAGACAGTCGTGGAATGAATTAATTTTGAAATATCTAGTCTGGGCAATCTTATCTTCTTACCAAAACTAATAAAGTGCATAAATACTGAAACTGATCAAGTATGCATGTACTTTAAGGATAATATTCAAAACGAAAACATTGCTATTCACAGAACACCAAATAAATTGGGTTTCGATGCGAGAAAACAACTGATTTTGTTGCATGCAAAAAACAAAGGCACAAACCAGCCTGTTATAAAATCACTAGTTTCAGTATTTCATGTCAAAACAAATGTCGTGGTTGCTTCACGCTTAGCCCACCACCAGAGCTTTCGCTGCTAACATACACAAAGCATGCGCGGATCCAGAGGGGGGGCAGGGGGTCTGTAACCCCCACCCCCTGAAAAACCACACAAATATAGGGTTTTCTAGCAATACTTGTCCGGGTCCCCTGAAAAATCACAAAGCTCCTAAGCCAGCATTCCAATTAAAGTCACATCGGCACGCCATTTAAATGGCGTTTCGCTGGCGGGCCGAAGATGGCCTCATCAACGAAAAAAAATTATCAAAGTTGGACTCCTCTGACAAAACTTTCTGGATTCGCGCATGCAAAGTGACTTCTAGCTTCATTGGATATATCAGAATGGGCGTTGTAATATTTTTTTGCTGTCTCATTTTTTGTGTGTTTAAAATCCCATCATATGGAGATGAGGTCGCCTATTGAAGCCTACTGCACCAGACTGGAGTAACAGAGGATCGAGCATGCGATTAATGGTTTCCAGGATGGTTTAGCCACTCCCACTGGCTTTTTATCATCCAGCATGGGGACCCAAAACCAGCAGTATTGTAGGAACCTAGCGCAACAGTTAACGAACCGTACTTATTCCCGTTTGTACTCGGGCTGTCGCAAGTCCAATGTCCTGATTATAATGGATAGAACCACACAGAGGCCCTTAAGTTGTATTTCACATTCATTAATAAAAGAATATAGAGATGCTATAATCCCGGAGGTAGTTTATAAAAGGTTATTTAATTTAAGTATAACTAGAGCTGGAAGGGCTAATGATCTGACGGATAGATATGACAGAATATTTATTCATGTATGTACCAGATGGACTTATCCATCAACGATTCGTGAGAAAACTAAAAACTACAATAGGACCCATAGCACAGATGAAATGCCGCATCTAAAGAATGTATTTAGGGTCAAAACTCTGAGAAGCAAACTTTTTCGATTGCAAATTGCAATCGAAAATGCTGCTTCAACCTGTCTGCCTACACTCGCAACAGTTACCGCTTGTCGCATGTTGGGTTGTGTATACATGTACATATATGTACATTTGAGTCGCGACATGAGATTTCCAACAATGTGGTATGTGCGACCAGCAACGGCTCAGACCAGCCTGCGCATACACGCAGTCTGATCAGAGCCTTTGCTTGTCGCTTGAATGTTATATGAATGTTAAGCTACTGACCGAACATCATTTGAAGTTTCTAAGCTTAAAAGGAGGCTGCGCATGCTCGTCTGAGTCTACACTTGTCAAAATACCACATTGTTGGAAATCACATGTCGCGGCTCATTTGAACCGCTACATGTACATGTCCTACTACCGTATGGAGGAGTCCAGTGGCTGCTTCGGATTCAAGGGTCCCTGCCTGGTTCGACCTCACCGGAGGTACAGTGTTGCGTCCTTGAGCAAGAAATTTATCTAGTTTTAGTACTGGTTCAACCAAGAAAAAATGTCCCGATATGACTGAAAATTGTTGATTGGGGCGTAACAGCTTGCTAAGCACAAGATAAAAGATGTATCTAGATTCTATAGTTGTCTCCCTTGAATTGTCACAGGCAATGCGTACAACAAAGGCGCAGAAAAGCCTTTGATATTCGCTTTCTGATTTTCTGATAAGCAGTTTGACTCTTCTTGCTACACGCAAGCTTTCACCTTTCTAGCTAGTCTCTGTAGCTGAGCAGGCCGGTTGAATCTCACATTGTCGGAAACCCTGAAGACAGGTTTTCTCGCGTCGAGGCCAAATTAGTTTGTCATGACAATGCTCATGAGGTATACACAGGTTTTCTCATAACCTATATATAGCCAAAAATGTGGTCAGTTTATAAAAAAAAAGATCGGACAGATCTAAAAGCGGGTTATTGTTTTGCTTTATTGCCTGATCACAACTGTTGATGGATTGGTCTAACTACAATAACAACGTGTTACATGTTTTACATGCCTACAGGACAATTAACGACATAATCATTAGCCCATAAATGATATACTCGTCCATAAAACAGAATTGTGAGAAACGCTGCATACGCATGAATGAAACAAGCACAGTATATCACTAGAAAAACAGTCTGGTCCATGTATATCATGTGCATGGCATAACTTTGCCTGCTGGGTAATTGTTCATGCTTTTTTTGTATTCCAATATTAACTTCATCCAAACTTCTTTTCAAAAAGTAATAAACGCGTGCATAACATAAATAGACATAACACATGAGAACAGTGCACTATGGCATTCGATTTTTTTTCTTTAACGTTGTAATACAACGAACTTCTGATATTTTTATTGTACAACGCCCTTGTAGTTTTCTTCTTCAGGTATCTTCGTTTCAAATTAACCTCTAAAATGGAAGAAATTTCCCAAAAACATTAATAAGACTTATTTATGAATAAGTAAAACCAAAAATCCTAAACTGTCGCTAGTCCATTCATGGTTCGATCCCTCACGGAAGTTCGTTGATTCCTTGCAGTACTGGGTGTAAACTGTTAAAACCAACTCGAAGGAATTGCCTTTGTGTGGTCTTAATCAAAGTATAAGTGAATTAGAAGCCAGCGATGAGAATCATAACCCATGTCCTGCTGAACCCGAATTTATCCACCTTTGAAAAATAGTGTAGATCCAGATCAGCTGGCTTCATAAGCCAGCTGATCAGGATCCACACTGTTTTCACTCTAATTGAACGACAAGCCTGGAATGTTGCAAGTAAGCAATTTTTTTTAGGAAAAATGGGAGGAGTGTAGTGCATAAAATATATTTTCAGTTTGACAAAGGTTAAAACTGTAAAAAAAAAAACATTGCATTGTATCCTACAGGGAATGCACATCAAGATGCAAGGCAATCAAAATCCAATTAAGAATGAAAAATATGTGATTGTTTGAAACTCTGCACGTGAATGATGTGAACTTCATGGACCTATTATCAACTGAGAAAATAATGGGTTTATCTGCTGGATTTCAAAATTGTGCATAGTGACAAGTGCACACGCAACGAGAAATAATATCCACTGTCAAGCAGATTCACAAATGCGCCGCGATACGAGATTTCCAACAATGTGGTATGAGCGACCAGCAGAGCCTCGGATCAGCCTTTGCTAGTCGCTTGAACATTCTATGACTGTTAATAAAGCTACTGACTGAACACCATCTGGAGTTTCTAAGCTTAGAAGGAGGCTACACTAGCTCATCTAAGTCTACACTTGTCAAAATGCCACATTGTTGGAGATCACGTGTCGTGGCTCAAATGGTAATCAGTGGAGGTGAAAGATCATTCAGTATTTGCATATGACGTAGCTGGGCTATAGTCAGTCTAAGCTCTTAAACATTGGACATAATGTAAACAAAGAACTAGGATTTTTTTTTATTAATTTTTATTTATTTATCTATTTATTTATTTTTTGTTTGGGCGGGGGGGGGGGTGTAGTGCATGAAGCAAAAATGTCGACAATTAACAATAAAACAAGCATGGCATAAAAGAAGACGTAATAACAAAGAAATGTGACACACCAAACGCTATAACAAACATTATGGTAGCCATTGCTACAGGTAAGAGAAGAATGCCAGACTATCCAAGGACATAAATGAAGCAAATGAAGCAAACATAGACAGAATAACAGAGAATAGAGTGTGTGTCATAGTTATCAAGGACATAAACATTAAGTGACGGTAGATGGAATTACAAAGGGGAATGTATCATAGAAATGGTAGGAAAAATTTAAACATAAATAAACAGAAGAACATATGGGATGGCCACGTCAATCAACTAAGTGCACCAAATGTAGACAGAATAACAGACGGACTGACAGCACAGAAAATATAAAGCAAATGTAGATGAAATGTCACATGGGGAAATCACATAAAAACATTGAAAAAAACACACAGGGAAAGAAGATGGTTTATGGATTGGAATATCACACCAATCTATGGCATAAGCGTAAATAAGATTAAATTACAGAGAGGGGTGTCACGCCAAACAATTTGGTAACATAAACTGAAGGTAGACAGAAGCTTAAGAACGTTGGGGAATATAACATCATACAATGAAGCAAACATCAAGCAAAAGTAGATAGAATAATAGAAGGCATTGCCATGCCGTTGTAGACAGAATATAACAGATAGGACAATCAAACAAATAAAGGACATGCACATTAAGCAACGGTAGGTGGAAAAACCGAAGTAAATGTCTCACCAAGCTATGAATAACATGAAGTAAATGTTGATGGAATACCTACGAAATGGTCACACCAAGAATCATTGAAATTAATTTAAAGCAAAAGTAAATGGATGAACTGAGGGGTATATCACACTAAGCAAATCAAGCTAGGCAAGTGTATAGGGAATATAATCAGGAGGAGGCGGCGGTGTCACCCCAGGCATTGGGGTAAACCTGAGCTAAATGTACATAGAGGATCTTACATGAGTGCTCATGTTTTATTGAATTTATTAAACGAGTTGGGGAAAAGAGATAAAATGCGAGGCTTGCCGAGCATTTTATCTCTTTTTCGCAACGAGTTTAATAAATTCAATAATACAAGAGCACGAATGTTAGATTCTATTTATCATATGACAAATACCTTTGGAATCTGATTTCTGGCTTAAAAACGTTATAATTTTGTCATTATGTACGCAACGTTGTTATGGACGTCATGCCGTTTCCCGTAAATCTATAAACCACTAGTGGTTTGTCGATTTTATTGCATGGCGTTATTTTACTCCCAGACGCGCGACGTCATATGATAAATGAAATTACACCAAGCGACGACACAACATGAAGCAAATGTAGATGGTATAACAGAAGTGAATGACACGTCATACAACACCAAGTTCATAAAGCAAATGGAGATGGAATAATAGAGGGCCATTTCACACCAAGCAACGAATCACAAATTTCAGCAAAGAGAAAGCTAACAGAGGTGAACAATCACATCAAACAATCAAACAAAGTAAAGAAATAATAAACTATTGAATAAGAGAGAGGAATATCACACCAAGCAACCACACAATCATAAAGCAAAGGTAGATGGAATACCAGAGGATCATGTCAAATCAATCAATGGAACAAAGAGGAAGCATGAGGGAAACTAACAGAGAGGAATTTCATTCAAAACGAAAAAACAAACATGAATCAAATGTAGGTGGAACAGCAGAGGGGAATGTCACACCAAACAATGAAACATACATGAATCAAATGTACACGCAATAGCAGAGGCAAACATCACATCAAGCAATGAAGCGGGCATAGAGGTAAGATAGATGGAAGAACATATATAATATCTATAAGTAGTTATGGTGTGTCTTTTAACACACATTAAAATTACAATTTGATTATTTTTATTTACCGACCAATTTCCTGTAACTCGAACATCTGGTAACTCCAATCGGAAACTCTGACCCCGTAGAATTTGATTTGGAGCAACTGTACAAAGAAGCTTGTGTATTTGTCTTTTCTTAAGACCTATTTCGCATTTCAGATAACACAATGAGTTTTTCGCTTTATTTTCTCAATGAATTCGTCTGAAGTTTGAGAACATGATTATTAATCGTTTTGTTTATCGTTCCAATCTCATCAAGCCCGTAAAAGCTAGCCATTACAAGCTAATTACATAAATGTATTTCTATAGATGGCCAGCAATTCCATAAATAAACCCTCCCAGGAAATGGCAATTCCTGTTACTTTCCTGCAATGAGCCGTGTCATCAGATCATGGCAATGTTGTCATCCATAAAGCCAGTATACGCTACTCTTGAGGGGGCGTTGTAGATAGTGTTTGGTTTGTCCAACTGTCTTCTCCAACACTTAATTATGCGTGAACAGCGGGTGCTCTGACGAGACTGTGCAAATGCACAGTCCCGTCAGAGCATTCACTGTTCGCACCACCATTATCTAACCAATGTATTGGTCCATAGTGTGTAAAAGTGCACTTAGGTTCTTACCCTTCAATTTAAACGTAAATTTTGGGTGCTCAAATAAGCTGTCTCAATCAAACGGCTCTTTTGAAAACCCACATCATATGTTTTGGTTGAGAATTAATAATATTATTTTGTGATTACGTACGCTTAGCTAGAGACCTGGTTTTACGCAGACAAACTTGATCTGTGTACGTGAAACCTAATTTAGCAAATGCGTGCGACAAATATGTATGAAGCAGCTATCGAATAAGACATCACAAGTTTGTGCACTCTGATTTAAATCGTCACTGCTCACACAGTACGATTTTAATTGGGTGTTGATCTTTTCAAACCATTATGCACGGAATGCAGACCCATGCTGTATTCTTTGCGCATCGATGAAAACATAAATAGTACACTCGACTCTCTTAGAGTAACAGATACTTAACCATTTATGTACTATTGGGTTATTCCTTTTGGTTTGATAAAATAAACATGGGATGGTTCAGTGTATATATAAACGGGTCACAGGTTAGAATTTCCAAGATTGTTTTTGCCTTAGCAAATAGTGTAGACCCTGATGAAATGCCGCAGCATGTGGCATTTCATCTGCGTTTTCACTATTGCAGCAGTATCACTTTAGGAGTCACTAGTATACAAAGGATTTAGCCGGTGGGGAAGTAATAAGATACAAGTTCTTTGTAAGACCGTTGGCCCTGGTCGGTATATGTCTATATTTTGCATGATAGGGGCGTTTATTTCCTCCTTCACTAAGACTGGTATAACATGAGTTGAATATAGAATAATCAAATAAATGAAGCAAATAAGTCTGTGGTATAGATTTAAACAAGTCTTAGGGCTTTATTCTCAATCTCATTTGTCTAGTAAGATATATGTCTAGAAAAAGTTACCCTGTCAAGGAGCATGTAGCGTACTATACTTAAGGACTTTGAAAACGCATCACCCAGATTAAATCCTTTATTTCACAAATCCTGAGAATGTCAGCGAGATAATACTTATTGCATATCATAGTCTGGCCACCTTGTAGTGTGCCCTAGAAAAGTCATGGTTGTTAACTTACTTTAAGGTATTGAAAAAGTATCCGTTTTAAGACAGGGGTGGTCGACTTTAAAGGACACAAATTCAGCTGCAGCTGGTATTGATTCCTGACTCAACAGATTTGCGTCCTTTGCTTCTCTCACGATTGCACATTCATGATTGAAAGATTAGAAATGAATTGACAGCTCTGTATGCTCAAAATTACACCCCGTTGGAAATACCGACATACCCCACCCACCCTGATTACTATAGTCTAGTAATAAAATTCAGCGTCTTGGGCCTTTCAAAGTTTCGATTTTTTTACTTCCGATTTTATTGGAAGAGGCTAAGGGCATACACAAATAACAGATTATGCATAAGCTACGCTTTTATCACGTGTCTTTTGTATTGTGCAAGTGACGTTAACGTATTTTTTTAAAGACGTTCTCCATCACATGGCAGCATATCTCCTGCCATGATTTACATCAAAACGTCTTCCCCACATGACTGCCAGTGTATGAAGTCAATATCAGTAATGAAAGCATGCATAAAGGTAACTTATGGAGATGTTTCTTAAAAGGAGATATAAATTGATAATCAAATTTGACGTTTATTTTCGAAGTATTGAAGCTATCAATTACTTTTAATTAGAAAAAGTCTATAAACTCTTTTGGTGATATGGTATCATACACGCCACAGTTTAAACATAAAAATTATCAAAAAGCTTCATTTAACTGTGCAGAGAAGGTGCTGGAAGCTGTATGTACCCATGTGACGTCATCAGCTGCGTCGCGATATAGTGCAGCCAAATTAGCGACTGATTCATACCAATTCTGGGTTGCACATTAAAATCTTCGAGTAACTTTTCAATCGCATATGCGGTTTGCAAGAAAAGTGTAAAAAATATGGGGATGCGTTTTCAAAGTCCTCTAGTATAGAGATCCACACAGCAGATGGAATCTCTTCTTCTTATTCCTCTTTTCTGTCTGTCTACCTGTTTGTCTGTCTGTATGCGGTTGCCTGAATACATTAGCTAAGCATATCTTAGCAGACTCAATTTATTTTGAAAGGTTGCATATAAAAGAATGTACAGTAAAACCTGTGTTAAACGGCCACTCTAAAAAGGCCGAAAATTGGTTTTCAAGACCAATTATCGCTTAATGCAGGTCAAAAGTGTAGATCTTTCTGCAATACTTTTGACTTCATTAAGCTACCATTTGTCATAAAGATCTTTGTTTTGTGTATTTTGAGTGGCTATTTTACACAGGTTTTACTGTTTATGAGTTAACACATGAGATGTTGGTTCTTATTGCATTTTCGAGCAAATTATGGATGTAGATACAGACTGAGCCCAACATTGAGACATCTAGCCTTACTGGATATTTGCAGGCATGCGATAAGTACCGCAATGTTCTGGCCCATATAGTTTTGTTATTTCCGCAAGCTACACTGAAACTCTGCATCAGTTCTATTGTGTTTTACTAGCAACGGCGTAGCCAGAACACTGAAAAAGTTACGCACATATAGGGGGAGACTACTGGAACAAGCAGTGATTCTCTTCAATTGCGTCCTTTTTGAAAATCGGAACTTCTCTTAAAGGAAAGAATTTGTTCCCAGGGGGAGCGAATTCTTTCCTTTAAGAGAAGTTCCTTTTGGTATGGAAAATCACTTTTACAACATTATGTGACCTCCCTTGAATGTTACTTTTTTATTACGCACGTGCGTAACTGCGTAATGGGAGCTACGCCAATGATTAGTCATATAGAATTGACGTACATTTAGCGTGACAACATGAGAGGTAAATGAAAGATTCAGCAATGTACGAGTTCAGCTATAGAAATGCATATGCGCAGATTCGCCATAGCCTTCGCTGCTTGCATATACGAATTATAGATATAGATGAAGGCTGAGACACAATTTCATACCTTTCGCATCTCTGGCTACGTCAGGCATGTCGTTTATTAGAGGCCTTTGCGAATATGCGATAAGCACCGAAATTTCGTCTGCTGGCCAAAATAATGCATGGATACCACAATATTGGATTTCATGACAAAATCGCATAGGTGATTGCAAGGTAGATCAAAACTGGGCCAAATCATACCTGATAGCAAGGCATGCATGTTCTAACTGTTACTCAATCAGCATACAGCCTCGGCTCACTAAATGACATTTCGCTGGCGGGCCAGTAGGGTAAAGTCGGATATATACTAATGGACTTTAATTACGCAACACTAACTTTCCCTTATATCTTCCAAAAGACTGTTGAATGTAAACTTCCTTTGCTCCGATTATGTCATCATGAGTTTGCTACTTCAGCAAACACTTCAGTTTTAATTGTACAACTAAACTGGACGACGTTATTTGCTTCGTATGAATTTAGCCATTGAAACATTTCTTAAGTAGAAGAGATTTTAAGCTATTGAATTAAAGGGTACACCCAGATAAACGTCATATATGCAAATAAGCTGTATCGCAAACCTGCCAATCAATATGAGAGTGATTCCTCGATGCCTAATGAAGTCCATTATACAAATTTGATGCTTCTAGTGTTTCTTGATTTAGAGAAGTAGGGAATCTTTCATTCATAAAATTTGGTCACATGAAACAGTTAACACAATCTCAAAAAGTTTACATTTTAATGCATTAGTTCATCTTAGTTGGACAAGTTTTCCATGTTTAACTTACAAATGAATGCTCTTTAACATACAGTCCCGATAGCCTAGTGGATAAGGCATCCGCTACGGGAGCGGGAGGTCGAAGGTTCGATTCCCAGTGTCGGCGACATTGGGGTTCGTTCTGATATGGCCGGTTGGTGAGCCGCCAGCCAGTTATACGTAATGGTTACCAATTTCTAGCCTGCCTGGTGCCTGGCAAAAGGATGGGATTTGGGAAGTAAATGTGGCAAGTTGAGGTGTCTCATAAGTCAGAAATGGCTGGCCCTTTCAATAGGGGTGACACTATAATAAACAAGCACTTAACTTTTACAATCACCTTCTTTTTCGAGACATAAATTAAAGCTTTTATCCAAGTGTTGCGTTTTAAAAGTCCGTCAGTATATTCGGACAGACAGCTAAATTCGGACAGCGACCTTGTTTGTTTCATATTTCAAATATTGGAATAAAAAATAAATTAACTAAGCAAACAATGAAAATCCCGATGAGACGGCTCATAAGGAGCCGTCTCATCTGGATTTACACTGTTTGCAAGCGTGTGTCCGAATTTACCTGATGTCCGAATTTACCCGAGTTTACCCTAGTGGCCCATATTAATAAAGTTACGTTACATAAATTTCACCCCAACATGTGGCATTTTAACAAGTGTAGACTCAGACGAGCCTGTGCAACCTCCTCTTAAGCATAGAAACTCCAAATGCTGTTCAGTCAGTAGCTTAACACTCAGAATATTCAAGCGACTAGCAAAGGCTCTGATCGGACTGCGCGTATGCGCAGGCTGGTCTGAGGCTTTGCTGGTCACACATACCATATTGTTGGAAAAGGGAGCGCAGTGGCTCAGTGGTAGAGTGCTTGACTCGAAACCGAGGGGTCGCGGGTTCGAGTCTCACCGGCGTCACTTTGTTGTGATCCTTGAGCAAGACACATTTATCCTAGCTTAGTACTTGTTCAACCAAAGAAGACCCGTCCCTTTTTAAATGAAAGATTGTTGATGGGACGTAAAGAATCAAATCAAACAAACAAACATTGTTGGAAATCTCATGCCACGGCTCATTTCTCTGGTGGGCCAGTAGTGGCCCGCATTAATACAGTTACTTTACATAATTTTTACATTTCTTTTTTCAAAAAGTTGACAATCGATAAAACGAAATGCAACCATCGTTTTACTGTTTTACGCGTTTTTCTTGCGATGTGCGCGAGTGTCATCTTGCCCTCAAAACAGAGGCATTGACTGTCAGTGGTTGTCGTTTAAACCTTCAATTATCGTCCAATTTACGTCAGCATCTACTTTAAAAAAAAGTCTGGGGTTAATGACATGATTATTATTTTCTCGTATCAGAAACATCGGCATTCTGTGATTGGACGCCCATATAAGACAAATGGAATTTCCCACTCTTATCAATAGGACTAGTCCATTTTTCTTATAAGGGTTGTCGGGTGGATAAAAAAAATATTCAATTTTTATTAGAACATTCTGTAATAAAACAGTGGATAATCTGAACAGACGCAGCGCACTGTGGCGTCTGATCTTGATCGTCACTGTTTGACTCCTTCCCACAAAAAGGACACTATGCTCATATGTGTTAAAGGCCATCTCTTGGATTGAATATCATGGGAATACGCCGCATATGTCTTGAAAAAATGACATCTCTGACAACACATGGCTTTTCGTGGATGCTTGTGTACGTATGCATTTTTACAAATGCATGTCAATAATCTGGCTAGCAAGTTTCAGACTATAATCAGAATCGAAACGGGCATACCACTCAGATGAATGCCGCTCGATTAATCTGGTCGGCCACCTATGCACTAAACTTCGATAAAACAAAAAAGGACGAAAAAGTGGCGGGCTAAGGGCTAATTCCTTATTTCCAACCAAAATATGCGTTCTTGGTGAGACGGTTCTTTTAAAAAATCATGGTATTGTTTCAAACTCCGTTCAGTTCAAACATAGATAAAGTTCAGATAAAGCACCACAAACATCTATTGTCCGGCCAGCCAAGAGCGACAGTTACGTTATGTTTTGTTTACAAAGTTATTAGGGACTTAGGATCGATAGATCACTTGTGTATTAATCCTATCCACAGGATAGGATTAATACACAAGTGATCTATCGATTCGTGTTAGCTCAATTGAAGGGTACACGTTATTGTTTTACTAAACAATTGTAAACAGAGCATTTCGTCACTGTCACTTTTGGTTGGCACGACAGTACTTACAATAAAAAGACAGTATTCTATGGTTTGCATGTCTGTACAAGATAATCCACGAGCTTTATTGAGTAGATTATCTCACGTACAGACGCAAACACATACAATAACTTGCTTATTGTGCCATCATGTGGCTTTGCGAGAACATTGGAATATCATAAAACACCGGATAGGCGGCAATCGAAAACGTCTATACAACCGACAAACGTAGATCAAAAATCGTTAGAAACAGAGTTTTCGATTGTCATTTGTCGCCCGACCGGCGACAAATGGCAATCGAAAACACTGTTTCTTGCGATTTTTATCGCGCGTTCGTCGATTGTTAAGCGCGTTTTCGATTGCCGCCTATCCGGTGTGATACGTACGTGGATCGACCTATTTAGCTTTTGGGTAGGCGGATACGCGAGTTTAATACGGATGCTCCGGGTGATCACGGAACTGTTATAAAAAAATAGCGATTCTCATCTGTTAGCCTGGCCCGGCTTAGTAGTCGAGAAATTGAAAAAAAATAAGATTCGAAAAGAATAAAACAACATCCTGTAATTTTAACGACCGTGTCTGGTATCGCTAAAATTATTTACCTTAAATATTTGTACATCTTAACTCATGGCAATTTCTTAAAGTTCGGACGAATCTATTCTTCAACCTGACGCTATACAGTAAAACCTGTGTAAAACGGCCACACTCAAAATGACCGAAAATTGGTTTTCAAGACCAATTATCGCTTAATGCAGGTCAAAAGTATTGCAGAATGCAATACTTTCGACCTTCATTAAGCTACCATTTGTCATTACGATCTTTGTTTTGTCAATTTTTGAGTTGCCGTTTTACACAGGCTTTACTGTATGTATAATTGGTAGTACTGGAACGGAATATGGTGTAAGCTCATTTGAGCAGTCTGATCTCCTTATGTCCAGTAAACGTATATGGATGGTTGCAACGTCAATTATGATTGGACCAAGTCACTAGTAAAAGATGTCATAGCAAGTGATCTGATTCACTGAAAAAGATACAATGTGCGAAGTTTTTCAGGCTTTCGTCAGTAGTATAAACATATTTTCTAATGGATGGGCTCATATGGGTCTCGACGCGAGAAAACCTGTCTTCGGGTGTGGGTCTGCGAAGACTGATCAGTGCCTTTGTTATTCGCTGTTTGGAAGTTTCATAATTGAGCCGCGACGTGTGATTTCTAACAATGTGGCATTTTGAAAAGTGTAGACTCAGACGAGCATGTGTAGTCTCCTGTTAGGCTTAGAAACTCCAGATGATGTTCGTTCAGTAGCTTAACAGTCATTGAATGTTCGAGCGACCTGCAAAAGGCTCTGATCAGACTGCGCGTATGCGCAGATTGATCTGAGGCTTTGCTGGTCGCACATACCACATTGTTGGAATTTTCATGTCACGGCTCAATTATCTTAACTTGCTTCAGGTGAAATTTCATTTTTTTTTCTAGCTAGTCTCTGTAGCTGAGGAGACTGTTTTGAGTCACGCTTTGTCGAGGAGACCCCAAAAACAGGTTTTTTTCGCGTCGAAGCCAAATAATATATTACTAGTAATGATGTATAATTTATGCATTTGTTCATGCTTAATTATTATTGATCAGCAAAAACTGCATTACTTGACGTTTTTATGACTACCTAAGCAACGAGCCTGATTTATACGAAATGCTGACGAGCATTTGAAAAAAAGAAATATAATTTAGTATGCTGAATCAATATTGATAAATAAAAGTAGCGCAAACAGACCGAGGCGTTGTGATGGTCATTATTTGGAAGAAAACTTGGTAGAAGACCACTGGATGATGCTACATACATGTACCATATATCAATGTTCTAGGTATTGAGGCTTCTGACACAAAGGGTCCCACGAACGAATGCCGGCGGAGCTCTATTCTTTTCGGCTTTTTTGTTGGCACTCTTACTTACTCATTTATCAATCAGTTTCTTGCAAATTTTATATGGATTACTTCCATCAAACTCTAGCCCAAGTTCAATTATGGATTTTGTCCCGTGAACGCTGAGTAAAATGGCGACCAACATGGCCGCCGCCTGTCAACTTGCATTTGTGGACACTCTAACTTAGTCATGTATCAACGGCGTAGCCAGAACGCTGAAAAAGCTACGCACATCAGATGGAGACCACTGGATCAAGCAATGATTCTCTTCAATTGTGCCCCTTTTCAAATGGGAACTTCTCTTAAAGGTAAGAATTTGCTCCCAGAGGGAGCGAATTCTTTCCTTTATGAGCAGTTCCTTATAGTATGGAAAATCACTTTTATCACATTAAGTGACCTCCCTTGTATGATACTTTTTTTGTTACGCACGTGCGTAACCTGCGTAATGGATGCAACGCCAATGTGTATCACCCGATTTCTTAAAATTGTTTTAAAGCAGAAGGAAGGTTGCACCCTACCAAATGGCAGTTCAGCAACCTGGCCTCGAGGTTATAAACTTTTTATGCTCAACTCAACTGAGCATAGAATTGATCATGCTCATAAATGTTAAAAGCCAACATTTGTTGGCATTTTAACATTTATTAGCAGGATAAATACATCATATGGGAGCTTAAAATCAAGAAATACCCATCTTTTAAGGCGTTTTAGTTTTCATGAGCAGCTGAAATTTTATGCTCAGTTGAATTGAGCATGAAAAAATGTATAACCTCGGGGCCTGGTGTAAAGTTACGCCTATGCTTTACAGTGCACTTTCCGCGGAATTATTATTATTTTTTTGTTGGTGGTTCGCACATTTATGAAGCCTATCTTCGTTTTGATTTCTCATGACAAAGGGCGTTATATATGAGCACGGTTCATTCTATGACTTCCGTCATTGAAATATGGACGTTTTATGGACATAAATTTCGAAAAATGCATGTTTAGCTGCAGGTGTTTTTCGTGCTTTACATGAACATCCGTTCCTATACATTATTCACCTATACATGTAGTCTTATTTCAAGCACATATTGTATCTGGTCACAGGAAAACCAAGCCTCGAGGTTATAAAACAATTCATGTTCAACTCAACTGAGCATGAAATTTATCCCACTCATAAATGTTAAAAGGCCAACAATTGTTAGCATCTTAACATTTATTAGCAGGATAAATACATCAAATGAGAGCTAAAAAGCACGAAACACCCATCTTTTTCAGCATTTTAGTTTTTATGAGCAGTTGAATTTTTATGCTCAGTTGGGTTGAGTATGAAAAAAGTTTTATAACCCCAAGGCCAGGCTCCAACATGTAGCACGCTTTCCTTTGTGCTCAGCTGCAAAGACTAGCTGAAATGTGCAACACTGATATGTTTGTACAAACTAAAAGCTCGGGCATCCATTGGCAAAATGGCGTTTTGCTGGCGGGCAAATCGTGGCTCGCTTTCATAGGCGTACTGGGGAATAACAATGGCGGTGATCAGCCAGTGCAAGTGCGCAGACCGATCTGCGTCTTTGATGCCCGCATACAGCGTAAAATGATTTCATATCAAAATAAAAGTCAATATGCCGTGCTGAACCTAGTCCTTGTGGTCAGATCTAGAGCTATTTTGGTATCAACCCAGTCAGCATATAGTGTCGGGCCACCATCGGCCCGCCAGCGAAACGCCATTTAAATGACGTTTTGCTGGCGGGCAGATTGTAACCCGCTCTCAGCTGTTTACTGAGAACACATTTGCTGGATAGACGGCCATTTATTCATTAGCATTGTTGCTATATATATATAGTACCTCATTGGGGCTGGCGGGGTTCAGGGGTTGCTGGTCAACATTTCCACTGAAGACAGGCAGCTTTAATGCAGTGTATTTTGCAGCAATACACTGTCCCTATTGTTAACATTTAACAGACAAAACCAACAACAGGCCATGCAGCCAATGCACTAGCTAGATAACGATGTTTTACAAACAGTTGCACCTTTATTACAAAATTAATAAGAGCCTGTTAATGTGAAAACGGCATTTATCACATAGATTACAAGTTGCTTGCGCATCAGTTTGGTCCTCTTGGAGCATGTATATGTTGTAAACAAACACGTATGGATGTAGATCAAGCTTCGCATCAAACGATAACCGGACAGGACAGCAGCGTATGCACAGTCTATAGAGAAAAAGCCGTTTTCTCTTGGCTCGGTTAATATCAGCGTGATCTACTCTTCTGTCCCAAGACGACCCAGATTGATATATATATATATTTCAATATTAACATCCAGAAATCGCCGACAGCTACAGGTTGCCCTACCCACCATTAATATAAGGAAACATCACACCTAAACTAGATACCCTCGGGTAACATAGTAACAACCAGAACATGAGAAAACGGTGTTTTTCGCATATGTGTAATGTCAGCCTTTATACGTGTATTCACAGCTACATGTATCTAAGCCCAACTAGGGAGCCTTCACCAACTATGTGTGCGTGCGAGCGTACGCGCATAGATGGCTTTGACGAGGCTGTTCTTGGCATCAGCCGGCTACTCCAACCATGATACTACTTGTCGCATTGTTTCTTAAATAGTTCAATGCGCAGCTATCTGATAGGTATTAATTGCTCAATCAGGACTGAGCATTCATCAAAGTCCCAGCTATATTTTTATGAGCAGTAAAGACCCTGGTGAAAAGGTACATTTGCTAAGCCTCGTGCGAACCATCGCTGCTCGCATGTGTGATAAGTTTAAAAAAATCTTCGACGGAATGACCGCATAGGGCCAGTTAAAAAACATTTAAGCGTAAAATTTTGATTATTTTCTTACCCATCAGTTTAAACATATGTTTGTGGTGCTCAAAAGAACCGTCTCATCGAGACGGTTCTTTTGAGTACCCACAACATATGTTTGGTTGAGAAATAAGAAAATAGTTTTCTGGCACACACTCTTATCTGGGGGGCATCCCCAAGTGGCGACAAATGCAACCGTTCCCCATATATATACTGATCTTGAGCTACACTGCTGATCTTGTATACATGTATAACATAAAGTTATGGCCATTAGATGATTTTGTATATACGGAATAAACTGATGGCCCTGATGGCGCAGTCTGTTCTAAATCCTCGTATTGAAGTTAAAGATAAAGTCGCTTTTCGCACGAAACTATTTAATTCAATTCAATTTTGCTGAGGGGGACTAGTTTAATGTACTTCTTTCCGACATATTGACAGGGACCCGCGCGGAAGTGTGAAGTCGGGGCAGTATCGCTTTGTTTTATATATATCCTACTTAATATTTGATAAGAATCAACCTTTAATTTTTCAAATAGATATAACGATAAGCTATTGTTGGGCGAGGTTGATAGTGGAAGTGCCCGGAAGACTCCGATGATGATATTGAAGTTCAAAATAGCCGGTCGTGTGGCCAACGTTTGTGTAGTATAGTGTAGTATACTTAATTGACTCTATGTTTGTTTTATTGCAATAATTAACATTAATATTACGTTAGTTTACAGAGATTAACAACCTTGTAACTATGATCAAAGCTTCAGTTGTTCAACTCGTACTGTTCGGTACATTCTCCCATCTTTCATCAAACAGTGGCGTATCCAGAGGGGCCAGGGGTGCTTGAACCCCTCCCCCCACCCCCCACTGAGGCCAAATTATTTCATTTTCATGGGATATTTGAGAAAAATGAGATAACATCAGAAAGGCGAACCCCGACACTTGTGTTCATATGAACCCAGAAATCCTGGATCCGCCCCTGAGATTGAGTCAGGTATTGAAACGCCATGTTTTACCAATTTTTGCCCCCGAAAGTGGGCTCCATATACGGGAGGAAAATTTCCCTGAATAGCATATATCAAGATACAACTTCCTTCGTGTAAAATAAATCAATAAACGAGACCGAATTCTACTGTATGATCCCAATCTCACATTCATTTGAGCAAGACCACAAGCTATCGGGAATCCACTTTAATTAGACTGAGAAAACTGTAAATCTAAAATAGAATTATGAAATCTTGGAAAACCGAAATTCGGACAATAAGGAAACTTTTTCGTGTCAAGTCGGTGATCTGCGTAAAATCACTCTCCTGTTTTCTCCTGGAATCTTCCAACTGACACATGAGCAAATGTTTCAAAGAACAAATGAGCCCATAATTGACAAATTAACTAGTTATATATATGTTCTAAAAAATCCTCCCATTGATTTACCCTTTTATTGCTTTATATGCCGTGCAAATGTTATTTTCATACAGAAATGTTTCTAAGATGGACAAAAGAGTTCGAACATATGGGCCCTGGCAAGTTTGTGTAGTATCAAAGCATGCTTAAAGGTCACTGAAAGAAGGACATAAGATAACTGTTTGTTTATTACAGGGCAAAGCATACCATTACTATCGTATTCTAAAGAAGAGAGCTGAAATTGCTTGAAATGTTTCTATTATGTAAATACATGTATAATTACCATGTGCAATGAATATATAGTAGCAATAGGCAACAGCTTTGGTTGGTCGAAGTTTTCACCCTTGCAGTAGATTGACGTGTAAAGAAGACAGCAAGCGTCTCAATAGTATATGTATGCAGTGTTTTGGACTTGATATCGATTCCTGATATTTGCCCTCTTTCGTACTTTGCTTAACCATTTATCTCATACATGGAGACGCCTTTTAATACTCTTGCAAACAGAGCAGACCCAGATGAGGCAGCTCTTGTCTACTCTGTTTGCTTATGGAAATATGATTAGATATGATCTTACACTAGTAGACCTGGGCCCGGAATTACAATGCCTCATTAAAGTTAAGGAAGACTTTAGTTAAGTATTTATTTTTCAGAAGGCGGAAAATAACTTTTCAAACTGATTAAAATCAAAATAGTTTCTTTTTTTTCTGTAGATCACAATGATGTCATTGACCACAAGTACTGCATCGTTCCAGGCACTTTATTTAGCATTTAATACAGCATGATGAAATATCAATACTTAACTTAAGTCTTCCCTTACTTTAAGGAAGCATTGTAATTCCGGGCCCTGACAAGTAATTTGTTTGTTCTATTTACACACGTAAAAAGTTTATTTACTGATGATATGATTGTGCATAGTGGGTGGACCTTACCATGAATATTCATGAGGGAAATATTGGCAGATTATGCAAAACATTCAAAAAAGCACACACGATTTAGTTAATTTCTTGTACACGACTCCATCAAAATTAGGTATCGAAACAATTACCAAAAGCTCCCTTTGATTCAAGAAGGGCAGAGGACACTTTTAGATGACCGTCTCGGCATGATATGGCCGTTAAATATTAAAGTAAACAAATCAGCTAATTTAAACTTTAATATGTCAATTCACTTATTTGTAAGAAACTGAACTGTGTCACAATATATTTCTGGTCATTAAGTAAGGCATTTTAGGTCAAAATCTTGTCAAAGTCATAAAACTGTTACACCTCGGGCAAAATCTAGAGTATTTCAACCAAAATACAAGGAAATCGCATTGTTCTTGGGGGAGTTTAGCTCTCATTTGTCACTGACGTCAATGGTAATAGATGGGCTTTTAGTAAGTTATATAACACATGAATGATGCCGAAGAGTGTTTATTGTTTTATATGTGAAAACTCATAAAGATTCCCTCCAGGGAAATACAATATCGCTATGATGAAGCAAGTTGTCTCTGCTAACTTAGTTTGCTGCATTCTGCTTATGCTCGTGCCCTTCCATCGACCTATTTACGCACGCGCAATACTTGTTTCGATTTGAGCCGCGACATGTGAATTCCAGCAGCATGACATTTTGACAAGATAGGACTCAGACGAGCATGTTGATTGTATATCTATTCATTGTAGGACACTTGCCATATAGCCGTTGCAGCGAAGTTCTAGACTTCGCTATACTGCGTTGACGATATAGAAGTATTGTTTAATATATTCTATATACACAGTGTAGGACCGGAAGTGTACGGTATTTGTGCTTGTACATTCTTTTGAGATTGTACATCGACGGATAAGTTATTTGTGCAATGAAGCGAGGGGTAGGTTGACAAGAAGTTTCTCTTTTTTCAAACGCCTTTCATTGTAAGTGGAATTCTGGTGGATGGAAATTAGGTTACACAGGCTGAGCTATCGATTTCCACTATTCGATTTTTTTCATTAAATCCGAAAGTTTCACAAAACAAGGAAAATCACGCTATCACCTGGTTTCGTCCGAGTTTCAGTGTCTTTGCAAGCTCGATATCTTCAACCAGACATTTGTTTATTTCAGTTTTTCACTATTTTTCACATTTTTAGTAATCTGTAAACTTAGTTTATAGGCTTGTTTATCGATGCATACAATAAAACTGTCATGGGAGGGGTTTTTGTTTGCACTGTTTAATTCCATATTTGTACGGTTATTTGAACGGCAATTGAACCGGTATTTGGAAATTGCCATAAAAATTTGTACAGTCATCTGCAGCCCTATACCTCTGTAAGAAAGCGTATTTGTGATAAAAAAAAACTCTTTAGTAGCTGATCATAAAATATATGCCAGAGAATATCTTGAATAATGATTCAAGCTATGTGAAGTCCTAAAATGAATCTTGAACGTAAGTTTAATACAACACTCTGATTCCAAATCTTGGATACCTCTCCAAACTTCAATATTTGGGTGCATCCATGTTTAGCTCCCCTGAGCTATACTTAGGGGGAGCTATTACTATGGTCAGTGTCCGGCGTTCGGTGTCCGTTAACCTTTCCTTTAAATGACTTCTTCTCTGAAACTACTGGCCCCGGGGTGATTTGGTTCAAATTTGGTCACAAGCATTATTGGGTGAAGGGCTTACAGATTTTTACAAATGGTGAGGCCCCGCCCCCTTAAGGAGCCAGGAGGGGCCCCAAAAGGGGTATTTTTTGGACAAATTTAAAAAAAATCTTCTTCTCAAGAACCGGCTATCCAGGAGCCTTAATATTTGGCATGTAGCATCTATAGGAGGAGGACTTTCAAGTTTGTTCAAATGAATAAATATAGCGTTGCGAAAAGTAAAATTTTATTTATTAGATTTTCTTATTTGTTCGGATCTGTTTTAACCGTTCTGCTTAAAATCAGATATCTTAAGTTATTTTATGGTATTTTTGTTTATTATAGCCTTCTGAAATTTCGTTTAAATACGATTTTCTGTCAGTTTTTAAAAGCTCGTGTATTTTTTCATGTGCGGTTGCCTCCACTGGCCGTCCTGGACTGTGCTTGTTTTCAAAACCAACATATCCCCTTTTTAAATTCGTCAGTCCATCGGTAAACTGTAGTTTTCGGAAGAGCATCTTTACCACAAACACTTTTCAGGGTATTCAGTATTTTAACTCTTTTAGTATCTCTGTAGTACTCGATTTTTATATACGCTCGTTGTTCAACGGCAGTGAACGTGGCCATTGTGCTTCGAATACCAGTGCGCGACGTGACGTCACGATTGATGACGTCATCATACGCACACCTGACGTTATGTGCAAATGGCTAACAAGACGTACCAGGTATATACCGAATTTCATCTGTCTAGCATGTAAACTGATTGCGCTATAGAAAAAGTCCAATTCCTAATTGGATGACCCTCGTATGATCTAAACATCTGGCAATACAATTAAGAGGATTTGTCCCCGGATGACTTGCATCATACTCAGATCTAATTCCAAACGCCTATGTACGTATCGACTGGCCAGATAAAACTTTCAGTCAATTGAATCGCGTTATTATTGCCGGACTCTGTGTTTTATAAACTATAATTTCAGCCTAGATTTCTTTTGGCTGAGGGTTTTCGCCATTTTCAGACCGAAATGCAGGCTCCAATGCAATGGGAGTCATAGTATTAGGAAAGAGATAATTTTTCCAACGAGATCAACTATTTCATTACACTGGCACTTGAAATTTAGCAGTTTAACTTGCTGCCATTACGATATACCATGATATTATAACTTTAACGTCTGTACTTTGAAAGCGACAACCCTTTATCTATTTAATTATGACTAACAAAAGAAATAAAATGCGTTTTCAGAAAATTAGCTTACCCAAATTACTGTACAAACTAATGACAGATACCTGTACAAACGCAAAGTTGACTTTTGCAAATACCCCGTACAAAAATTAGCATTGAAACCGATGACCTACTTAGCATTTTTACCTCATTGTGAGAATAAACTCACATACACTTGATAGTGCCGTTCATTTTTATTGCTGTTTTTTGTCCTTGACATATAAAGTTTCAAAAGGATACTCGATAACATCTCAAAAACGGCGTCTATTTTATGTCAGATGTTTTCACAATTCTTATGTTGACATGATTAAAGTCTTTTCGTTGCGAAACCGTGACTTTGAATAACATGTACATGCACCTGAAATGTCCCCGAGTCATTACGCAAACAATGCCGATACTTTATTTCACAGAAAAATAATCAAAACTGACAAAAACTACAAATCTGCTTACCGTTTCCAAGCGACCGCCTTGCACAAATAACTTATCCGTCGATGTACAGTCTCAAAAGAATGTACAAGCACAAATACCGTACACTTCCGGTCCTACACTGTGATATATATTATTTCAGATTCATCTGAATATTTTCGCTCTACGATACTAGGACCTACGATCTATGAATGATTTAGCTGAATTTACACTATTATAGGTACTGTGTATTCATATGTGTTATAGATCGAGTAGTCTATCTATGAATACAGCAGGACCAAAACTCTATTATACAGAACAGATCTGTGTTATTTACTCGAACCAGAACCTGCGGTCTATGAATGCTTTTAGCTAAATACGTACTATTATAGGTACTACGATATTCATACATAGGCAACTCTATCGTTGAATGCTATAGCTAAATACACACTATTATAGATAATACAGTATTCATAGAGCTGCGGTCTATGAATAATATATCTAAATACGCACTATTATAGGCCCTACTGTATTCATAGATAGACTACTCGATCTATGAACGATCTAGGCGTACTTCGAATCGAACTAAAGTTCCTACTATAGTTATTACGTACTAGGTGCGCACGCACGTTTACATCCGAACGACTGCAGTTGGAACTTTAGTTGGTTGCCAAGTAAACAAAGTGAATAGCCTCAACTCTTCATTGCAGACAAAAATGATGTTCATTTACTACACAGCCAACTCTAATTATAGTCCCGCAGCGCTATTTTGACTTTATTGACATTCTGTTACAATAGTATTTACCAATAACAAAGTTATTTTTATAGCTCACTATTTTTAGAATAAAACATGCATTTTATTTCATCTTAATGGTATATGCACAAACCAATCACAAGTAGAATTCGTAGCATAGTGGATGGATCGCTTGTCCACTGTCATGGAAGGAGCGAGTTCGAATCCCGTCACTGTACCTTATGGGTTTTTTTTCGTTTTTTTTTCGTTTTTTTTTTCGTTTTTATAATTTTATTAATTTATTTATTTATAGATATAATTCATTATCATTTCCAAACTATTTCGCTTGATAAATATCGCTTTACTGACTGCAAACAATGCATACCCTATTGAGTTGATGCATTCAGTGGTATCTCGCATCTACGTTCCGTGTTTGATAATGTCCCATTTGATGGGCACTTTATATAAATGTTAAAACTGTTTTCCAATCATGCTTAGAGGATACATGTGAAAATATGATATGATAAAAATGAAGAAAAATAAATGGAGAAAAATAAATGAAGGCATTGGTTGGATTCGAACCTGCGCATAATGGAAAATAAATGGATTTTCTGATGCCAACCACTTTACCTACTGCGCTATACAAGCTAATATCTAAAGGTTTTCAAAACTACACCTGCCTGCTGAATATGCCAGCCTGATGTTTTGATTTCAACATTTAAAAACAAGCAATAGCACTATAACAATTACGAATAAGTAGGACCACGAATAGAGCACAGCGAGTATTTATTTTCTAAAACAAATTATTTTGAGGCTACTCTTGAACCCATGTTGTTAGATAGGGCTAGAGGTGGGAACCAGACAATCTACTTGAGTATAACGGTGTAGTAGGACTATAGTAGCGACTATCGATGTTCGAATCAAACTTTAGTTACTATAGTAGGGACTTTAGTTCGATTCGAAGTACGCCCTTATGAATGCACACTATAATAGGCCCTACTGTATTCAGAGATAGGCTCCTCGATCTATGAATGATTTTTAATTAGATACGCTTTATTGTAGGTTTTGATTAAAAAGAATTATTGGAAAACCTAGTTTTAGTAATAAATTCAAAAAGATTTTCAAACGTTATAAAAAAAAGTTGGATATATCTTGGGTCTGCATGCCTGATGCCTGGTTGTAAACCCAAACACGGTTTATAGCTATGGTTTCCTCTTTAATTGCACGACTGTGGGTCAGGCCCCAGACCCAATGACGGCTCTGGTGTAAAGCTTTAATCGATGGGTTGGTGCCTGATGCTTGGCTGTAGCTGGAGCTGGACCCAACGTGGCTCAACTTGAGGTTTTCTTTAGCTCTGACTATCTGTGAGTCGTGAGCCCTTTTCACAGTTTTTTTTTTCATTGTGCGTTTTGTATATATTGGTTATCTATGATGATACATGGCATAAGTTTGGAATCCTTCATGCCAGCTTAACATTTTTGTGCTTCAACAACAGTAGAATCTAGGGCGAAGATTTGGTACCAGTAAAATGCATTTAAGCCCCCCCCCCCCCCCCCAGTGGCTTTGGCTCCTGTCCATTCTAAGGCGGTGGTTCTGTTGTTGTTGATTCGTTGTTGATTGTTACTTCCATTGTGGGATTCTGTAATTGTTCTATGTTTTGTTGTGCGTTGCTTTGTGTCCATTCTAGTTTTGCAATCATCTCGATGGGGAAGAGAGAGTTGGTTGCTTTGCTTTGTTTGTCTTCCTGGTGTCTCGTGATTGTTGTGTGACTCTTCCTCACGATGCCACGGGTTTGTCTGCAGTTTGCGATTGTGGTATATCCTGATCATACTCACTTACTATTTTCAATGTTTTCATAGAAAAGCTACCCAATCTATGAATGATTTAACAAAAAACGCACGATTATAGGTCATACTGTATTCAGAGATAGACTACTCGATCTATGATTGATTTTAGCTCAATAAGCTTTATTATAGATTTTAATGTATGCTTTAGCTAAACACGTACTATTTTTTGGTCCTACTGTATTCATAGATAGGCTACTCGATCTATAAATGGTTTAAGCTAAGTATGATTTATTATAGGTTTTAATGTATTCATAGATAGGCTACTCGAATTATTAAATTATTTGGCTAAATACGCACAATTTTACAGAACAGAAAATTTTATTTTGCTAAATACGCACTATTATAGGCCCTACTGTATTCAGAGATGACTACTTGATCTTGAATGATTTTAGCTGAATACGCTTTATTATAGGTTTTGCTGTATTCATAGATAGGCTACTCGATCTATGAATGATTTCACTAAATACGCACTATAATAAGTTCTTCATTATTCATAGATAGACGACTCGATTTATGATTGATTTTAGCTGAATACGCTTATTATATGTTTTAATGTCTACACAGATAGGCGCCCAACTCTATGAATGATTTAGTTAATTACACACTATTATCAGTTCATACTGTATTGAGAGATAGACTGCTCGATCTATGAATGATTTTTAGCTAAATACGCATTATTATAGGTTTTAATGTCTGCACAAATAGGCTACCAATTCTATGAATGATTTTGCTAAATATGCACTATTATAGGTCATACTGTATTCAGAGAATAGACGAGATAGACCACTTGATCTTTGTTTGAGGTTATTCTTTACGTCCCAGTTAACATTTTTTCAGTTATGCCGGGATGGGTTTTCCTGTGTTGAACCAGTACTAAGCAAGAATTAATGTGTCTTGCTCAAGGACACAATGCAGTGACGCAGGTGAGGCTCGAAAACCCAACCCCTCGATCTCGAGACAAGCTATCTACCACCGAGCCATGGAGCTCCTATTGACTACTCGATCTATGAATGATTTTAGCTAAATACGCTTTATCATAGGGTTTAGTGTATTCATAGATAGGCTTCTCGATCGATAAATGATTTGATTATACAAAACAAAAAAGAAATTTTAGTTTAGCTAAATACGTACCATTATAGGTCCTACTGTATTCACAGATAGACTACTCGATCTATGAATGATTTTAGCTAAATACGCTTTACTACGGGTTTTACTGTATTCATAGGTAGGCTACTCAATGTATGAATGATTTGGCTAAATACGCAATATTATACAGAACAGAACAGAAATTTAGTTTTAGCTAAATAGGTACTATTATAGGTCCTACTGTGCTCAGAGATAGACTACTAGGTCTATGAATAATTTAAGCTAAAAAAAAAAGCTTTATTATAGATTTTACTGTATTCATAGGTATCCCACTCGATCTATGAATGATTTAGCTAAATCCACACTATAGGACAGAAATTTTATGTTGGCTGAATACGCACTTTTATAGGTCCTACTGTATTCATAGATAGACTACTCAATCTAAGAATGATTTTAGCTAAATACGTTTTGTTAAAGGTTCTACTGTATTTATAGATAGGCTACTCAATCTATGAATGATTTAGCTAAATACGTATTATTATACAGAACAGAACAGAATTATATTTTAGCTAAATAGGTACTATTTAAGGTCCTACTGTAATTAGAAATAAACTAATCGGTCTATGAATGATCTTAGCTAAAAAGCTTTATAATAGATTTTACTGTATTTTTAGATAGACTACTCGATCTATGAATTATTTAGCTAAATACGCACTATTATACAGAACAGAACAGAAATTTTATTTTAGCTTAATACGCACTATTATAGGTCCTACTATATTCAGAGATAGACTACTCGATCTATGAATGATTTTAGCAAAATATTATACGCTTTATTATAGATTTTACTATATTCATAGATATGCTACTCGTTCTATGAATGATTTAGCTAACTACACACTATTATAGGTTTGACGGTATTCATAGATAGACTACTCGATCTATGAATACGCTTTATTATAGATTTTACTATATTCATAGACATGCTACTCGGTCTATGAATGATTTAACTAAATACGTACTATTATAGGTGTTAAGGTGTTCATAGATAGACTACTCGATCTATAAATGATTTTAGCTAAATACGCTTTATTATAGATTTTACTATTTTCATATATTGGCTACTCGACCTATGAATGATTTTAGCTAAATACGCTCTATTATAGGTTTAACGGTATTCATAGATAGACTACTTGATCTACGGATGATTTAACAAAATACGCTTTATTGTAGATTTTACTATATTCATAGATAGGCTACTCGATCTATGAATGATTTAGCTAAATACACACTATTATAGGTTTTACTGTATTTGTAGATAGGCTACTCGCTCTGTGAATTATCTAATACGCACTATCATAGGTCCTACGGTATTCCTAGCTAGGCTACTCGAACCAGGATATATGGTTTATGAACGCTTTCAATGTTTTAAATTGTTATAGAAAGCTGGGCTACTCGAACTAAATACGCACTATCATAGGTCCTACGGTATTACATAGATAGGCCACTCGATCCAGGACCTATACGGTCTATGATTGATGTACCAACAGCCGTCAGTGTTGTACTACTGTACACTACTGTTCATTTCAGTAATGACACTGCTGGCTGATTACTTTGATATAAACATTAGAGCCGATAAGGCGCATGACAGAGTTTCCTTGTACACAGTGCAGTAAAGTTTGATCTTAAACGTGATACAAATGGGAATTTAAGCGGATGTGACATTTAATTATTCATTTGTTCTCTAGAGAAACGGATTATGATAATATTAAAATAATTAAGAGATATCAGCTGATCATGTTAGTTTCTCAGGTAATGTATATATTATTAACTGGTAATTTTGCATTCTGTATTGTCGTCTGCTGATTTTTGTCAAAATCTTCTTTTTGAATGATAATTTCAGGAATACCTTTAGAGTGTCAAACAGTTTGGATCCAGATCAGGCCCGACATTTTGTCGGGCCTGAGCTGGATCCAAACTGTTGGCAGAGTTTATCTGCAGACAACACTAGAAGGCAAAGAATTAAACTTTCGTTAGAAGAATTATTTTTGAGTTTATCGAATCCGAGGTTGAATGAATGTTTCAGTTTTTTTTATTTAATAAGTATCGATTCTCTAAATAAAACCATTTTACTATAATAATTAATTAACTTTTGTTTGATTTTTTCATTATTGCATTGTGTACACTTGGCATAATAGATGCTAGGTAAGGACCTCGGACAGTCTCCTATTCAATCTGCCCAATTTTTGAAAACCTGTGGCTAAGATAATACATTATTTACAACTAATTTTTTGTGCTTAAATTAGACCCTTACATTTTGTGCACCTAGAAAAATAAAAGTATTTGGAGAATATTGCAAATTAATGTCAGGACTTCATGGTGAAGGGGGTGGGGGTATTTTTTGCGACCAAATTTTATTTAACAGAAAGTCAAGGTTTTGCCAGGTACTCACCTAAATACATGGAAATATAGTGTTTGCGGCATAAAACTTGAGACAAAAGTGATAAGTTTGCATAAAATTGAGGTTTTGAAGATTTCATCTTTTCCTCTAAATAAGTATGCTGTCCATAACTTTTGACTATTACCTGTAATATTTCAAGTGCACTCAGATGATCTGTTCACTGAGGTGTAACATACCCACATACCGTATACAGCATACTCTAGATAAGACAGTTTTTTTATTGTAAATTGTAAAGATTTTCTTACTCATCAGATTTAACATATAATTTGGTGCTCAAAAGAACCGTCTCATTGCGACGGTTCTTATGAGTACCCACAACATATGTTTTGGTTGAGAAATAAGACCATTAGTTAATTGGTGCACACCCGTATCTAAAGCCCTGATACATGCCATTGTAAAATGATATTTACCTACAGGTTTGTACAAAATAAGTTCCTAATAAGTTTTTATAAGCATTTGTTTTTGAGCATTTTGACATCGTTCCCCCCCCCCCCCCCCCCCGTGACCAATCACGCCATTTTTATATGATGTGTAAAATGTAAAACCACAACTGTATGCAAAAGGATTAGTTTGGTCACGGGGGGGAAAGCACTTCAGTAAAACTTTTTCTATTTCCTATATGTTGAATAGCAAAAACAGTGTTTTCGACCCATATTTTTTAATAGCTACTGGTCCAATGCGAAAAACACTTCTGCGTATAATTCGAGAGTTAAAATTACTATCTTTTTAATGGAAAAAATATAATTTTCTTTGAAACTTTTTTTTGACCATTTTTATGGGCAATCCTTCATTAAGACTGTCCGAGGTCCTTTCGCTTTGTCCTATCTCGATTTCGTTTAAAAATACCATCAGAGTGGTAAACACTTTGGATTCATTTGAAAAGTTTATCAGCAGACGACACATGTTGGCACTTTTTAAAAGTTGTGCAATTTTGCATTGCAAAAATAAAACTCACAGATTTTACAAGGCATAGATTAGTCCAAGTTTTCTCTGACGTTTTAGTGGCTTTTCTTTATTTTGACATTTGCCACTAGTGGCAAATATCAAAATATGGAAAAGCAACTTAAACATCAGAGAAGGCTCGGATTAGGTATAGATAAACCGTTGATGGTTATTTAAACATTGTAAATGAGGAAGAAGTAGCAACAACAGCAACAGCAACAGCAGTAGCAATAGCAGCAGCAGCAGCAGCAGTAGTAGTAGTAGTAGTAGTAGTAGTAGTAGTAAAAGTAGTAGTAGTAGTAGTAGTAGCAGCAGCAGCAGCAGCAGCAGCAGCAGCAACAGCAGCAGCAGTAGCAGTGGTAGTAGTAGTAGTAGTAGTAGTAGTAGTAGTAGTAGTAGTAGTAGTAGTAGTAGTAGTGGCGGTACAGTTAGTGATTGCAGTTTTAGTAGAAGCACTGGCGTGAAATCGTATCGGTTGGGTATAAAAGACAGTACTGATCTTCAAAACTTAATTGGCACTGAACTCCCCAGTTCTGTTGTCTTTGTAGAAAGCTGGTAATCAATATGAATGCATATTTGTGGAGTGGCTGCAGTGTTAGCTGCTGGACCTAACCATCAATAGAGAGTAAAATATTAAAACGTTATATGCCTTAGGAAATTGTCTAAACCTTTTACATGTTTAAAAAAACTAATCTCATTATTGATATTTACAGTCCGCCTACACACCCCCGTCACAATGCCTCAGTACAATTCAAGTCGTGACTGTATATATACATTAATTTATATATTTATATACCTTGATTAAAACCCTTTAACTGTTAACTCTCGGTTAAATGACATTTGAACTTGACAAAATCTTGAAAATGTCATTTTATATCATACTAAATGCATCAAATTAAAAATAAAACTCCTGATTGACGTAATAATAGTAGATTACTTGACTTTTTACCTTCATTCTGATGGATTTTCCCATGCACGTTTATAGAACAAGAATGGGATTACCAATTTTGTATTTTAAGAGGTCACAGAAAGAATTTTTTAGATTATGATGCATTTCTGTAAAGAAAAAAATAATATCTGTGCAAACAGTATAGAGCCTGATTAAATGCTGCATTTCATCTGGGTTTTCACTATTTGCCAAAGTACCTGTTCGTAGGTATCCAAAATAAAAAAGGGTTAACCCTTAAAGCGCCAAGAAAAAATGCATCTGAAAAATGACGTCTGCTGAAGTCATCTGCTGCAAATAATTGCCTATTACTACTGATTAAATTAAGTATAGAAGCAAACAGGGTGGACCCAGCGGAGCAGTCTGATCTCCACACTGTTTGCAAACATTTCAGCAGACGAGAGAAACAGACGACTTTTGTTGCGATTGGCGGAAAAAGGGTTAAATTAATAGTAGCACTGATAGGGTGACGGACTGACAAACAGTATAAACCATGACCAGACATCTCTTCAAGGAGCAGTTTGATCGAGGCTTATTCTGTTTCATCAGATCATTGAAAAATCATTTCTGCCTTTTTCACGTGGCCAAGTTTAAAAATAAACATAAAAGATCATCAAGTGATCCATATCTATTATATCAATAAAATAATATTTATCTAAACATCATCGTGATCTATGTAAATGATAACTCTCTCTCTCTCTCTCTCTCTCTCTCTCTCTCTCTCTCTCTCTCTCTCTCTGCATGTCTGTCTGTATGTCTCTCTATCTCTCTCTGTCTCTGTCTCTGTCTCTCTCTCTCTGCCTCTCTCTCTCTCCCCCCTCTCTCTCTCTCTCTCTCTCTCATCTCTGTCTGTATGTCTATATCTTAGCTAGCTATCATCCGCTTGGTCTCTCTCTCTCTCTCTCTCTGTCATTCTCATCTCTGTCTGTATGTCTATCTCTTAGCTAGCTATCACCCGCTTGGTATCTCTCTCTCTCTCTCTCTCTCTCTCTCTCTCTCTTCGCTTGCTATCCGCCTTTCTCTCTGTCTCTCTCTCTGCCTTTCTTATCTCCACTCTGTCTGTCTGCTCACCCGTCATCTCTCTCTCCCTGTCTGTCTGTATGTTCTCTCTCTCTCTCTCTCTCTCTCTCTCTCTCTCTGTCTGTCTGTCTGTCTGTCTGTCTGTCTGTCTGTCTGTCTGTCTCTCTCTCTCTCTCTCTCTCTCTCTCTCTCCGCTTGCTATCCACACATCAACAACAAAGCCACAAAACCACAACACCAGGATATTTGATAACAGTCTTAAACTATATTAAAGTCTAAATGACGGTATATGAGAAATGTACATGAGGGTATACTTTGTCAAATTAAGATTCACTTACGTCTTAAGTTAACATTTTTCGCCTTCTTCCGTCAAATAGGAGTTAAAGGTGCGTAACTTTATAGATATGAGGGTTAGATATATTTTGTTACAAACAAGTAATTAAATACACTGCAACGTTAGGAATTGATCTTTTAAATTCAAACACAAATATTTTGTTATTAAATTAGCTGCGGCATGTGATTTCCAACAATTTGACATTTTGACAAGTGTAGACTTTGACTAGCCTCTGCAGCCTCCTTTTAAGCTTAGAAACTCCAAATGGTGTTCAGTCAGTAGCTTAACAATCATAGAACACTCAAGCGACTAGCAAAGGCTCTGATCAGACTGCGCGTATGCGCAGGCTGATCTGAGGCTTAGTTGGTCGCACATACCACATTGTTGGAAATCTCATGCACTGGCTAATTTTGCCTTTGAAACGCTTATCAAGACTGCAGTAGTCAATATAGTTGACCTTCGAAAGGTCGAATCCTGATCATCCAAAGTACCTGCTTGATTCGAAGAAAATATGAGATGCAATGAGTGCTGGTAAAGATCTTGCATGATTTGAAATATTTTACATGTATCTAGTAAGTGTTGGATTTGTTCGTTTTGATACTTTGATTACTTTAGTCCCATTCAACAATTTTCAGTCATGTTGGGACGGGTCTTCCTGTGTTGAACCAGTACTAAGCAGAGGATAACGTGCTTTCTCAAGGACACTATGTTAGGCTCGAACCCGCAACGCCTCGATCTCGAGTTGAGCACTCTACACTGAGCAACTGCGCTCCTATCTTGTAAGTGGAATTAAAGTAAGAAAGACAGCAAGGATCATGAATCGATACGATCAAGTACCACACCTGTCCCAGGATACCCCTCATCCACTGTGCGTAAGGGCTCCAATAGAAGCAACTGAACAGAAAGGATCTCATTCGAATCAGCATTAATGATTTCAATGGTGTTGTTTTACAAAAGGAATTCAACGCCTGTATTGCAAATTATTTTACGTGAAATAATCTACCCCTTGGATATTTGTTTACTTTCTTAATTTGCAATTTCATTCAGTACATCACATGACGTGTCATGTGTCTTAAATATGATTGTCCCATCAGGCTTTACATGTGTCTATATCCTTCATGAAAAAGATAACAATATGTGACCACAGCGATAAAATGGAGCATCAAAGGAGTAATTACCGTTTACACCAGACACTCATTTGTTCAGCCCTGTGGAACAACCTCAGAATATGTTCGTCACCTCATCTGACCAGTTATTTTAGTAATGGTTATACCATGGGTTGTCCGCCTGTACGTGGAGATAATCCACGAGCTTTAGCGAGTGGATTATCTTACGTACAGGAGGACAAACATGGTATAACTATTTTATACCACATACATCAGTGTAGACCTTGCACATCACGAGATATTTCGTGCTAAAGTTGGCAAGGGCTATGTACGGCATAGATATGATATAATTCAAAATCTGTATTTCAAACTGCCATCAGATTACCAAACAGTTTGGATCCAGATCACGTCGGGTCTGATATGGATCCAAACTGCTCGCAAAGGCTATTATCAGCGACAAAAGTAGCCACTTGTAAACGTTTGTCAATTTTTCCCCCAAAATATTTCGGTTGCTAAATATGGCGTATGTTAGCAAACAATGCAAACCCTTATGAGAGGTTGCAATAATGAGTCAACACTGTGTGTTGGTATCCTATTATGGGGACGCAAGCAGGCCTCCAGTTTAACTGGCCCTATGGACGCAAGGCACAAGTGCGTTTGAGTAGTTCGCACAATACCCCCCCCCCCCCCCATTGCACTTATTCTGGTGTTTAAGTTTGCTCATCTTACTCTTCCCCAGCAACGCTGTAATTAAAAAAAGGCTTGCTTTCCCATAGCAGGTTTCAATAATGGATAGATGCACAGTTGAAACGAAGGTGATCGACTGTATTGCAGACGCGTCATAAAGTAACCACCAATCGTGTGTAGACTCAGATAAGACCACGCAGTACCGACCATCGCATTTATTTCTCTACTTTGCGGATCAAATCTATGCAAGTACAGAGTCAGTTAGCCCTATGTATACTGGTTTTGTTTGATTTGATTCTTTACTTCCCATCAACAATATTTCAGTTAAACAGGGACGGGTCTTCCTGGGTTGAACCAGTACTAAGCTAGGATAAATGTGTCTTGCTCAAGGACCACAAGGCAGTTACGCCGGTGAGGCTCGAATCCGCGGCCCCTCGGTCTCGAGTCAAGCACTCTACTACTGAGCCACTGCGCTCCCATGTATACTGGTGACTCATAAATGAGCACTTAAACAAGCAGTGAAGACCTGATGAAATGCCGCGTCACGCGGCATTTCATCAGGACCTGAAAAACGATCTACAGCAAAACAAAAAACGATTTTACTTTTTGGAAATCTGTGACGCATTGATATATACAGTGGACCATCAAAGTTTATTGTATCAAACCAGAATGAAGAAATCATTAGTGCATAAAGGGTAAAAATACAAACATTCATCCATCAAACGGGCGTAGATAATTTGAACTTTAATAGTCAAATGCAAAAAAGTATGTGTCTGTTAACTGGTATTTAATGGCTTTTCTCTATTTGGTTATCTAGAAAAAATGACTTACTATTTAATTGTCCATCCTGTCAGTTTCACATGCACAGTTGAGGATATTTTTTTGCGGCCAGACCAGTAAAACAATGCAAAGAAAGGCCGCACACTTTCATATATAGATAGAATTGATTGTAAATGCTGCAACATAAATGCAACAGAGGATGGGTATCACTACCTTCTCATCTGTCCAACTCAGTCAGAAATTAGATAGAAGATACATTTTCTTGATTCTATTTTAAACAGCAGACACCACTGGTCAACCAACACTCCAGAATTCTTGAGGCATATTGCAGCTGATATATACGAGGCCAAAGAGAAACGTAAATCACTTTTAGGGAGTGAGGTTTGCATTCCAATATATCTAAATCGAGTGACAGTAAACAACGTAGATTATCCAACCGTAAAATACAAGAGGCCCCATTTTGCCAAAATGTCCATAATGCTCTCTCGGAGCTTATGGTTACTATCTTAAGTTCCATGCTCCATTTGTCGTTACATCATTTAGAACTGGATATGAAAGTGTTATATCACCAAAACTCTCTCTCCTCATGATAAAATACTGAAACACTCTTGTTTTTTTTCTTTGTAAAGTATTTCTATGCGTTATGACTAAATGGAATTTAGCATAGAATGATTGTTTGGGAGAAGAAAACAACTTTATTTTGATAAAATTTAGCAGACGACAACAATAGCATGAAAATTACCCAGCTTGCAAAGAATTAAAAGAGTACCACAGCATCATTTTGCCATGCGTTGGTCCATACCAGGGGCGTAGCCAGAGAATTTATCATGTTGAAGCCCACAAAAATGAGAATGAAGAGATATCTGCCCTAGTTACTTTACTTTTCAGATAGCGAATATTAAAGGCGCTGATCAGACTGCGCGGATGCGCAGGCTGGTCTGCGCCTTCGTTGTTCGCAAGCAACAAAGTCAGGGTTTTCGCGTAGAGGCCCATATGATGTTGAATCCCAGGCTTCCTGGCCTCCACATGGCTACCCGCCTGGCTCATAAATTGTATATGTACAGTGTGTGCTCCTAAGTTGCTCATCACACTTTAACCCGAATAACAAGCATATTTTTACTGAACCTGAGAAATCTGATACAAGCAATTTGATCAAAATTTAACCCTTTATCTCATAGAGACGACTTTTATAACGCTTTTACAATCAGGGCAGACCCAGATCAGTTAGCTCTTGCAAGAGCTTCCTGATTAGGGTCTACTCTGTTAACTTATGGAAATATGATATATTTGATCCTACACTAGTGGATCTGACACGTAATTTCCTTAGAACTAAGTCAAGGAGCCAAATGCGAGTGAGTATGACCAGGAAACTCCAACCCATGACATCCTGAGGAAGAGGAACAGAATACAGACAGCCAAAACACAATTAAAGTAAAGCAACCAGATGTCTCACTCTCTTCCTTAGCAACATGCTTGGTATATTAGAAAGGGCACGAAGAACCCCACCACAAACTCCAACACCCAATGGGAGCTGAACTAGCAGTCTAAAAAGGAATATGTACTATACTGTGCTGTAGATATTGTATCCTCATGGGCTTTGTAACCGTATGGAATTTTTTAATACTGGATGCCATATGAGCCTCGCCGTGAGAAGCCACTACTGCGTCGATGTTTCAATGTTCTTTGCCTACCTCAACATTGTGTCTGTGGTATATGTTTGTAACACGAGGATCCGTTTTTCAGTGTAGCTTCCAGTTTCTTATTACATCCTGGTTTGCTCCAGGTTCCTCAGCAAATGAAGTAAACATACAAATAAACACGGATTTCTTGATATGGGTCATGGCATTGTACAGTGAATATCCTGAATATGTACCTGACAACGTTTTTTGTTGTTGTTGTTTTGTTTTTTGTCTCCAACGTATTTCACATAGGGTCGTATGGTCCTCCCTCAAGAGAAGCGATTGGACCCCTTGGATTCAATTGCTTTTCGAGGGGGTCCATACATACCAGAATTTCTAAGGAAACCTATAGCCACGTGTAATTTTCAAGAGGGCTCCGAACCCCCTGCTTCCCCCCCCCCCTCTGGATTCGCCCAAAAGCCCAGTCTTACCTGGTCGCAAGCCCTAAACAAAGGTTTTAGTTTTCTCGTGAATTGGTTCAATGTCATTGTTTGTCAACAACAACTGATTGATTTAAATTTTGTGCTCCTAATTTAAAAAAAATCATAACATTAGGTTTTTGTTGCAAATCAATTGACTTTGAATTAAAAGCAAATTTATCATGCAATTGACTTTGGTTTTCTTCTGTATACTATTTCTGTTTAAGGTAATAATAGAGGAACAAACTATCTATTAAATACAGGTCAACACTAGATCGTGTTCTTTCAGTCACGAAAATAAACTTTCAATACGGGGGTCTTGTCAAAGAAAATCTGCTCTTCTATGAAGACACGGGTGGTGGGGGGCTTTGAACCAGCCTGCGCACCAGTTCCGTAATATATAAAACGGCGAATCCAGATTAGATGGCTTCTATAACTACATTATTCCGAGTGGACTATTTGTCCGTGTAATTTTATACAACATGACTATGGATTTTCATTGGACGAATGTTTACTGTATTTTGTGAAAACATCCAATTCAGGAACTGCGGCATTAACTCTTTCCCTGCTAGCGTTGTCTGCTGATAACCATTGCAAACAGTTTGGACCCAGATCAAGCCCAACAAAAGTCGGGCTTGATCTGGATCCAAACTGTTGGGCACTCTTATGATATTACTTAAAGAAGTTTTCGAAAGAAAGTTACTTTTGATATTAAAATCAGCAGACAAACAATTACCAAGCATACAAAGAGCTGGACCGTTTTACCCTTTCTTTATTTTCTTATCTCCAATGTAAAATGAAAGTCTGACAAAAATGACAATGCAGGAATAATAACAAAACATGGTTCATGGGAATAAGACTTTTCCAGTGAGTACCCACAACATATGTTATTTTGTGGTGAAGTATGGAAACCACATATCTAAGTCTATATTACGAATAATCGAAAGTATTATAGCGATACATTCCAAGTTTATAATTAATCGCAAGATTTGATTGATCGCGATTGACACACGGTTGTAAACATGCTCTTTGGAAAAAGTATAACATTGCATTTGTTTTACCGTTTTTAATAGCAAATCACGTTCCATGTATGAATATGCAGTTTTGGTTAAGTGGCATTTCTTGTTCTGCTAAACACGGATATATTATCTCATGAAAATAGTCTTTATCAAGATCAGATGGCCTATGATGAAGCCAGCTGGTTAGGGTCCGCTTTGTTGTCTGTGCCGATTGTGAATGCATTGTAAAACATGGTAGTTAGTTGTTGAACAAATATAAATACACACAGCAGGGCAATGGTTAAGTGCTTTGAGGTTATGGCATTTAAGAATGGGTTGACGTACTACCTCTGGTAATTACACCACTTGAGCGAGTTGAGCCAGCACACACGAGTTTGGCACTACGCTGCTTGGATTCACAAAGAATGGATGTACTGTCCTGCCAGCCAAGGGTGACAGTGACGCCATATTTTCTTAACAAAGTTATCAGGGACTTATAATCGTTAGATCACTTGTGTATTAATCCAATCCACAGGATAGGATTAAAACACAAGTGATATATCGATTCGCGTTAGCTCATGTGGAGTATAGAAGTTAATGTTTTACGTAACAATTATAAACAAAAGATTACGTCACTGTCACTCTTGGTTGGCACGACAGTATATGAAGATCAGTATCTAGTTAGGCATAACAACAATACGCTCCAAAATCACTTTTGATGGCTCATTCACTTCTAGGCTTAGGGAGTTCAATGAGGCCCTGGAAGAGGTCCCTGGATACCCATATCCCTTTAAATAATTGGAAAGTACCCCATATCCCTGAAAAAGAAAGTGGCAAATATCACCAAAATTCACCCAAATTCAGAAAGACCCCAAAAATACTCTGAAGTTTTACAAGTACGAGTATCCCTTATTCCTTTAATTAATTAGGACACTCAAAAATAGACAAAACAAAAATCTTAATGACAAATGGTAGCTTAATGAAGGTCGAAAGTATTGCAGAATGCATTATGCAATAACTTTGACCTGCATTAAGCGATTATTGGTCTTGAAAACCTATTTTCGGTCCTTTTGACAGTGGTCGTTTACACAGGTTTTACTGTATTACCATTTACCATGTTAATATCAACAGCATTAATGTTTGCCAGCCTCATGATCCTGATATAGTCAATGGAATTAACACATAGTTAAATGCAAAGCTAAAAGTGGGTTCCTATTAGTCACGATCCATGTCAACTTAGACTCATTATTTTTATTCCTTCGAAATTGCTGAGCTATTCTGAAAATACTGATGGAGTCGATTGATAATACGAACCAGAGAGAAGAAAGTTTCTGTTCCTCCAAAGCGTTTGAAAACTATCTCGCAAATGAAGTTGTGCAATGACGTCACAAGTCCTCAAATATCTTTATATGGTGTGCATGGGACTGGCTGAGTATGGGACCGTGGTTTATGACAGAGACTTGTATGGGACTGTGGTTTATGACAGGGATTTAGAGCTTCCCAACCAAAACCTATGCTATGCGAGTAGGTTCATTTTAGAATCCAAAAGATATGTTTAGATAGATGAATTCGAACATGAGCTCAGTACTTCATGAAAATTCGGCAATCGAGTTTGGCTTAGACTTTCACTACTCACACACTCAAAGTAGGGAATGAGATAAAGGCTCAGGCCAAATAATAGGCCTCTATACCCACTAGGTAGCTATGCATGCATATTTATATAGTGGCTTTTTATATTCAAAAAGTGCCAAAATCTCATGAGTTGGCATAAGTAATAAATATTAATACTAGTTCATTTTATAAAATTTCGAACACTTTTTGCCTGGCAAAAAGGCATAGACAAACATTGTAGACCCAGATCAGACTGCTTCTAAAGAAACAGTATGATCAGCGTCCCTGTTTGCTATTCTAACAAGCGTTTTGTGAGTTTCAGTCCTGATAGCTAACCTTTTCGTAGAGAAAAGAAAGAATTATGAATTTTAGAACATTTTGTGAGTTTCAGCCTAGACAACCAGAATTTTAGTAGAAAAAATGTTCGAAATTTTAGAACATTTACCATAGTAACTCTAAAAATTGTATTTGCATTCACCCATGATCATTTCTCTTTTCAGGACATGAGACACGACAGCATCGAGATGACAGCATCTTTAGATTTTGACATGACAGAAGCCGTCCAATCAGACGACAGTTTCTGGGATTTAAGCACATATAGAGCCACAATGATGGGATACCAAACCCGGAGGCGCAATGTGAAATCTGATGAACCTGGTTCCCCGTCCGATTCAGGCGGCGGAATGTCTAATAATGAGGATTATAGTGAACGTAAAATGAAAAGCCCCAAAAAATCTTCCAGACGACGTAAATGTGTTAGTGCGCGGGAGCGAAACGTAAGACGGATTGAAAGTAATGAAAGAGAACGCCAGAGAATGCATTCTTTGAACGATGCCTTTCAGGATTTACGTGAGGTTATTCCACATATAAATTTGGAAAGGAAGTTATCAAAAATAGAAACTCTCACACTAGCTAAAAATTATATCAAAGCATTGACAAACGTGATTTGTGACATGAGAGGAGAAAAAGCCGCCTTCGAATTCGAGAAAGAAGAAGAGTCAAAAGACGGTGATGCACTCGAAGGTGATACACTCGGAGGTGATACACTCGGAAGTGACGTAGGTAGCATGAGTATGAGCGGAAGCGGAAGTGAGTCATTGGGTAACCCGGATGATCAAGTTGACCTCGATTCAAACTCTGGTGCTGAATCTATCGTTAGTGAATCAGTTGTGTAAAATCACCCATCACACAGATCTAATATTTAAAATAGAATTATATTTATTTTTTAAATAAAATAGAAAATACGCATATAAACAATATTTTATCGCTGCCACAAGCAGGTGAGAATAATTTGACCTTATTTTCGTAAGATATGTTTGTCTATATGGAAAAAGTGATTTCTGTTTTTAGACAATTTCCACCAAGTGTCATTTATCAATCTCGGCAGACGACAAATGTAATTATTTTCTTATTTTTCAGAGCAGATGGGACTTCACATTCTATGTGAATCCAATTCACGGGGAGAGGATTGACATGGAATGTGGAGTCCCATAATTTGAAAGAAATCAAGAATCAAAGGTCCAAAGTGTCGTCTGCTGACTCACGATTGGCATTTTTAAGCGTTCATACATTATCATTGACATTCCAGGAGCTAAGACGAGGACAATTAATTTGGGCTACGTCGATCGAGAAAACCTGAATTTGTTGCTTGCGTACAACTAAGGCAGAGACCCAGATATAGCATACAACTCGGGTCACTATCGACCCACTAGCTAAACGCCATTTAAATGGCGTTTCGATAGTGGACCGAGTGCAACTTGCTTTTTAGCTCGTCCACACCTTTAGATTAAACATATTTTATTGCACAAAACAGCAATGGGATTGGACACAAGTTATGACAACAGCGCAATTGCTGTTCATTTTCTGAAATTCGAAGCAGCTTAACTTGTAACATGCAAAAATTTATCATTCTAGCTAGTCTCTGTAGCTGAGCAGGTTGGTTTGAGTCTTACCTGTTCGCCAGCCCGGACGGCAGGTTTTCTCGCGACCAGGCCCATTTATCGTTTATGTCTACTAAGACAGACAATATTCACCAAATCATGACCCCATTTATACAACTTCTGTTTTCAATTTATGGTGAAATGTCATACCATTCATGTCATCAATCAGTTTTCGTCCTCCAACACGTGTAATTAACCATTGGCGAGAAAACCGCTGCAGAATACATTTTTACATACTTATCATTAATATAAGAAATACTAATTTATACTGATTCCTTAGTGTAATGCGTTCAGCTGTCTTGGTGAAACCCAGGGCCCGGAATTACAATGTCTCCTTAAAGTTAAGGAAGACTTAAGTTAAGTGTTGATATTTCAACATGTTATATTGAATGCCAAATAAATTGCCTGGATCGATGCCCTACTTGTGGTCAAAGATATTGATCTGCAGAAAAAATGAAACTATTTTGATTTTATTCAGTTTGAAATGTTATTTTGCGCACCCTGAAAACCCAATACTTAACTTAAGTCTTCCTTAACTTTAAGGAGGCATTGTAATTCCGGGCCCAGAACTGTATCTTAATACACAGTTTTTTAAGAAAACAGTCAAAAAAATCAAATGCATCCTTTGCCATTACATATCAATTATTCTTACTGCCAAAACGTGAATTGGTGTATAGTTATATTTTCAGCATCTGGAAATATATACTTAAAACCAAAAGTAACTTCATGTGCATTCAACGGACATTCCCATTACAAATTGTTTGCCATTTTTCTTTCTAACCGAAGAGAATTTCTAGCAGATGATATTGTCTCATTTTCTCCGAATCACTAATAAAATATCAAATGTAATCAGGGATAAAAGTTTTAGAAATTACAAAAAATTACTATTGTTTTTATTCAAAGGGAGGCCATTTCAACGTGTAGTACTGACAAAAACTATCCAAATGTCTCAATCGATGACCCTTAAAATAGCGTGTTCAAATCATAAGTTTACCTAAGAGTTTATGAGTAAATGCTGAATTTTTGCTCTTTTTATACTCGAAAAATGATTGACTTGCGTAAGTCATTTTTCATGAAGAGTAAAGAAATTATTAGAATATCTATTTTTTTCCTAAACTCAAAACGAGTATATATATTCGGTATTGAAAAGTGTAAAGGTACTTTTGGTTTTAAGATTGTTTAGTCCATGCCCAGTGTACATTTAGTCAAATCATTTACAGTAAGTTTTGAGATTGCCATTATGTCATACTAGTCTCTCTCTCTCTCTCTCTCTCTCTCTCTCTCTCTCTCTCTCTCTCTCTCTCTTTACCAACACGGCAAAGCTCATTAGAAAAAGGAATCAGTAGTAGTGCAGCCGTCAAGTTTTGACTGTACAGCGCTATTTTTCTGTTAAAATGTAACATAGGTATCATGTTTTCATAGTAGAAAGAGTTGTAATACGCATAATGATTATTTTTTCTTCAAATTATGTGAAATCGATGTGTTCATGGGTTGTCTGTTATTTGATCTATATGTAGTGATGCGAGTCCTCCAACTTATATAAAGTATGTCATCCACTGTCACATTGACACAAAATCACGTTACCAATCTATTCTTGGATATAAGATGTCAAACGACAATTATAATAATGGGTTCAAACTATGTAATTCATAGTTATCACATGGGTTGTCCGCCTGTACGTGGAGATAATCCACGAGCTATAGCGAGTGGATTATCTTACGTACAGGTGGACAAACATGATATAACTATTTTATACCACCTACATCAGTGTAGACCTTGCACATCACGAGATATTTCGTGGTAAAGGTGGTATAAAGAAGCTAACAGTTCCGTGTAAAGGTTGTAATCAATGGCTGAAAGTTTTCAAGATTATTCCTGAATTCAGGATTTTGAGCCCGACTTTCCATAGAAAGTCAGCCTCAAAATGCTGAATTCAACAGATTAATATCGGTTCTCTGATTTATATTCAGTCTGTCTTAAGTCATTTGACCATTTAAGCTTCAAGTTGTGAATATTTAGTGGGCATATTACATGTTTTAAGAAATGAGTTTTGAAAGTTCAGGATTTTGGAAATTTTGAACTTTCACCCATGGTAACCCTCATAAAGGCAAAGTACAGCACAGAAATTTTCTGGGGGGGGGGGGGGGGGGGGGGTTCCAAGAATGAATTTGATTAGGTGCTCTTCGGTAACTTACTGTTAGCACCTAAGCAAACGTTTTTGTAGCAATTTTAGCCCTTGGGACCAATGGAATTTTCCATAACACCACATACATTAAAGCCAAAATGGTCCATTTTCACAGTTTATAATTTCTAAAATTTCTTGTACTTCTTTCTCTGAAGTTCGATTATGTCTTAGAATACAGTGCATGCCCTGATGAAATGCCGCATCATTTAACTAGTCTATATAACTGAGCTAAATGTTCGAGTGTTACCAGGTCTTAAAGCCCAAAGGCAGGTGATCTCTTGACGTAGCTCGCATAGGATAGACAAATGTCCCCAAGGCGGAAATAGTTCTTAACCAGTAACCTTGCTGTTTATGTACTTTAATATCGTAACGCTTGAATCTGACTGCTGTGCCTTTTGAAAACAGTGTAGATCCAGGTCAACTGGAGCCAGCTTCTAATGATCCTTACACTAACTTTCCTACATGTAATAATAGGAATAATTTAACAGAGCTATCTGTTCAACATCCTCGGTAACCCAGGCGTGACCCATTCCGTACCCACTGCATTCATCACGTGATGAATGCAGTGGGAACGGAATGGGTCACGTGATGAATGCAGTGGGTACGGAATGGGTCACGCCTTGGTTACCGAGGATGTCTGTTCAACAGGGCAAGGATCTTTAGCCAAATATTGTAACTGGGCATTCTGATTATAATGCAGATCTTCTCGTCTCATGATAAATGGGCCGCGACATGTGATTTCCAACAATGTGGCATTTTGACATGTGTAGACTCAGACGTGCCTGTGCAGCCTCCTGCTAAGCTTAGAAACTCCAAATGATGTTCAACCAGTAGCTCAACTCTCATATGATATTCACGCGACTAGCAAAAGCTCTGATCAGACTGCGCGTTTGCGCAGGCTGATTAGAGGCTTTGCTGGTCGCACATACCACATTGTTGGAAATCTCATGTCGCGGCTCAAATGTGCTTATCTTGCAAGGTTACGGTATTATCTTGCCTTTGTCATGTTTAATGTCAACCGGTCCGTCTTCATATATTTGCCTTTTTATAGGATATAATCTACGTACGTCATAAGTGGAAAGCCAAACTGTTCGAAAATATTAGTAGCGCTGACGTCCTTGACGTCATATACGTCTATAAGCTGTACAAACAATGTTAATATAGTTTCCTTGTTGACAAAGATATATTATAGTTTTACGTGTAAAGTATGTCCATAGTCAATATTTATCATATATGCTTCAGTGTTTTTATTTAATATTCAGGTTTACAAGCCAATCAACAATAAATGCTAATTAAACGGTAATTAACTTTTTAATGTGCCAGCCAGGTCATGAGGCGTCGGTACTTATGATGGCTACCAGTGAGAGCTCAGACGAGCCTGCACGATTGTGCAGGCTCGTCAGACCCTTCACTGTTCGTACATTCAGATTATATAAGTCGCGTTCAGGCCAAAAACTATGTATCTTAACCCACCAGAAAGCCGCCTGTGTACATTTTAAGCAGGACCATAAACATCTGCGATAAGGACCATTATTACATAGACTGGTCCAAGAGTTACTGATATCTAGGCCATTTGGAAGAAGGGGTTATTGAACTTTTTTTATATATTTTTTTATATAAAAAGGGAAAGTACATAGGGTTTAAGGTGAGCTTTTGCTTTGTAAGCAAAGTATAAAAATAAATAAAAAAATCTATGTATGGTCCAGATAACGAGATATTGGTACTTTTCCCGTTTGCGTAAAATCTGTTTTAATCCTTTGTCTACTGGGCTATTTTGCTTGCTTTTAATCGTCTGATTTTTTTAAAATCAACTTTTTCGAAATATCCTTTCAGGAATACCATCAGGCTGTTATAAAGCTTTGATCCAGATAAGGCCTGCCATTTTGTAGGGCCTAGTCTGTGTCCAAACTGTTTGCAAAAGTTATTAGCAGATGACACTAGAATGTTCATACGAAGCTACCTAGTGGTCCTAGAGGTCTAAAGTTGACTTGAGCCATCATTTAATTATTCATTGTGTGTACGAGCAGTCTTTGATGTTCGCAGCGAGTACCAAATTTTCATGTACTTGTTCGTATTTGGTTACTGCACAAGCGCGTTGAGTCTTTCGCCAGCACCATTGCTGGTAGGTATGCATAAGCACCAACATCGCAAATATGCGCTTTAACACTTAAAACAAGTTTCAAGTGTGTGGTTGTCCACCAATAATGCTTAACTCTTTCCTTGCTAGCGGCGACATGTGTGCTCTGCTGATAACCTTTGCAAACACTTTGGACCCAGATCAGGTCTGACAAAGAGTCGTTCCTGTTCTGGATCCAAACCGTATGACACTGTGGTTGTGTTCCAGGAAGAAAATTTTGAAAAAGGTTAATTTTGGAAAAGAGTCAGCAGACGACAACAAAAGCATAAAAAGTACCCAGCATTTAAAGAGTTTAAAATTTTAGAACCAATCGATGAAATTTTAGTTTTGATACATGACACACTCTTTGTACCACAGGATTTTTAGTTAATCCATTCAGAGTTATGACCTATGTTTTGTCCAAATCCAGAGTTTAGTCTCCATATAATTGACGAATGGTTAGAATGATTGAATATTGATGTTGATTGGTGGTTGAACCAAGTATTAATTTTCAGAAAATGTGTCTGTGCAAGTATATTCAAAACCAGCGTAAAAGCATCAGTAGACTTTTGTAGTTGACCCGCGCCCTTTATTACTCCTAATTATGTAGATTATAAAATGGGCCTCGACGCGAGAAAATCTGTCTTCATGTGTTTGCAAACAACAAATGCGCAGACCAGCCTGCGCATCGGCGCAGTCTGATCAACGCCTTTATTATTCGCTTATAGAAGTTGCTACAAACGAAATTTCAATGTTCTAGCTAGTTTCTATAGCTGAGGAGACTAGTTTGAGTCTCCCTTTGTCGGAAACCCCGAAAACAGGTTTTAAACGCGTCAAGGTCCAAATGACCTAGCCCGTGAGATATTGGAACATATCACATAGGGATTAAATCAACATTTTGCATATATCACATTGTGCAACATATTTTGTTTTTGTGTGACGTTTTCGATTTTTTTTCATATAAAATTTAGTTGTTAATGCACGGTGTTGATACAGTATTGGTCATTGTAAACAACTAACAGCAACCATATGCAAGTTATGTTTAAAATATGAGTGATGCCTGGAAAACTGCAGTTCGCAGTTTTCTGGGCATCACTCATATTTCAGTCGAGATTTTAAGATGACTGTAGGCAGCCTAACATAGTCAAATACAACTTCCCAATAGTAAGCTAGGTCTTATTACACCACCCATCCAAACAAACGTCATGAGAAAAAATGGTGGGAAAATGACCACTAAAACACACGGTACGTTGCACTCTGTATGTCTGCTCATGTAGATGTCCGATTACTGTACTGGGCCTCCTTATCTCCCTCACAGTTTTTTTGCTGCTCTCGCCTATGCGATTTGTACTAAAATCCCATAGGCTTCCTCAAGTTCTAACAACTAGCTAGAAGTAATGCCTTTAACATAGCTGTACTACATGAAAGGGCATGAATGCATAACGAGTGGGACCTTAAGGTGTGGTCGCTTTAAAAGTATTGCTTTAAAAGTATTGGAGTGGTCTATTATTGACTAAATGAGTTACTTTTAAAAATAACTTTATAAAAATTATTTGAGCCAACTCTGATGCTAGTCAACCAGGGAAGGCTTGTGTATTTCACATACGCCAGTCGCACAGGCACACAGTTTTGTGGCTGATAAAAGTTCAGACCTAAACATAGACAGCAATAAGTTACGGAGTCCATATGAGTGTGACCCTTGCATTCCACTTATTCTAAAACAAGTAGGAGTCCATTTCATACGAGGGTCATTTTTTATGTTCATAGAATCGGGCTGTATCTCTACAAATATAGAATTTACAGTACCATAACTATATATATTTTGAAAGGTCTAGCTTTTGTCTATCAACTGGTTTAAATTTTACATCATTAGCGCTTAGTTCGGTCAAGAAATATAGCTTTGAATAGGGCAAGAAAAGGACACTGGTCGAAATCAATGCCATTTTTACCACGCAGCAAGCAAGAAATTAGACGCTGTTGAGTTCCATCCGCTATGGTGATATAAGCATTTTTCAAGCCGATTTTTCTTTTGCACCATCAAAATTAATTATTGAAACACTAATCGTAGACGAGTGCAGCAAAACTATAAGCATGCTGTTTGCTGTTCTATAACAATTTTAAAACACCCATCAATATACCAAAATAATCACAGTCAAGCGCAAGTTATTATGTCTGTTAAAATTACGATTATGAACAAATTTTAAAATTTCTTCTTTTTTTTGCATAGCACATGATATACTCAATCATTCGTCAGCAGTTATATTGATGTATCGATTTAAGCGTGTAACTGGCAACTTCCGGTACTGGCATACCCCCATGTTATAAAAAGTGGGTGGGGTAAATCAACCCCGCATAGAAAACACAATAACAATAGGATCTGCATAATTTTCTTATTGCAGTGATTTCTACACCTGTAAAGAGGCACAAAAACAGTTTTAATGTATTTTCTAAGTATAGTAACGCTCCATGGCGTCATTTATGTACAAAATAAGGTATTGTAGCACCCACTAGGCTATTTATTTTGCAGTTCATTTCCAATAAAACAAAAGCATTAACTTTGTTTTGGTATGAAAGTTACCACAACACTTCCGTCTACCATATAAACAAGAAAGAATATAATTCTACTTTACAGCTAACATATTAGGCCACATTCAAAAGCCCGTATCCAACTGCCACTTGTGTCAACTTTTTACAATAAAAGTTTATATGCCTACTGTTCACTTTTCTGAGGTTCCAAACAAATCTTCCATATCCAATAATTGCTGCGTATTTGCTATAAAGTTTATATAATATTGTAGCACGTGGTGTCCTTGATCTGCAACCAAATTTTCAGAAGCTGTGTATGGCTATGAACCCACTTTCATGCAATTGCTACTGACGTTCTGTCAGAGACTAAGTCCATAAATGTCATATTTCTACCATTTTCTAGTGTGCGATATATAGGTATGTCTTTGCCTCTTAGATGACATTAAAGTAATGCATTTTGAAATAATTTTTGGTAGCATATATAGATAAAAGCTCAATCTTTCCAAATATATGCATGATGTATGCATTTACTTTCGCCGTTTTTATTAAATCAACCTCTCTACGAACATAAAAAACGTCCCTCGTAGTATTATCCCTGCTTATGCTCAAATGAGCCATGAAGCTAACCTCTCTGATCTAAAATATTAGCGAAACTCTTGAAATTGAGACGAATGAGCGGCAAATGATAATGCTGATCTCACATCTTACAAAAGATACAAATATTTTATAGGTTTTATTAAACAGGCCTCCAGATGAGAGTACTGAACGGATTTTTTTTTCTTATTTCTCGAACAAAACGTATGTTGTGCGTACTCAATAACTGTCTGGATGAGACGGTTCTTTCGAAAACCCAAAATACATGTTAATATTAGTAGGTATGAAGATATTTACAATTTTACGCTATTTAACAATCCTTATCTGGGCCTATACTGTATTCTCGCACCTTAGTTTTTTAAGATTTTAGCTAATCTCTGTAGTTAAGCTTTTTAGAGGATTTCTCTTGGCTATTTTTTCGAATGGGGCGGGGCAATTTGATTTTCGCATTAGTTTGTACTTTCTTTATATTTTTTTTTATTTCAAATGTGCGTGTGTGTGTACGCTATGTGTGTATGTGCGTGTACGCTGGAAGCCATAAATTGCCTAGGTCAGTGTAAATTTGGTTTATACATAGCTGAGCTAGTGCACGAAATTTCGATATTTATCGCCTCAGCGAGCGGCGACGGCTCATGCTAGATTTGTACAGACCCACCAGAGCATTCGCTGCTCGCATACATAATGTAGGCGTGTAGCTGAAAGCTAAGACAAAAAATTAGACCTCTAGCTTAGCAAGATATGTCAGCATATGCGTTTATTAGAGGCACTTGTGAATGTAAAATGAGTAAGGAAATCTCGTGCACTCGCCCTTATTACATATGAGCCTCGTCGCGACAAAACCTGTCTTCGGGGTTTCGGACAAAGCGAGTTTCAAACCAGTCTCCTCAGCTAAAGAGACTAGCTAGAAAATTGAAATTTCACCTGTAGCAAGTTTACATATGGTACTTTCCAAAAAGCGAATAACGAAGGTGCTTATCAGACTGCGCGGATGCGCAGGCTGGTCTGCGCCTGTGTTATTCGCAAGACCCCAAAGACAGGTTTTCTCGCGCCGAGGCCCTATTAGAGGAATTTGTGTATGTAAGATTAGAACCGAAATCTCGTGCACTCGCCCTTATACATATATGGAATATTGGGGTTCAAATTTTCTAAATGTGTTGTGATCAGACTGATATTGTGCCAATGCTGAGTCATCATGTTGCAATTCACGTCACGTGTTCTAATTTAGGCCACACCACGAGAAATCCCATCTTCAATGTGTGCGAGCAGGTAGTGCTCAAACTCATATGCTCACCCAGCAAACACATGAAGTCGAAAGAACGCCGTATCAACGTCGATGCCTCATCCAGTGGCACAATCAGAGGGGGTCACCTGGGGTTCGCTTGAACCCCCGCCCCCAGTATTTAAATATCCCGTGAAAACGAAATAATTTGATCTAACTGAGACCAAATTATTTAATTTTCATGGGATATTTAAAGCTGCATAGTCTGTAAATTTTGATCTTTTAATTTTTGAAATAATGTTTCTATTTTTCAAGAACACAGTAAAAATTTAAATTCAGGTATACATTTTACCAATTTCGTAAATCTTTACAAATTATCAGTATCAAAACAACAGCATTTATGTTAAAACTTGACTGTCTATAATTATTAGTCAGGGCCCTTAGGGACAAAAAATAGGTCCCGTGCGAATTGTGTGCCGATTTATGGTGACCTATATCAAAACCTTCAATGGAGTCTTAGCTTTGATTTAAAGGTGGTCACCCATCTCAAATCCGCGTCTGAGGCTAGTTATGACGTCATAAATATGGCGACCATAATGAGAAACTGCTCGTTAATAAAAGCTATGGTTTGTGTTGATATGGTCATATTTATCCAACACGAACGCTTATTTTTAACATAATATCAATTATTTTAGTCATATGATGATTACATCAATGCTTTACCCGACTTTGACAATGAATTATTTATCGATCACTATATTTTGCATGCAAAATACCGTAGATTTCCTATAAATACCCAGCTTATTGGGCCACCTTTAGACTGATGGCTGAGACTGTTATTGCCCACACTCGGGAATTTTGCAAACTTATCCTATCTAAAAGAGGATTTCAAGCTGCGTCTTTTAATAGGTGTTTGCACTATGTTCGTCTGACAGCCTGTTACATATGTTACTATATTAAATTTAGAAAAAAAAAAGAAAATTAAAAGTTTGAGCTACAGAAAGAAGGCTAATTATTTAAATTACTCATATGGTCTGCATATTGACTACTTTAGCTACATACAAATTCTTTTGGAGCAAAATTACAGCCTCCTGTGGTGTTATGTGCGTTACTTTAATTAGATTACCCTTTAAACATGAAAATTGTGACCAATGACGTTTACTTTTTAGCTGATATGAGCATTTTCGAAAATGTTTTGATTATTTTGTACTAACAAACTCATGTGGGTTAGAGAAAATCCAAAGTTTGCTTTTATACTTTAAATAAAGTGTCTTATATGAGCAATTATAAAAACAACCCAAAGGCTACACCCAATCTTAAGGAGCCGAATTTGGTAGGCATCATTTAAGTAAAAATATATGAAAACATTTGCTGCTGTTGGGTATCTTGCATTTTTGGGGTTGTCTTGCTCATATTATAAAGAATTATAGATTTTGCAGGTTAAACAACAAGATTGAATCACTTGTTAAAGGCTGTAACATATGTTACATGACATAATAAATGAGCAAGGACACTGACTTAATGTAAGAAATGATATTTCAGGAAAAAATGAATATAATTCGTATGTTTTCCTAGCTAAAGTCTCTAGCCTCTGGTGCCTAAATCTTAGGTATTGATGATTATTAAGCCCCTGTACTTTGTTACAGATGTTATGAATATTTGTTTTCAATATTCTCTTAATATGAATAATTCTAAAATAAAGATACATCCTAAAGGAACATAGGAAATAATCTTTTCACATTTAAACAGTACAATTTAGTAAATGTCCCTTTCTAATGTAAATATTCTAAACCAATCCTTATCCAAGTCATATACATGTACAATATCGATTATCATTTCTGCTTCTCTGGTAAAATAATTGTCCTCCTCATATCATAAAGAGCAGAATAATCATCAAACAAGATTTTGACTGCAAGCTGAGTAATGACCTGCTCCATCCCAAACCCTTACAGACATATTCTATCGTATGTACCGATTCAAGGTGCGTCGAATAGGAGATGTTTGCACACTGTAAGCATGGGTGTTAGCCTGTATCAGCTTGTTATCAATTTGAGAATAAGAAAATTGAAAGTTTGAGGTACAGAAAGAAGACATTAAAACTAGCTAATCAATGAACATTCTAATAGTCTGCAAATTACTGGATGTCTTTACTACATATGACAGCTGTTTAACATTAATACGGCTACATGTTGTATTATGTGCGTTACATAAACTTAATTATAATTTAAAAGTGGTAATTTTGGCTATCGTCATTTAGTTTAACGACTGCTCTGAGTTGGTTTCAAACCGTTTTAGATTAGGTTTAACAAACATATACTCAATTGACGAATACAAAACCAAAGTTTGCTTTTCTATTTTAAATAATATTTTGTCTTATATGAATTAATGCACAACCCTCCCCCCAGTTTTGCAGAGGAGCAAATTTTGATTTTGCCGCTTAAATAAAACACATATAAAACAATTGCAGAGTGTTGATATTTAACATTTTCTTAAACAGTCTTGCGCAGATATCATCAAGTTTCTAAGATCAGGACACTTATTAAAGATGTCTATGTGCCATGATGCCACAACCAGGGCTCTGATCGAATTCCATGCACTTTCAGGTGCTGGAATTAACTAGTTCAATGTCAGGAAAGAGCAAGGAATCATTTTGGCAGGTATTTAGCTATGCTGGGGACTCTATCCACAAGCATTCTTTCACTGTGGCTCAGTGCCCTTAGAAAGCACTGTGGCGGATGCACTAGAGTAATATATTTGTAAATTGTCCTGACCTCTTGGCTCTCGTTTGTGATGTCTAACTAAGAGTTTGTTACTTTCCCATTGGTATCCTGGGTCAGGTGTGGTACTTGATTGTATCGATTCCTGATCTTTGACGTCTTTCTTCCTTTGCTTTAGCCAGTCACCGATATCATTCGACTCACTGCGTTGAGGTGGTGGGTGTTTTGGAGAAAAAAAGCTGAATTGCAAGAACTACCACTTCCAAGAGCTGTTTTTCTCGAAGGTGTCAAACGTGCGCAGTATCAGTGAATCATTTGGAAAACCTCACCTGTCATTAATCCTGACAAATCAATGCCTGACAATTATGGTTAGAGGCCGGACTGTGATAAATATTGTCCCGTTATGATGACATTGCCCATGTGCGGATCCTTAGGGGGATAGGGGGTCAGGACACTCCCCTGGAAAATAACAAGTACGTATATAGGTTTCTATAGAAATAAGCATTTAGACCCCCCCCCCCCTGGAAAAAGTTGAACACCCCCCTCCCCCGGAAAATAATGGACTGCCTCTGGATCCTTTGTAAAGTATAAGTATAGTTTTCTCAGCAATAAAACCGTTGGAACCCCTCTTTAAACTGTAAAATAAGCTGAGGACTAAATAAAACTGACACAAATTCCTGGATCTGATCATGTTGCCTCCTGCCCCCGAAACGCCTCTGCAGCTGATGAAATGTGGTTGCAGCATGTCTGTATACGAAACATCTCGGTGTAAGTACAAAGCAAACCGTTTATATTGTACTGATTTGTGTTACTGTGAAGCAGAAGAGGACTCATGTAAACTATTGCCAGTGATCAATATGCTTATGACTTTTGAACAACTATTTTCATGTGGATTCAGATATTTCTTTAGCCGTATCAACAAGAATGCCTTATTGTCCGACTTTGACCTTTGAAGACGATTCTACTTAGTAGCATGCGAAATATAAATCAGATTGTAACAGTTTTCTATTGCCCGTGCTATCGAAGTACAATGTGTAACTTGTAGAGGGGTTTATCCTTATTTCCATATCATGAACTATTTAGTAGACTCTTCTAACTTTTGATCCTTCAGTGGTCAAAATCGGACTATAATGAGTTTGGTTGATAGTGTATGCAAATGATTATTACTACTATCTTTTATTTGGGTGTAGGATAAGCAGCTACAGATAAACAAAAAGCTTTGAAACGTGACTCTATTTACAATATTGATATGTTGTTCTAGAAAAAAGAGTTTAAGGCAATTATTTACATTTACTATAAAAGCTTTGACATGCACATATGTTCTAGCCGGACTGGCTCATTTTACGTATTCAGCTTCAATCGTTTGAAATAGAAAGACCCAAAGGTCATTGGTCAGAGGTCGTAGTACATCTATATATATATATATAAGCATAAGAGATTATATTTACTTCGTTTATAATTCAAAAACACTGTTTGTTTATCATTCACTCCACTGTCTTTTTATTCGTAAATCGTGACGGCATTTACGTCCCAACCTCGAACTGACTTCACCCTATCTGAATATATTTTGTATGTTACGATTTAAAAGAGTTTGCATTCAGTCATGATAAGTCTACCAGTTTATTAAAGGAATATTTCCAAGCGTTGGAAATGGACAAAATGCATATATATGTGGTATTTACATATTAGGCGTCATTTCAATGACGTCATCTTTTTGTTCTGATGCGAAGACAATATGGGCGACATGTTAATTTTAATTATTTACCCCCTAAGATTAAATTTGGTGCATTTCGACTGAAATTGGCACACAAAATGCAAGAAAGTCCTGATCCCCATATACTACAGTGGACATACCGTTTAAATTGCACTGATACAATATACGATATTTTGATGACGTCATAATGACGTCCAGACGTGAAACTCAGATGGGTGACCAGGTGATTTTCATTAGTTATCCCCTAAAGTTTGATTTGGTATAGGTCACCATAAATCGGCATCAAATTCGCACGGGAGTCCCTATCGCCCCTGACTATATTGGAGGGACGCAAATAATTACCAACAAGAGAAAAAACACCTGTTTTTATAAGATAATTCACTTTTCCATGCAGTTTCCAGCTAAAGTGAACAGATTTGTTGTGAAAACTTAACTTAATTCTGCTTTTACAAATGATAAAAAATAAAATAATTTTTTTCGAAAAATGTTCATAGTTGCAGACTTAGTCCCTTTAAGAAAAATTAAATAAAAACAGCAAAGCGAACCCCCTCCTCTACACATCTGAGCCCTCCTTCTAGACATCCTAGATCCGCCACTTTCATCTACGTTTATGCGACGTTGTTTTTACGTCTAGTGTCTACTAGGCAGCTACAGTGAGTTGCCATAATCGTAAACTTTTGGATTTTACAAACATGCGTTCTATAATACTTGGTTAGTAAATGACAACGGCTCAGACTAGAATGTGCATATGCGCAGGCTGGTCTGTGCAATTTTTGTTCGCAAATGATATGTTCGTCTCGTGGTGTGTTACTTTTTGATAGTTGTAAAAGCAGCAACCACTAAATGCAGCAGATCGCATCTATCATTCTGTTTTCATTTCTTAATGCGACTTCATTTTTCACGTGGATCTCTGCCTAGTAGAAAATTCGCATGGATTATGAAATCCACTTATTGTATTTTTTCTTAAAAATCATATTTTTTCTGCTGAAACGTTGCGCTTCACGGAATAATGAAAATAAATGGCGATACAAAATAACTGGAATAATATAAGTTTTAACTCATTTTTTGTAAGAAAATAAACGAAAAAAAAAATGAAACAAACAAATCACACCCGAGCCAAAAATAGAGAAGGTAGCCCTTCAGCATGCGCATTGTCATGTCCACGAGAAGACACACTTCGTTGCTCCTGTGCTATAGTGTTCTATCTACCATTGCACAAGTTCTGTGAAAAAAAGAGTTCGAAAATTTCGGTATCCTGATTTTTAATGCCATATTTATCACAGACCTAAGAATAATTCAAAAGGGCTAAATATATCCATACAGTGTAAATGGCATTGATTTAAAAAGAAAAATCCACAGTAATATGGAATCTACGGGCATTTTTCAGTTTGCAATTAGAACATAATGCCCTAAAATCGACTTCTGCGTTCAGTGTTTTAGGGTTCTATCTTAACCTATAGCTTATATACTGTTAATGGAGTCAATTTGTATACTGTAAATTCGGAAATTTTCGCGAGGGTTTATTTTCGCGAAACTTCGCATATGCGAAGTTTCGTGAAAACAAAATCCTCGCGAAATGGCGAAATCACTCGGTCGTTTACTGATATAGGTATATCATGCCTTAGTCGCGAATTTTTAACGTCGTAAATATGTCTTTTAACGCTATTCGCGAAAATAAAATTCTCGCGAAAATTTCCGAATTTACAGTAATATTCTGATCTGAACTAATTATTTGTAGCAGATTTATTCATGTGTTCAAACCGCACGGATTTGGCCTTTAAATTTTGTGTAAGGGTGGTAATTTTTTCTACAACATATTATTCTGTCCAGGGATTCAATTTGTATAATATATTAGCTGAACAGAAGTTTGGAACTTAAAGTAACAAATTTAGTCATTGGTTTGTCATTACTCCAACAAACCGCTTCAATTTTGGACATTAACATTTATGTAAGAGAGGTTACTGCTAATGTTTATTTATATCACGTAATTAAGTAGATCTATCTACTTAATCACGTGATATAAATAGTCATAAATCCCTTAGCAGACTATAGCACTTTTTGTAGATAGAATAGAAAAGCACAGCAAACTTTAATTAGCTTCCTGCGAGGTGATAGGGAAATGAAATACATGCCTTGTAATATACAGTTTTCCGCTTCCAACGGTATGCATGACTCAATTTTGACCAACTGTAGCACTGAAGCGACACAAACTATCAAATCAGACTTTACTTCCAGAATGACTTTTCATGGCCTGCGTTGATAGAAGGTCCGAACGTCACAGAAACAAAACCAATGGAAGCTAGCCTAACTTTGATGGCCCGCTGCTCGCGCATGTTCGAGGGCACCTTTCTCGCGGTGATGCTCGGTTGTGTTGATCAAGAATTCCAAGGTCTATCACTATCTTACATAATAACACTATCACATCAAAGAAATAATATGCTGACATTATTTTCATGTCTCAAAGTATTTATGTTATACAGAAATGCGACAATGGTATGAAACGTATCATCCATGAAAAGATGCAAAGTTGATCAAAATCGGATAAAAAAAAGCCCGACAGTCTCGGGGTCCGGTGTATAAGCCAGTCTATATAGTTTAACTAATTGTCCTACTTAAGCCCGATAAACTAGGGTTGTTGTTTTTTTCTTTCAGCCTGAATACATGTTAGACTACTTTTCAGAATTACTGTCGTGCCAACCAAAAGTGACAGTGACTAAATATTTGTTTACAATTGTTAAGTAAAACATTAACGTGTACACTCCACTTGATCTAACGTGAATCGAGAGATCACGTGTGTTTTAATCCTATCCTGCGGATAGGATTAATATACAAGTGATCTATCGATTCTAAATCCCTAACAACTTTGTAAACAAAACATGACGTCACCGTCGCTCTTGGCTGGCAGGGCAGTAGTCCTGAATTGAGAATGTGTTGATTGGTTTATAGAAATTCAGCCTCAAAATACTGAGTTTGTTATAAAACTCTTTTCAGGCCCAACATAACTGAGCATGAAATTTTAATTACTCATAAAAATCTGAAATGCTGAAAAATTAAGATTCAGTGTACTTGCTTTTTTAAAAAAAGTCTCAGATGTTATATTTATCAAGCTAATAAATGTTTAATTGTTGACATTTTGACATTTTTGAGCAAGATTAATTTAATATTCAGTTGAGTTTAGCATGAAAAAAGTTTTATTACACCGAGATCCCAACAGCTATCAAGTCTGCAAAACATGCAGATTACCATTAAAACTTTAAGTTATTTTTAGAAATATTGCAGGTTTCTAAAGTTCAAGATTATTGAAATATCCGGATTCCATACATGCTCCAGTAAGCAAATAAAGTGGGACACTGATGGCCGATATCAGTTCGAGATTGTATGTTAGCTGGGGAATGACTGGCTGAATAACTGTGCTTTCATTCATTTTGATCAATTTTGTATCATCATACATGTTCTTGGTTCATTAGTTTTATCAAAATTGCATTATTATTAAGTAGTTTAGTAATAAAACTAAAGATACTATTATACTATTAGTGTGTTTTCTTGTCTATTATCATTACCCCGGTGATAAACGCAGAAGATATATGGCTGTCACGAGTCTTTATCATTTTTGACAGCAATTTGGCCTTCTAGCATGTGTAGGTGTCAGCTCACATACACCTGTCCATTCCCCACATTATAATAATCATAAGTAGATCGAACCAGGAGAAAAGAGTTTCCAGCAAACAGTACGGAACATGTGTTGTGTTAGACGCAAAGTGTACTTTTTTTACATGCAATCATTATACAACGGCGTATCGCTGGCGGACCGTTGATGGACCGACAACGGCGTATCGCTGGCGGACCGTTGATGGACCGACGTCCATCAACGGTCCGCCAGCGATACGCCGTTGTATAATGATTGCATACACTTCCCCAATAAGGTAACTTGGGTAACTCTTCTTCGCAATACACTTGATGGATGTTTAGTTGTTTTTGATGATAAATTTCGATTTGCACTTTCCAGACTTCTCATCGTCTTGGTGTTGAAACTGGTAGATGGACAAGGCCAAATGCGATTCCTTATTTATTTTATATTTTCCAGTCACTGGTATGCAAAATGGTGACAAGGGTTTGCCAAGCACCAGTTGAATAAAAATGCTAAAAACTCTTGAACCGCATGGTATATTTTGATAAAAGTTTGCATACTAATACATTTTAACATTATCGAGACACAGGTATGCAAAACGGTGATTAGGCTTTGCCAAGATTTGTATCACCATTTTGCATACATGTGTGTCGATAATGTTAAAATGTATTAGAATCCGCTTTCGTACAGAACCTATTTCAGAACGGCTATCCGTCCAACTTGATAGATATGTTGACACGCTCAGTTTGGCTACCCAAACATTGTTTTCAATTAAAATGCCTAAAGTATATATTGGCATTGTATATATCTGTTTACATGTAAATTATCTGAATAAAATATTGGTTAAACCTAATACCTAAAGTTTGATTCTAATTAGCAAACATTCAAGCGTGGGTCGTGCATATTACTGTCAGTTGATTTTGTTTTAGAATGTTCTGAGAACCATATATATTCCTAGTTATAACATAAGAATTTTAGTACTTCAACAACAGCAGAATCGAGGGCGAAGATTATGTACCGGTAAAATGCATTTAAGCCCCCCGCCCCCCCCCCCCTCCGGTGGCTTAGGCTGCTGTCCGTTCTAAGGCGGTGGTTCTAATGTTGTTCACTTTTTGTTTATTGTTACTCCCATTGTGGGATTCTATGATTGTTCTTTGTTTTGTTGTACGTTGCTTTGTGCCCATTTTAGTTTGCAATCATCTTGGTGGGGAAGAGAGAGAGAGCTAGTTGCTTTGCTTGGTTAGTCTTCCTGGTGTCTTGTGATGGTTTAGTGGTTCTTCCACGCGGTGCAGGGATTTGTCTGCGGTTTGTGATTGTGGTATTTCCTGATCATACCCACTTACTATGTTTAAGCTCCGTTCGACAATATTTAAAAACACACAGAAAAAAAATATTATTCTACGTCTTCAAGGTTTTTAAAGTTATGGAGGGTAATATACAGCTTGGGTTTGTTCTATTTATAATCACCATCACCACCATCATTATTATTATTGTTATTATTATTATTGTTATTATTATTGTTGTTGTTGTTATTATTAATAATAATAATAATTATTATTATTATTATTATTATTATTATTATTATTATTATTATTATTATTATTAACGTATTATTATTAACGTATTATTATTATGTTGCAGTGGTGCCTTCTCCATTGTCTGTAGATATTCATACTTGTATTATTAGACTTCTCGCTTACTGTAAATGTTGCACCTCATGAATGCGTAATTAGGACTGGTCAACCTTAGACATAGGTAAAGTTGAAAATCAGGCGTGGTTTTATTCAAAGATTACTGTATCATCTTTCGCCACTACCTCAGTATAGCAGCAAAACACGCTATTCAGTCCTAATAACTGCATCTGAAAATGTCTATTTAATATAAGCAAAGAGGCAAACATTGTGGACCCAGATCAGACTGCTCCTACAGGAGCAGTCTGATCTGGGTCCACACTGTTTGTCTATGAGGCTTCAAATATTTTAGTGGACGACAAAAACATACATTTTGTGAATATGCGCTTTAAGGGTTAACAAATGTGAGTTCAGTGTGTATACGGTTAGGATTTTCATGAAATGCACGCACGTTAGCGCAGCCCAAACAAGTTATTTATTCTTCACCAAATTATGATTAGAACCTGATTTTCCTTATTTAGCAGATGAAATAGCCGAACCACGCCCAGATATGAATATTAAAGTTGCCGCCTTTACAGTAAGCGAAAAGTCTATTATTATGCATAGTCATTGTTTTTAATCCAGTAACTATAATATACTGGATATACACTAAAAACTGTTTTGTCGCTTCATTGTAAGCCTGGCCGTATATACTGAATAACATAGACCATGACCAGTCTACAGCTATATAGGCTGTTTTTGGTCTTTGGCATTCAGGAGACATAATACTTTAATTTAGTAAGCCTGTAATATTTTGGCTTACCGTGAAAACGTGTCGATAAACTGACCAAAGAAACATTGCCTTTAGACCTATACCTATTTGCAACAATCTTTGAGGGGAAAAATATCAGACTTTGAATTTTAACAGCCATTTCACAAAAAATTTATACAATTTAAAATGAAAAATGGCGCAATATGAACTTTTCTGGATAAGCGTGTTTTTGATGTTATGGTAATAACTATTACCTCTATAATAACGTGTATAAATATGACCCTCAGCATTAGCATCGTTGATGAGTAACAGAAGTTCAAAAATGGAACCTGTGTGTGAGAGTTACGGAGTATTAAATGACTTTTTGGTTACTGTAAAGGCGGCACCTCATGAATGCGTAATTAGGACTGGTTAATCTCAGACATAGGTAAAAGCTGAAAATGAGGCGTGGTTTATTCAAAAGTAACTGTATCATCTTGCGCCATTACCTCAGTATAGACGCAGAACACATTATAATTATAGTCCTTAAAACTGCATCTGAAAATGTCTATTTTAAACATATACATAGAAGCAAACATTGTGGACCCAGATCAGACTGCTCCTACAGGAGCAGTCTGATCTGGGTCCACATTGATTGTCTTTGAGGCTTTTAAGTGGACGACAAAAAACATACATTTTGTGATTATGCGTTTTAAGGGTTAATAAATGTGATTTCAGTGTGTATACGGTTAGAATTTTCATGAAATGCACGCACGTTTGCGCGGCCCAAACAACTAAGTTATTCTCACCAAATTATAAGATAGAACCTGATTTTTCTTGTTTAGCAGATGAAATAGCCGAACCACGCCCAGATATGAATATTGAAGTTGCCGCCTTTACAGTAAGCAAAAAGTCTATTAATATATGACATGGTTATTTAGATTTACATATGTACTGCTATGATTATCGTGATACTATGCAGTCAAACTAATGCAACAAGGAATCAAGATATCAAGAATAAGATAATCAAGATATCAAAGAATCAAGAATAGATATCATTTTATTAGGATCAGCGGTGTTGTAAATGACAAAACATTGAAATCAGCCTTGGTTTGTGATTAAATGAAACTGCATAGACCATGGCATAACTTATCTAATTTTTGATCAAATGTTTCTCAAAAGAAAAAAAACAAATGATTATCATATTGGTTAGTGGTAAGACATGGTACTTTAAAACACTGCATCTGGTGTTTCAAAATGGAAGCCTTTATGGGTTATTTAAATTTCGCATTTGTTACGGAAAATAGCTGCAATGTTGTGTTTTCTTAAACCATTATTTAAAAAGTGTTTTTTTTTTGTTTTTTTTAAACATGGGTGTAATAAAACATCAACAGAAACTTGTATATGAACTCTATATGAATGTCTAAAGCAAAAATAATGATAAAAAAATGAGCATACTTATTGGAATCCCTTTTTCAGTATAAATAATACACTCAACAATGTCAAAATTGAAAGAAACAGTATATAGAAATGATTCAGTGTTATTTAGTCTACATTAATCCTGCTTTACCAACATCAATTATGATATTAAGGTATGTTTCACTACAGATTTTACTTTGACTAAACCAAATGGCCAGAATTCGTTTTGTGATGGAACATAGACACATGATAAAAATCTGTACAGTTAAAAGCAAAATTAACACTTAAGCTTCATAACAACATTAAATTATGGTATATTCTTGGCTTTTATAGAGCTATATATACAAATGTTGATTAATCAACATTTTAACTTTCTCTTCGAGCCTGTAACTTCTCTTTGTTCTTCCTACTGTTATGGACTTTTGCAAACTATATGAATATCAGCCATAAACACTTCAAAATAAATTCAAATAGTAATATTAAATTATTGCATAAACTGGTCATTGGTGGTTGAACATTTTAAAAACATATTCTATCAAATAGCGGAAATAACCTGCAGATTTTCGTAGATATAAGTTGCGTAACACAATATCTATGTTCCATAACATTTCTTTGTAGATCCATCATTGTAAATGTGTTTCTAATAATGTTATACCATAACTGTCTAGATAGTAGCTTCATCGTACTACGTTTGCTTTAGGCATAAATATATGCATATTACATGGAAATTTGTGATTAATATAAACATTAAAATCCATGCTTCCATAACTATTTTCCAACAATTTTTAAATGTAATTTGATTAAATCAGTTTCTTGGATGCACCTACTGTCAAATTCATACTATACATGCTGTTAAAACATGATTTGAGGTATTGTTCTTAATGCTTCATCAAATAAAATTGACAAATGACATGGCATTATAAAAGCTTAATCCCAAACGGACCTAGTTTCAGCAGATTGCAATGCATCTTCACTGATATTTGCTACAAATATATTAATTTTGCATTTCAATAAATTGTATATAATGCGATGAAACATCCATAAAATAGAACTCTATCTGATGTTAATGCTAATTATTTGGAGTAAATTGAAGCTACAGTTGTATTTAAGTACATACTTCAAGCACAATTTCCAAATTAATTATGCTTTTTATCTGGTTAGGAGATGTTTTTACGACAAAACAAATAGCATGGAGCATCAAATTATCATTATCATAAAATGAACACGTTTATATCCTTTTCAATGGGCATTTAAGTAAGTAAGGGTGCAAAGATCAGGAATCGATACAATCAAGTACCACACCTGAACCAGGATACCAATGGGAAAGTGACAAACTCACAGTTTTTCACCACAAACGAGAGCCAAGAGGTCAGCCCTTTCCCAGCAGGTGACCAAAAGGGACAAATAAACAGACGCGCACAAAGGCATAACAAATACAAGACAGAAAAAAAACACATAAACGATCCACAAAAGGCGTACTGCCTTGCGTCTGTCAGTAATATATTTTAGTGGTGGGCTTATTCTGGAAAATAGATATTACGGGGGCATAGCGACATGAGAACAGTTTACTTACCACAAGCTATACACAATTTATTTAGATTGTTATTCATTTATATTTATTTCGAATAAACCACCATACAAACAAATATGGATGTTATCTGCATTCAGATATGCTTGTTTTATAAATATAAGCGTTGGGAAGCGTATAATTTGAAATGTGACATTTTGGTTATTCCCTGTTTGCTATGTTTCGAACAGCAGTGAATAGCAAGCTATTTGCGTTTATAGTATTGTTTAACTTTTATCATTTTCAAGTTTATTTGGCAGCATAACATAATTGTAAATGAAATATATATGTTTTTAGTATCCCGTTTAAAAATGGCTACAGCTGCATAGAAAAATTTGGAGACACTTTAATTATTGATGATTATAACTTGTGTAAATCGTATGACTAAATTATAAGGCTGTTTCTGCAGTCCTTTTAAAAGGAACAAAAGGGATTTTGGAGAGAAAATGACACACCCTTTAGATTCACTGAATTAATATACCATTTTTTTTTTAAAAAAATGCTTGGTTTGGCTATTTGCAAACATTAATCGAAGCATATTTTTTAAACAAATACTTTAAAACTATTTAAATTTGTATTAAATTACCAACCAATGCTTGGGGACTGTGGAATCGTATGAGTTTTAGAGATTGCAAGCATATTTAAACAGGAATAAGAATGGAAATAGTGGAGCCATGTTATTTTCAAATATGAGTCAATTTTGGTGGAATGGCCGTCAAAGTAATTTATTATCGATAAAGGACTAGCCTAATGTGTATGTGTTTTGTGACCAAGTCATAGATAATGAATATTGTTATGGCATCAGTCCGCTGTCATTTTGTTTGTTATATAATTATGTTATATGTTTTGTAACAGATTGGCCGATATGTCTGGTGTTTAACAATAAACTTCCAAACTTCCATGACTTGCCAAATGTTCCAAAAATTGATCGTCCAGATTTAGTAAGCCACCTAGATATTTGGATGAAAGAGTTGAACTCTTCAGCTATTGTCACAGTAATGTAACAAAATAAAAACATATCTGTAATACATTTAAATCGTTTTTCGTATTAACGGCTTTCTCAAATATCTGACTTAGAATTTTCTACTGACCTAATTTTGTTTCTCCAGGTGCTATTAAATAGCATCGTAAAATAATAATAAAAACATCATCCTAAGTTTATACCTGTAAGTCTAAACCTTTACTCTAAAACAGCTTGGACTGCATCATGTAATATACCCCATTAAAACGGTGGGCTCAGCCAAAGACACATGCACGGATCCAGAAAGTTTTGTCAGATGGAGTCCAACTTTGACACCGATTTTTTTGTTTGTTTGTTTTTTAAGTTGATGAAGGGAGGGAGGATCCAAGCACCACTATAAGCGGGTCATCATCGCCCGCCAGCGAAATGCCATTAAATGGCGTTTCGCTGGCGTGCTGAAGATGGCCCAACATTGAATGCTTGCTTAGTAGCTTTGCGATTTTTCAGGGAATCCGGATCTGTATTGCTAGAAAACCCTATATTTTTGTGATTTTAGGGGGGTCCGGAGCCCGTGACCCCCCCCCCCTCCTCTGGATCCGCGCATGAGACAAGCATCAGGAACCAACCCACCGATGAAAGTTTAATTTCGTCATGGAGTCTGATTTATCATAATATGTTTGCTGGTCTGAAGTACAGACTACACTATACTGATGCATGGCAAAACGTTTTTTGACTGCTTTACTGCATGAAGACATAGTAAACTGCTAATTATAGTTAATATGTTTTATCCTAAGGCATAATAAAACGCGTATTAAATTAAACGCATAAATTACAGTCGGACGTCAAAAATTTGTGACATAGGCAAACAGTGCAGACCCAGATAAGACTACTCAGAACGCGACATTTGATCGTCATCAACGCTATTTGTTCATAGTATGATCCGTTAGAATTTAAAGAAAATGGAATATGCAGTATCCTAAAATTGGAAATGAATGCACAAATACATAATGATCGGACAGTCCAATCGAAATCAAAGAATTAAATACCGAATCAATGCACAGGAATGATCAGAAACTGATATGATTAGACTGCGCATCACGTGCCAAAAATAATACATAACTAAGACTCAGATTACGATAAGAAGAACAAACAACTCTTCACTAGACTTGTGGCCGTTTACCTTCCTGAACTGAATAGGCAAAAAATACATGCCAAGTCATGAAATAGTTATCACAGCACAACATGATATGATATTAATCGAGACTCGTCCTACAGTAAGCAGGGTGGGTAGTCACGTGGTTTTTGCTTGGATACACTGTACGGATGTTCGAATACACTGTACGGACATTCTGATCGAATGTAAGAAGATTTCTCCATGTTTTCTCATCTATACCCAGAAAGTTATACACCATTTTCCAGCCCACATTTTCCCCTATCAAACGCTACCAGGATAGCATCTTTAAGCTTCTTACTTTGAGTACTAACTCTGTCACAAATGTTGTCCGTACAGCTTATTTCCAAATTCAGGCCCGATCTTCGCCGCTAAAAAAAAATGTGACAGAGTCTGTACTCAAAGTAAGAAGCTTTATGCGGATATCCTGGCATCGTTCGATCGGGAAAAATGGGGGCTGGAAAATGGTGTATAACTTTCTGTGTAAAGATGAAAAAAACACGCAGAAATATCTACTTACTTTTGCTTAAAACATCGGTGTGGAAAGAAGTCCGCAATTTTCCATACAGTGTATCCTAACAGAAACTACGTGGCTTCCCACCCTGGTAAATACAATTAATATGTATTATTGCACCTTTGAGTAATATTCCAATGTTTACATCTAACATCTCACAATGTATAGAGTGCACATGCATGTTGGTGCAATAAGAAAGTTAAAGCTCGTGGATTACCTTCCCGTACATACCCACAAACCATACAATAACTTACACTTAAGACCCATTTTAAAAGTACAATTCTTACATATCTATATGCATATGGCACATTCAAGATACACCATCAACAGTTAATAACGCATTCATTTAGTTTTGACATTATCCATCATGTAGTATTTTGTATTATACCCTGTCAGGCTGCTTAGCTATTTGGAATTTTAATTAAACTTATCTTATAAATGATTTAGAGTTCCTTCTGTTTACCAGTTTGTTATTACAAAATTTTCTAAAGGTACGTATCAATTATTAGTTTTACTACATTCAATATAAAATCAAACTACGAATGTGAAGGTTGTCCTTACATGAAAATGATTCATGTAGTGTTCCTCAGAGATCAAAACTGGGACCACTTTTCATTTTAATGTATGTCAATAATATGTCTGGTGCTGTCAGTAACAAAAACTAACATATATACTCCACTAAACTTCAGTTAAATAAGGCAAATTCCTTTGACACTGAAGCCCTCATTTTGGACTTGTACTTGTCCATAACGAATATCATAGTTCCATCTAAGATTAATGATAAACGGGATGATTTTAATTTTATAAATAATTAGTTTTCCATTTCTTGATGGAGATGTTCCTCGCTCCCCTTCCTATTGTGTATATATTTTGCAGCTTATTCGTTTTCCGGGAGTATGCTCAAATGTTAGTGACTTCAACAACGGAAACCAATTTTTGACTGCTAAGTTATTAAAACAAGGTTATAGATATCATAAAATTCACAAAACATTTTCTAAATTCTACCACAGACACTCAAAGATGATTGTTAAATACAATATAAGTTTTGAACCTCTTCTTAACGAGGCACATCGGAGTCAGTATTGTATGGTGATTTAGTTTATAAATTCAAAAGGATTGTTGGAAAGCCTAAATCTATAATCAATTAAAAATATATTCAAACGTTACCAAAAAAGTTGGATAAAGCATGGATATCAAGCCACAGTCTGTGTGTACACCTAATCACGGTTTATAGCTGTTGTTTCCACTTTGATTGCACGACGGTGGTTCAGGCTTCAGATTAAATGATGGTCCTGACACAAAGCTTTAGTCGGTTGTTGGTCTTTGGCTGGGCCCACCGTGGCTCATCTTGAGAATTTCTTAAGCTTTGACGATATGTGAGCCATGAACCACGTTCTTTGTATCATCATATTGTGTTAATTTGATTTAATTATTTCTCTTTGATGATACATTGCAACAGTTAGGGAGCCTCGATGTGAGAATGAAACAGAATCTCGGGCGAAGATTTGGTACCAGTAAAATGGATTTAAGCCCTCCTCCCCCCTCCCCCCCAGTGGTTCTGTTGTTGTTGAAAGAAAATTATTGTTGCTTCCATAGTTGTGGGAGATCTGTATTCGGTATTTGCTTTGTAATTCAGTACTTTGTGTCCTAATTTTGTAATAATCTTGATGGGGAAGAGATTACCAGCTGCTTTACGTTAGCTGTCTTCTGGTGTATTGTGACAGCTAGTGTTCTGTGGCTCTCCCTCACCATGCCGTGGGCTGGTATGCAGATGAAGTGTCCGATTGTGGTATATGTATTTCCTGATCAAACTCGCTTGTTTTTCTGCTGTACACAGATGACTCCGCAGTCTTAGTAGCAGATAAATGTGTATCTAAAATGAAAATCTAATACAGAATATGAGTTTGAGATTGTTAGTGAACGGTGGGTCTACAATAAGCTGCCTCTGCATTTATGCAAAACATAATCTATATTGTTTGAATGGAAACCTAGGTTGTTTTAAATATTACTTGCAGAGGTACCGCTATTGAAGCAAAACAAATACTTTTAAATACTTGTGTGTAGTGTTAGAGTAGTGTGTAGTTTCAGAGTAATGCATTTCTGTTGCAAATATTGTTACTTCCATACTTCAAAAGGCAAAAGCAAGACTAAAGGCTTAAATATAGAAAACAGAGATTTTAAAATTTCACAGCCAAAAAGGTTTCCATAATGTTATTGATACAGCATCCTTTGACTATGCATGCTGTTTTTGGTAGCCAGGTTTATCCAAGGTTTTGAAAAATAAACTTCAGGTTACCCAAAATGACATTGGTTTGTCCTAAACATGGATTTCGTGGCGCATAGAGGCTGAGACGTTTTCAAGCCTCTTGGCTGGCTGCCTGTTTTAAAAAGAGTTGAACCATGTTTTAACGTGAAGTCAGGTCAGTCTCCATATTATATGGTCGAACATTTTAATTAGGAAAGTTTCATACACTCAAATGGAATTAGATTTAGAGAAACTGGGTGTTTTTCTACTTTACAATTCAAAAGTTTTGGAAATAAATCATTTCCATATAAGGGCTGTGTTCTATGGAACAATCTCTTTAGTGAAAACAGGAAACATACAGAGAAAAATAAGTCCCTTGCGATCACCGTTTGTCAGCACTGGGCAAGCCTTGTTATGCCAATCGGTGATCCTCGGGACTGATTTTTCTATCCCTTCCTCACACATGATAGATTCTTATGTTCTCTTTTTTGTGTTGACCATGGTATTGGCTTGCATAGTACATTATAATGGTGCATTCTGTATACGTGAGCGCAAAACTGACGAAAGGGACTTCATTAAACAGTTAACGCCATTCTTGACGTTGCGTTCCAATATAATCTTTAAAAGGTAAACCTAATTACATACGTTATTTCTTGCATCCATATATTAACCATTTTAGCCCACCGGAAATATTAAGATTTTCTAGATGAAACCACAAGGCATAGGGTCTTGATATTTGGCATGTAGAATCACCTAGTAGACCTCTACCAAGTTGGTTCAAAGTATGCTCCTGGGGTCAGAAATTGGCCCACCCCTGGGTCACATGTTTTACATAGGCTTCTATAGTGAAAACATAAAACAATCTTCTTGTCTGAAACCACAAGGCCTAGAGTCTTGGTATTTGGTATGTAACATAACCTAGTAGACCTCTACCCAGCTTTTTTCAAAAAAGTAAACCCCTGCGGCTAAAATGGCCCCACCCCAGGGGTCAAATGTTTTACTGAGGCTTATATAGGGAAAACGTGAAAAATCTTCTTGTCTGAAACCACAAGGCCTAGGGCCTTGATATTTGGTATGTAGCATCACCTAGCAGACCTCTACCAAGAGTGTTCCAATTGTGCCCCTGGAGACAAAAATGGCTCCGCCCTAGGGGGTCAAATGTTTTACATGGGCTTATATAGGGAACATGAAAAAATCTTCTTGTCTAACCACAAGGCCTAGATACTTTATATTTAGTTCAAATTATGCCCTTGGGCCAAAAATAACCCTGCCCAAGGGGGTCAAATGTTTTACATTGGCTTAATAAATCTTCTTGTCTGAAACCAGGAGGCCTAGAGCCTTGATATTTGGTATGTAGCATCACATTATTGACTCCTTGTATCCTGTGTCAGGGTGTGGTGCTTGATTGTATCGATTCCTGATCTTTGCCATCTTTCTGACTTTCACCAAACTTGTTCATTAAAACATCTTTTTAGAATATGGTCATGTTGCATATCAAATTGAAGGGAATGGGAATACAATAATATGCTAGTAAATAATATGTCCTTACACACACCCTTACCCCTGGGATAGAGTCAAAGGTCAATTTTCTTACCCTAGACTCTGGATCGCCCACCTGAATCCTTGCCAAAGAGTTAGATGTAAACCACAAAATAAGTCCATCTTGGGTAATGGAAAAGAAGCAGAGAACACAATGCAAGTTTTACAGCCACGACCCCCAGACGGGATCAAAAGTTCAAAATATTTTTTTTTTGAAGAAAGTCCTTTTGCTTATCAAATTAAAAGGAAAGAATTAAAGAAGTGTAGAACATTATGCAAGTAAAATCTTTGATCATCCATGGCCTTTGGAGTTCTGTAAAAAGGCAAGACATTGAAAATGCGCAGATAAGTAAATTTCGTGAATCGATAGGCTTTGGTTTTGATCTGAGTGATACCCAAGATGGACTTAGGTGTTTGTATTTTGTGGTTAACATCCTTTCCTTGTAACAAGGATTCAGGTGAGCGATCAACGGCCCATGGGCCCTTTGTTTGAGAGAATCGCTTCAAATTTTCAGGAAATGCTCTTACGATATAACATTAGCTAGATTTTAATGATATGACCATAAGACACATTTACATTTTATCATATCCTGGTGTATATGTTATGTCTATATTGAACATCACTTTTTGCTGTTTTATTTGAGTGCTAATATGTGATATTGACACCAATGGACCATATAAAGCTTATTTTTCATGCTATTTCACTCCGTTCACCTTCGCATTCAGTCTATCTACATTCATTATTCATCGCCATAACCAGTGATGTGTTATGACCTCCATTGCTAAGCTGTTAATGACTCCCATCCTGTTCCCCTAACAGCATTGTCATTTATGGTGTATTTACCAACTCGGAGAAAACACCCATTTACACGTAATTGTATATGTTGTGTTCCACATACTGCTTCATCATATAGCTAGCATATGGTTCTCAGAGCTTAGTGTATAGACCAGAGGGTTATCCTTCTTATTATGGGTATATTTATGACAATACACAACCGTCGCTTTGCTGTTTCTTGACACAGGACGCATATGTCCAGTTAGTACATGCCTAGATATTTGTACCAACAAACTATCCTAAGGGTTAAAGTCCACATTTAAATAAACAAGAAATACTTACTTTAATTGATGGTGTTTGGAAATGCACCATGTTTTTGGGGTTTTCCTAATGTTCACTATTCTATTAATATCTACCGGTTAATTGAATGAATTTAGAATCGATAATGAAGCTTATTCTGAGGAAGCTAGTAGAACACGATCGTCCGCATATAATAATACTGCAATGGCTTCTCCGTAGTTTGTTAAGTTTTTCTCTGTCTGCTAGGCCGTTTGTTTAAGTTAGGTCGCATTTTTCAATTAACCAGTTTAAGAAAGATACAGGCAACAAATTCAAATAACTATAAGTTGCCACGACTAAAATACAAGTGTAAGTTATTGTATGATTTGTGCGTGTGTACGGGAGGATTTACACGAGCTTTAGCGAATGGATTATCTCCCGTACATAACAACAACCATACAATAACTGCCTTATTGCACCAGCGTGCATGTACACTTTGTGCATTGTGAGATATTTGACGTAGAACATTAGAATATCACTCAAAGGTGCAATAACTCCTTAGGAGTGGTTATTTATAAGCACCAGAAAATGCCATAGGGGTCAAAAATGACATGTCTCAGATTTTCTTGTAAGTTGGTATATTTTAGCTTATGTTAACTGAAGATGAAAAATGGACCCCTTACTGCTCATTGCATATTTGAAAACAAGAGTGCAGGTCAGCTGCAAAGTCATTGCACAGCTGATCAGCATCACATTTATTTTTGCTACATAAATAGAGCTATACTTCTTCTTCCTAAATCCAAAATTTCAAATCTCTGACCGTTTTTGTGGTTGTAGAGCCAGGTTTGTGCTGAACCTGGTCAAAAACCCTTTTGTTCAGTTGATGCTGTCATGTTTTCTATCACGTGTTACATTGAATGTCACTGTGAGAGGATGAATATAGAGATCATACATGTTTTGTTGTTGTTGTTGTTGTTTTTCATGCGTTGACATTTGCCGTGGCAATAACGGCGAGTTATGTAATTCTTTTGTGAAATTTGATATCCACTGTTGAACAAATGGATTTTCTGCTGAGGTGATAATCATCACCATCATCATCATCAGCAGCAGCAGCAGCAGCAGCAGCAGCAGCGTTTTGATTAATAATTTATTTAGAAGATAGCATGTTTTATATGGGATTGTCAATTTTAAACTGTCCTCCAGTGCATACAGATATTGATTATTATCAGACTTTTATGTAAATTGTGCAATGTAAGTTGTGCAACCTCTGCTAAACATCCAATAGGCTTAATCTGGAAAGTGCAATTTTTAAAAGAGTTCGATTTCAACATTTATTCTTCTGTCATGAATATAAAAGTTAATGAGAAGTCTGACAAATCCGGAAAATTTGAATAAAATATCTCACTGGGGTTAGGTGATAATACTGTTTAAAAAAAGTAAAGCATTCCCAAGTATAGTCATTTACTTTATCTTCATTTTCTAAATTAAAGGTAGCAAATATGATGATATACAAACATTAGACATACTATTCAGGCTCATGCTTGCCAAATTTCACATATTGTGTCTCTAAAATTTATCAGTACTGTAACCCAGTGAGATGACGAGTAAGAGAATTGCTCAATTGAACCCCCCTAGGTACAGTCTCAGCATTTTCTTTTTTTGGGTGGCTATAACTTGTAAACTACTAAAGATATCAAATTGAAAATTTCAGCATTTCTTTGTTGTGTGGAGGTCATCACCTGTGTCAAGTTTCAAATTCCTAGGTACAATGCTTTTGAAGTTGGTTGAGCTCTTTGTTATTTACCAAAATGAGCCACATTACAAGAAACCCTGTCTTTGGGGTTTCTGACCAGTTCCAACACAAGCTAGAAATTTAGATATAGTAGTAGAGGAATGATACCATCTGTGTCGAAAGAAGCAAAGGCCGAGATCAGGTGCACAGTTATTGCTTAGCTGACCAGTGAATTTGTTTTCATATATATGCAAAACACAAGTTTTCTCATAAAGTGGCTAATGTTATAAATTGCATCCTACATGTATTTTCATTTTATGACTTTTTTTTGAAAATATCTACGTCAGACCTTTCCATATTAGGCCGACCTTAAAAAATGTTGGCCTGCCGTGCATCTACCTACCCCTCAAAATAGGCCCTACCCTTATAACTGTATTGCCTTTCTGAGAATCTTCTTTTTTATTTTTTTTATCTAAATGCTGTTAACAAGTACATTTTAAAATCATTAAAAGCTGCATTTTAATTGAAGAAAGGTTACAGTGACTGTTAGTTTATGCATTTTTACCTTATATACAGTATTAGTAGACCTCTAAAATCAATAATAAGAAGAGGCCATAAAATTATGCAGAATTTAATAAAAAAAAATAAAAAAAAAGACCTACCTACCTACCAAACTGAAATTGATGGGTAGGAGTATGGCAAACAAATATATTAATAAGGATGGCCTTAAAGAAGGGTGTCAGTTACTGATTCTTAGCAACACTGAATTATCCCCCGTTCGTTTGGATTAAAATGCTAAAAGACTGGAGAACCAACAACAAACATTATATGAGCGTCTTCGTGATATGGGTGTATAAAACAGCCGAGTCTTGGAGTGAGATCCTAGGTCCAACACTAACTGGGCTGTACAGTCACAGAAGATTGCTAGAGGCTTGATATTTCAAATTTAGGAAGTAGAGGGATTGTACTATGTAGCGAAAGGAAAGACAGTGATGAGCTGTACAGTTACTTTACAGCAGATATGTGCCTTTAATTTTGCATATGCATAAATCTGGGTTTCTCATGATATGGCTCATATTATGTTGAGGACAACTAAATGCACCTGGAAACATGAGGTTTTATGTAATTTATGGGCCCTTACCTGAAAACCAAAATACCAAGTATTTCAAGGACCAGTTAATACTGTAAAGACCATTTTTTGAACTGTTGTTTACTTATTTTACCTTTCAATAGATTTTGTGAGTTATACTATCTTTACAGAAACATCTCAGTAATTTCTTGATAATGACTGTAAAGGAGATCTATGGGTAACTTAGTTACCTAGTAGCCTAGTTTTATTTTGACTCTCTACTGTGTGTTCCAAAATTACCGATATCATTATTAATCATAACTTTTTTTTTCAATGGATGTGCTATTCTAAGCATTAAGCATGTACATGAACTGTTTTAATGCAAGCTGAATATGTCTACCTATTTTAAACATGTGCATTTTTTAAATAATGTTCTGGGTCCGGAATAACAATACCTCCTTAAAGTTGAGTGGAACTTAAGTTAAGTATTGATATTTCAACATGCTATATTAAATGCTAAATAAATTGCCTGGATCGATGCCGTACTTGTGGTCAAAGATATCATTGTGATTTACCGAAAAAATGAAACTACACTGACCCAAAATGAAAACTTTACATAGTATTCAAAAGTATATATTTTGATGATAAATTAAGTTTCGGTGTTGATTTTTTAGTCATCGAATCTTCAATGCCTTATCAATGTCTTTGAAAAAAGTTATTGGATGAAAATCATAAATTGCATAATTTTTATGAATAATTCAGATCAGAGGGGTCAAAATGTTTTTTTTAATAAACAATTAAGCAAGTCACACAAATTTTGGAAACAAGAAATTACGGACTGCGTGCTTTAAGTGATGTTAAAAAGATCATCAGTAACCAGTGTGACCACTGACCATCATTTTTACGAATGGTTTTCAGAATTCGTCGCCAATTTAATTTACGTAACGTTGTATGAGCATGTTAGGGATACGTATGTAATGCTAACAGAGGTGCATTTTGGAGTCATTTAACGCATCCATTTGATGATTGGACCTGACTCTTCGACCCAATTCATCCTATTCGTGTTCTACGGGGTTCATGACCGGGAATGAAGCAGGTCAAGGCACGACGTTGACGTTATTTTTAGCATGGAATTGTGTGGTAATTTACGTGTTCTGTGAGGCATTGCATTGTATTGCTGGAAAATGCCAGGTCCATTATTTTGCATGAAAGGACTAATTATCTTTTGTGCATGTATCCCGTAAAGACGAGCAATAATGGTTGCCGTTTTAAACGATTACGTGGGTGAGTTAACGTGTTAACGCTGTAAGAACGTAACGTCGTCACACGTGCGCGAACAGGTCTTGCACGAACTTTGACATACCCAGTTCTGTTGTACTGGCTCATAAGATAATGAATAGTCTGTCTAGAGCAGCAAAAATGATGAGCGATATCATTTACAGTAGACCCCGCCTTGAGCACGCCAATAGCCTTGATTTCTTTGATCTTTTGAAAGACGTGCCGTCACTAAATGGAAGCGTTTTGTAACAATAAATTGTTTTTTATTACCAGTACTCAGTTTCAAATGTTTTCTTGTTGGTTTTAAAGCTGTTAATGATCCATCTGTACCTAAGCATGTGCAACGTAAGGAACACGTTTTTCATGCGTCGACACTTATATAGACCTGGGATTAGAATAAAAATTGCATAATCGTTATCTGCTACGAAGTCTCAATAAGGATGCTTAAATCTTACAGCGACATGTACAGTTATTCAAAGAAATGAAGTGTAAAGTTTTCATTTTGGGTCAGTGTATTTTGATTTTAACCAGTTTGAAACGTTATTTTTCGCATCCTGAAAAATCAATGTTTAACTTAAGTCTTCCTTAACTTTAAGGAGGCATTGTAATTCCGGGCCCTGTCGATATAGTTTTGTCATAGAGGGCCACTTGGTAGAATTGCTATTTCAGCTAAAACTGTACATTTCTTTAAACGTTGTATAATTAATGAATAGATAAATAGGTCTTGTGGAAAAATTGCACCAACGTAAAGTTTCGACTTCTTACTTATCACTTGCGACATGAAGCTTTGACAGTTGGGGAACAAGGAGGTAAACGACTTTGGACCTTCTCTATTATATTGTTTGAAAATGCCACAAAGAAGACCTTGTTTTATGTATTGTTAAGCCTTAAAGCGCCAAGAAGAAATAAAAACACATCTGAAATGTCGTCTGCTGAAGTCGTCTGCTGCAAATAATTGCCTGGCAACACTGACGAATTTAGTATAGAGCAAACAGTGTGGACCCAGAACAGACTGCTCCTATAGGAGCAGTCTGATCTGGGTCCACACTGTTTGCCATAAAGGATTCTTAAACATTTCAGCAGACGGGAAAATCAGACGACTTTTGTTGCTTTTAGCGCATTAAGGGTTAATTCTGCTTTGTGAAACTTTAGACTTGTGATTTTCTACTTATGATTTGAAACGTATGACTTTATGCTGATGACTTTAGAATTTTGACATGCACCTTCAAAACCCTTTCTTGGGGCAAAGATAGAGCAATGGAGGAAAGGACAAGTCGGATGGTGGCACTGTCCTTTCGGAAAGCTAATCCTGATTTTTCGTTTTATCCACTAATGCCATTGTGTTGTCCTCTCTTACTTCAAATTGTCTAGCGTCGGTCCTGATCTAGATTCAAATCTTTTTACACTCTGATAGTGTTCCTGAAAGAATGATTTGATAAGGTCAATTTTGAAGAAAAAAAATCGGCAGACGACAACAAAGGCGCCAGCAGACAAAGTGTTTGTATGCCAATGTGTACAGGGGAAATTATCATAATGGTTAGATTTTTTAAATACTGTGATGTACAGGTAAGACCCAAATCATGCTGCCTAGCTCTGGTCAGGACCAGTACTGTATCAGTATATTCCAATTACCTTTAAAATTGAAAGTAAACATGTTCAATTACCGGGTAATTTATGATGGCTCAGCAATAATAGGAGAGAAATATGTTACTTAGCAACCCGGCTGTTGCCGAGACAACAGTTGGTTGACATCTCCGAAATGAGCTCTAGAATACATTTGAGCGGTACTCCGAGAACTACACTTAAATATTGTAGCGAAATGCAACTGTTGGTAACAGAGCTGTCACACGCCAAAATTGTACAGTAAAACTGTCTTAAGCGGTCACTCAAAAATAGACAAAATAAAGGTCTTAAAGACAAATTGTAGCTTAATGAAGGTCGAAAGTATTGCAGAATGCCCTCTTGGAGCATTCTGCAATATTTTTGACCTGCATTTAGCGAGAGTCTGTCTTGAAAACCAAGTTTTTGTCTTCATTTTAAGTGGCCGCTTAAAATAGGTTTTACTGAATATACTGAACTGAATGATGTTTAATATTCATGGTATGTTTGGAGATGTGAATGGGCAAAAATATAGGCTCAAACTGGCGGTATATATGTATGTACTTTATTGCAACATTCTAACCACATGGCAAACTGTTTGCAAGTGCATTACGGTCCCTTTTTCCTGATGCCTCTGAGCTTTATCAGCCCGTGGGTGGCTTTTAGACTAATCTATGCGTGTTATCTGTGGAACAGCTTGTAGAGAGAGAACTTCAGAGAATTTTTTTAACCCTTGCCTACCGGCTAATCTTGCATGCTTTTTGTCGTCTGTTGATTTTTTTTTTTCAAAATCATCTTTTAAAAAAATGTTGGAATGCCATCAGAGTGTCAAACAGTTTGGATCCAGATCAGGCCCGAATCGGGCCTGATCTGGATCCAAACTGTTTGCAAATGGTATCGGCAAGTAGGTAAGAGGTAAATGAAGGGTCATTAACATGTATTTGATCTGATGATTGTCGTCCAACTTTGGTGGTCGACTTAGTCGCGAGAAAGTCAATTCATTCCATTTAACCTTACACGCTTACTGACTATTTAGTCTGTCTGTGTGGTACAACAGAAAGACAAACGGGCCTTCTTCTGAGATTTTGATATTTCATCTCATATGCGACCAGCGAACGCCCAGGCGAGCCTGTGCATAATGAACGCTCATATATAAGGCGAGCCTGTGCATAATGTACGCTAATATATAAGGCGAGCCTCTCATTTATAAGGCGAGCCTGTGCATAATGAACGTTCATATGTAAGGCGAGCCTGTGCATAATGAACGCTCATATATAAGGCGAGCATGTGCATAATGTACGCTCATATATAAGGCGAGCCTGTGTATCATGTACGCTCATATATAAGGCGAACCTGTGCATAATGAACGCTCATATATAAGGCGAGCCTGTGCATAATGAACGCTCATATATAAGGCGAACCTGTGCATAATGTACGCTCATATATAAGGCGAGCCTGTGCATAATGTACGTTCATATATAAGGCGTGCCTGTGCGTAATGAACGCTCATATATAAGGCGAGCCTATGCATAATGCACGCTTATATATAAGGCGAGCCTGTACATAATGAACGCTCATATATAAGGCGAACCTGTGCATAATGAACGCTCATATATAAGGCAAACCTGTGCATAATGAACGCTTATACATTGTATCACCTGAAAGAGCACAAATAACTGCAAAAACGTATACACCATGTTAGTGAACGTTTCTTAATGTCTTGTTGGCACGAACACTGTTAAAACGTGAGTGTGATCAGGAAAAGCTACAATCGCAGGTTACAGACCAACCCAAGGCACCGCGAGAAAGAGACATAGAACTCAGACACATGTCCTTGAGAAGCGTACAAAATTTACCAGACGTTTCATATGAAATTGGCCATAGTTCGTGACATCTGAACATTCATGATCGTTGTTCAGTACTTCTTATCTTTGAGTTTAATGGCAATATGACACGATGTGCTTGTAGAAGCATGTTATCAACAATGAATTATGCTATTTATGGATGTCTGTATTGTTGAAAAATTGGGGCAATTGTTCTTAAGACTCACTCTTATTAACTCAAAATCCAGGGGACCAGATATGTCAATTTCTGTTCTCAATGATATACTCGTATAGCTCCAGAAATGCAAAGCACGATGTATTGGGAAAGTTGCCATAAAACAATTTCTTGGACATTTATCAAAGACAATTGCTGCGAGTACTGGTGTGTGTGTGTGTGTGTGTGTGTGTGTGTGTGTGTGTGTGTGTGTGTGTGTGTGTGTGTGTGTGTGTGTGTGTGTGTGTGTGTGTGTGTGTGTGTGTTAACATACGCGGATCCAGAAAGTTTTGTCAGAGGGGGTCCAACTTTTACAACGTTTTTTTTTTTTTGCTTTGTTTTTTTAATTGATGAGCGGAGGGAGGATCCAAATACCACTATAATCGGGCTATCATCGCCCCGCCAGCGAAACGCCATTTAAATCGCGTTTCGCTGGATTGCAAATGATGGCCCAACATTGAATGTTGGTAGTTTTGGATTTTTCAGGGGATCCGGACCAGTATTGCTAAGAAACCCTATACTTTTGTGATTTTTCATGGGGAGTCCCATGAAAAATAAAAAAAAATATAGGGTTTCTTAGCAATCTTAGCAATACTGGTCCGAATCACCCTTGTCCCCACCACCCCCCCCCCCCCGTCTGGATCCGCGCATGATTAAGCTAGCAATCCCTTTAGGGGGGGAGATCATTCATATTTACCTGACAATAACAAATGAGGAGTACTTGGTGCTTTTTATTTATAAGCTATAAATAACAAATTTTGATACACTATCTATCTGCTTCCTTACATCTGTTGATAATCTGTCGCTAAAATATGACACAGACTCAGTATATTTGTGGCTGCTTTGTGCTTCCTAACATCTGTTAATGATTTATTGTCAAAATGTGTCGTTTATTATGTGGATTGTATTATTTTTTGATGGCTGTAATTATATGGCACTTAATATTGAATACGTATGAACAATAAAGTATTTTATCTATTAAAATAAAGCTTGGTCTATGCTAAACATAAATATAAATTGTTATTTTGAACATATAATGTTCTGAGCAAAAGGGTAGCGTATATTCATGTAGGAGTTTTTGCAGACAGACAAACAGGCAGGCAGGTAAACAGACATTTAGGTTTTGGAAAATTGATCAAATTGAGATTGCAAACTATCCTCGTGGAATGCCATATTGGTCGCTTTCGCATTGTTTCTTTTTTAAATGTACACGTATATCTAAGTATACATTCACGGGCCATGTGATTTATTACTTTATTTAGCATTCTAGTCGGAACCGGGGTGTTAGGAAATGTCTCATTTTATCCATAGTCTATGTTCGGGTTTAAGTATAATTTAAGGAAACAAATGTTCGTTCATTTTAATATAATGTTTGATTAAGATAAAATGTATAGATGTGATTTATTCGAAATGTATAGATGTGATTTATGCGTGGTTTGCATTTTTGACAACGGAGTAAAAAGTAGGTCATCAGAATCAGGATACAGATTATATACTCGTATGTTTCAGAAATATATGACGGAAGCAACCTTACGTTAGATATTTAAATAAACTTTAAAAACAAAACCGTCTTGACCAATGCAATCGAATCGCAAGTGATTATGACCAGGAATGTCCATCCCAAGGCACCGTGAAGAAGAGGTACAGAACAATAACATAATAACCTGAAGACAATACAAGTAATGCAACCAGTACTCTCTTCGCCAGCGAAGAACACAAAGTACTGCAGAACAATACAAGGACCAAACATAAAACTCCCACAAACAGTGGGAGCACCAATAAACAATGTATAAACAACAGCAGAACCACCGTTTTAAAAGGGACAGCAGCCGAAGCCTCTGGGGGCTTTAATTCATTTTACTGGCCAAACCTTCACCCTAGATTCTGCTGCAGTAAAAACAAAGGATTCTCAACTCTATATGGAAACTCTGTGAAACTAGGTTTATGTTAAAACTATGGTTTCAGATCAAACAAATGAACAAGCTAAAAAAAACGACGGTGAATGTGTCATATTAATTCATTCATTAACACAATGGTTAAGATATTACGTACAGTCACACCAACACTCGTGGCAACGTGATCAAACGATTAGGCCTTTGGGGGAGGGGTGCATAATGAGTTAAGCTCTTTTGCAAGTCTCATGTTTTTATGAATATCGAAAGTTTTAAAATACATGATAAAATCACAAACGCTATTGACAGCTTTTAGTATACAAAAAATAAAATGATAACATTATGTAAAATAATTGCCATATGTTGCATATCACAAACTTACATTATAGAAATATAATATTAGAGCCAGTGTATGAGATTTCAAACAATGTGGTATGTGCGACCAGCGAAGCCTCAGATCAGCCTGCGCATACGCGCAGTCTGATCAGAGCCTTTGCTAGTCGCTTGAGTATCCTATGATTGTTAAGCTACTGACTGAACACCATTTGGAGTTTCTAAACTTAAAATGAGACTGCAGAGGCTTGTCCCAGTCTATAATGTCAAAATACCACATTGTTGGAAATCACATGCACTGGCTCATATTCGTAATACAATATCAATGATCGTAATTTCACCTTTATCCTATTCAGATATTGATTCTAGACATGTTTGCACTTTCGTTAACATTGCACACATTCAGGCCATTGGGATATAAAAGTAAGAAAGAGGGCAAAGATCAGGAATCGATACAATCAAGCACTACACCTGACCCAGGATACTAATGGGAAAGTGACAACTTCACATTTAGACGTCACAAACGAGAGCCAAGAGGTCCGCCCTTTTCATGCAGATGACCACAAGGCAGCAATAAACAGACGCGCACAAAGCATATCATATAAAAGACAGATATAACATAAATGATCCACAAAAAAGCATCGCTATGGAACGGTCAGTAAAACTATTTGACTGGAGGGCTTAAACCGGTTTCACGGCGCGCCTTCCTCACACTTAGTTCAGATGTGGATTAAGACATATATATTTTTGGTTTGCATGAAAGACACCTAACTTATCAATGCATCATCTCGCAGAACATATAAATCAAGATAATGGAGATAAAGCAAAGATAAGGACTGAAGAATAAAATAACACTGAATACCGGAGCAAAAGAAATCCAACATATAAACCCCGGTGGGCCCGACAACAGCCAAAGCATCAGGCCCCTACCATCTCATCAATAGATAATTCTTTAGGTCAGAACCCACCGGCGTGCAATTAAAGCGGAAAGCAAAGTTGCCAACCGTGATTGGGTTGACCACCAAGCATGCAGTCTGGTGCAATACATTAATGTTATAGCCAATCTTTTTTTATAATGGAAAATTATTTTAATGAACATAGCTGAAAAATTATTAGAGCCAACAGTCTTCTTCAATTTATACACCAAAGTGAGTAAGGATGCAAAGATCAGGAATCGGTACAATCAAGTATCACACCTGACCCAGGATACCAATGGGGAAAGTCAAGTCACCATAGAATTCAGGTTACGAAAGTTCTTGGTGCAAGAGAGATTTAAAGTAAGTAAGGGTGCAAAGATCAGAAATCGATACGATCAAGAACCACACCTGACCCAGGATACCAATGGGAAAGTGACAAACTCACAGTTAGACGCCACAAACGAGAGCCAAGAGGTCAGCCATTTCCCAGCGTGTAACCACAAGGCAGAAAACAAACAGACGCACACAAAGGCATAAAAGGACAAGACAAAAACACATAACAGATCCACAAAAGAGTACAGTCTTGGAACGGTCAGTAAAATAATATACTGGAGGGCTTAAACAGGTTTCACGGCGCCAACCTCACCCTTAATTCAGATGTGGATCAAGACACATAGATATTTGGTTTGCATGAAAGATCCCTAACTTATCAATGCATCATCTCCTAGAACATATAAAGCAAGATATAAAAAGGAGATAAAGCAAAGATAAGGACTCATCAGTAAATATAAGGACTCAACAGTAAATAAAACTGAATACCGGAGCAAACAAAATCCATCAGGTAAACCCGGTGGGCCCAACAAGCAAAGAAACAAAGCATCAGGCCCCTACCGTCCAATTTGGAATTTAGATATCAAATCATAGTAACGTCTATAAAATTTAGAATTTTTTTACAAAGTTTGTGATACTTATAGCCTTGTTTAAGAAGTTTCTGATTATAGCAATTTATTGCGAGTGTTGAAGTCAGCTATGTGGCTAAAAACTCTAGCAAAACGAATGAGTTGAGAGATTTAGACTCCATAGGATATAGAGCGAGGAACATCACCATCTAAAAATGGGAAATTGACAATTTCAAAATCAAAGTCGTCGCGTTTATCATACATTTTGGTGGAAACAATATCATTAGAAATTGACAAATGCAAATCTAAAAAGGCGACCTCGGTGTTAGCTTTATTAAGTTGGAGCTCTGAAGGGTATATTTTACTTATCATATTGTCAAAATATTGATTAATAATGATTATGATATCGTACAAATATCTGGATGTAGTGTTAAAAGCATCAATATTATCAGCCTGTCTATAATCAGGAAGAGACATCATGAAGTCCCTCTCATAACAAAACAGGAATAAATCGGCAACCAGGGGAGCACAATTAGTGCCTCTAGGAATCCCAATTACTGGTCTATACAACTTGGTGCCAAATCGAATAAAAATGTTGTCCAACAAAATGGTTAGCGCACCACATACATTTTGACAAGACCATGCATGATATTGTTTAGGTTTTTCATGAGTAAATATGCGTTTCTTACGTCACATGCAAGGTAAGAAGAGCATTCTTGATTGAAGATTCTTTCAATAAGATCAAAAAGTTTATGTTTAATCAAATTATGAGGTAAAGTAGTATAAAGAGTAGAAAAATCATAAGTAGACAAACTGGCCACATTGAAATCTCTAGCTTTAAGTTTATCTAAAATTTCACCTGAATTTTTTATAGACCAAATAGTTATTTGCCGGATCGCTCATATACCTTTTCACAGTACTTGATAACATGTTTTTAACAGCTGTAATACATGAGGTTAACAATTTAGAAAGTTCTGTTGTCGTACAAAAACTAGAATTAGCAATAAATCTTGCTTTATATGGAGTTTAGGTATCCAGTACAATGTAGGAACTCTGTCTTGGTTTTCTTTAGCTTTGACACCAAAATGTAGTGCTGTATGACAACCATGCCTATCGACAACCACCGTCTCACTCAAAGAAGACTGCAGTTTATAGGCATTGGTGTCAACAAGCTCACGCTTGAGAGCTTTAATATGATGCAATCGTCAAACAACTACAACATTGTTAGCAGCTTTATCTGCTGGAACCAAAACATAGTTCATATGCAAATCCTGGATACCTCGTTTAAGATGACGAAAAGAAGATTTAGGTTTAGGGGGTAAAAGATGTGTGTTACGAGAGTAAAATGAAATACGAGTATCAATAATTTTAAAAATGTTAATTTTCAATTCCTTCAATGCATCAGGTTCAACATTTTCTCTTAACCCAACGATTACTGAATGCATTCAAAGAAGCAGCGATCTCTCTACGACATATATGGAAGTCAATATTAGAGGAAAATCTATATTTTGTACATTTAGAAATAATAATGCGAACTCTGGCGTCAGGAATGCCATGAAGATACCTGTAATTACATGCCTTGCAGGGGGATATAAATTATTAGAATTTTGACAATCTCAGGAGTCAGGAGTATTGGAATCTTTATTTATATCAGTTTCAATAATATTAAAGTTAGATAAAGAAGACCAAATTGGTTTGCTATATTTATAGGAAATGATAGGAGTTTCAGAATTAAATAAATCAATAAACATCATACCTTTGTTAATGAATAGAATTTTGATAAAATGTAGTTTATGGTTGACCTCAGAATCGATATAAGGACTAAGGAAATGTTGAACATAACACCTTGTAAGAAGTGCTGATTTATATAATGTGTTTGCCTCTAACTCTAAATTACGTAAAACTGAGATAGGCAGGGAACTTAAAAATGAATGTAAGCTATGCCAACCACGATTATTTAAAGCTTTAGAAAGATCCCATAAAGAATTATTTATGCGTTTTTCAGTGCAAATTTTGCGCTTAATGTTGCCATTTTACGTTTAACATGAGACCTGCTTTTACGTTGTTTGCATTCCAAAAGAGAAAAAAAAAAACATCAGAATCAGGCATTTTAGAAATATTTCCTTCATGATATATATTATCATTAAAATCTAAAGGAAAAAAGTGATCGCAAAAATTTAATTCCTTTAAGTTCAGTTTCATGTCTCTTTATATTTTTTTATTAGGATCAAATATAATTTTTTCACCTGGTTGAATTATTATTTTACTAGGTGAATGGCCATTATTTTTGAAATGGCGATAAAGAAACGTGTCAAATTTTTAAAGCTTTTTCATTTTACAAAAGTGCTCACGAAACCTTGTCTAAAGGGATTAGCTAGTTTTTCCAACATATTGCATGCCACAATTAATTTCAGTTCAAGTTATAACAGAAATCAGATCAGATGAAGTTCAGACCATATCATTATCATTGATTATGGAAAACTGTCTACCATTTACATATGATGTAATGGTAGTTTTATTACATAAATGTGTGCAACAAACACAACCCTTGGCATTGCTCTTTGAAACATTAGGATACATTCCGCGGATGGATTTTGAACGCATTAAATGTTTAGTATACTTTTTGATAAAAGGTGACTCGAGAGGAGAATACCTTATGGTAGGAAGCATTCTCCGAAAATTGTTAACAGAACTAGGAATACGAACAGAGGATGTTGAATGTAGTCTAATGGGAGAAATGTGTAATTTTGCTAATTTAGATCTTATCATAAAAGTTGTGTGGGTAGGTACCATCCCAAGATAAGCAATGGGCAAGATGATAAGCCAGTATTAACATGTGTCCTTAAAAGCAAAAAGGAATGCATAACAAATGCAATCAATAATCCAAATGGCAAATACAAGTCCACAGAGATAAAGAAAGCAGAAGTTATACAAAGGGGTATGAAGATCGGTCATCTAGTGATCTTAAAATGCGGTACAAGACATAGAGGATATCCAGGGAAAGGAATAATGGAAGGAGATTGTACACACTATCCTGAGGATTGGAATGATAAAAGCATTAAATGAAATTGTGTGGATACTTTTAGAGCCGCCACGCAGTACAGACAAAACACCTCTGATAATCAAAGTAAAAAAGAGGACAAAGATCAGGAATCGATACAATCAATTAAGCACCACACCCGACCCAGGATACCAATGGGAAAGTGACGACTTCACAATTAGACATCACAAACGAGAGCCAAGAGGTCAGCTCTTTCCCAGCAGGTGACCACAAGGCATCAATAACCAGACGCGCTCAAAAGCATAACAAATACAAGACAGAAATAACATAAATGATCCACAAAAGAAGCACCGCCTTGAAACGGTCAGTAAAAATATTTTACTGGAGGGCTTAAGCCGGTTTAACGGCGCCAACCTCATCCTTAATTCAGATGTGGATCAAGACACATAGATATTTGGTTTGCATGAAAAGTCTTGTTATGGGAAGAAGATGTTACGGAGAGAACATTTTACTTACCACAAGCTATTCACAATTGATTTTAATTGTAATTCATTTATATTTATTTCGAAGAAACCACCATACAAAATATGACTGTTATCTTCATTCAGATATGCTTGTTTTATGATTATAAGCGTTAAGGAAGTTGTAATAATCACAACACAGGCAATCATTGTGCCAAATACGAAACCCTCATTCAAAAGAGGAGTTTGTGCTGTGAGCTGTAAGACAGAATTAAATAAATGTGACCTTGACCTTATTAATGCTCACGTTACAAGCCTTAACATATCCTCCATCAAATAGCGACAGACTTCTCGTATAAGCCAAATAATAAAACACATTCTTGTGTGCAGGCAAAATATGTTGTTTTTTACTCTTATACTTTTTGGACAGTTATTCTGCTTTCGTAATGTCGTGCGATGCCTCATTATTTGTGCAATTATATATTAGTATTTGTATGTATGTCTATTTATAGATTTATAAACATGCTTTGACTGGCTCAGATGCCTATCCACTGCCTCTGATATAATTACTTGTCCCACAGTTTGCCGGACGTGACGTTGCAAAGCACGCGTCACGAGGTAATATTGCATGGCTTACGGGAAGTGACGTAAGAACGTCAAGTAATTTCGTATGATCCATCCTTAACGTCAATTGTTTTAATGGTCCAAGTGGCAGGAAATGCATAACATATATGTATTATATAATAAAACAATTGTTGACTTATGTTTGCTCCGCGTCGGTCAATATGAAGTTTACTGTTCAATAGCACTCCATGTCAAGCTCAACATTTGTCAATAATTGTATATTATCCAGTGGGGCTAGACTTCCAGTTTTATTTTCAAACTCTGGTTTTAATAGGTCCTTTACCAAATACTGCTGCTGTGAACACGCTATATATTGTGCTTGAGGCTGCTTCCTGACATTTCAACTAGACTATGAGTAGGCACCAACACGTTATGATTTTCTTTTATCATTGCATTTTCATTCAGTGCAATGAAGCAGCCTGAAGAAGAATGTGTCTGTCTATAATATTTGAGCCAAGCCATAATAAACACTGATCGTGTTATTTGTGAACAACAAATGTGCTTATCAGACTGTGCGGATACAAATATGCAGTCTGATTAGCACCATTTCTATTCGCAATCTATGTTTTATAAAAGCCTTTCATGGTACATTCATCTTTTTGATGATTCCAGCTAACATCTTGAGCTTAGCCGAACTCTGCCGCACGCCACGAAGCAGGTTTTCTCGAGACATGGCATATTTATTCAAGTAAAAGAGAATACTGATGCTCCCACTCAATCTAAGTACAAACCATACCACGAGAAAATTCGTTCACAATCGGTCGACGGCTGTATAATTTAGCGGTGTTTAAAAAGGTCTTTCGAAATATTTTAACTGTGAGCCCGAGAGACTACAGCATTTTTCTTTCCAGATTTGATACAACCATCAAATATTTTGTCTCTTCTTTTAATATACTGATCCACTTTATTTCGTGATCAAATTGAAAAGTTCGGTGGAAATTGACATGTGGTAATAACAATTGCAATGGAAAATCATGAAAAATGTTATTCTTAATTTATGTTTTTTTTCTGTTTGCGTCTGGTACATCTGCGAATTATATCAGTGTGCAATGCATGTAGTAGGACAGGTGTGGTGCTTGATTGTATCGATTCCTGATCTTTGCCATCTTTCTTACTTTTATATTGCTGTAGCAATTGAACCATACAATACTGCGTAAACTATGTTTCTGAAGGAGCAAAACTAACAAATCAATGTTAAGTACGCAAACAGCCCTAAATTTACTTCCACTGTTCACAGAAGATGTGTCAAACAAGTTAGTAAGAGAAAACTACATTTAGAACCATATTTTTATGATTTTCCACTCAAAGAAAATTTGCCATTGTCATCACCATATGTCAATTTGACCACTGCATTGTTCAAGTTGATCACTGAAAGTATATACAAATTCTACAAGGTAACAGTCAAACCAATGATATATACCACTGCAGGAACAATACTTATTAATTTCATTTGACTAGCAACGCAAGCAAGATTCAACCCGCTGTTTGTCGGGTCCATCGGTGTTTACCTATTGGATTTCTTTTGCTCTGAACTATTCAGTTTTATTTACTGTTGAGTCCTTATCTTTGCTTTATCTCCTTTTTATATCTTGCTTTATATGTTCTAGGAGATGCTGCATTGATTAGTAAGACATCTTTCATGCAAACCAAATATCTATGTGTCTTGATCCACATCTGAATTAAGGGTGAAGTTGGCGCCGTGAAGCCGGTTTAAGCCCTCCAGTTAAATATTTTAATGACCATTCCAAGGCGGTACTTCTTTTGTGGATCTTTTAAGGTTTTTTCTGTCTTGTGTTTGTTATACCTTTGTACGCGTCTGTTTATTTGTGCCTTATGGTCACCTGCTGGGAAAGGGCTGACCTCTTGGCTCTCGTTTGTGGTGTCTCACTGTGAGTTTGTCACATTTCCCATTGGTATCCTGGGTCAGGTGTGGTACTTGATTGTATCGATTCCTGATCTTTGCATCCTTACTTACTTTTAAAATTACAATAGAATAACGTAGTTTACATGGCTGTTACAGCTCAGAGAGCTAAACTGTGTCATTAGCATCTAATACAATATAATTTCAGAAAGTCAAAGTGTATAATATCGAAGCAGTGGGAGAGTAGGCAAGGTCTCTCAGCATATTGTGATCTAATGCCATTTGAGCTTTCACTTTAACAGACTTTTCATTTTGATAGTGACGTCATTTCTTTCTTGCACTGACATCAGTTTGAAGTTAATGTAACCTCTTTAAAATTCAGAGTCCGTGTCTATGCTTCAAATACGATTTGTTGCCAGTAATGATACCACAACTGATAAAAAAAAGTACATGATTATGCCGGCTGGAATTCATAGTACTCAATTTTTAAGTCCTAAGTAAGCCAAAAATGGGTGCATCACGTTGTGCCGTCACCATGACGTTAAAACAGCAAGAAAAAAGGAAACATCTTTTTTCTAAAACAGGATACATTTTCTACATGATAATGTATGTTTGACACTTTTACCCAAAAATGCACACGGGATTACACAGCGGCCAACCCTAATAAGCATTATTTTGATGTCAGGGAAATGTATATTACCTACATGTATAAATATAACCCACACCATTAGCATCGTTGATGAGTAACAGCAGTTCAAAAATGGAACCTGTGTGTGAGAGTTACGGAGCATATGGCATGGTTATTTAGATTTGGATATGCACTACTATGATTACCTTGATACTATTCAGTCAAACTAATGTTTGGTCGTATGAAACAAGGAATCAAGGTACTACCAAAATATATATCATTTTATTAGGATCAGCGATGTTGTAAACGGTGAAATCATCATTGGTTTGTAATTAAATTAAACTGCATAGACCATGGCATAACTTATTTAATTTTTCATCAAATGTTTCTCAAAAGAAATTGGATTATCATATCGGCTAGTGGTAAGACATGGTACTTTAAAACACTACATATGGTGTTCAAAAAGGAAACCTTTATGGGTTATTTACATTTCACATTTGTTACGGAAAATAGCTGCAAGTTTTTGTTTCTTAAACAATCATTTAAAAATGTTTTTCGAATCATGGGTGTTATAAAACATAAACAGAAACTTGTATACGAACTCTATGAATATTTACAGCAAAAATAATGATAAAAAAACAATGAGCATGCTTATTGGACAGAATCCTTTTGCCAGTAAAGTAATACACTCAACACTCATGTCAGTATTGCTAGAAACAATATATAGAAATGACTCAGTGTTATTTATTAATCCTGCTTTGCAAAAATCAAATGATATTAAGGTATGTTTCACCACCAAATTTAGTTGAACTAAACCAATTGACCAGAATGTGTTTTGTTATAGAACATAGACACATGTGTAAAAATATGTACATGCAAAGTTAACACTTAAGCTTCATAACAGCATTAAATTATTGTATATTCTGGGCTTTTTAAAGTCATATACCAAAATGTTGATTAATCAACATTTTAACTTTCACTTCGGGCCTGCAACTTCTCTTTGTTCTGCCTACTGTTATGAACTCTTCCAAACTATATGAATATCAGCCATAAAACACTGGAAAATAAATCGAAAAAGTAATATTAACTTATTGCATAAATTGGTCATTGGTGATTGAACATTTTTTAAAAAACATTCTAACAAGTAGTGAAAATAACCTACATATTTTCGTAGATATAAGTTCCGTAACACAATATCTATGTTCCATAACATCTTTAGGTCTTCTTTGTAGATCCATCATTGTTAATATATTTCTGATAATGATATATCATAATTGCCTAGATAATAACTTTATGGTACTACGTTTGCTTTAGGCATAAATTTATACAAAATACAGTGAAATGTGTGATAAATATACATAAACATCAAAATATATGCTTCCATAACAATTTTCCAACAATTCTTAAATGTAATTTAATTAAATCAGTTTCCAAAATGCACATACTGTCTAATTCATACTATACGTATCATTTATACTATACGTATCATTATAACATAATTTGAGGGACTGTTTTTCATGTTTCATCAAATAAAATTGACAAATAGCATGGTATTAGAAAAGCTCTATAATCCGTAATGGATCTAGTGTCGGCAGATTTCAATTATCTTCTCTGATATTCGCTGCCAATACATTTGCATTTAATAAATTGTATATAATGCGATAAACATTCATAAAATAGAACTATATTTGATGTCAATGCCACTTTTTGGAGTAGATTGAAGAGACAGGTGTATTTATGTACCTATTTCAAAACAAATTTTTCAAACTAATCATGCTTTTTATCTGGCTAGCAGATGTTTTACGACAACACCAATTAATATGGTGCATCAAAGTATCATTTTCATGATATGTAAACGTTTGTGCCCTTTTCAATGAGCATTTAAAGTTTTGTTATGGAAAATAGATGTTACGGAGGCATAGCGACATGAGAACATTTTACTTACCACAAGCTATACACAATTGATTTTGATTGTAATTCATCTATATTTATTTCGAAGAAACCACCATGCAAAATATGGCTGTTATCTACATTCAGATACTCTTGTTTTATGATTATAAGCGTTAAGGAAGCATATATTTTGAAACGTGACATTTTGATTATGGCCCTGTTTGCTATGTTTTCGAGCAACAGTGAATAGCAAGATATTTCCGCTTATTGTTGTTTTTTTTTTGTTGTTTTTTTTGTGTGTGTGTTTTGATCATTTATTTTATAAGCCCCTGTTACAATTTACCTTGATAGCCCAGAGGCAACTATCAGGGTGTTTACAATTTATTTACATATCTCTTTCATTCTCTCATTCATACTCTCACCTCACCTTAATTCTACAGCAGCTTATGTATTAATTATTTAGGGGTTACATGGTTTTGTAACCATAACTAGTTTTCACACATTTTATTAGGAAACAGAAAATAGGGTAGGAAGAAGAAGAAAGAAGTTAAGACCTCTGGAGAGAAAGAATAACCAGTCATGCGGGGTTCACCAGTTCTCTTGTCGGCTTTTTCTGTAAAGTTTAATTCACTTAATGTCAAGAGTCCTGGGTGGATTTATTTATTTTGTATTATATTTGTAGGGTATTATCTTTATAAAATCCTTATTATCCAGCATTTTATCTGTACATTTTTTCTATTGTCATTTTTGACTTATGCTGATGTGTACGTTGCTATAAATTTGCATTTAGCAAATTCTTAAATGGTGCCCAAGCATCTAAGAAGTTTTGCAATTCACTTCTTTGTATTGCAGTTTCTCTGAGACTTTGAAATAGTGAGTGAACATTTATCTTATATTCCAAAAATGTCAAGTGTTTGTGTGTTCCTCTGCACATATTGATGTAATACCTTGCAACAAGCATTAAAAATTGAAGTGTATTCGAAGTGTTTGGGGGAAAGTTGCCAAGAATGAAATTACTTTCATTCAAAATTAGTGATATATTCATTTCTTGAAATTTTTCTGTTACCTCTTTTAAGAATTGTTGGGTTTTTGAGCACTTCCAAAAAGATGTTCAATCGATTCTTCATTAGTACTGCAAAAAGAACAATTTGGACTATCTATCGTTTTTATCTGGTAAAGAAATTTATTTGTGGCCAGAATTTTATGGTTTATACAGGTTTGAAACCATCTAAGCTTTGTACATTTTGTTATTTTGAAAGGGGCCATTAATATATATTCCCATGACTTTTCGTCAATATGGTATAAACGGTTCCATTTATTTTTTCCTGTTGGTTCATCATTATTTTCATTCAAAATTTTATAGATGTTTTGGGAGCCTTTCTTTTGTTTAAGGATTGATTGAACTATTTTTGGAAATATTGGGCCAGTTATATTTTTGTCAAGTTTATTGAACAATTTGTTTTTATTCATAAGCTTTTTGATGCATTCAATAACTCCTTGATACTGTAGAAAATTTGTTTTGATTGATGATGACTGAATAAATGCATGGAAGTTGAGAAGATTACCTTCAATATCCATCAGATCCTGAATGAAACAAATTCCTTTATCTAACCATGACTTGTAGAAAAAGCTTTTTCCCCCAACCAATAAATTTTTGTTGCAAAAAATAGGTGTTTGATATGGACAGGATTTGTCACAATCCACATTTAAGCGTTTCTGTAGATTTGATAGAGCTTTAAGTACATCCTTCCAAAAGACATTTTTTACATTTTTTAAAGTTGAATCAGTATAATCAGAGCCACAACAAAAAACATTTTTTATATTAACAATTGTTTTTATCAGTACTTGTCACTTGCTTTCTTTTTGAAGGATACGCCTTAGCCATGTGATTTTTAGTGCCTGAGAAAAAGCATTCAAGTTTATCATATTAAGACCACCATCAAAATACTGCTTAACTATTACAGATTGTTTAATTTTAGCTCTCCCAGTCCACAGAAAATCATAGAAAATGCTACTGATAATATTTAAAATCTCTGTGTCCGGGTTAGGCAGGGATATCAATAAATGAGTTATTTTGGGCAATAAAAGTGATTTAATGACAGTTATTTTTCCTAACGGGGTAAGAAATCTTCTACGCCACATTTTTATTGAGTTCTTTATTTGTGCTATTTTGTCCATGTAGTTTATACCTATCATTTTATCTAGATTAACATCAAATGTTATCCCCAGTAATTTAAATCGTGTTGTACCCCATGAAAGTTTCCATCTTGTTTTTAATGCGTCTGTACTGTATTTTTTTGCTCCTATCCAAATTACTTGAGTCTTATCGAAATTAGTTTTTAATCCTGATATGTTTGCGAAAGTGTCAAGCTCTTGTAATGTCTCTTCCAGAGAGGTTTTTAATCCATCTAGAAAAGCAGTAGCATCATCTGCATATAGTGAAAATTTCAGTTCTACATTATCAATATTAATACCCTTTATATTCTTGTTGTTTCTTAGCCTAATCGAAAGTATTTCTGCACACAGAATAAACAAATATGGTGAAATTGGGTCACCTTGTCGACAAACCCCGACCTAACCTAAAAAAAGAAGATAAGTGCCCACACTGAGTAACTGCAGAGCATGCATTTGCTTATTGTATTGTTTATCTTTAATCATATTTAAGTTTATCAGCATCACGTAATTGTAAATGAAATATACGTATATGTTTTATGTATCCCATTTAGAAATAGTTGCGACTTCAAAGGCATATTTGGAGACACATTCATTGTTGGTGATTATAACGAATGAAAACCTTATCACCCAATTATAAGACTGTTTCGGCAGTCCTTTTGAAAGGAGCAAAAGGAGTTTGGGGAGAAAATGAGATGCCCTTTAGATTCACTGAATAAATATACCAAATTTCACCACATTGTAATTTTGGCTATTTGCAAACATTGACCGAAACATATTACTATACCAAATACTTTGATGCTATTCAAATTTGTTTTAAATTACCAACCAATCCTTGGGGCGTGGAATTGTAGGAAATTCAGAGAATTCAAGCATATCTAAGCATGAATAAGAATGGAAATAGTGGTGGAGATACGGTATTTTCAAATATGAGTCAATTTGATGGAATGGCTGAGAAGGCATATTGTCATATTGTTCCAATGGCCAATATCTTTTTTCGTAACTATCCAGACGTTTTCAATCGGATTTAAATCCGGGCTGTTTCCAGGTCAGTCAAGCAATGCTGCGTTTTTTATGTAGAGCTTTTTACAACTGGATGTGTATTTCATGAATATTATGTACGTTTAGGGGACCTAGTATTTTAACAAGTAAAGCGGTACATAGACTGTTAACGTAAAGATATGACTTTCTTTTCGTTGATCCTTCCTGGCTTTTCTTGGCAGCCATCATCAGTACCAAGAGTTACATGGCGAATCGAATGTATGAGAAATGACTCGTATAAGCTTTTAGCTTACTGTCAGATCCTGGTCCATTGATCATGTAAATTGTTAAATGTTTGTTTGTATATAAAGAAATAAAATATTGTTTAAACCAAATGTATGAGAACAAAACCAGCTATCTCGCATCAATTAGAACATTAAGCTATTTACATTGATTTCACTTTAAATGTGAGCCATTAAAGAACTAAATATAATGACTGACAAAAGAAACGCTACATAATCCAAAGTCCTGTTATCTAAGTTTTTATACATGGATTAATTTTTACTTTTAATTGCATGTTTGTAACAACATTTAAATACATGCACTCACTCTCTTAGATCAATTGTTAATATGTGGATGAAACAGATTCATTTATTCTTGGACATTCAGATCCATTCAATCGTATGTGGTTACAAAACAAGTGTACTGGAACCAGTCTAGAAAGTTCCAGAACATAATATTCCATCCCGTTGGCATGCATATAAGACGGTCATTTCTCGGCTGCATATGGATTTTAATAAGCTCAGCCTTTGAATTCTATGTCACTGCAGCTTATGGATGAATTGGTGGTATTTCCAATGGAAAATCCTGGATTAAAGCTATCAGAGTATCTAGGAGTGTAGCAGCTGCATTCTTGTACAAAATTCAAACCAGTAAAAAGATCTTGGAAACCATATGGCAGCAATGGAAGATAGAACTTGGTCCTCTGTTTGCCTAAGAGTTGTGTGCAGTTACCCTAGCTCTTACTGATTGATAGAAGTGTCTTCGTGAAAGCAATAAAGCTGGCCTGGTCAAACGTGAAGGTATTGTTAACATCTCATGGTCTCATGGCGGCAGACCATCTGATGTAGTTGAATGAACTTGCATGCTTAAACAACTATCCAGATGTACCTAAGAACGTTCTTGTCTTTGACAAGTACCGAGACATCTCTGCCAAAAACCATGAGAGGATACGTCGAGCTAGTGAAGTTGTAATCGACTATGACCTCTACATCGCACGTCATCTGCCTAAAACAGTTGCAATTATGAAAAACAAAGTCAAAAGCGAAATCTTACCAGTATGTTTATTACAGGACTTTGGTTAAGAGTGCGTAAGAGAAAAATATTTTTCTTATTTCTCGTCCAAAACATATGTTGTGGGTACTCAAAAGAACCGTCTCAATGAGACGGTTCGGTACTAAAAAGAACCGTCTCAATGAGACGGTTCTCAACCGTCTCAATGAGACGGTTCTTTTGAGCACCCAAAACATATGCTAAATATTATAGGTAAGAAAATATTTACAATTTTACGCTGATTTATTTTGTTTGTCTAACCCTGTGTGTTATGTACCTTCAATCTTGGTGAGATAACTACAGTGGAGACAGGGGATGGCGGTGCATGCTGGCGTGACACTGGTCTCCTTTGTGCTAGAGGCAGCTAAGTCTGGTCAAAGTGTATTCCGCATACTTAGTGTTTGTCATACCAGTGTATAAGGTGAATTGGGCAGAAATGAAATGCAAGGTACAGATAGAGCACTGGGGCGGTTCAGTACTTGACATCAATGTCACCTGTGGTGATCTTATTCAGCAATGCTTGCAGTTACCACAGTTACCAGGTACATGTATGCATTCGCAGCTACTCAGTGGTTCCTTGCAGCAAAGGAAAGATCACTGCACTGAATACTATGATACCCCAAAAACGACCAAGGTTTGACTTCTATTGGTGATTTTGGTACCACTCACCTAGAGTTGATGAATGCAGCAATGCCATTCTTTGTTTTACAGTCAGCCACAAGGAACATCTATGGCATCTGTTCGCTTCAACGTGTTGACAAAGAAAACGAGAACTCCTAAAGCGATGACTGTGCCTCCAACATCTGCCAGTCTTCTGCAACATATACTTCGGGTTCATCTTACTGTCATGTTGTGGAAACCATCTCATTGCGAAGATCCAGGTGAGTTAAGTGATATCAAAACTTTGGTGGGAGTTAAGATATAAAATTCCTATACCGGTTATCGCTGAAGGTGGTCCTGCTCTACCTGAGTTACTTCATTTGAATAAGTGCCAGTCCAAAACACAAGGCAAGTAGTTTTCTACGGAGGCATGTGGATGCACAAGCAGCACCTGTCATGTATAGCATTCTGGAACTGTCATGGTGGACAGGATTGCTTGACTTCATGCACTGCAACCATGGAAATCCAGTCTGTTGAAGAGGAGATTCCAACAGCTGACATTTATAGCAACCTTCCAGATGACTGTGATGCTGGACTTAACCCTTAAAGCGCCAATCGCAACAAAAGTCGTCTGCTTTTCTCGTCTGCTGAAAAGTTTAAGAAGCCTCTATGACAAACAGTGTGGACCCAGATCAGACTACTCCAATAGGAGCAGACTGTTCTGGGTCCACGCTGTTTGCTTCTACACTTAATTTGTCAGTAATGTTAGTAATGTTAGGCAATTATTTGCAGCAGACGACTTCAGCAGACGACTTTTTGAAATGCATTTTTTTCTTGGCGCTTTAAGGGTTAAATAAGACAATGAGGATGGAGAAGGTGTTCCTGATGACCCAATTTTGCACTATTTGTGTTAATGGTGGGGGGATGTCTGCGGGCAAAATATTTTCTACCATGCTGCCGTATTATTGGTTCTCTTTAATTTGATATGCAACATGACCATGTTCTGAAACAGTTGAATTTTCACCTACTGACCCCATGCCCAGGGTCGGGGGATGGGGGGTCTACGGGCAAAATATTTTCTATCATGTTGCTGCATCATTTATTCTCTTAAATTTTATATGCAACATGACCATGTTCTGAAACAGTTGAATGTTCACCTACTGACCCCATCCCCAGGGCCGGGGGATGCGGTCGTCTGTGGGCAAAATACTTGCTACCATGTTGCTGCATATGTGATTCTCTTAAATTTGATATGCAACATGACCATATTCTGCGTCTGTGGGCAAAATATTTGCTACCCTGTTGCTGCATATGTAATCCTCTTAAATTTTGATATGCAGCATGACCATGTTCTGAAAAAGTTGAATTTTGATCTACTGACCCCATCCGGGGGTGGGGTATCCGAGCAAAATATTTGCTACCATGTTGCAGCATTCGTGATTCTCTTTAATTTGGTATGCAACATGGCCATGTTCTGAAAAAGTTGAATTTTGACCTTTTGACCCTAATCACAGGGTCAGTGGGATGGGGTGAGAGTGTGGGTAGTGTTCTGCAGGCAAAATATTTGCTACCATGCTTCTGCATTGAGTGATTCCCTTTAATTAAATATGCAACATGACCATGTTCTTTAAAAGTTGAATTTTGACCTATTGTCTGGAGGCAAAATATTTGCTACCATGTTGCTGCGTTCTTGATTCTCTTAAATTTTGACATGCAACATGACCAAGTTCTTAAAAAGTTGAATTTTGACCTACTGACCCCATCCCCAGGTTCGTGGGGGGGGGATCTGCGGGCAAAATATATTTGCTACCATGTTGCTGCGTTCGTGATTCTATTTAATTTGATATGCAACATGACCGTGTTCTGAAAATTTTTAATTTTTGTTGTTGTTGAATTTTGACCTTTTGACCCAGCCCCCTAAGTCCACCCAGGGGGTGAGGCACAGACCTTCGACCAAAATTCACGTTTGATATGTTTCATATTTATTGTACCTCTTTCTGCATGCGAAACTTCCGTCAAAATATTGACAACCTACTGAGTTATTGCGGTATTTAAATATTTGACCTTTGATCACATCTAAGGGGTCAGGGGGTGGAGTAAAATCTTTACTCGTGTCATGCTTATCTACAGGCACTGGGTAATCATGGTCTATAGCGATAATGTGTCAGATAGTATAGTTTTGGAGAAATGTAGAGTTTATTCACAAAAAGGCCAATATGGCTTTTGCATTAGCCTAAATCTAAGTCAAAAAAGGGCCATAACTCAGTCAAAAATTTGTGAATGATCTTCAAATTCGTTCTTGACCTGTATTTTATAATGCTTTTACCCTTCTGTAAAATTTGAAGGAAATTGTTGCATCCCTTCAAAATGTATTAATCTGAAACCACAAATTGACACTTTGGCCAAAATCTAAGTTAAAAAGGGCCATAACTCAGTCAATTTTTTGCGGATAACCCCCTTTTTCAAACTTAACCTGTATTTAATGATGCTTGGCCCTTCAGTAGAGTTTAAATAAAAATGTATGCATCCCTTCAAGAATTATCGATCGGAAACCAAAAGTGTGACGCCGCGGACGACGACGACGCCGCCGACGACGACGACGACGACGCCGCCGGAGTCATGGCCCTTTGTGTCACCCTTGCTTCGCAGGCGACACAAATATGTTTTACAAGAGTTATTTGGCAGCCATCTTGGATGCCATCTTCTCTATGGTTATCGTTGGGCTAAAAATGCAAACTTCGGCAATAACACCAGAATCTAATTCTGCAAACCAAAAAACCTTATGCAGCCATATTGTACAACATTCTATGACATACGAGGGATGATCCAAAAGTTCTGATCGTTGCCTTGTAGCTTTGTCCAGAGATATTTTTGAGAGGCATACTATGCACCATTCAAAAGATCTAGTGTTTACCTTTATAATGATGTTAATATTGTCTCACTGTACTGTTTCGTTTAATAATTACAGCACATTACATATGGTCCACTCCATACAACTGGCCTTTTTTTCATATTATAGAATTATGATAATATTTGAATCTGACTCTTTCAAGCCCGGCATCTTTAAAACTGCAAAATAAAACTTCAGTGTTTTTTTTTACTTTTTGTTACTTGTAATGTCCATTCAAATGTTAGAATGGCGACAGGCTATGTCGATTCAATATTTAAAGCTCAATGCGGAGTTCTTATGACGTAATTGAAATTGACAAATACGTCGTTTTGAATACATTGCAGAATTTTCATTTCCTAGAATATTCCATTTTTGTCTATATATTTGGACTAAAAACATGCCAAACCAAATAACGGCAAAATATTTAAGACCGATACTATTTTGATTACAAAATATCTCAATCTTAATTTGAATATTGTAAAATTTCTATTTTTTACCAAGAAAATGATTGATTTTAAATAAGAATTTTCAAAATTGTTTTTTGTTTCAGATGGATGCTTTGTGCTCAATTTAAACCTATATCGCATCGTTTTACGTTATAGTGTACCTTTGGCCAATTAATTGGGTTTTACATTTAGATATACACATACAAATTCGGGTACCTCCGAATATTGACCTAATTTGTGGATTCGTTTTTATTTTCTTAAGTGGGTTACTATCAGTCTCCGACGATACAGATAATTCATAATTGCTTTAGACAAAAGTCAGTTCATCTTGGTTTGCCTAAAACAGATTTTACCTTAAATGCAGCTGTTTTCACGACAGTAAGGGCTGGTCAAAACTTCTAGTGATCCAAAATTTGATGATAGCTGCCAGCTACATAACCATATATTCAAGGCCCTAGAAAACTCAAATCATATAGAAAGTTCGCCATATCTTCAGAACATATTGGCTTAGGGATGAACATTGAGCAGCCATAAAGTCGAATTGCTGAGACTGCTCTTGTCTAAATTGTGACGTCTCAAAAATGCACAGTCTGCTTGATAGGTCAGTGCATTGAGGGCATGACTGGTTTGGGACAGATTTCTGGTCGTTGCTTCAAGTTACATCAAACATTTCAGAGCAGTGTATAGACAAAGAATATATTTTTATTTGGTAAAATTTCCCGACATGTTACATCGCTGGTTACAGAGATATCATACCAGAATCAGAACTTTAAGATCATCCCTCGTAGCTTAAATAGTTGATATTTGGCGTCCATCTTGGATTTTTGCAAATTGTAGGAGTTGCTCAAACTTGCCTGGCCGGCAACCAAGCTATTTTTTTCTGTCACACATCTTCATCCCAAATCAGCAAAAGACTTCATTGTTCTCAACATCTCTAGGTTCTGAAAATTTAAAATGGACTAACTAACACTGTATTGATCAGAATTCGAAAATGATCTAAAGACAGGGGAGGTAACATTCTTAATTGATTTCTGATTATCCGCCGCAAGAATGATGCACATGGGAATTATCCGCATATGTCTTTAAATTACTAAATGTACAATTCTACACTTATCTATCAATATGTATGGGATACTCAGAGGTGAATCCAGGATTTCTGAAAATGGGGTTCAGATAAATAAAAGTGTTGGATTTGCTGAGTTTACTTCATTTTTAGACATCCCAATGAAAATGAAAGGTTTGGCTCAAAGGGGACGTTAAGCCCCTCTGGATTCATAAAAGATAATCCATCAGAATGAAAAGGGTTTAACAGATGCTGTAAACACTTTTTTTCACGGTGCAGCTTTATGAATTTGATTAAATTCCGTCTATTTTCAGGGCACCTCCGGTATAAAGCCAGATATGGAGCTATTAGTTATAAATTTGTCTTACAGACGGATTTCTATTCTTGGAAAGGTCTCGAAATATGATGAATTCTCGAATAAACACAAGTTATGACAGGAGGGGAGATGAGATGTTGCTTCATATGTTTCTTGAAACGGCAAATGAACTTTAAATCTGTTCCGCGCTCAGGTTCAGCGCCCACATGAAAACGAAAGCAAGGGCCATACTAGTCATGTAGGCCCTTTTAACATGTTACCCAGACCTGTATTCGTATTCCTATTCTCACTTGACATAGCCGTATTGTCTTAACACGACTCATCAAAGACGGCCAAGTTAAAAACATACCCATATTCACATAAGCCTACTGTCCTGCCAGCAAAGAGTGACAGTGACGTCACGTTTTGTTTACAAAGTTATCAGTGATTATGATCGATAGATCACTTGTGTATTAGTCATATCCTGCGGATAGGATTAATACTCAAGTGACCTATCAATTCGCGTTAGCTCAAGTGGTATATACAAGTTAGTGTTTTACTCAACAATTGTAAACAAAAATATTACGTCACTGTCACTCTTCGTTGGCACGACAGTAGTGTTCATTTTATGGGACACCGGCGAACAGTGCATAACTAGATCAGAACACAGTGTCCGACCAGATTCAGCAATGCTTGGTTTCAGAACGCGCTATAACATTACTACCCAACAACCCTTAAATTTGAAATGGATTCGTCTAATTGATAAGAGTGGGAAACTGTATTAGGCATAAATGGGTTAAAGCCTAAGATAATGACACACTGGTCCAGTGGAATATTTATTTTGTAAAACAAATTGCAAAATATACCAATCCATTACAGCTTTAAAGACCTGCATAGCTTGTCGGATTGAACTGAAACTGAGACTGCCTCGAGCCAAATCAAGTAAATCAGAATGGCGGGGCCAGGGACTGGGAATTTAGCTATAACTAGACTGCAGTCGATGGTAAACCAATGCAAATACTCGTTTTTAACCTTCAATTTTGACCTTGGGGTCAAGGTCACACAATATGTTGCAGAGTACGCTCTACATGATGTGACCTTTGCACCTACAAAATTTGAAGTTTCTATGTCTAACGATTAAGAGGGGGATGTATTGACAAGAAAGTACATTATTTGACATTTGTCCTTGCGGTCAAGGTCACGTGAAATGTTGCCCAGTACTCTCTAAATCATGTGACATATACACCAGCAAAGTTTGAAGGTGCTACATCTCCCAGTACTTTCTACATCATGTGACCTATGTTCCTGCAAAGTTTGAAGTTGCTACATCCTATTCACAAGAACATCCATTACTTCACCTTTAACCTTGACCTTGACACGAAATGGTGTCCATTACCCTTTACAAAATGTGACCTATACACCTACAAAGTTTGAAGACGCTGCATCAGACCGTTAAGGAGGAGATGCATTTACAAGAAAATACATTATTTTACCTCTGACCTAGACCTTGGGGTTTGGGGTAAAGGTCTAACGAAATGTTGCTCAGTTCGCTCTACATCATGTGACCTATGCACAGTCAACGTTTGAAGCTGCCACGTCCAATAGTTTAGGAGATGCAATTCACGTACCTACGCACGGACAGACAGACGAACGACGGACCGACTTTGGTACGAAATTAATATACCCTTTTATTCTTCTAAAGAAAAAAGTAGATATAGTTATATATCTAGCACTCCGCCAAAAACAGCAACACCATTCGAGAGCCTCTTTATGACCACATGCAGAAAGTGACAAGTGCCTGTGCAGCCTCCTTTTAAGCTTAGAAACTCAAAATGCTGTTCAGTCAGTAGCTTAACACTCATAGAATATGCAAGCGACTAGCAAAGGCTCTGATCAGACTGCGCATATGCGCAGGCTGATCTGAAGCTTTGCTGGTCGCTCATACCACATTCTTGGAAATCTCATGTCCCGGCTCAAATGTTTGGTACCAAATTGTAGGCCCACTGAATACCCTTTTCGGTGACATATATCATATACAATGTACATGAACAAGACCACTAACTTAAAATATTGGACTTTGAACACTAGTTGCTTGTTAAAGCTGTTAAATATATTGAGTACAAAGTACATTCTTGGAACAGAAACTTGTCGCCTCTGCACATCAATCAATAACTAGTTGAAGACAATCCCAAACGCAGGGGTGGCACTTTAAATAGATAGAGGATATTCAAATTTTTGGAATGAATATGCCATTTATTTCATCGAGTGAAGCGAAAATGCATATTTCATGAGTGGCGAAGCCACGAATGAAATATACATTTTCTCGCTTCACGAGATGAAATAAATGGCATATTCATTCCAAAAATTTGAATTTTCTTTTTATTATATACCATTTTAAGCGTAACAGATTTTTTGCAGTAAATGACGTCAAACACGTTCGCACGTTGCGTCATATTAATGATGACGTTGCATAATGTACAATGACGGCCAAAACTGAAACCATAAGAGCAGGAGTAGAAAAACTGAAAATTTCAGCAAACCCTGACAATTTAATTATCAAATTGTTCCTGGCGATCTAACTAAGAAAATGAATACCCATACTTTGTGTTTTTGTCCACTTATAAGAAAGTTACAGGCGTTTGAAATTCTGAAGTGGGCTCAAGGAAGCCAATGGAGAAAGCAGAGGACATCCAATTTCACCCGTGAAATATAACTTATATTTTCACTGCAGTGAAAATACAACTTTTGATATTTTCACGACTGTGAAATATAGCTTTTTTAAAATATGCATTATATTTAATCAATATTTTTCTGTATTTCATTACTTTGTATATAATAAAAGACAGATATACACGTGACTACTGTTTCAAGATCAACTGACAGTACTGTGCACGACCCGTGTTGACATCAAATAACAGAAGGAAATGCGTGGAACCAATGAATCTTTCACCTTCAGCAGAATGAGTGTGCTACATCGGGATTTGGACGACAATGTGATTGACTATCCAGACTGATCAGGCGATAAAGGGTGCGAGCATGCGCGGATCCAGAAAGTTTTGTCAGAGGTGTTCCAACTTTGACGGGTTTTTTTTGTTTTTTTGTTTGTTTGTTTTTTGTTGTTGGTTTTTTTTGGGGGGAGGGGGGTAGTTAATGAGGGGAGAGAGGATCCGCATACCACTTACTATAAGCGGGCCATCATAGGCCCACCAGCGAAACGCCGTTTAAATGGCGTTTCGTTGGCGTGCCGGTGATGGCTCAACATTGAATGCTGGCTTAATAGCTTTGTTTTGAACTTGACTTTTCAGAGTTGGTGTAAAAAAGCATTTCTTTGAAATTATGAACCGACAAAACTGTAGGTTTTTGTAAACTGCAGATAAAAGCGATTTATTTTGGTGAATGACAATTTTACCACTATTATCCGGTTTCATTTGACGTTTTTGTGTTTGTTTTAGTGCACATTTCTAACTAAAACAGTATTTTGATATCTATGAGACATATCTGTTCATTGCGTTTAACTGCGACCGATTTTTAAGGTGTTCAAAATTCATGTTTAAAAATCAGCCGAGTCTTTTTTGTCTTTCTTAAGTTAATGAGGGGAGAGAGGATCCGCATACCACTATAAGCGGGCCGTCATCGGCCCCCCCAGCGAAACGCCATTTCAATGGCGTTTCGCTGGCATGTCGGTGATGGCCCAACATTGAATGACGGCTTAATAGCTTTGTGATTTGCCAGGGGATCCGGACCAGTATTGCTTCGAAACCCTATATTTTTGTGATTTTTCGGGGGGGGGGGGGGGGGTCCGGACCGTTTGTCTCTCCCCTCTGAATCCGCACATGGCGACTATTAATTATCGGAATGATACGCAGCGAGAGTTGTCTTGCCTATTTGAGACACTCTTCGAGATAAATGTATAATAATACTAAAGGAGTTTCATGAATATACTGCATACAGTTTAAGAGATGTACTTAAACGTGAGTGGGGTACTGTTTTCACTTTGCCTCTGCTAAGCCTCTGTTTTGATATTGACTAAAATAATGCTTTTCAAAAATTGTTAAGATTACTTATTAGTGTTTTGCCCGTGTGGTGTCAAAGAAGCTTGATTCCTAAACCAGTGGCGAGTTCAACAATGGGAGTGCTTTCAAGCGCTCGTTGTACTGGTTTCAGGCTTTACACATTACGAATAAAGATAGGTACCAATCAACGAGCGCTCGGCGAGCACTCGCATTGTTGAACTTGCCACAGTTTGATATAGGTGGCACAGGCGATGTGTATGAGGCTTGTCTTCAAACAATCACAAAAATATGAAACTGTCAACATCTAGATCTAGTTCCAGTGTGTGTGTGTGTGTGTGTGTGTGTGTGTGTGTGTGTGTGTGTGTGTGTGTGTGTGTGTGAGAGAGAGTTTGCGTGCGTGCGTGCGCGCATGCGGTATGTGACGAGCGCCTGCTTATGTAGAGGCTTGGCTCAGTCTTCACTGTTTGAAGTACAGCTGAATTGATTCTATCATTCCAATTGCAATATCAATCTGCTGATAAAATATTTGTTTAAAGCTTTTTGTTTGTTTGTTGAATTAATCACAAAAAGCAGGTGTTATCTTTAGAGCCAGATCATGTCAAATCCATAAAAGCCAGTGAAAATTCAGATCAACCCGATTCTAAATTACAGTGACGTGTCATAAGTATGTCATTTCTAAACATTGTGTCTATTCATCTTCGTATTTAGTTTTAACCTTTTATATTCAAGAATTCCATAAACGAGCAATTTTGCAAACAGTGAAGACCCAGGTGAAATGCAGCATGATGCTGCATTTCATCAGGGTCTACAGTTTGTAAAGGTTAAAAAGATCTTCAGACAAAATAATACAATATTTTGTCAAAATCATAACCTGACACCACTAGATATGTGTAATGGACTATTCCAAGTTAATTGTATCAAACAAGAAGGAAGAATCCATTAGTGTACAAAGGCTTAATGAGAATTCTTTTTTACCTACCTCATGCGACATAAATGAGCCAGTGCACGATATTTCGATGTATATCACATATGCGAAAATGCCTCTAATAAACGCTCGTGCTGACGTATCCAGGAAAAGTTGAGAGGTATATATTTTTGTCTGATGCGATGTATTTCGAAACTTAGTATCGTGCACTGGCATAATTTTTGCCCCTATTGTTTCCGGAACAGCATTGTTGTAGGTTTACGAACAGAGTAGTTATATCATACTTATGGCGTCACTTTCGGAGACGTCAATGGAAAATTCGATTGAAAAAAAGATACTTTTTAACCAGCCCATTGTCTGGCAATCAAGTTAGGCAGTGGCGTGTCCAAAGGTATAACGAACACATACTTTATTCTTTACACATTTTACCATAAAAACTTTAGTCGAACAATGAAATTAAAGGAAGCGTGGAAATACACCAATGTCTATGAAAGTTTAAAAATTATATGACATACTGATGGTAGGTCAGTGAAAATTTCATACTTGGCAGATCCGTCCTGGAGATCTGTAGTCATACAAAACAATGGCTTTGGCCAACTGACCAAGATCTACCGACTAGGCAGAAGTATAAGTTAAAAGTTTTAATTTTAAAAGCAGAAGACACGAATTTATATCTATGGCAGTCAAATGATAGAAAATGGCCTGAAAATAACGACATATCACAAATGTGTCGCCTGCTACAGTTCCGATGATTGATTATCAATGATTGTGCAGCAGTTTCTGTCATAAATAATTCCAAAGCTGTTTTTATCAGATAATATGTACTTTTCGCCTATTTTTAAAACAAGTTTGCTGAGTGCTGTTGTTATTTATCAGAGATAAGTCAAGTGCGGATCCAGAGGAGGGGGGACAGGGGGTCCGGACCCCCTAGAAAATCACAAGTTATATGGGTTTCTATAGGGAATAAGCAATTGGACCCCCACCCCCCTGGAAAAAGTTGGACCCCCTGGAAAATGTTGGACCCCCTCTGGAACCTTGAAAAATGATAGATTTCTTTGAAATTAACCATTTGACTTCTGTAAAATAAGCTGAGGATTAATATAAAAAAAAAAAAAAAAAAAAAAACGTCAGAGCTTTTTTTTTTGTGAGACAGACGACAGACCTGGACCCCCCCCCCCCCCCCCTGACGAAAATTCCTGGATCCGCGCATGTAAGAAATGGGTTTCTTTAGAAACATCGTCTTACCATTGGTGGATTCAGAGGGGGTTCGCCCTCCCTGACCCCCGTTTAAAATATCCTATGAAAATGAAATAATTTGGTCTCAAACGGAGCATCATGACCTTTAGATCAACGGGCAATGTCAAAAATACTCTGTTTTGGGGCTCAGCACGCGAATTAGGCTTATTTGAATGAGGGTGTTCATTTTGGCACAATGAGCCTATGTTGTGTAGATAACAGCGAATGTTTTGGCCTGCTGGAATGACCTTGGAATCCAGGGACAAGGTATATATGCTTAAAATCTGTCTTGGGGCTTGTAACGCGAACTCCTTGCTTTTTATGGAGGGTGTTAATGTTTAGCACAATGATTGCCCATGGTGTGTAAATGACAACAAAGATATAACCTTGGAGTACAAGGTCAAGGTCAAATGTTCTTGAAATCTGCCATATGGCTCGTAACACAAACCCCTCTTACATTGTTTAAAGAATGAAGTTCATATGTGGCAGGTTTGTATATTACAAAGGTTTCGGACCACCAATATGCCCTTGGAGTCAATGTCAAATATACTCAAAATGTGTCTTGTCTCAGTGTACACTGTGTAGTTTATGGGTTGAATCCAGTTGTGTATTTTCATAATTATTATGGATTCTTCATGTTGAAGTGTGGGACTTGATCAGCTGATCTGGATCCACATTTTTCTTCAAAATTTTGCAATATGTATGCCCACTTTACGTATTATGTTGAATACAAATAAATTCCAGAACTCTTTTGATTGTAGGGTTATGTTTGTAGCTGTGGAGGGTGATAGGATAAACAAAGAGAGCCAGACCTCCAGATAAGAGTGAGTAATTTTTTTTTTATTTCTCAACTAAAACGTATGTTGTACTCAATAGAACCCTCTCAATGAGACATTATTTTGACCACCCAGAACATTTTAATTGATGGGTAAAAAAATAAAGACAATTTTACTCTCAAAATATTTGCTAAACTGGACCTAGGGTATAACAGCATACACGCACCATAGGTTTAGATAAACAAAATTTGAGGCGTGCAATGGTAAATATTTTCTTACCCATCAGTTTTGGGTGCTCAAAAGAACTGTCTCGTTGAGACGGTTCTTTTGAGTACCCATAACATAAGTTTCGGTTGAGAAATAAGAAAAATATTTTTTTTGGTACACACTCTTCACTAAAGGCCTGATGCCCTTTTGGTATGGACCTTTGCTGCTGCCATGTACTTTGTGTTTGGCAGTGATGGTCCTGACGAGACTGAATGAATGCACGGGCTTGTCAGAGCATTTGCAGGTCACCTATACATGAGTGAAAGTTCAAAATTACCAAAATCCTGAACTTTAGAAATTTAAATTTTCAAACTTGCAGGATGCCTACAAAAATGGATAATTTTGAGTTAAAATGATTTTTTGTGTTTAGATTATATGAAAACTAATGAAAGAAGCTATTATAATCTCCTTAATTCAGCATTTTGAAGCTGACTTTCCATGGAAAGTTTCCATGGAAAGTCAGCCTCAAAATTCGTATTGGGCATTAATCCTGAAAACCTTCACCCATGCCTATACCGGTATCAGAACCTAATGAGCTGGCATCTCATTGAAGGCTGGAAAAATAACAAACACCAATTAACAGGCGCAAAGGTATTCTATTGGGACTTTTATGCAAAAATACCACAACGCCACATAGCACAAAATGAGCAGATAATAATTAACAATTTCATAATTTCATTGTTTTTGTTGATATTGCTTTGCACTGTATATAAGAAAGGGCATATGGTGCATAATTCCCTTGAAATATTTCACCAAATGCCAAGCTTTGCCAAACCTTTTAAAGCTGATAGATTTTCCCACATTTGAGATTTTTTTGTTATTTTCATGGCAAATAAGGCTTGGTGTTTCATGTGAATCATCTGGTGGCAGGCAATTTACATGAAACATCAAGTCTTATTTTGTTCTAAAATTATTATTGATATTTTTTCATATATTCAATCAAAATGTGGTCTGGTGTAAATTTACATGCCATGAAGAATATTTCACCTAAAAAGGGTCAACCAATTTATTTATGTTTTTGTTTTATATTCAAAGCATCTTTCCAAGGTGTTAGTAGATTTTTTTCCAAAGGTATATAGAAAGTATTCATTAATCAAAAACTGACAAAGACAAATGGTAGCTTAATGAAGGACAAAGTATTGCAGAATGCTCTCTTAGAGCATTTTGCAATACTTTTGACCTGCATTAAGGGATAATCCGTCTTGAAAGCCAATTTTTGGTCTTTTTTTTGAGTGGCAGCTTAGACAGGTTTTACTGTATCTAAGATACTCAAATGCTTTGCAAGTTTAGTTTTATAAAAATTTCACATCAAATATATGAATGAAAATCACAGATATATTGTATATCAACAAAGAAAATCGCTAGTACCTTTCCCATTCCAGCAATATAGTACTATCACATAAAAAAAACAGGATTAGCAATCTTCAAGCAATCTACGGGACAAAGCCTGTGACAAGTAACAAGCTTCAGGTACGCTAGAATATTTAGCATAAAAATTGAATTATTTTTTTACCACTTGTTTGAAACGTATGTTGTGTGTGCTCAAAAGAACCATATCATTGAGTACCCACACCACATCTTTCCAAGGTTGAGAATTTTTCAGGATTAATCCTGAATTCAGGATTTTGAGGCTGACTTTCCATGGAAACTTTCCATGGAAAGTCAGCCTCAAAATGCTGAATTAAGGGGATAATAGCTTCTTTGATTAGATTTTATATTATCTTTGCACTGTTCAGAAATAAGGGAGATAATCCAGAAATATGTCTTCTTTTCTAGAGTCCTGAAGCAATATGGTACCAATTAACTTAGAGAATCTGCAACATCTTTATTACGCTGAGCACCTGGCTCAGACTGATCTAGGTGTATGCAGATCTTATAACTGAATATATACTGTCACTTGACACAGCTCTAAATACTGGACACAGCATGAAACAAGGACCAATATGACACCGAATGTCATATCCAGCCATTTGAGTAAGTTTAAATGTAAAACTGTACAATGGTAAAGATAAACACAATTTTTGAGCATAAAATTGTCAACATAATCTTACCCATCAGTTTTATCATATGTTTTAGGTGCTCAAAAGAGCTGTCTCATTGAGACGGCTCTTTTGAGTACCTACAATATATGTTTGGGTTGAGAAATAAGGAAGTTAATTTTTGATTACACACTCGTAACTACAGCCATGCCCGTACAAGCAAATGTTCTTCAAAGTTTGTAGGAGCTCTGCAAACTTCTTTCACATTGTCCCTTGTTCCCATGCTGTGTCCTAAGCTATATATAAATATGTACAAAGTTTTGCGATGATAAACTATTGAGACATTAACAATGATAGATATCTTTACAAGCACTGGTTATATAAGACAAATAGAAAATGATAATCCTGCTTCATACATTACGTCATTGGCCTCTTTAGGCCTGCTGCTAAAAGGCTAAACATTACACCATACTGCAGATTTTAAAGATCCATTAAGCATTTATAAGTGTTGGAATCTGCTTTTTTTCTCATAATTTTTGCTTGATTCTATAAAAGCACCGGAGAAAAAAAATTGTGAAAAACTTTTTAAGCTTTTAAATACATGTAATTCACTTTTTTGCTTCCAGAACACCCCCCCCCCCACCAATTTTCAAGCTAGGTACAAAGACTGTGACTCCTTGTGGAAGAGGAAGACCTTCAATCAGATAGCTTTTTTCAAATACATTGTACCATGATCAGACTTAAGTCAACATTTTTTCTTTTGTAACATTGCAATAATTTTAATGATTGTAAATGTTCTTATCTTTTGGACACACTCTCTTATTGTTCTCAGTTTAAAGTCTGTTTAACAAGTTTTTCATTCACAAAATGAGACTGATAACTGCAAACAGTGGATGCCCTGTCAAGACTGCTCCTTGAGCAGTCTGGTCTGGGTCTGCACTGTTTGTCTAAAGCTTTTTGTCAAAGAATTATTATTAAAAACTTTAAATATAAACCATAAATTCAATGTTACAATTAAAAACTTCAGCATTTTTTTTCGGAAAATAGCCAAATTTCAAATAGGATACAAATTCAAGTCATCTTCTGATATATGAATTAGTCTGAATTTAAGCATGTTGTGTGAGTGAAACAAATTGACCAATCATGAGGCAGCATGGTGTGTGAGTGACCAATGAGCAGCAAGCCCATCTTGACAGCCTGCCTGGATAGTTTCTGTACAAGCAGCAAATCTGTATTAGCTGATTTTTCTAGGATCCAGCTTTCAAAGCACGGTTAGCTTAACATATCTGCTTAACAGACAAAACCTTAAATATACTGACACAGTAACTTTGACTACATTGATGTTTTATTAACTTAACTGTAGTACATGTATGTTTGCTGCAAATCTCACAAGTTTGTTAAGCTAACTGAACTTTGATCAGCTGATCCCTGGCCTTCTGGAACATACTAGTGCCTTGAATACAAACTAAATCTTGTCAACAAGAAATACATTCACCCTTGCCCTGCGGACTACACAAATGTCCTACAATCAACACTGTTTACGAGCCTGTTCAGTCTGCATTATTCATATTTTGTGAATGGAATAACAGACTGCTTGGAAAACAGTGTGGATCCTGATCAGCTGGCTTCTTCAGAAGCTGGATCTACACTGTTTTCATAAAAGGATATATCCAGGTTCTGCAGGACAAGGGATTAAACTTCAGCAACTGACAGCTGAAATTGTCTAAAAAAAAAATAACAAAAAAGCACTTATATTGTTATCAACTAAATTCCTAACCAAGAGTAATACTCAATTTTGTTGTCTCATATTGGACCAGTTAGATGGACCAGTCTGCACTTGCCCAAGACAAATAGAGGCTTCAGGCTGATACATAACTTTGGTCCCACAACTGGGCCAATATGAAATTGTTTGATTAATAACAAATGTATTAACTTTAAAAATAGATCTGAACTCACCCAATACATAAAAAGTTGTATTACCTGGTTTTCATATTGGCCTGGTTCTTTTATATTGGCTTGGTTCTACTTTCCTACTATTAGAATGTAGGGTGCAGACACTGCACAGATACTATATGGAAAGTGAAGTGAGAAAACATGACTTTGTGTGCAGTCTAATCAGCAACTTTGTTATTCTCTATCTGGAAAGAACAGTAGTCCAGCTCATTCCATGCCAAATTTAAATATTCTATCTAGTCTCTGTAGCTGAGCAGGTCGAATGCATGGTTGGAAACCCCAAAGAAATTTTTTCTCACATTGATGCCCATATGATTACAGTTAATAATACAATGTTATTAATCAAGTGATTTGGTATTGGCTTAGTTACAGGTCCTAGGTCAGCTGTATTGGTCCGAGGCCTCGGACCAATACAGCTGACCTCGGACCAATACAGCTGACCTCGGACCTGTAACTAAGCCAATACCAAATCACTTAATTAATAACATAATAGTACAACCTTAGAGAACAAACACCAGGTAATAATGTCTTAATTCCATTCTGACTAATATAGATTACTTAACCAGAATAGATTCAGGGTCCAGCCTGAAATAAAGAAGATCAACTTGTCTTTGGAGTGGGTCACCTGACTTGGTGAAGGTCAAGGCAAGCAGCATTGGACCAACATTAGTCCACAAAATCTGATGAACTGAAGAATCCATATATGAAACATGGATACTGTAACTTGTAAATTGTCATTACTGAAAAACAGTTACCTCACTTAGTATGTGTATACTTGCCTAAGTTCCTCTTGAATAAGCAAATGGGACTATGTCTAATCAATTATGGTCTTGTCTTATTTATAAAATTAGAAAGGAATTTTTTATAGCTTTTTAATACAAGTTTTACCATATTTCCTATGAGTATTTGGACATAAAGACTGTAGTGAACTATGTTGCTGCCTGATCTGGGATAACACTATTTGCCTTTGTGTCATTATATTTAACCCTTTCAGTTGACTTATTTTCACTATATTTTATTCACCTTATCTAGCAAACAAATAGGATGAGTATCTTTATGAAAAAATGTGTGTGTTAAATTTGGAGCTACATGCCAGAGTGTTTTATTTTATTTACATTTTTTAAAATCTACAAATCAATCATTTTGACTGATGATAGTACTTGGTATACTAAAACTGTAACAAATCAATTTGTTTATCTAATGATGTGTCTACATTTAGTGAAGGTTCACAAACTGCAGACAGAGTAGACCATTATCAAACTGCTCCATGAGAAGCAGTTTGATCGTGATGGAGCAGTTTGATCTTGGTCAACATTGTTTGCTTGGATCTACATATGGTGTGCTAAAATAATTATAGCATCTTAATTTATCAAAAAGGTTAAATCTTGATACATGTATTTGGGGAAAGCATAGAAATTTTGCAGGGGTTTCACCAGGCAAGTATAGTCTAGTACCCTCCCTCCCCTAGATCTACTATCTAGGGTCAGGTAAAGGCTAATCCAGACGGTCAAAATCATGACCGTCAACTAGAATCTCAGGATATGCGTGATCTAGGGGAAGTAACTATGAACTGTGAAAAAATGGCGCGGATGATCGAGTGGATGATTCATAAAAACTTTAGATACAGTAAAATCAACCAAATTTGAGGCAGGAATCCAGTATCTCAATGTGTTTTTGTTTTTTCACAAAACTCACTATGCTTAAGTGATTGAAATTAACAAAACATTGTAACTGTCCAACAGTTTGTAACCCACGCTAAACTTGAAATTTAACAGGTCATCTGATTGGTCGATCAATACATTAATCACAGCCTATGATAGAATAGGGGATACCTGTTGTCAAAATGAGACGTTAACAAGGCACCAGTTTACAGGAAAGTACAGTTAGTCTGGATACCATAAACATTGGCCTTTCAACTTGAGGAGTCCAAATAATTATGGTAAATACAGTATTAAAATCCATAAGAAATTCCTTTTCTTTTAAAATCAAAGTTCTTTAATACCAAAGAAATTAAATAAAGCCTGTTAAGGTAATAATTGTAGTGACCTTTGACCTTCACGATAAAGTACAATAGGTACTATTATTATCAAACCATTTCTATGAATTAACATCTTCCGATATAAATTTTCTAAAATGGAAGTATAAGCAAGTGCCAATTTTATTCTGAAAATTTGTCATAAATATAGTCATCACAACATATTTTCTCTTTTCTGGAAAGCAATAACTTGTAATAGCAGCCTCGCTGTCAACCATATATGCGCCAGGCTGTGAGAAAATGTAACAATGTCATCTTAGAACTGTAAATGCACTGATCAGACTGTGTATATACACAGTCTGATCAGTGCCTTTACTGTTCCCTGCTGAGATAATACAATACCTATTGTTGCTAAAACAAAATTTTTGAGACTGTAGCTAATCTCTGTAGCTGAGAAGACTGAAATCCCAGAAACAAGTATTCTTGTGACACTGATAAATTACTTCTTGTATCAAGGCAATTAAGTTCCAATTAAGCATACTCTGGCAATATAATCACAGTTAAAGACAAGGAAATATCCAGGATGAAAATTTATTATGATTACTGCATGATTATTGTGTTCTGTAAATGTTCTAAGATTTCAAACACTCGTTGCCTGTCAAAAAGGCCTAGATAAACAGGGCAGACCCAGATCAGACTGCTTCTGAAGAAGCAGTCTGATCAGGGTCTTCCCTGTTTGCTATTCTGACAAGCATTTTGTAAATTCCAGCCCTGTTAACCAACATTTCAATTGAGAACAGAAAGAGCAAAGTTTTTGAAATTTTAGAACATTTACAGCTGGATTACTGTACTATGTGAAAAAGGCGTTTCAAGCATATGAATCTGGGTTCAATTTTTCTAAACCTCTAAGATATATGCCAGGACTCAATCCTTGTCTGAAACTATGAGTATCATGTGGGCCTTAAAATAATTACATATAATGAAATATGATGGTTGAATGATGACCTAACAATAAGAATCTAAGTTTATGAAACACTGTGCCCCCAACCATATAATTGTCCAGAAGGGTGGTACTCTTTCTAAACTTTTTGTTTACTAATGGATTCTTCCTTCTGGTTTGATACAATAAACTTGGCATAGTCCATTGTATATATCTAGGGGTGTAAGGTTATAATTTTTTAAAAATATTGTATATTTTTGTCTGAAAATTTTTACCTTAACAAGCAGTGTAGACCCTGATGTAATGCCGCATGATGCGGCATTTCATCTGGGTCTTCACTGATTGTAAAAGTACCGGTTTAGGGGTTTCCCGAATACAAGGGTTAAACAAGGTTTAGCATATTTTGTTTGAGTAGATGCTTTACATCCCAGTCAACAATTATTCAGTCATGTCAGGATGTTTTCTTGGGATGAGCCAGTACAAAGTAATATAGATAAAGTCTCTTGCACAAGGACACAACCCGGCACAGCCAGTTGGATTAGAACCAATGGTCTCTTGTCCATGAGTCTAGCGCTCTACCAAATGAGCTACAGTGCTCAACAACTCTAGTAATATTTAGTGAAATTCCTTCAAATGTTATAATCTCTTCATCTCTTACCAGCTTATCAAGCATCAATGTTGTAGCTCTTATAATTTAGGAGCTCTCCTGCGTGGTGGAGGAACTGACAAGCAAGCCTAAAGCAATATACCCCGCCCTTCAACATTTTCAAAGTTGGGGGATATAACAATTACACTTAATGACTTATGATGGTTGAATGAAGACATAATTATGTCTTACAAAATAAAAAGTGATATTGTAACAGACAATGTCAAACTGGAAGATTTACCCTTGAGCGGATCCATAATACGAAGAGCAGATTTATTTTTACGAAAGAGCAGAGAACCATAAGGCAAAAGAGCGGCTGTTTGAATCATTCAAATGAGCGAATTTTCCAGGCAAACATCCTGATGCAGGGGCGGATCAAGGATTCCTGGAAAGGGGGTTCATATGTATAAAAGATGTTGGTTTCGCTTTGTGGATTTTCTCTTATTTATCTTAAATATTCTATGAAAATGAAATAATTTGGTCTCATCTAGAGCAAATTATTTCATTTTCATAAAATATCTAATAGCAGGAGAGGTGGGGCGAACCACCTGAACTCCCCCTGGATCCACAACTGTAATGCGCTCCAAATCACCTATTTAAGGACTGAGCAATGTTGGCCATTACAGGTAATATAACTGAGCAAATACTGAAACTGACCTGAAAGCACACGGTTATAGTTTTGTTTGTGCTCAGAAATTTGACACTTTTTCCTGGATATTTTGTGCTGAAAGGACATTTCACAGTTAAAATGGCATACGGAGGTTATATGAGAGGACGTGGGATACGAGGGCGTGGCAGAATGGGGTCCGGAGTGCTCGCCAGGACAGTAATAAGATCTGACAGTAATATGTTCGCCATGCTAGCCAACCAAGATGGCGACGACGACGACGATAGTGTTTTATCGGATAGTGACTCTGAGAATTTAAGGCCAAAAAGTGAAGCGCCGAGAAAGGGTAAACGTCAACGCTTGAGCTCAGGAGGAAGGAGTAACGGGGCTGAACAGGTCGGTGATTTAAATTTTGATTTTGACTCCTTGAGTTCTGAAGAAAAAATGTCAGCAGTATTCCATAAACTTCTGCAAGTTGAGAGTAAAATTGAATCAAATGGGTCGATGTCGAAACGTTTGTCTAATGCAGAGACCGTTATTCATTCACACCAGCACAGACTCAAACTGCTAGAATATAAGTCCATTGACATTGAGTGCCGAAGTGGAAGGAGAAATTTGATTTTTTGGGGAATTCCAGAGAGGCAAATAGAGTCGAAAGAAGGGACTATCCCGTTAGTTATGCACTTTATTGGTGTTGACCTCGGCATCGAACGGGACATGTACATTGAACGTGCCCATAGGATGGGGAGATTTAAGCCCGGTATGCGTAGGCCTGTGATCGCTGCGTTCCGGGACTATCAGGATACTGAGGATATCATGAGCAATGCTCGAAAGCTGAAAGGGACTAATTTAAGGGTAAACAGGGATTATCCAGTTGAGATCGTCGAGGCTAGAAAGGCTCTTTTTCCCCTGTACAAGGAGTACCGTGATCAAAATAAGTACAATAAGGTATCGATACAATATCCAGCAAAACTGTTAGTGAATGGTGTAATCAAGCATGACCTGTTCCCTGATTGGTCAGAAACCATGTCGGGACTGCGCGTCGATAGTCGTCAGCTGTACGTAAATAGTGAACTACGTCAGAGGGATTCCGTCAATACAGGGACTACTTCTCACACCAATACACAATCCAGTGGCGCGCAAATTCCTACGCAAGTTGTTGCAGTTGACCAATCACACGGACTGGCGGGGAAATCAGCTTTGGAAAATCGCTCAACCGCGGAGCGGTCCCACGAGGAAGATCATGCGGTAACATACCGACCTTGGAGCAATAGACCAGTAAATGAATCTGACACGCGTAGTACTACGACCCATAATAGCAGGACGAATACTACGAACGCTGCGTGTGGTGTGTCGCACGGTAGTAGTGAAGGCGGTAACGGGCATCAGAGTCGTGCTTCTCGTCCGGACAGCATGGATACTGGTCAGAACCCTGACCAGAGCATTGGGCCACCAGGAAGCGTACAAACTACCTAGGGGGGCGGGGAGAAGGCGAATACGTCTCTCCGTATTGGACTGATTAACATTCAGGGTTTACAAAGCGAACGAACTAATAAAATTAATTCTCCAGAATTTATTAAGATATGTGAAAATCACGACATTTTACTTTTAACGGAGACTTGGACATCTGATTTATGCGATGTTTCTATCGATGGATTCGATCATATTGTTTTGAATAGGACTGAAAAGAAGCCCGGTACTAGGCGAAATTCAGGGGGCCTAATTGTGTATATCAAATCTTGTTTTTTTGATAATAATACTTGTGTTAAGTGTGATGGGGATGACATAATCTGGTTTAAACTTAAGGACAAATTTATCATGGATAAACCACTGTATTTTTGTCTATGTTACGTACTTCCCTCAGGTACCACTAGAAATTCTATGGTTGAGACTTGCGTGTTTGACCGTCTATTAGACTCTATTGCCGATTTTGAAAATATGCACAGTGATTGCTCATTTGTTGTTTGTGGGGATATGAATGCTCGTACACGTGAATCTCCCGATTATTTAATTGATGATAACTTGCAACATGTACCGCTGCCAGAGGAATATGTTTTAGATGATGATCTTTTACCCAGATACTCATTGGATAAAAATGGTTCAAATTCGAATGGGCAAATGCTACTTGACTTCTGTAAGCAAACTTCCTTACGCATTGTAAATGGCAGATTTGGTTCAGATAAAATGATCGGGAGTTTCACGTGTACAACCAATAGAGGTCAAAGTCTAGTGGACTATGTTTTAGCCAGTAAATCCGTACTTACCAAAATTGAATCTTTTGATGTGGGTGAGCCGAATATTTTATCTGATCACCACCTCATATCATTTTCGCTTTCTATGTGCGCTGACACTGATACTCAAGCACAGGAAGCCCATATGCATGATCAGTGTGATTATAGATATTGTTGGAATCCCGAAAAGGCCGAGAGCTTTGTAAAGAAACTTAGCTCATACGAATCATTGCAGGTATTTGAAGGTATGAAATCAAAGTTGGAAGAATCTGTTATTTTGTCAAACGATATTGATGAAAACCTTAAAACTTTCGTTTCTACTATTGAAAAATGTGCTTCACCATTTTTTTTGCAAAAATTAAAGAAAAGAAATAACTATCAAGAAGATAAATCCAACACAGTTAATAATATGAGTAATGCCCCTTGGTTTAATGAAGATTGTGCTGAACGTCGTCGAATTTTTTATACATGTCTTAATTTGTATAGGGGGGATAAATCTAACGAAAATAGGATAAATATGGTAAACGCAAGGTCCCAATATAAAACTTGTTTACGAAAATCAAGATTGGCATATGATAAATCTGAAACAGATAAATTATATAGATTACGCTGTCAAAATGCACGTGATTACTGGAAATTACTTAAGAGTGCATCTCAGAACCCCAGATCAAATATACCTTTATCAACATTTGAGCGATATTTTAAGGCCATCAATACATCGGACAGTGCATTTTATGTACCAGATGATGATATTGTTGCATCAAATGACATGTATATTCGAGGTGAGTTGGATGTTATGTTTGAGGAGTTAAATTTACCTCTCTCAAGAAATGAAATATCAAAAGCAATTAAGCAACTTAAGAACAACAAGGGAGCGGGTCCAGATAAAATGATTAATGAATTTTTTATCCATGGAGCAAATATTTTATTACCATACTTTGATGTTTTATTTAATACTATATTCAGTAATGGATATTTTCCACAAGACTGGTCTCTAGGCGAAATCATTCCACTTCATAAAAAAGGGAGCATTAATAATGTTGACAATTATAGGGGGATCACTCTGTTAAGCACACTAGGTAAATTGTTTACGAGAATTTTGAATAACAGGCTAACGGGTTGGGCGGAAGAGTATGGCATATATGTTGAAGCGCAGGCTGGCTTCAGGGAAGCAATGGGTACCACTGATCACATTTTTTCCTTACATGGACTAATTTCACATTACTTAAATAATAATAAGAAACTATTTTGTGCATTCATTGATTTTTCTAAGGCATTTGATTACATTGTAAGGGATAACTTGTGGTATAAATTAATAAAACTTGGTATAAGGGGGAATATCTTAAATATTGTTATGTCAATGTATCAAAATGTGAAGTCTAAAGTTAAATTGGATGGAGAAAAAAGTGATACTTTTGCTTGTTATACAGGGGTACGTCAAGGTGAATGCTTGTCCCCATTCCTTTTCTCAATGTACTAATGATTTGGAAGATGAATTAATCCTTAATAATGTTCAGGGTTTAGATTTGGAGCATTTTAAAATATTTCTATTAATGTATGCTGACGATATCGTAGTATTTTCAGAAACTGCTGAGGGGCTTCAAAATGGGTTAAATTGTATGTATCAATATTGTCAAAAGTGGAAATTGTCAGTAAATACCCAGAAGTCAAAAGTTATGGTTTTTAGGAAGGGCGGGGTGCTTAGAAGAAATACACATTTCCATTATGGAGAACATGAACTTGAAATAGTTAGTAAATTTACTTATCTAGGAATTGTTTTTTCGACTGGAGGTGCCTTTACTGAAGCACAACAGGCCTTGTCAGGACAGTCTCTTAAAGCTATCTTTATGTTAAATAAGTATATTCGTAAATTCGTCAATTTGAAGCCCCAACACATTCTGGATTTATTTGATAAGCTAATTCGGCCTATTTTGACTTACTGTGCGGAAGTCTGGGGGTTTACAACATCTATGATAACTGAAAGGGTACACCTTCAATTCTCTAAGAAACAATTAGGGATTAAGCAATGCACCCAGAATGATTTCGTATATGGTGAATTGGGTCGCACATCATTGTTAGTGGATCGCCATCTACGAATTATAAAATACTGGTTAAAAATATGTAATGCTAATAGAAATAAGTATATATGGCATGTTTATAATGTATTATTGTCAGATATCAACCAGCATCCAAATTGGGTTAATTGGGTTTCATTGGTAAGGGATTTGTTGTCACGTCTAGGATTTTATTATGTATGGATACAACAAGGTGTAGGTAACTCTAACGCTTTCATGAGTGAGGTTCGACAAAGGTTAACTGACAATTTTGTACAAAACTGGAATTCACGCTTACTTGATTCAAGCCGAGCTTCGTGTTATAGAAATATATCACTATTTGGAAAAAATTATATTTGGAATGTGTGACTGTTAAGAAATTTAGAATTGCTTTGTCCCGTTTGAGAACATCTTCTCACCGTTTGGAGATTGAGGCAGGCCGCTGGTCGAGACCTGTACGGAAACCAATTGCTGAAAGGCTATGTTTTCTATGTAATACACTAGAAGACGAGTTTCACTTTATTTTAGAGTGTCCAGTTTATAGTGATTTTAGATCTCAGTATATTAAGAAGAAATTTTGGAAACGACCAAATATGCTAAAATTTATAGAATTAATGACCTCCGAAAATCAAGCAGTCTTGCAAAAATTGGCATGTTATGTCCATAAATCGTTTGAATTAAGAAACGAAATGTTGTATAAACGGTAATTTTATCAATTTTTTATATGATAACTTTCAAATTGTGCCTTCTCCCAACATAAGATCTTCTTTTTGTATGAAAATTGTATGATATCCTGGTTGTCGAACATTTTATTATGAAATAATAGCAAAACAAGTCTAAGAACTCTGTAAAACCTACAATTACATCAATTTTATCAAGTACAATACTGTATGTACGCGTAGCTCTGGAACTATTATATGTAGACAGCACATGGGTGAGTGCTTTGGGATTATTCCTTAATTCAGGATTCTGAGACTGTCATTCCCTAGAAAGTCAGCCTCAGAATTCTGAAATTGGCAAAAAGTTAAAGCGTCTATGCTTTCACTTATAGTATCTCTGATTAATTTTCAGTCTATCTGAAGACATTTCATCATTCAAAAATTTAAGTTATTGGTATAAGTGTTTTGGTATGATTAATTGATACATGGACGAGAGATGTATGGTTATCCCCAAATTCGGAATTTTGAGACTGATCGTCTGTAGATAGTCAGTCTCAAAATACTGAAATTGGCACATGATTATAGCTTCTCTGAATAATTTTCAGTATGTCAGAAGACAATGTACCATTCACACACCATGTACCATTTACAATGGTTTGTTTTTGAGTAATTCGAGGTTTTAGTGCCAATAGTTCATGATGTCTGAAGTTTTAACTTTTGCACATGACATTACGATAATTTGAGCCATGGGTAAAGAAGTGCGCCTACCATGAGCGAACATCAAAGGCGCAGATCTCAGAATACGTAACACCTAGTCTAGGTATGCAGCTTTGATGTTCAATAGTGTCGACATTTAGTGTATGTGTGATTTGAAGATACCGTTCTCAAAAGTGGCCGAACAACGGTACATGCATGAGGTTTGAGTGATGCTCATTGGTGGGATGCACAGTGTCTTCACACAGGTTATATTGTCCTACATATATATGTACATGCTCGCCAAATGTTCTTGAATTCGCACGTGTTTGCTTTCATGTCAACATACTTAAATATTCTCTGTTTGTGTATTGTATGTAGCTCATAGGCCAGTAGGCCTTTTGCGAATAAAATTATCTATCTATCTATCTTATTTAAAGGTCATTACCTGGAAAATTCGCTCATTTGAATTTTTTATCCATCCACTCTTTTTACTGTATGGTTCTCCACTCATTTCATACTCACTCACTGTATGATTTCCGCTCAAACGTAATTCGCCCGTCAAACTACAACTGGTGAACTGTACATGCCCTGAACAGCAGACCTGAACTATTTGTAGACCAAAGTAATTTTCCATAAACTTCGATGCAGTTAAGTCAGGATGGTCCATTGTATACATGTATACTTAGGGGTCACAGGTTATAAATTCCAAATAATATTGAATTTCTTTCTCTAAAGATATTTTTATCTTATCAAACAGTGTAGACCCTGATGAAGTGACACATTATGCAGCATTTCCCGTATACAAAGGGTTAAACATTATTGCACACATATCTAGTGTAATAATGCCGTGTATGGCAAAATCTTAGCATTTTCATGCAAAAAAAACAAAAACGTGATTTAACCCTTAAAGCGCCAAGAAAAAAAATGCATCTGAAAATTTTGTCTGCTGTAGTTGTCTGCTGCAAATAATTGCCTAACATTACTGACGAATTAAGTAAAGAAGCAAACAGTGTGGACCCAGAACAGACTGCTCCTATAGGAGCAGTCTGATCTGGATCCACACTGTTTGTCATAGAGGTTTCTTAAACATTTAAGCAGACAAGAAAGGCAGACGATTTTTGTTGCGATTGGCGCTTTAAGGGTTAAAGTAGTTTTAGGGTCATATGATAAATAGAATCTACATTTTATTGATATTATTGAATTTATTAAACTCATTGTGAAAAAGAGATAAATGCTCGCCAAGCCTCGCATTTTATCTCTTTTCTCCAACTTGTTTAATAAATTCAATAAAACATGAGCACTTATGTAAGATCCTCTATGTTTTGGATGCTCAAAAGAACCATCTTATTAAGACTTTACTTCTAAGTACTGTACTGACAACATGTTTTGGTTGAGAGAACTAACGAATAAAATATTTAATTAGGCACTCTAATCTGAAGGTCTGAACCAGATATAATGCTCTGGTTAGGGTCATTCTGGTCTAGACATGCACAGTTCACTGCCTCTATATTTGGACGGAAATTTGTGATTTTATGAGCTTGAAGAGGTATCAAATATATAATCAAATATCAACTGAACTTGCATAATAATTCAAAATTCTTCAAAAAAGTAACAAAAAAGCACATCTGTTTCTATTTCAAATAAATATAGCAGTGTTTTCAGAGAAAACAGAGGCCCCCTGACCCCTAAATCAGCTCCTAATAAAAGGCTGTGATGTTAACAATTAAGTCAAGAAGAGCCATTTAAATATCATGGGTAAGCGGATGTCATGGAAAATGATGCACATAAGCACCTGTTGTATCATATTTGGCAGATCCTGCAGTGACCTTGAAATTTTGGTCAAGGTCACAGAAACCTTTATTACTCTTCTTATGTCGAAATGTTTATTTGTTTGATTTGATTCTTTACGTCCCATTAACAATCTTTCAGTTAAACAGGGGCGGGTTTTCCTGGGTTGAACCAGTGCTAAGCTAGGATAAATGTGTCTTGCTCGAGGACCACAACGTAGTGACGCCGGTTAGGCTCAAACCCGCAGCCCCTCTGTCTCGATTCAAGCACTCTACCACTGAACCACTGCGCTCCCTAATGGCGAAATGTAATACAATGGCAAACTCGATTAAATTCTTCCAGCCTGTACGTGAGAAGCAAGAAAACAAGAAAACATATGTTATTACAGTGCTTTTACAGTGGTATTACAGTGCCATTGTAGTGCAGTCCCTTTATGACCCTATGTTAGGGGTTCATAGTACAGTAAAACCTCAAAAATTTGAACTCAGATTTTTTGAAATACTCGCTTATTGGAAATAAATTTCCGACACAATGGATTCAGAGAATAGGGCCTATTTATGAACTTTGTTAAATACTACTTATAAAAACACATGTTTTATGTGCATAAAAGAAATGTCTCCCCTGAGACATTTCTTTTACGCACACAAAACATATGTTTTATAGAAGACAAAACTGATAATAAACATATTTAAGCAGTTATATATTTTTTTGTCTACCGCCCTATAATTCAAACTTTTGATATTTTGAAATAAAATCTCTAGTTCCATGGACTTTGATTCTACTGTATAAGTAATTATGCAGTTAAGGGAAAATTTTACAAACTTAAGGAGTTATATAAAAATGATAGTCTTAACCTCATTTTTTTATAATTCCTTTGTTTTGTTTGTTTGTTTGACTTGATTCTTTGCGTCCCAGTCAACAATCTTTCAGTTATTTCAGGAAAGGTCTTCCTGGGCTGAACCAGTATTAAGCTAGGATTAATAAGTCTTGCTCAAGGACACAAGGCAGTGACGCCGGTGAGGCTTGAAACCGCGGCCCTTCGGTCTCGAGTCAAGCACTCTACCACTGAGCCACTGCCCTCCCGGAGGTAAAGGGTTAAGGGACAGTTTATGAAAATTTAAGGTCATTTTCCTATAATTCCTTTTTAAAATTCCATGGTAAAAAAAAATTGGGAGCAAAAACATGACTGTTTTTTTTTTCCAAATTTGTGCTATAACAAGGTGTGTCATAGAGACTACACTGCACTGCCACGGATGCAGATGATAACACAATGACAGGATCATACCAAAAACCATGTGCATCCCTCCTACCTTTCGTGGTGGGGACATAATAACACATTACAAAATGTTAGAAAACAGACAGTAAAGCACTTTAAGTTTGATCAGGGTTTACATTTTTTTTATCTGGCCTATCTGAAAATTTTACTTAAGTTCAGTAAAAAAAATAATCTGCTTTATTAAAGCACTCCTGGAGTACTCACAATGTACATAGGGCCAGTTAAGCAAAAATAATTTGCGTAAAATTGTGATTATTTTCTTATCCATCAGTTTAAACATGTGTTTTAGGTGCTCAAAAGAACCATCTCATCGAGACCGTTCTTTTGAGTACTCACAACATATGTTTTGGTTGAGAAATAAGAAAATAATTTTCAGTTACAAACTCTTATCTGGAGGCCTGAATGTATGCTTTAATAGAAGAGAAAACAAACCAATCTTGCAATCTTGTCTCAAATGCCATCATATAGAGTAGTTACAAAAATCTGAGAAAAAAAATCTAAACATCCATTTGACACTTAAGCCGGAAAAAAAATCTAACAAAAAAGAGCATTGTAATAACTATGTCATGGGAGGGATATACAATTACTGTCATGTTATTATTACTTAATGTGTTCAAAATCAAATCTATCAATTAGTATACCATAAAACATTTATACACCATGTGTCTTACTAATGTATTATTATAATGTACAATTTGTCATTTTTTTAATTAGAATTGAGCCGTGACATGAGATTTCCAACAATGTGGTAGGTGTGACCAGCAAAGGCTCAGACCAGCCTGTGCATATGCGCAGTCTGATCAGAGCCTTTGCTAGTGGCTTTAATATTTCAGACTGTTAAGCTACTGACTGAACATAGCTTGGAGCTTCTAAGCTTAACAGGCGGCTACACAGGCTTGTATGAGTCTTCACTTCTCAAACTGCCACATTGTTGGAAATCATGTCGTGGCTCAGATAGCACTGTCATGATTGAGTTAACTAAAAAAATAACAAAAAACACAAGATTACTCAGCAGAATACTCAGCAAAATAAATACTTTGGAAGTCTGACCACAGAAACACTGCAAGGATGCACAGTGCATGAAAAGGGCCTTATGGCACATGTCGACAATCCAGACCTAAATCAATGTTTGCCTTGGCTGATTTCTGCTTGTTGATAGTCTGTAGTGGACCAGTAAGAATTCCAATAAGGTGCACCACATAACATTAGCCTTGTCTTTTATTGGCATTCTTTAACATTTTAAACTGGAAACCCTTTTACTGTGGCCAGAAATTTTGCCAGCCCCCTCATCATCAAAGTCTAAGCCATAGCTGGACCATCTGTGTTCACTTCAGCAATAGCTTTGTCTCTGAAGCTGAGCAGGCTAGGTTTGAGTATGACTTGGTCGGAAACCATTAAGTGAGGTTTTCTCACATCAAGGCCCATTATAAGTAGACCACTTTAACCTCATCCCGCAAAAGGGAAATTGTTGCATAGAAGTTTATTGACAATATGAAAGACAGGAAATACATACAGAAAAACAAAAACTACAAAACCACAAAATTAGTTCGACAGGATGTCATTCGTATAAATTTGCAAAATAAATAGTTCTGACAATATAAAAATTGTAACAAATTAACCAGCTAATTTATTAATTACTCTATTATCACATTATTTTATGTGGACGGAAGGAAGACTGACTACAAACAATAGGGCCTGAAGTCATTATATGGTTGAATTAAAACATACAAAAATATCCAGAGGATATGTCAACCCATTTAACCCATTCATGCCTAATGGGATTTCCCACTCTTGTTAATTGGACCAGTCCATTTCTGTTTTAAGGGTTATTGGGTGGTGTTTTTCATTTTAATTCAAATTTTAATAGAACATTCTGTAAACAAACAGTGGAGACCCTGATCAGATGCTGCATTTTGCGGCATCTGATCTGGATCTGCACTGTTTGTCTGTGTCCCACAAAAAGGTCGCTAGGCTTATATGGGTTAAGCCTAGCGTATTATAAAATGTTTTTTGTTTATTTTCATGCTTTACGTCCCAGCCAACAATTTTTTAGTCATACCAAGATGATTATTGCCTTCCCGCGTTGAACCAGTACTAAGCAAAGAATAATGTGCCCTGCTCAAGGACACACACAGTGACTCCGCCTGTTGTGAGTCTCGAACTAGCAAGTCTAACACTCTACCACTGCGCTCCCAATCTATATTTTATGTAATATATTGGATGGAAAAGTCCAATGGAATATTAGATGGCAGAATGCAACAGTCAGAAAGGGGTTGATCATTCCTCTGGATACATCTGGTATAACAAGATGATTTATCTAACCCTTTTGCACTCAGAGTCATCAAAACTCTTCAGAGTTTTGACCACTCTGAGTGCAAAAGGGTTATACTGTAATAAATGCTTATAAAGGCGAAATGATGCAAATAATGATTTTTACTCTACTTTTTATGTGACATCAAACAAATGAATGAACAATATGAGAAGACACAGCACATGTTCAATGCACACGCTATAAATAGATATGATGAAATATAATGAAATAATGAAACAAACGACTAGAGACGTCATAAGGCCCACTTTGCAGTAGCTCAAGATTTTTGTCGAGAGATGTACCATCTATATGTCCATTGTGATCAATTTTCGTTGACATCACAACAAAAATATGATGACATCACTCAAACGGTCAACGAAAACTGATGACATCATAACCAGTAAAAGATAATGTCATGATTATACATAGTTGTGTCAATGGGAAAAAACATAAACAAATGCTAGGCATAGCTACATCACATTTTGGATATATTTGACTACTTACATACAACAGTAAATGGTTTTAATTTTGCTCAGCAAAATTTTTCATGATACGCAATATAACACACTATTTCAGCAAATGTTTTCATGTTACGCAATATAACTTATCACACCCGACAGGTGGCAATCCTCAAACTCTAGTAAGAGTTAACTAAATTCTTTGCAAGCTGTGTAATTTTTCAGGCTTTTGTTGTCGTCTGTTGACTTTTTTTCATGGCCCGAGAATCTGTGCAGCAAAATCAGGCTCTACATCTTTCAATGCACCAAACAAAGCTCTATATAGACATGGTTATGCAACAGAAAAAGGTGTTTTTTTCTTCTTTTATTTCATCAGAAAAAAAAAACATTTGCTATGATACACATTGGAAATATCTCATTGAGATGCTTCCAATTTATACTAAAATATTTGTTTTGTTTGGTCCTTAATGTTCCAGTCAACAGCTATGGTCATGTCTGGACGGTCAGTTCACCTAACCACACTTTTTTCCTGGGCAAGCTTGACTAAGCAGATAACCAGTACTTCATGCACATACTTTCGCTTGTAACTGACAAAAACCCTTCTTGAATCAGAGGAAGGGAGGAGAATGGCTGTAGAAATTATTTCATGATCAATCTCCCTGAAAGTATGGAACCAGGCCGGGATGAAGCTCGCGATGCCTGGATCTGCAGTCAGACAAGATTACCAACTGCGCTACGCGGCCCAGTGTAAAATATTTGTGTATGTGGAGAAGTAAGAAAAACAGTCATCCCTTACTATTCATAACTAGGGCTAAAAATATAAGTATCAAATTCTTCTTTTTGTGTATTTTTTCCAAGTCTCATAGGTAAAGATAACCGAATGCATAAAATCGGGATCCTTCCTCACTGCTTTTCTACAAATGTAGTTTGCCAAGAATTTTGCATAGAGAATACTCATTTTACATACAATAGATAACCAATTTGCATTTTGAATACCTCAGAATACGGATCCCAGATCAGACTGCATAAAGTTCTCACTTCAGTTGCAAGTTTGTGTGTTTTTCAACATTAATTAATTTCTGCAGAAATTCGTAACTTAAAACTTGCAGTATGCCTCAGGGTTCTTACAGGCAAGTATGAGTAAAATTCAAGGACTTTTCAATGACTTCTAAAAGCCTCTCCAACAAATTTCAAGGACTTAAAAGTTAATGAAAAATACTGCTCTGAGTGTTAAAATTTTACTTCAGAAATGCTAGGCCTAGATAATGCAGACATAAGTACTGGAAAATTAGTATAAAATTGTGGTGCCTTTATTTGGAGCAGCATATGCTGCACCAAATATAGGCAAAACAATTTTATACTGATTTAGGTCTTAGTATCAACAGTGCTAAGTCCTACAGAAAATAGTAAAATTCAAGGACTTTTCAAGGCTTTTGAGTGATTTTTCAGTACTTTTCAAGGCAGATTTAATTTTCAAGAAAGCCCTCTAAATTCAAGTACTTTTCAAGTCAGTGCAAACCCTGTGCCTATAAACAAATAATAATTTTAAGTTTAAATGATAATTGTCTTAGATAATCTTCACATAGATCAAGAAGCTATTATAATTGGCCTAATTCAGCATTTTGAGGCTGACTTTCCTAAGAAAATCAGCCTCAAAATCCTGATTTCAGGAATATTTCTGAAATCTTTCACCCATGTTATCAGCAGACAACAAAAGCAAGGAAAGAGTTTGGTTTGGTATGTCATCATCTGCTATCAATAATATCAAATCTTATTTGATTTCAAAACAAGGTAACAGTGTATCCAACTGTCATTGGCTGCAAATTAAGGTATACACTCGAGATTGAATTCAAGCACCACAAAATTAAAGCCATTTACCGCAGTATAAAACCTCGTAACAATTATAATGTCGCGCCAGACACTGTGTAGTTCTTGAGCACTTTGATCGTTGTCACCACCTGCCACTCATACTCGCCATCTCTGACCGCGACACTCGTGACGATTCTGTATCTTCAAACGGATTAGATGAGTGGCTATTCCCATCAAGACCACAGTTCACAGACTGTAGAGTTCTTCTTTTGTTCAAGTCTGCATAAAAGACAAAAAAGGTAAATGTTCTAAAATTTGGAACACTTTTTTCTCTTTCTGTTCAAAATAAAATGTTGATTATCAGGGCTAGAATTCACAAAAGACTTGTCAGAATTATAATTTACTCGATAGTAAACAGTGAAGACCCCGATCAGACTGCTTCATCGGAAGCAGTCTGATCTTGGTCTGCACTGTTTGTCAAGGTCTTTTTGACACTGTAAGTTAAAACTGATGAAAGTGGTTACACACCGGATAGGGGGAAATGAGCTGCGACATGTGATTTCCAACAATGTTGCATATTGACAAGTGTATACTCAGACCATCATATACAACCTCCTGTTAAGCTTAGAAATTCCAAATTATGTACAGTCAGTAGCTTAACACTCGTAGAATATTCAAGCGACTAGCAAAGGCTCTGATAAGACTGCGCGTATGCCCAGGCTGATCTGAGGCTTTGCTGGTCGCACATACCACATTGTTGAAAATCTCATGTCGCGGCTCAAATCATAAAAAGTCTCGAGTCAATTAACACTGAGCAACCCTATATATCTGCATTGATTTAAAGTATATAATTATGATATGACCCCTTTTCATGTTATCTTTAGAACTGCCATTGGATATTGAATCAATAGGCAGACTACAGCAAATTCTATATGTCAATGTAATTTTTATAATCAAATGTCAAGGTAAATTTCAAATTCAAATACATCCCTACCAAATATTATTAAAATATCTTAGTAGGTATGAAAGTTATAAAGTGCATCGCAGAAGGTTTTGCCTTTAAAGTTCGCTCTTGGGAGATAACTCAAAACTGAAGCATGGGAGAGTAAACATTCTTGCATGCAACACACTGTCCTGACTTGATACATAACCCTTTGAAACATCAAAATATCTTGAATGAAAGTTATGGAGCATGTAAGCTTTTGTCTATGACAGTATCCAGGTTAATGGTACAAACCAATCAATACTTAGGTGATTGTGCCTTTTTACTGCATTTTAATGGGATTTATTTCATAGTCACTTAAATCGAGGGGGAAGAGCTTATATGGCTAGAAAAAATACTTAAATTGCCAAAAAAAGGTGCTATGTTTCTATAATTTTCCCATACAAAATACGACATGGGCATATATTCGGCAAAGTCTACATTAAGTCAAAATCATCAGAAGCAAAAATACAATATTTGAATAATCTTATGTGTAACCCCTTCCAGATATATATTCAGCCATTCAAACTTTATTGTATCAGCTTAGATGGCAGAATCCATCAGTACAGTAAGGTTAAAATTCCAGGCCCGAGGTTATAAAACTTTTTAAAGGCTTTACTCAGCTGAGCACCAAATTTATCCTGCTCATAAACGTTAAAATGCCAACAATTGTTGGCATTTTAACATTTATTAACATGATAAATACCACATCTGAGAGACTTAAAGCAAGAAACTTCTTTACTTTTCGATATTTTAGTTTTGCTGAGTAGTTGAAATTTTGCGCTCAGTTGAGTTGAGAACGAAAGTTTCATAACCTCAGGGCCAGTGTTACCTGCTATTGCGAGCAGCATCTTTCTTCTTGCACCAAATGTTGAGATTCCCAGCTCTCGTAGATCATTGTCTGTTAGCGTTAAAAAGGTTTGTAAATCAATCTGAAAACAAACAGATATATGAGCCATGGCATGTGATTTCCAATAATGTGGTATTTTGACAAGTGTAGACTCAGATGAGTCTGTGCAGCCTCCCTTTAAGCTTAGAAGCTCCAAACACTGTTCAGTCAGTAGTTTAACACTCATAGAATACTCAAGTAACAAGCAAAGGCTCTGATCAGACTGCACGTATGTGCAGGCTGATCTGAGGCTTAAGTGGTTGCCCAAACCACATTGTTGGAAATCTCATGCGGCGGCTCATATGTAGAAGCTAGGTACATGAGAAATGTGGCGATTCACCATCATCATCACCATCGTCAGAATTTTTATTAACATGCAGGTGTAGAGCCATCATCTACATCAGTGGCCCCCACTCAAGGTAGCTTGTTAGCTGCATGTTTAGCAGATCTCAAACCGAATCACCAGGTGTTCCTTTCTTGGTCGAATGTTGTGAGCTTCCACTCATAGCAGTCGTTCTCCGTCAATATCTTCAATGTGATTATACACTATTATTGTTGGTGGGACAGAAATTAGGGATGCTATGGTAGTGAAAATATTTACCCCTTAATTTGCCATCAAAACTTTACAGCAAACAACATCTTTAAATTTTGACCTTGCTTTTTGAAACCAATTAAGACTTAATATTACAGCAAAAAAAAATAGTGGCAGATTAAGAATAAGTCTGATCCCTGATAAGTGTTTGGCAAGGAGTTCAAGATGTCCAATAATTAAGGTAAATGTGTGAAGTCAGGGATCAAATTTAGCACTTGCTAAATGCTAGTAGTTTTTCAAAAAAGCTAGTTAAAATTACCATCACTTGCTATTTTTAGCAAGCTAATACAAATCACTCTTTCCAAATAATACAGCAAAGTATAAACTGCTCAGCCAGTTTCTGAAGAAGATAACACAATTTCAGAGGATATAATATTTGATATAAATTTTTGGCACACAATCTTGTCAGCACATGCGCTAAATAAATTGGTTCAATTTTCTAATTAACGATATATGAAGTGACTTAGCAAGTTGATCATCATCTTTAGCAAGTAAGAAAAATTATCACCTGCTATTTTCAGCAAGTGGTTAAAAATCTTAAATTTGATCCCTGGAAGTACCAAGCCTCACGAGCTTATTCCAATGCCTTACCTCCTGCTGCTGGAAGAGATCTGTATATTTTCCGAGACCAAGCTTGCTGAAAAGCTCGGCAAGATCTGTCTTAGGTGACCATAGGGACTTTGTCGGCACTAATGCACCATCTATATGATTACTGGTACTTAAACCATATTCATCTGAAAAGAGAGAGATTTCTGAATTATATTTGAGCCAGCAACTTATGGCATATGCATAAAAGCCTCCTTTAATCACCCTTGCTGACATATCTAACAGGTAGAGGTCTAAATTTTAGTAAAAGCCTTGTATTTATCTCTTTTCCCCCCAACACAGGCCTGCAGATAAGAGAGTGTATTTGAAAACTTTTTCTTTATTTCTCATCCAAAATATATGTTGTGGATACTCAAAAGAACCTTCCATTGAGACGGTTCTTTTGAGCACCCAAAACACATGTTTAAATTGATGGGTAAGAAAATAATTACATTTTTATGCTCATAAAATGTCCCTATCTGGATCTTTGCCAACTCATTAAATAAATTCAATAAAACCTGAGCACTCATGTCAAATCCTGTCAGATCCTCTCTATATGAATTATCATTGTATCTTGGGTGTTAGTTTTTCTCTTATAAGATTTTTTGCTCAATTTACTCCCATAAGTTAAAATAATGGTCATTTTTCTCTTATCAGTTAACCCATATCTAGACCGTCTTGTGTCCATTTATTTATTGATTTTTTTTAAGAAAGTGTGTTTTTGTTTTTCTTTAGTTGTATTATTAAGTTTTCAACTTACATTTTTTCCTTGGACTAGGATACTCTCCTGGTGCAGGATTTATTGGACGGTTATATGACTGGACGGAATCTCGCCATGGATCTCTATCTATCTCTGACATCTCACCCGCCATGTTCTGAAATAAATGTTCTGATATAAATCTAGTACTCACACTTACTGAGATCTATCAGCTGATCAAGCAGCTGTCAGAGTAAATAGAATACTAGGTGAGTGTCTTTTGATTTCAAGTTTACCAGGCAAGGCTTCGAGAACACTTGTTGAATCGCAAGGCTTGCCGAGCTATTCAACATGCATTCTCGAAGCTGAGCCTGGTAAACTTGATATCAAAAGACACTCACCTAGTATTCTATTTATCAGTTTATGAGTTGGTTCACTCTTCAAACTAGCGATAATGTCATAATTGTAAATTTTTGTGTTGATTCAAAGTCATTGACAACGACATTCAAAAAGTGTGACGTCATGATGACCTGATAAAGGCACATGCCAGGTCAATATGCAACAATGCAGTTAATATGAGAGGTAATTGATAACAAGGTTTATCAGTAACCTCTCATATCAATTGCCTATCCCACTGCACAGTTATCTTCATCAGGTCTATGTGTGCATTTTTGAATGATGTCGATGACATTGAATCAAAGCTTAACCTACCCTTTGAATAGACAAATGCCCTATAAATTCATGCTTTAGGTTAACAAATATTAATTTTTGAATAGATTTAAAGACGTTTTTATTGTCCTGTTTTCATCAAAATTCCTTAAATATCACTAACTAATTGGAATGAACAAGCTGACTGCTGAAAATATCTCAAATTATTACGTGCCAAAAATAGTCGGGCATGACAGGGAAAATTGATAATTAGGTCATAATCACCAATTTAAAGAGTAAGCCAAGAGCTAGACTGATAAAAAGAATACCAGGTTTACATCTTTTAATGTCAAGTTTACCAGGCACAGCTTAGAGAATGTATTTTGAATCGCCCAGCAGAGCCTCTGGATTCAACATGTGCTCTCAAAGCCTTGCTAGGTAAACTTGGTATCAAAAGACATACATTCACTTAGTATTTATTCTACATTTACCAAAAAAGGAAAGCATCTGACATGAACACCTTGAAGCCTGGCCCCAAGGTTATAAAACTTTTTTCATGCTCAACTCAACTATCCTGCTGAGTGCTCATAAATGTTAAAATGCCAACTATTGCCAACATTTATTAGCAGGATAAATACAAAATCCAAGAGTTCTAAAGTAAGAACAAATTTAAGTTTTCAGCATCCAAATTTTTATAAGCAGCTGAAATTTCATGCTCAGTTGAGTCGTGCATGAAAAAAGTTTTAGAATCTCAAGGCCTTCTACACTATTGGTCACCTAAAATCCTGTTCAGCTGTGTCAGACTGGATTTTCAACTATCTCTTTTTTTAAAAACAAAAAAAAAAGTACTACCATGAAAAAGGGAATATGATTTTTGTTTTTGGTACCAAGCCCTAAAGCCACCCCGAAAAGCAAGCAGACTTTACTTTTCCAATGGATGGGCAGAATATGCTTGCTTTAGGCAGATGTTTGTTGCCTCACTGTAAAACTAAATTTCTGATAGTGTATCCGACGATATACCTTCCCAAATGAAAACTTTGAATACATTTATCCCCTAATTAGAGGCAATTTTAACAATTAGATGGGACAGCTTATAAAATAAGTTACAGCTCTTGAAGAGGTTAGACAAAATTGAAGGGAAAAAGGGTATCTATGAACAGTCCATGGTCAAAATCTTGAGCCACCTTACAACAGTGTTTTAACAATATCTGCGCTATATCGGTCCTCCTTGTATTGGCAGCATTCCATGGTATGTCTCTGATGACTTTCTATGACTATGACAATACAGCTCCAGGTTCAACTCACCTCGTAAGTTGTAGCCATTGGTGGTTCATATCTCTGTTTTACCCCTTGTTGTGCCATTCTTTCTCTGATCACACTTTCTGGCATAGACTTGGAGAAGCCCAGACCGGACCAGAAATCAGTTGGGATACGAGATTCTCCAATTGGCTTCTGTTGCATAGCTGTAAAAGAATATTGACACAATTATCTTTTAACCCTTTGTATTCAGGAAAGCCCAAAATGGGTTCTTTTGCAAACAGTGAAAACCCAGATGAAATGCAGCATGATGCTGCATTTTATCAGGGTAAACACTGTTTGTGAAGATCTGTTTCTTATATTTATAATCAACACTAAATCCAGGATAATCAACATTAAAGGGATTGGAAGAATTTTCCTTTCTTATCCTGCCAATATTTTTTGTCCTGAAAATGTCTCCTTTTTATGTCTGCTGCATACGTTTTACACAGGTTTTACTGTATGCAGCAGACATAAAAAGCAGACATTTTCAGGTCAAAACTAGAACACATTCGATGGCGCGCCATCTCAAATCCCCACGCTCTCGAAGATATCTAATGATATTTGATCCTTTGACCCCATCCCAAGGTCACCAGTTTGATCCTGGGGTGAAAAGTTTCAGTGTATCTTGGTCTACTGCTCATCCCCTTTAATTTGATATGCCACTTGACCATGTTCAGAAAATAAAATTTTTGACCCCCAGCACCCCCAAGTCCCAAACCCTGGGGCATGCATGACCCAGGGGACCGAATGAAAATCCCATCTTATATGTTTTATATCTTTCATTTGTGAGAAGACACACAAAGTTTAGTTTAAAATTCTTTGAAATTGACTTTGTAATTGAGATTTAATGATATTTGACCTTTTGGCCCCTCCCCAAGGCCCGAGGAGGCGGGGACCCAAAAAAATGTGCTGTTGCATGTGCCATTCACGTAAGTAACTCACACACCAAATCTGGTTGAATTTATGGAAAAAAAAAATTTTGGACCCCCAATCCCCCACGGAACCCCCAAGTCCCACCCCTGGGGCATGACCCAGGCGACGGAGTGAAAATCCATCTGATATGTTTTATATCTTTCATTTGTGAGAAGACACACAAAGTTTGGTTTAAAAATCTTTGAAATTGACTTTGTAATTAAGATTTAATGATATTTGACCTTTTGGCCCCTCCCCAGGGCCCCAGGGGGTGGGGACCAAAAAAATTGTGCCTTTACATGTGCCATTGATGAATGTAACTCACACACCAAATCTGGTCAAATTTCGAAAAAAAAAAATTTTTTTGACCACTCAACCCTCCTCGGTACCCCCAAGTCCGACCCCTGGGGCATGACCCACGCGACCTAATGAAAATTCCGTTTGATATGTTTTATATCTTTCATTTGTGAGAAGACACACAAAGTTTGGTCTAAAAATCTTTGAAATTGACTTTGTAATTGAATTTTAATGATATTTAATTATATTTGACCTTTTGGCCCCTCCCCAGGGCCCCAGGGGGCGGGGCCAAAAAAAACTAGAGGACCTGAAGGTCCTGAGGCGCTCACCTGATCTCCTTAATAATTGTAAAACAGGTCAAGGTCAACTACAGCTTATTTTGGTCCAGTAACCTAAACATGATTTCTGAGAAAAGATGTTTAGATAGGTATGAAGTGGTCCAAATGAGTGGCCTTGGATTGAAGGTCACAGGTCAGCTTGACATTTGGTACTTATATAAAACCAATGTCTCATTAGGTTAAATATTTCTCAAATGTATTATCATTTTGGCTAAAACAGTTATAGAAAAATGAACATTTTAAGATTTTCCCATTATATATGCATAAGAATCAAATTCGACCTTGCCATAAAGTATATCAAGGTCAACCTAGATTTATCATTTGTGCAAACCTGGTAGGTACCACATCCTCAATGCTACATAGTAAGTCCCAAGGCCATTGGCGTTTTGGTTCCAGAGAAGATATTTGAATAGTTTTTACCATATATGGGCTTGGTGGCCATCTTAGTAATGTGACCATAACAATTTGTACAAATTTTGGCTAACCAATCATAAGGAGTAGTCATATGAAATATGATTTCCATTGGCCTAGTGGTTTCTGAGAAAACTATGTTTAAATATGTTGATGGGACTCCAATATGAGTGACCTTGGCTGAAAGGTCAAAGGTCAACCTTGACCTTTGAAACTTATTGATAGCCATTGTCTCATTAGTTTAAACATATCAAGTAAGAATAATGACTTTGGCTTCAACAGTTTTCAAAAAATCAATTTTTCAAAAAAAATCCCATTTAAATGCATTAGGAAGCAAATTTGACCTTGACATTTGGAAAGGTTAAGGTCAACCTAGGATCATTATTTGAACAAAATTGGTAGGCCCAACACCCCCAATGCTACATACCAAGTTCGAAGGTCATTGGCCTGCTGGTTCTGGAGAAGAAGATTTTTAAAGAGTTTTTACCAAATATGGGCATGGCAGTCATCTTGGTCATGTGACCTCAATGTTTTGAATAAATTTTAGTTATCTTATCATAAGGAGTCTTCACATGAAATTTGAGTTCAATTGGGCCAATGGTTTGTGAGAAAACTAAGTTTTAGTATATCTATGCGACCACAATATGAGCGACCTTGGGTGAAAGGTCAAAGGTCAATCTTGACCTTTGAAACTTATTTATAGCCATTGTCTCATTAGTTTTAACATATCAAGTAAGAATAATGACTTTGGCTTCAACAGTTTTCAAAAAATCAACTTTTCGAAAAAATTCCCATTAAAATGCATTAGGAAGCAAATTTGACCTTGACGTTAAGTAGGTCAAGGTCAACCTAGGATCATTATTTGAACAAACTTGGTAGGCACAACACCCCCAATGCTACATACCAAGTCCCAAGGTCATCGGCCTTCTGGATCTGGAGAAGATGATTTTTAAAGGGTTTTTACCATATATGGGCATGGCGGCCATCTTGGCCATGTGACCAGAACCATTTGAACAAACTTTCGTTCCCGCGTCCTAAGGAGTCTCCATATGAAATTTGAGTTTAATTGGCCCAGTGGTTTCAGAGGAGAAGATGTTTGAAAATGTTGACGGACGGACGGACGACGGACGGACGGACGGACGGACGGACGACGGAGTGACTGGTATACTATTAGCTCACCCATGAGCCTTCGGCTCAGGTGAGCTAAAAAGCCGTTGCACACCCTATTCATGTGAGCAACTCACACACCAAATTTGGTTTAATTTCGTCCAATGGTTTAGGAGGAGATAGCGTGATGGACGGACAGACGGACGGATGGACGGAGGCAATCAATATCCCCAACGCTTTTGTAAAAATGCTTGGGGATATAAATATTGGCAGGAAAAGGGTTAATTAAAGCACAGTCTCATATACAATAGGGTGTTTTAAAAAACGACTAATAACAAGATTAATAACATTTACAATAAAGATATTGATGGTTAAGCAGGGCTTTGTGATTAGTTCAAATAGATTATCAAACGTTATATAAAGGTTGGATAAAACTTAGATGTCATGCTACAATCTGCATGCCTGGTTTTAAACCCAATGAGGGTTTATAGCTATGGTTTCCTCTTTAATTGCACGATGGTGGGTCAGGCCTCAGACTCTATGATGGCTCTGACTTAAAGCTTTAATTGCTGGGTTGGTACCTGATACTTGTCTGTAGCTGGACCCACCGTGGCTCAACTTGAGGTTTTCTTTAGCTCTGACTATCTGTGAGTCATGAGCCCTTTTCTTTGTTTCATTATAGTGAGTTAATTTGATTAGAGTGTTTCGCCATGATAATACATTACAACAGTTAAAAGGTTTCCATGCAAGCTGAACATTTCTTGTACTTCAACAACAGCAGAATCTAGGGCGAAGATTTGGTACCAGTAAAATGCATTTAAGCCCCCCCCCCCCCCCCCCCCCAGGTGGCTTAGGCTGCTTTCCGTTCTAAGGCGGTGGTTCTGTTGTTGTTGACTTGTTGTTTATTGTTACTCCCACTGTGGGAGTCTGTAATTGCTCTACGTTTTGTTGTACGTTACTTTATATCCCTTCTAATTTTGCAATCATTTTGATGGGGAAGAGAGAGCTGGTTGCTTTGCTTAGTTTGTCTTACTGGTGTCTCCTGATTGTTGTGTGGCTCTTCTTCGTGGTGCCATGGGTTTGTCTGCAGTTTGTGGTATTTCCTGATCATACTCACTATTTTTCATACAGGTAAGTTCATGTAAAATTCAAGGACTTTTCAAGAACTTCTAAAAGACTTTCCTGCTGTTTCAAGGACTGGAAACTTATGAAGAAAACTGATTTACATGTTAGAATTCTACTTCTGAAATGCCAGAGTCCATTACTTAAGATATTAGTTTTAGAAAATCAGTGTAAAATTATGGTGCCTTTATTTGGTGCTGCATATGCTGCACCAAATAAAGGGACCACAATTTTATACTGATTTAGACCTCCAAAAAACAGTGTAGAATCCTCTTGCTAATTGTAAAATTCAAGGACTGTTCAAGGCTTTCGAGTGTTTTCAAGCATTTTTTGAGGCAAATTTTATTTTCAAGGACTTTCAATACAGTCCTGTATATTCAAGTACTTTTCAAGGCTGTGCCAACACTGTTAAGTAAGAAAATAATGTTATTTTGTTGTTTTTATTTGATTCTTTACATCCAAGTCAGGAAATTTCAGTTATGTCAGGACGGGTCTTCCTGGGTTGAACCAGTACTAAGCAAGGGTAAATGTGTCTTGCTCAAGGACACAACACACGGATGCTGGTGAGGTTCGAACCCATAAACCCTAATGCCTGAGTCAGGCACTCTACCACTGCGCTCCCTGTTCTTTTGTTTTAAATTTTTGAAAACTTTCATCATACTTAACATACCTTTATTTGCAAGTAGTTTCTTTTGTTCATAATCTACACTAAATCCAGGATAATCAACACTAAAAAGATTGGATGAGTTTTTCCTTTCTATACCAGGAGCTCTCATTTCTAAACCGGGTGCTCTCATATCCATTCCCGGCGGTCTCAATTCCATACTGGGAGCTCTCATATCTATTCCGGGAGCTCTCATATCCATTCCTGGTGCTCTCATATCCATCCCTGGTCTCATTTCCATTCCAGGTGCTCTCATATCTATACCGGGTGCTCTCATTTCTATATTGGGAGCTCTAAGGTCACTGAGGTCTGTGGGACTGGACTGATCACCATTGCTGGAAGAGATAGAATAAATATCTATACTATGTTTGGGATCCATAGGATTGGACCTTGTTATAAGTGAACCATGTTACACCTTTTACGGTACATGGTAATTTTCCTATAATTCCTGTGTAAAATTCCATGGTAAAATATTTGGGAGCCACAACACGACTATGATAAATGTATATCCAAATCCACATTAGTTTAGGTTACCTGCATGTCACAGGGTCTAGGTATATATAAATACACTTCTACTGCCTTGCGGTAGAAGCCAGCTTTTACAGCGACTTGGTAGAGTGTTTGCCTGTAGATCCAGCGTCTTGGGTTTGATTCCAAGCTGGGGCAGGTAAAATATATTCGCTCTACGACAATGGCCCCTACCGTAAAAAACCCACCCAATGACCGTTCTGTGCATGAATATCTTCCTTGGTCTCATTTCACGTGATTCCTGTACCAAGAAATTCAGGGACGAATTTCAAATTGGAGGGGGTGTATGTCACAGGGTCTAGGTATATATAAATACACTTCTACTGCCTTGCGGTAGAAGCCGGCTTTTACAGCGACGTGGTAGAGTGTTTGCCTGTAGATCCAGCGTCCTGGGTTCGATTCCCGGCTGGGGCAGGTAAAATATATTCACTCTACGACAATGGCGCCTACTGTAAAAAACCCACCCTATGACCGTTCTGTGCATGAATATCTTCCTTGGTCTCATTTCACGTGATTCCTGTACCAAGAAATTCAGGGATGAATTTCAAATTGGAGGGGGTGTATGTCACAGGGTCTAGGTATATATAAATACACTTCTACTGCCTTGCGGTAGAAGCCGGCTTTTACAGCGACGTGGTAGAGTGTTTGCCTGTAGATCCAGCGTCCTGGGTTCGATTCCCGGCTGGGGCAGGTAAAATATATTCACTCTACGACATGCATTTACATTTATCTGTGAGTTAACTGTTAGAAGCTAGACATACATTCAGCTGTGTACATTTGAATATTTAAAATCAATTAGTTGTATATAGTAGGATGAACATAAGCAGTGTTTTGGGCACACTTATTTACATGTAACTACTTACGTGAGAGAACTTTTGTTAAGGCTGCTATGTAGGGACCCATTAAGGCTACTGTGAAGAAAGGAAACATTATTCATAGGTGGACTCGTTGTTTTACTCAGCCCCAGCAAGTCCATTGTGTGTCCACTACTCGTCAACGAGGGCTCGTGCGTCACAATCTTACCAAAACTTTTTGTAGTTGATAGACCAGCTAAATCAACTGAAACGAAAATATGCAGAAAATAAATGAAAGACACACCAGGGTTCGTACGGTAGTGGGAAAACAGAATTCCAGGACTTTTTTTTTCATTTTTCAAGGACTCAATTTCTTCCCAATTTTGTATTAAACAACGCGAAAAAATGCGGTTTTTTCAGCCGGAAGCGTCATAAAGAGAAGGTGAATTCAACTTCTTTGAGTCTGACACCCCCACAGTGACCGGTGATAAAAGCCGGGACTATCGCACAAATTGAATAGAATAGAATATGCGTCGCACCTTGCTCTTCGACGTATATCTAGCGATTTTCACTCAGTTTTATTGCGATTTACAATGTTTGTTTTTTTGCGCATCACATAAATCTGCAAGGATTAGTTGTATTTTATATTTTTCAAAGCATAATTCTTATTTTCAAGGATGATTTTACAAAATTCCAGGACAATTCCAGGACAAAAGGCACTTTTTTCAAATTCCAGGACAAAAGGAACTTTTTTCAAATTCCAGGAGTTTTCCAGGACTGAGGCCAAATTCAAGGACTTTTCCAGGTATGTGTGTGCGAACCCGGCACACTATATAGATAACAGTTTCTGTACTGTTGTCCATGCAGCTTCAGAATCCAGTGTTGTTGTTTTTTGGTTATTTGTTTTTGCTTTTGCCTGACCAGACCATATCAAGAAAAGGGTTGCTAGGTCTATACATATATATTTTTTTCTTCTTATCATTTAAAAGGAAAACTGCATTTTAAAGCTTCAAGTCCTGCAAGGTGTGTACTTTTTGTTGGAAAAATTGAAGAATAAATACCTGTATGTGAGCTATCTCTAAAACTAAGTGGACTTGCACAAGGACTTCTAGAGGGGCTGTTGGCCTCACTGTGGCTCCTGCTACCACCTGGCAAATAAAATTGTATAACATAAACCCTTGGTATACTCAGGACTTTAGTTAAGAGTGTGTAAAAGAAAATAATTTTCTTATTTCTCAATCGAAACATACGTTGTGGGTACTCAAAAGAACCGTCTCAATGAGACGGTTCTTTTGAGCACCTAAACATATGCTAAAAATTATGGGTAAGAAAATATTTACAATTTAGGCTGAGAATTTTTGTTTCTCTAAGACTGTGTATACCGATTGAATATTCCATTCTGGTTTGATGCAATAAACTTGGGATGGCTCAAGGTACACATATCAAGGGTTCATATTAAAGTAAGAATTTCCATGAAGATTGTTTTTTGTGGTTTTTTTTTGCAAACAGTGCAGACCTTTTTCAGCCAAAGTACCTGTTTATGGATTACAGTACAAAGAAATAAGAAATTTAGCTCCTGATAAAACACCGAGTCTCAGCACTAAAAAAACTGTCTTCAAGATGTGTCCTGGTAAAAAGCAAACTATCGACCCATACATATAAACCTGGCCCAGAGGTTATAAAACTTTTTTCATGCTCAACTGAGCATGAAATTTATCATGCTCATAACTGTTACAACAGTCAACAATTGTTGGCATTTTAACATTTATAAGCATGATAAATACACCATCTAAGAGTTTATAAGCAAGAAATGTCTTTATTTTTCAGAATTTTAGTTTTTATGAGCAGTTGAAATTTCATGCTCAGTTTAGTTGAGTATAAAAAATGTTTTATAACCAAGCATCTAGATAAGAGTGTGTAATTAAAAATTAATTTTCTTATTTATCGATCGAAACATATGTTGTGAGTACTCAAAAGAGCTTGTTCTTTTGAGCACCAAAAACAAATGTTTAAACTGATGGATAAAAAAATGAATAATTTTATGCCCCAAAGTTTTGTTTATCTGGGGGCCTGTATAAAATAAGAGATATAATTCTGAATATGCCTTCTTATCGGGAGACACATAATTCATCTAGCCTCAACAAACATATATATAGACGAGTTTCAAAATAACCACAAGATAATAGAAATGAACACCAATCCAAAATAAACATTTTTCAAAGGAAAGAAAAATAGTTTTGAAACTTGCTGCCTGTCAACTCCAGACCTGTTGATGCACTTGGCAGACATTTTTCCACTCAGCATTAAAAGATTATTAACCCTTTACCTCATAGAGTGGTCTTTCGCAAACAGAGCAGAGCTTTTGCAAACAGAGCAGACCCAAATCAGGCAGCTATTGCAAGATCAGGCTCTACTCTGTTTGCTTATGGAAATATGATTAGATATGATCCTACACTAGTGGACCTACCTAGTAATGTCTTTGTTCTATGTACCAATATGAAAGTTTAGTTATAATAATTATTCATAGTGGGTGGAGCCTAGCATGAGTATTCATGAAGGAAAGGGTTAAAATATACCTTGTACTGAATCTCCTGGTATAATACCTAGCATCCACATTCATAATTCACAAACATGTAAATGTCCCAGATTATTCACAGACTGATACATGGACTAAGGAATTTTGATTGACAAAGGCAGACCCCATCCCAACTCTAAAGGTGTGGGCTTAAAGACAACCCATCAAAAGCTATGCTTATTCAGATGATCATGTTGTGGTGATACAACCTGCCTATGCATTATTGTGTTAATGTTCTAACACACACCAACAGTTAAGGTCATATTGGAATGAAAGACAGGAACGTGATTAGGTCTTAACCCTCACCATGCTAAAGCCAGAGTAAATCCTGTTTTGAAAACAATGTAGATCCCGATTAGCTGGCTTCTGAGAAGCCAGCTGATCAGGATCTTCATTGATTTCAACTCTGCCTAGAAATACATGCTAATAATAAGTTTGTTTGTTTGTTTGATTTTATTCTTTACGTCCACTCAACAATCTTTCAGTTATGCGGGACGGTTCTTCCTGGGTTGAACCAGTACTAAGCTAGGATAAATGTGTCTTGCTCAAGGACCACAACGCAGTGACGCCGGTGAGGCTCGAACCCGCGGCCCTTCGGTCTCGAGTCAAGCACTCTACCACTGAGCCACTGCGCTCCCTCTAATAATAAGTTTGAAATCCCGCAAGTTATATGGATATCTAACTAGAAATGTGTCAATGTGACACAGATGGCCAAGCCTAGGGCCAATGTACCACTCATGAGAGAAAAAGTCTACATGAAACTATTTTTCAAACAGGACAGATGGGATTTACAGACAAAGGCGATGCTATTTCCTCAACCCCCGTTTAAATGGCAGAGGCATGAAAATATAGGAGTAGTGTAGTACATGAAATATCCAGCATGGTAAGAGTTAAAGGTCCAACAGACTGAAGGAGCTGAGGACTGCACATGCCACCATGGTTTACGTGACAACTTACCTCTCTCCCGGGGTGTGGTTGCTGTCATGAAAGCACTATTTTGATTAAATTTCCTCTGGAGATCAGTGATCGTACACTGGTTTAACATTTCCAGCGAGTTCTGGACGGAACAGGTCGTACCTACCTCTCTCCCGGGGTGTGGTTGCTGTCATGAAAGCACTGTTTTGATTAAATTCCTTCTGGAGATCAGTGATCATACACTGGTTTAACATTTCCAGTGTGTCCGGACAGAACAGGTCGTACCTACCTCTCTCCCGGGGTGTGGTTGCTGTCATGAAAGAACTGTTTTGATTAAATTCCTTCTGGAGATCAGTGATTGTACACTGGTTTAACATTTCCAGCGTGTTCTGGACGGAACAGGTCGTACCTGGAGGTATCACCATCATTGGACCAAATATACCTGAAAAATCAACAAATTCAGGTTACAACCAGTCTGCAATAGGATGCAATATTTCATTCTTGCTGATCATAACCCACCTAATAAGCATGCATGCTATTATAAGTGCACACTAGGTTCTTTATGGCTTATTTACTCTGTTTAAATTTCTCATTTCTAATCAATCCAGTGATGTAATTTCATAAAAAAAATATTTATCATATGGATAAATAACAGTGTGGATCCTGATCAGATGGCTTACCAGGTGCATTATATTCTATTTTGTTTGTTGCTTTGTAGATGTGCATGTTGGAATTCAAAACAAGTCTGGTGCCAATGGCGTACAAATGAATAGCCCCACACAAAAAACAAGCAGGGATGTGGGGGCACAACCCCAATAATTCAACAATCAGAAGTGCACCTTTATTCAGTCATAGACTGCACCCGGTGTAACCGTCAGTTTTTCCTCAGTGTTTTTTCCCGGGGAAAGAATGGGCCGGCACATTCTTTCACTGGGGGAAAAAAAACTGTCATTTTTTCCCTCGAGGAAAGAATTGACTAGTCAGTTTTTTCCCACCCAGTCAGTTCCCCCCCCCCACCCCTCCCCGCCCCATATCATTTTTTGGGGAAAAACTTGACAAGTGATATATGTATCATTTGTCAAAACAGCAATAAGTATGAGTCCTTTTGAGTCCTTTTGCTAATTAAATAGTGGCTTTTTAAATTTCTGCAAAAAATAATAATAATTGCATTATGATTTTTGAAAATAATTAGGGGGTGGGGGAAACTGACTGGGTGGGGAAAGAATGGGCCAGCCTATTTTTATCCCTGGGGAAAGAATGGGCCAGCCCATTCTTTCCCCGGGGAAAAAACTGACTGGGGGAAATTCCAGCCAGATACACCGGTATACCTGAGGTGTAACAAAGTATTGTTTAGCCGAAAAAATATGTCAATACCTGGCGGTGGAGGTACCCAGCTACTGGGACTAGCACTGGTTGGGTTGGGACTACTCCTACTGCTTACACTGTTGACCGGTTTAGGACTGGGAACACTGTGGACCAGTGTGGGACTATGTACATTCTGGACCAGGGTGGGACTGTGGATACTGTTGACAGTGGTGGGACTCTTGTGTCCGTTCATCAGCAGTACTTGATTAGCAGCATTAACCGTAGTGACGGCATTCACCGTGCTCACGGTAAGGGTCCCTGGCAATCCCTGACTGAAGTAACCTGAAAAAAAATCTCAATTTTATAGCAATGTATGCACTCAATAACTTCTCGAAGGTGAACAACTATGGGAAATGTACAAAATATGAAACCTGGCCCCGAGGTTAGAAAACTATTTCTAAGCTCAACTCAACTGAGCATGAAATTTAACATGCTCATAAATGTTAAAATGCCAACAATTGTTTCATCTATTTTCCAAATATGAATGGTTTATCATAAATGACTGCCGAGGTAAAAGCATTTGAAAAACTTTTATGCAGCATTAGAGCACTTTACAAAGCTGTCCTAGATTTTAAACGCAAGTCCTACCATGGGGCATGATTCTAAGTGTCTATTCTTATGGAATATTTAGAGAATCCTAACAGTCATGAATTTTACAAATATGAAGGCTTTCTGACAAATGAATACTAAGAAATGAGCATTTAAAAACTTTAATGCAGCATAATATTTATGAAGGTGTCCTAGATTTTTAACTTAGCCCCGCCCTGGGGCATGATCGCCAAGGGTCCATGCTTATGGCAAAGTAAAAAGACCCTAACAGGCATGAATGTTCAAAGTAAGAATGCTTTCTGACAAATGAATACCGAGATATAAGCATTCAAAAAACTTAGCATAATAGCAATTTATGAAGGTGTCCAAGACTTTGACCCTAGCCTGAACCCAGAGGCCCAATCTATTGGAACCTCAGAACACCATCCCAGGGTATGAATGTATTCTGGCAAGTTCTTGTCAAGATATAAGCATTTGAAAAAAACTTTAAGGCAGCACACACAGACTATCACACACTGACTACCAAGGTGACTAACTCTCCTCTTGTACTTCGTACAGGGGAGCTGAAAGTAGTCTAATATACCGAGTTGACAGGAGTCTACTTCACTCAGTTAACAGGAGTCTACTTCATCATGTTAATAGGAGTCTAGTTCACTGAGTTAACAGGAGTCTAGTTCACTGAGTCAACAATAGTCTATTTAACAAAGTTAATAGGAGCTTGCTCACTGGGTTAACAGGAGTCTATTTAACAAAGTTAAAAGGAGTCTACTTCTCTTAGTTAATAGGAGTCTACTTTACCAAGTTAATAGGAGTCTAGTTCACTGAGATACACACAGGAGTCTAGTTCACTGAGTTAACAGGAGTCTATTTAACAAAGTTAACAGGAGTCTAGTTCACTGAGCTAACAGGAGTCTATTTACCAAAGTTAAAAGGAGTCTACTTCATCAAGTTACCAGGAGTCTAGTGTACCTACCTAGAGCATGGAGACCAAGGGCCCCAGTTGTCATGCCATTAGTGGTCTGATTTACTACTGGACGGGGTAACTCCTTCTGAAGACCAAGAAGGAAAAGTCTTGCCAGGTACATATTACTTGCATTTCTCTCAATGCTCTTCACAATCACAGACTAGAATATAAAATATATCATAGATTAAACATATATATCTCTTTTGTTTATCCATTTGCATGCTGGGTAGTTTTGGTTTATTGTCTGCTGATTATTTCTTTTAAATTAACATTGTCAAAAGTTCTTTCAGGAATAGCATCAGAGTCAAACAGCTTGGATCCACATCAGGCCCGACATTTTGTCGGGCCTGATCTGGGTCCAAACCGTTTGTAAAGGTTATCAGCAGAAGACACCGCAGAAAGAGTTAAACCTTGTTGTATAGCAGGCAAAGCCACGAATGAAATATACATTTTTTTTGCTTCACAAGATAGATATCCAATCATATTTTATATTTTCACATGTGAAATATAACTTTTTCAAAAATACATTATATTTAATCAATATTTCCCTTGTATATAATAAAATGGGATTAGTCACTAACATATAGATGTATTTTTATTCTAGTTTACCACAATAACTAAAACTAACTTGGGATGACCATTGCTCATACTTTACTGACAGGCACAAGAAACACTACATCTAAAATTTGCGATAAATTACTAAGAAGGAAAATATTAGTGGCAGCAGTTAAAACATATACAGTCGACTCTCGTTAACTCAACTATGCATAACTCAAGACTATCACTTATCTCGACTTGATGGCCTGGTTCCGGTATTTTCCCCTATATAATTTTGCAATTCCACAACGTTTATCTCGACAACGGCTAAGTCAATAAAACTGATAACTCGTTACGAAAAACTGGTCCCGCTGATCAATTTTAGTGTATTTTACAACGCCTTACTCGATTCCATTTCATTAGAAAAAGACAGTCATTAACTTACCTTTTTATCTGAATGTGTCTCCAATTAATCCACCGTTTTGAACGTTAATTATCCCCATTTAATTTGTTTGATTACTTGGTCTACGTGTGTGACACATGCAGATGTAAATTAGTGTGTTGTACAATTACATAATTGACCGCGGTCGGCGAATTCTATTCATCTATTGTTTACAACTTCAAAGGGGGTACATGTCTATCTCATGTAAGTGACGGTTTGAGCTAATGTGTCATATCTATATCTATAGAGCAATCTATTGAGTATTAAGCCTGTCCTATGACTGCTCGTTTTAAATAAGGCCAAAGTATAATTTAATTGTTTCTCGGGCCATTTTTTATGCAGCGTTTTATTTCAGGCACTGGACAGTTGTGCGTGTAAGGCTATTTTCGGACATCATGTCATGACAAAAATAGATTGGGAAGAGCCGACGGAAATTAAAATGTGCATGTACACCGTCTGTTGGGGCTTAAAACTATGACGACGTACGAAAGGGTAAAACCTGCGACCGCGGGACCAGTCGCCAATATAAACAAACTGAAAATGTTTTGTTTATTTTATTTTGTCTTAGAAAGTGAAAAAAATAGCCATAATGTCGGGACTGCAGTGGTACCTGAAAAACTATTCTATTTTTCTTCTTTTTATTCTTTTTTTTATTTCAATTCCAAATGTGAATTCGAATTGATTTTTGGATTAATTCATCCCGCAGTTCATTAATGTAAGCTCCCAATAACGATCTATTAATGGACGAGTTGAACGTGATTTATTTTGCCCCAAAATGGTGGCTATACGTCATGATTTGGTTACCTCGAACTACTGATATCTCGACATATTTTGCTCAGTCCCTTGAAATTCGAGGTATCGAGAGTAGTAGGTCAGTACTCTTTTCCTAAAAACATGGGACTTAACCCTGTTTATATCTTTAAAATTCCTTTAAAAGTTAAATAGAGAAGCCACTCACCATCAGCTCAACAAGTTTCGAGGCTGTAGCTCTCATAGTTTAGTTTATATGGGCTGCAACAAGAGATAACCTGTCTTCAGGGTTTCTGACAGTGAGATTCAAACCAGCCTGCTCAGCTACAGAGACTAGCTAGAAAATTGAAATTTCACTTGTAGCAAATCTAGACATGATTCTTTTCGAATATGCGAACAACAGAGGCGCTGATCAGACTGCACGGATGCGCAGGCTGGTATGGGCTTTTTATAGTTCACAAACCCCCAAAGACAGGTTTTCTTGCATCGAGGCTCAAATGATATCCTGCTAGCATGGCATGCATAAAGGACCAGAAGAATGGGAGGAGGGATGGAGAAGCCGAAAGCAATATGCTCCCTCAACTATTTAACAGTTTGGAATATACAAACTGACACACCACAGATCTACTTACTTTGCTAGGTTGTTTAGGTTTGGGTTTAACGCTAATAAAAACATCTAATGTTTCCATCAACTGGGACAGTCGCCCTGAAAAATTCAAAACAAATATATGTATTTTATAAATTTCAGCTTTTAATCTTTACCATGCAAAACCTAGATTTATCCTGTATTGAAAACAGTGTCAATCCAGACCAGCTGGCTTCTGAGAAGCCAGCTGGTCTGGATCTACACTGTTTTCCAATTTCCACTCTGCTTGTAAATACATGCTAGTAACCACAACGGGTAGGCGGCAATCAAAAACGTCAATACTATCAACAATCGTAGATCAAAAATCTATGGAAATAGAGCTTTGGTCTGCCTTTTGTCGCCCAACTGGTGACAAAAGGCAATCGAAAATGCTGTTTCTAGCGATTTTTGATCCGCTTTTGTCGATTGTTAAGAGTGTTTTTGATTGCCGCCTACCCGATGTGGTAACTTGATTCCTGCAAGTTTATAGGATAAAAATTGGGGAGAAGTGTAGAACACTTTCTGAAGTACAGACAGGTATCAATCAGGATGAGAGAATCCATCAGAATAAAATGGGTTTCAATGCCAATATAAAGAAGTTATTTGCGTAGCCTAAACTATTAGACAGGCTTCCAGATAAGAGAACATCATTTTTTTCATTTCTCAACAAAAATACATAATAATATGTTGTGAGTATTCAAAAAGACCCATCTTAGTGAGGTTTCTTTTTAGGTCACAAAAGTTAATGTTTTACTCTTAATTTGCTCGTGCCATCTGCTGATAACCTTAGTAAACAGTCTGTACCCAGATCTGGCCTGAGGCTTGATGTAGATCCAAACTGTTAGACACATTTAGTGTAATACTGAAAGAATTTTTTGAAAGGTTGATTTTGAAAAAAATCAGTAGAGGACAGAGCATGAAAACAATCCCCAGTTTGAAAAAAGATGAAATGATGGATAAGAAATTAACCACAATTTCACACTTAAGAATTTTTTTAATCTGGACCTGTGGGATGAGTATCCAGGCTGTTATTCACCTTTCTCCATCAAACCATTCAAGCCATTCAAACATATGTTTGAACAGAGAACTGAGCCGGAAACCAGCATAAGGTATAAGTTGGCATGTGCATACAGCGAAGATTCAAATCAGTCTGCACATCTGCAGTCTGATCAGAGTCTTTAGTTTTCTGCCTGAAGGAACGTTGGATCTTTTCTAACAATAGAGCGCCCATCAAAGACTCAGATCAGACTGCGCAGAAGCGCAGGCTGATCAGAATTCTTCGATTGGAGCACATGCCAACTTGTACCTTTAGCCGGACACCGGCTCGATTAAAAAAGTATTTTATACTCAACAAAAACTGTCTTATAATTATCTAGAGATATTTGCCAATAGTAATTAACATTGACATATTACTAAGACTAATCATGAAACATTCTTCAACAAGTCTTACCTATTAGAAATGCATTTTTCAGCATCTTCCTTTAAAACAGCCTAATTACCTATATCTGTCAAAGAAAAAATTCTCTACTGAATGTATTCTAGCTAATAAGAACTTTTCAAAGTTCTCTACCCCCTTGAAATTTGGTTGTTTTTTATGCTTTATGGGACAATTTTTCAGTCATGTCAGGAAGATTTCCTGTCTTCCTGGGTTGAATCAGTAATAAGCACTGTAAGCAGCAGATAAAGTATCTTGTTCAAGGACACAACACAGTGACTCCAACCCAGCGAGTCTCGAACCAGCAACCTCACAATCCCAAGTCTAACGCTCTATGCGCACATTCCTTGAAACTTGAAAACAGTGTAGATATAGATACTTGATGTGCAATGATGCTTTACTTCATGAAATATCTGAATTTGCTTGTCAGCTACAAAGCATACATAACAATATTGCAATATCAATAATTTTTCAATAACCCCAAAAGTGCACTATAAAGAATTAGGGTTCCTGCACTCTACATGTCATCTCATGTTACTTAACATTTGTTTAAATTTTAATGAAATTATCTCAAATGGTTTTCAAGATACTGACCATTACAGAAATAGCTTTTTTTTCAAATGTTCAAAGGAACATAACTCCAAAAGAATGCAAACCAGAGTTACAGTTCTAGTGTTCTGTATAGTCTCATGGTGCTTTAAATTTGAGAAAAGCTTACGGAAAATATCTCAAATGGTTCTCCAGTTGCAGAGCAGGCAAGAAAACTTAAAAAAAGTTTTCTTATCTCTGCAACTCAAGAACAATTTGAGATGAGCGAAAGTTTTAACACAAACACAGAAATGGTTGAAAGTTCAAAAATTTCCACAATCTTGAACTTTCAAAACTCCAATCTTAAAACTTGCAATATGCCCACTAAATATTCACATTTTGAAGCTTAAATGGTCAATTGTCTTAAGACAGACTGAATATAAATCAGAGAACCTATTAGGCCACTGGCTGGATATGGTTTACCTCCCCCCCCCAGGGGGAATTTTGTAGACCATATTTTTCTTAAAGCCCAATGTCTTGCGAGGATTTTGCAACATGTTAGCCCTCTGACAATGGCAGCGTTAAGCTGTAACAGCCTGTTACATACGTTACCCTACAAAATATTTGATAATTAAATTTCTTTTTAAGACTTCAGAAAAGTGCAAAAGATAAGGTTAGATTTCCAAATCGGTTATATTTTCTAAATAAGCTATTACTGGGCCACAGATAATGACATTTGAACACAAATATAGTCACCCCCGATGTGGTGTATGTTACATTTTTTCATTGAACCCCCTTTTAAATGATAAATGCATCTAATATAGTTTGTCTTAAATTTTATTGAACTCAGTTTATGTTCATTAATTTGGTATTACATTAAAGATTTTTTATTTACCTTTTCAAAACTGCAAGCATAATATTTCTATCTTATATACTTTTTGAGTTATTAGATGATGAACATGGTACCCCCATATCACAGAAAAATGGAAAATGTAATTGTCCAGGCCTTGCGCTGGCTATAGACCCCACTTCCCCCCAGGGGGAATTTCGTACACTATGATTTCCAGATACTACATTATATAAGCCACAAAATGAAATATGTAAGTCCTCTGAGAGTGGCAGCGTTAGCGGGTAACATCATGTTACGTACGTTACCAGCAAAATAACATTAAATTTTCCTGATAATGTCTCCAACATGACATATTCACACCTTTTTTTTGAAGTCTGGCACAGATTTAAGAACTTCTTATAGCACAGTTACATAATTTTAGCATTTATTTTATAAATTTCTTGAGTTTTTGGCGTTCTATATGTTACTTAGTGTTTCATATGTTATTTCCAAGTATCAGCATGGCAGTTATTGACTATACATGTAAATACATCCGTCAGTGAAAATAGTAAATCTATAAGGCTGATATTCAAATGAATTAAAGTTCCTTATTATGGTTTCTTACACTATTTTACAGCCCAGGTTACATACGTTACTCTCTCAATACCATTAAACATTCAAGATATGGTCTCCAACACGACCTGCTTGTACTTATTTGCATGCTGGCACAGGTCCATGTACTTCTTTTTACTCTGGCTCATTTGCTGAGGAAATAACTCAAAACATAAACTACCATAAACCCTCTTGTCTTTTATAGAGACATCAAATATAGTTGACATAATACTCATGGAAAATTTTGTAACATTCAGTGTAATGTGCGAGTAACAACTTAAAAGATCAAAGAAAACCCATCAGGTAGAAGTTCTAGAGCAAATCTTCATATATCATATATCATCAAGGGGTTTTAAAGAATTTTCCTATACAACTTATTACTCCTCTATCAGATTTATCTTGCAAGGATTTTGCAATATGCTAGCACTCTGGTAATGGCACCATTTACCTGTAACAGCCAATTATATATGTTACCCATCAACATCTTTGATGATTTTAGTAAATGACATGACTTCTGAAAAGTCCAAACCATAAGGTAAGATTTCCAAATTGGCTATATCATCCAAGTAAGCTATTTTTGCATCACAGATATGGACCTTTGAAAACAAATATGCACCCAAAGTGTTACGTATGTTACTTTTTTTTTCACTATTCCTATATAAATGATTTATGAAACTAATATAGTTTGATTTTTTTTTTTAATGTGAATGTGCTTACTAACTCATTTTGTATTAAAGAATGTTTATGTATCTTTTTGAAACTGCAAATATTATGTTTCTATCTTTAATAAGGTTTGAGTTGTTGAGTTTTGAACATGGTAACCCCATATCACATAAAATGTGAAATATAATTCTGTGGCTCTTTTGTTAGGGTACAATCAAGATTTCTTTCACCCAGAGGTACTCGATTTCCTTCCCATTTATTTTCCACACATTTTGTCCATATCTGGAAAGCCTCACTTGTTTTCATGGGAAAGACTTGATAGTTCAATCTTTGTATGTACATCTTAAGGACAGAAAAGCAGGTCGGAGGTAAGCTCATGTTCATGCCATTTGAAATAGTCAGTATATGAGTATGGCTTTGGTACTTTTTTCAGAAACATGTCGTACTGCAGCTTATTCACAATTACATAAATAGCACATGTTAGGGCTTCATATCACTGATGAGTGCCCAGAGCAATTCTTTATTTGTTTTCCTACCCTTCTTAGAATGTTGATGAACTAATGGGGGAGGGGTTCTCTATCAGTTTGATAGGAATAACCTTTCCGTGGTACTAACACATCGACACATTGGTAGTATCACAATCTGTTAAACAGTGTATTACTGTAGATCTCTTCCCCCATAATCTGGCCAATGCTGTTGACATTCAGAAGGTGCACCTTTTGTTGCATACACCATTGTTGAACAAAACACCCAGGTTATCCTCTGCGAGAATGTTTGTAAAACTTTATAGACTGCTGCTAATACATTGTATATATGTATCAGTGACAAAACCAACATGCCCTGCCTTTAGTGCCTGGTTGAATACTGGTGCCATCAGATCCATGAAGGTGACAGGAAAAGCTATTATGCTCTGTAGTTACAACATTAACATTAACTTTATGTGCAGCACTACATGGCCAATCTAATGTTGGTTCAATGTGTGATTGCAAGCCATGCTGGAGTTTGGACTTGTCAGTTTTGGTGGAAATTCTATCAGGAGTTGACAGTGACCATGGTACAGGTTCCAAAAGGAACGGCAGTGTCAACTCAAGGTCAACTTTATGTCCAATAGAAAGTAGGTCATGCTTACGAAAGACGCTCCTTTAAGCTCTCATCTGGCTGTTTACGTTTTGTAAATTGGGCAATTTCTTCTTGCTTGACCTCGCAGGCATCAAAACTTTATTAGCTTGTAGCATTTTATGGGAGATGTGAAAGCCACATTTTATAACTAAAAGTGAGTCAATGCAGTCTGCAACAGCTTTCCTGCCAATGTCATCAACCTCAATAAGATCCTTAGCTATGCCAGGCTTAGCAGGCACACCGAAATACAAAAAGTCCAGTTCATTGTCTTCAAAACTTGAACTAAAAGGATTGGTGAAGCCTGAAACTGCCTCTTGTACTCATTCTACATTGCATCTGAGCAGATTGGATATTTCATTTCAGTGCATTGAAGAGTTGTTTCAATATATTAAGCTCTGATGTGATGAGTAATACATCATTCCATCTGTAGTACGAAGCGTAGTTCTAGTTGCTGAAACCTATAATACCTCTTTATTGTTTGCCTGGTAGTTGTGTCAAAAGCATTTCTCAAGCAAAGAAACAATGTTTGTGACACTCTAAACTCATTTTGTTCAAGAAGTTCTTTGCATCTGCGATGTGTAACAAAAGTTTAAGTGTAATCAGTTACACGGGTACATATTGTGCATAGTTGTTGTGATTGTTTGCAATGAACATTGGGAACAAGGCATACAGATAGAGATGACATGCAATTCAAAGTAGTTTTCCTTGTAGCCCTAATCATTGTCAACACCATCTGAATCCTATCCATATACCTTGCCCAGAACTGAGCCATTTCACAGTGACTGTCTTTCAGAACTTCCGCTTTGAATGCATGGTATCTATACTGTTTAAGTGAGCAAACAGCGAAGGTTGATAGATCACATTATATTAATAGTTTAAGTCACCATAAATTAATAAGGAACTTTAATTTATTTCAGCCTTATAGATTTTCTAAATTCTCTGAATGACTTTATACATGTATAGTCAACAACTTCTATACAGATACTCAGAATAACTTATGTTTCATTTGGTAACACACATAACAATTAAAGCTCAAGGCATTTATTGAATGAATACTGAAAATAGGTAAACCTTGTTAAAAGAAGTACATAAACCTGTGCAAGCATGCAAATAAGTATAAACAGGGCTTGTTAGAGACATTAACTTAAATGTTTAATGCTATTTTGAAGGTAACATACATAACATGGACCTAAAAAATAGAGTAAGCGACCATAATAAAGAACTTTAAATCATTTAAGTAGCAGCCTTATAGATTTACTATATTCTGTGACAGATGTATTACACGTATGGTCAATAAATACCATACTGATAGGAAACACTATGTAACATATACAACGGTAATAACTCAAGACATTTATAAAATTAATACTATAAATATGTAACTGTATTATAAGAAGCCTCGTAAACCTGTGTCAGCATGCAAATATGTACGAACATGTCATGGTTGAGGCATTTTCAGGGACGTTTAATGCTATTTTGGGGGGTAACGTATATAACGTGCTGTTACACGTTAACGCTGCCACTCTCAGAGGGCTAACATCTTTTATTTTGTGTCTTATATAATGTAGTTTCAGAAAATCACAGTGTACAAAATTCCCCCTGGGGGGGGAGGGGGGTCTATAGCCAGCTCAAGGCCTATATAATAATCTGCTGAATTCAGCATTTTGAGGCTGACTTTCTATGGAAAGTCAGCCTCAAAATCCTGAATTCAGGAATAATCCTGAAAACTTTCACCCATGCACAGATGGTAATTGTTATAGCTCTCCTTGTATTCCTTACAAAATTTCCGAGCATAGAGCTGATCTTATTTTCTCCTTTTTTCTCTCCAACATATTTATTCCAACCATTCTTGGCATATATTCACATATTTCACATTACATTACCTTGTTCCATGTCAATTTCTTCTTTCACATCAAACATGAGCACTAATGGAAGACAACCCTGGGAAAGAAATCAAAAATCCATTAGTTTGTTCTTTTTGATATTTTATGTCCCAGTCAGCAACTTTTCAATTATGCCCAGACAAATTCCTGTCTTCCTGGGTTGAACCAGTACTAAGTAGCGGATAAAGTGCCTTGCTCAAGGACACAACACAGTGACTAATCTGGCAGTGAGTCTCGAACTAGCAACCCTAACTCTACCAACTGTGCCACAGCGATCTGCTTAGTACATGCAACATATCATATTTTGCTTAACCTATATCCCACCACATTTTTTGTACCATCAATGTTCTATTCTAATGCCCTTGCTTTTGTAATATAACGTCAAAAATTTGCGAAAGTATATCCTGCTATATACTGTCAGAAATAGTTTGACGTCATTAATTACATCACATTTCGTTAGATGACACGCGGCTTTATGGGGCATGCAATGCTCAAAATTAAGATAAAACTGCCCATTAGAATGGGGATAACCAAAATTTTCATTTGGAGAGGTGCATCGTCGAATATACGTTTGGAAATCACGCTTTACGGCTCTGCTCGTGGGTTGCCATAAAACTATATTTCCGACCGTATATCCAACTATATACCTCTCCAAATGAAAATTTGAATACAGTTATCCCCTAAATGAACCTTTATGCCCCCACTATATTTTGTCCAGAAAATGTAGTCTGCTTTTTATGTCTGCATATATTCAAGTGCACTTTATATTCTATTATCTGTTCTGTGTGGCTGAGCAGGCTGGTTTGAGCCATTCTGGTCCCTAACCCTATTCTGTGTGGCTGAGCAGGCTGGTTTGAGCCATTCTGGTCCCTAACCCTATTCTGTGTGGCTGAGCAGGATGGTTTGAGCCATTCTAGTCCCTAACCCTGAATAATTTTCTCATGAAAAGAATCTGTCAGTCAAGAAAGGAATCACCTGTAGCCCACAAGTCAAGACATTTGTCTCCTGCTCATCTTGTCTGCATATGTTCTTAGGTAGCCTATATCGTCAACAATATGAACCCTGATTAACCCTTAAGAAGCGCCAAGAAAAAAATGCATCTGAAAGTGCCGTCTGCCGAAGTCATTTGCTGCAAATAATTGCCTAACATAACTGAGGAATTAAGTATAGAAGCAAACAGTGTGGACCCTGAACAGACTGCTCCTAGAGGAGCAGTCTGATCTGGGTCAACATTGTTTGCCATAGAGGCTTCTTAAACAATTCAGCAGATGAGAAAAGCAGACGAATTTTGATGCGATTGGCACTTTAAGGAATAATACTACTTCCAACAGCCTGCTCAGCCACAGAGAATAGTTAGAATATTGAAATTATGTCTGTAGCAAGATTAGCTATTATACTTGTCAGGAAGTGATAATAATGCTGTTGAGCAGACTGTGCAGGCTTGTCTGTCCCTATGTTGTTCACAAGCAAGTTTGGTAAAAGAACGTTTAGACATTTCAAGTATGCATTTACAGGTTTCTATTCAACAATGTGTTAAATGAATCATTTTATTAACCATTGTCCACAGCCTCTATAAGTTGTGTGTAAAAGCAGCAAAGTCTCTGACAAAAGGGGGTTTGGAAATACCATGCCCGACTTGTCCGACTTGGTCCCATTTCATTAAGGACAAGTTGAAAATTTCTATTTACTTGTCCCTGGACAAGTACAAATGTATAAAGTTAATAAAAGTTTGTATTTCATATTTTGATTAATTATTATGAGTTCACATGCAGACCTGGGGTAATCGTAATCAGTAATTGTAATTATCTGTAATTAAATACAATTTTCAAAGTAATCAAATGTAATTGTAATCATGCTTTTTTGCAAATACATGTAATGTAATTGTAATGATTACTGAAAATATTTAAGCTGAAATTATAATTACTTTCAAATACTTTTTAAATACATTTGGCTATTTACTTAGTAAATTTGCCCAACACAAGAAACAAATTGGTGACTAATGGTAATATTTTAATTCAGATCTATGAATGAGAAAAAGAACACAGGATAAATAAAACACATTGACTTTTGTGGACACACTTTTAAATATTTAGTCAATTTCAAACTTAACATGGTGTTTAAGATTAATTTGCATTTTGTATAAAAATTAAAAACGAAACTTTTTTTCAAAATTAAAAAATATGGCAATAGACAACTTAACATGGTGTAAGGTACTAAGAGTATCCTTCACATGTATTGGTTTGGGACAAGGAAATTCCACCCGAGGACCCGTATAATTTGTCAGAAATGAGGCTTGCCGAGTTTCTGACAAAATTATTCGGGTCCGAGGGTGGAATTTCCTTGTCCCATACCAATACATAATGATGGATACTTTTTCTCACTCACATTTTCCTTGCAAGACAAGGTTTTTGAAGATCGATGAAACCTGTGTCGCGTGCTGAAATACTGAACTTTTTTGTTCAGCATGGAATCCTAAATCTAAGTATACGGCTGAATTAGCCGAGCTTTAGTTTGGGTAAACAGCATGTTTACCCGATATTTTGAAAAGTAAGTCGCGTTTCTTCCGAGGAACAGTATATTTTGAGGCCGATTTATTTCTAATTTTAGCTTCGAGCTGACATAACAGGTCACACAACATCGGCATATCATCTACCTCCACCAAAAATATAGTCCAATAAATATGCGAGAAAAACAAGAAAAGTAAACACTTTTTCTGTTGATGCCTCGAATTAATCTTTATCGATATCCATAAAACAATTCAAAAATATGCAACAGATAACAAATAAGAAATTTAACAACTTCAAATGGTGAATTTTTGCCATCCTGTGTACAGTAGCTAATGTGTACAGTAAAACGTGTAAACAAAGCAGCTGGATGTGTTTTGTCAGACAAAAAATGCAATGAAGATTATTCACTGTCGCTATCAATGACGCGAATACGACGGCGTTTGCAGCCATATTGAGTTGTGCTATTGAAAGTTACGGACACATTACCATGAATGGTCGAGCCGGCGAAAATTGTTTTGAGTGAGGAATGTGTATTTGATTGGGTCAACTGATTTTGGGATGGAACCAGAGCTAAATCTGGCGACAAAGATTGGATTCCAACTCCCAAGGTAGATCTATTTTGCACCGGGGATGATGGACCTGCTAGAGGAAGGGCAGGACTAGAAACTGGCATCCTACACAAATTATTATTATAGCCAGGTACAGTGTAATTTGGGGGTGGGGATGACAACGTAGCACAGGGTGGGGCCTTTAAAGTGGCTTGTGGCATGGCTTTGGCTGTGTTATGGGTAAGCAAATTACTTATAAGCTTTTTGTGATTGTTACCCAACTGACGATAATTATTAAGAGATTCTGGCCGTTTGTGCCCGGTAACATACACCTGCAAATTGTCTGGGACATTGCAGTCAGTCATCCTTTGTACAAGAGTTTTTCTTACACTTGTGTTAGTTATGTGTTTGTTATCAGGCAGCTCTGCATTCCTGCTCATTACTTTCATCAGCTCCTTTATTTTGTTTATCCCCACAGGCTGCCTTAAAAACCATTTTTGACTAGGCCCAGGTGTTTTTGTGTGGGTGACAGGGGCGATGTAGAATGGGTCAGTAGGTTCTGTATAATCTTCAGGTCTTTTACTTTTGTAACGTTTGTACACCTCTACAGGACACCTTTCAGGGAATTCTGGAGAGGCATACATACGTGGAGCACAGGGTCGCATGTCATTAATATTTATGCCGGTTCTGGTTTTAGTAGCTCTTTCATGGAACTCCACATATTCCGAATTCAAGTCATGGTCAAACTGAAGTTCAGCATCACCCCACATCATGGCCCTATGTGCTGTGTCACTCCGCATACCAAAGTATGTCATGTTGTTGTACCATAAAGTGTTTATTAGACTTGCTGGTGTCATAGACCCTAGCTGATTAGTATCATACAATGTGTCTATATCCTTAGCAGAGAGCGCTGTAGAGGCTTTTGGCTTGCTCCCCTTCCCCATAGATTTCAGTTCTTTCTGTTTAGCCGTCAAGGCACCTTTTGTTTTGGGGAAGTCGGCATTACTTATCACCGACTGTCCATAGTCTCTGCGGCGAAGATGTCTCTCAATGCTTCCCAGCATACCTGAAACCAAATTATTCATCTGTACAGAAAAAAGGTCACACATAATAGTAATTCATTTTTGTCAATTTTCAAAAATTTCCTTTTCTAGTATAGACATATAATGCGGAAACAGTGTTGCATCAAAACTGATACAATATTGTTTTCATTTTGTATGCCACATTGGATGAGATTTTGTTTGTTTTTGTTTATATGTCTGATGGACTATCCAATACAATAAGTTTGGAATAGTCCATTTTGTGTTTTAAGGGGTTGCCAGTCAAAAGTCTATAAAATTATATGTTTCAGTCCTAAAAGTTTGTTTTTATCTTTGCAAAAAAGTGCAGACCATGATTAAATACCATCCTCTGTGGCATTTCATCTGGGTCTTCACTTTAAATAGCATAACAATGATAAAAACAACTAATTTAACCCTTTACTTCATAGGCTTTATTTAGATCATGACACTATTTTCTATTTTTAGACAATATTGAAAAAAATCAAGACAAAATTAAGTTTTGAAAACATGAAACATGGAGCAAATGCTCCTTTGGAGCAAATGCTCCATTTTCCATAATATTTTAAATGATATATGAAAGGCGTCAAAAAGCGCTATTATGGAGAAAATTTAAGTTTTGAAAACATGAAACATGGAGCAAATGCTCCTTTGGGCAAATGCTCCATTTCCCATTTTTTATATGATTTATAAAAGCCATCAAAAAGCGTTATAAGAGACCACTTCATCATATAATTTAAGCTTAAAGAGGAAAAGGTGCTTTGTAATACTAATTTGCAACTGTTGTGTCAGATATTCTGTTCTTTTTCAGCAAATTTTAAAATGGTTTGTTTTTCTGTACTGTTTTGCATAGAAGAGAGAGAGAATATATCAGACCCAGTAATTGATGTGTCTGGGGAGAAAATGCAGATTTATTTGCGTTGCACTTCGTCTGTGCTCTTTCTTTAGAACCTCCTAGGGGGTTTGGGGGAACAGGGGAAAATGACATTTATTTCAGGGGTATAGAACATAAGACTACTTCTTTTGGGGCGGGGGATTGGAATTGGTGAAATTAATGTCAAGGAGGCACCCCCTCTGAGGGTTTCTTCTGACCTTTATTTCATTCATTCCTTCTTTTGAGCTTGTAGATATGGGGTAGAGGATCTCTTGTGTTTTATTTGGGGTTTGGAACTTGTTTTATTTGGGTTTTTAAGTGTACCTCTCAGGGTGGAAGGCTCATAATCTGAGCCACTTCTGGTTCTCACATTAACAAAGAATGAGGCAAGGTAGCCATCCAGCTCCTGTGGTGGTATCTCTTCAATTGGCCTTGTTTCTCCACTGCCTTGTAGGAATTCACGCACCAGGTTAATGTGGCTCAATGTCTTTCTTAGTGTCTCCTTATTTTCTTGGCCAGCTACAAACGTTTCGTATGGTAAGTCCGTGAAACGGCCCGCCATTCCGTCTTTTAAGTAAGTAAATACGTCCGTTAGATTAAAATGTTGTGTGCAAAATATTTATCCGTCGTTGTTATTGTTATTATCGATTGAAGCAGACGGGGGATTCCCTGTCTTCGAAAAATAGCGGTAAAAGAAGTTTCGAAAAGCTTCCGCGGTGATAAGGCATACGGGACAAGCTGGTCACGTGGACGGGACAAGCTGATCACGTGGATGGGATAGAAAAATTCCGAACGGCTTTTTTATTGCGGAAAAGCTTGTCTTGCAAGGAATGTGGGTGAGAAATTTTTCTCCCAAAATTCACTCTTGACAGCATTTCTGTTTCTCCTATTTACTGGAGGCCTTTAAAGAAATGTTGAGAAACAAAACTAATTCTGTTCATTTTGACATGCTTAGCTGATTTCATATGTAAATTCATCAAACCCAGACTATAAAAAGAAGACTACTCAAAGGTATTAAATCTTTTGTTATTGAATAAAGCTGGCTCATGTGAAAAGATACTTATGACCTTTTTAATAGCTACCTGTATATGTGTGCAAACTGGACAAAGGTTAATTATTACACAAAAGTACATTTTCTTGTGGAATGGCTAAATAAGTGTTGTTCATCCAATTGTGCAACAACTGCTTCTGTAGAATGCTTATTCAGCATAGAAGGCTAAGTTTTTAGGCCTGAAAGATGTTCCCTCAAAGATGACACTTTTGAAAAACTTAATATGATGATTAAATGTAATCATCAATTTAAATCTGAGTGATAACAATTTAAAAGTAGCTGACTGAGCAAAAGGTTGCAGTTGTGTAACAGACAATTTCCATTTTACATACTTTTTTTGAAATAGATCTATAAAGTATGTAGGCAGATATAATGTATGATGTATCAAACTTTAAAACCACATTGGTATGAACTATGCATAGTGTATATATATTTGTTTAACTTTAATAAGAACATTCATAAAATTTCATAGCTAATTTAAGAAAAAACAGTATAGGACATGGCTTTATATATAACTTCAAAGACCCTATCCATCTTTATAATTTTAAAAGTGAGTACTATATAGCATTGCAATTTTACATAAAAAACTTCAAAAGTAATTAGTAATGTATTTGATTACATTTCTAAAGTAATTGTAATTGTAATCATTACATTTCTACAGGTCCTGTAATTGTAATGTAATTGTAATCATTGATAAGTTAAAGTAGCTGTAATGTATTTGAATACTTTTCAAAGTATTTGGCCCCAGGTCTGTTCACATGTTACATTGATAACAGTGTTGATCCTGATCAGCTGGCTTCTTTAGAAGCCAGCTGATCTGGATCTACACTGTTTACAAGAGAGTTGATATCTGGTTTTATACTGTTTTCGAAAGTGTAAATTGTTTAAGCACAGAAAGGTATAAGCTAGTCTGTACGATCGGACGAGTAAAATTTTCTTTGGACAAGTACATTATGACCGTTTACTTGTCCCTGGACAAGTAGAAAATTTTACTATTTCCACACCCCTGTCTGACAAGATTGTGTAAACCTGCAGGCTGGATTGAGCCTTTGCTAATTGTCTACGCAATAGGTAACAAAATCTCATGGCAGACTTCTAGACAAGAGTGCATAAGTGAAAAATAGATATCTTATTTCTCAACCAAAACATATGTTGTGTGTACTCAAAAGAACCGTCTCAATGAGATGATTCTTTTCAGCACCCAAAACATATGTTTAAATTAGTGGGTAAGAAAATAACTACAACTTTATGCTCAAAAAGTTTGCTTTACTGGACCTACACTCATTATGGGCTGGCTCAAAGGTGCAATGTGTACAACAAAATCTGTGTAAAACAGCAACTCTCAAAAAGACCACAAATTGGTTTTCAAGACCAATTATGGCTTGATACAGGTCAAAAGCATTGCAGAATGCTGCAATACTTTCAACCTTCGTTAAGCTACCGTTTGTCATTAAGATCTTTGTTTTGTCTATTTTGAATGGCCGTTTTACACAGGTTTTACTGTATGTTGAAAATTTCAGGATTTTCCTCAACTAAAAATTTAATAAATTGGCCTATTAGCAAAGGGCTTCTAAGAACAGTGGTGGCCCTGATCAGAGTCTGTTCTGTGTCTGCACTGTTTAACTAGGCCCTTTTTGTAAAGTTGCATAGATATGCAGGCTCATCTGACTGAGTCTTTGTTACTATGCAATAAGTACCATCTTCATGTCAGCTATATGCAATATCCCCATTTTCATTAGAAGTTATCAAATTCTCTGAATATTACTCACAATGAGATGCTGCCGTGCGAGAAACACACTGTCTATAGTTCCTTGTATATACACTGTCCCCTTTCTCTGTGGGTTCACTGTGTTAGGGTCCGGAAAGTGTACCACTGCCCCCGTAGCCTGCATGATCTGTTTGATGTTCATTCCTCCTCGCCCGATGATAAATAAATGATGTTGTGGTGCTATCTCTAACTGCATACTTACTGGAACTGGGGTCTGAAATGAGAAATTGAGATTAATCCGTCTTAAATTTTATCTCTTTATTATCATATGACGTTGCAGTGGTTTACAGATTTTCAGGAAACAATATGATGTCCGAATCTACATTGCGTACATAATGACAAAATTATACCTCTTTTTCAGCAGAAATGTGATTTCAAAGTAGTCTTAATGTCATATGATAAAAAGAATCTAATATTCATGCTCCTGTACTACAGAATTTATTAAATTTGTTTCGAAAAAGCAATAAAATGCTCAGCAAGCCTCCCATTTTATCTCTTTTCCCCAGGTCGTTTAATAAACTCAATGATACATAAGCACTCATGTAAGATCCACTATGTACCAGAACTAAATCACTCTGACAGGAAAAGCATGTGCATACAAACTTGTCCCAGCTCAGAGATGCAAAGTTGAGTTAAGCATGACATAGTTCATAAAGGCAAGTTCAAGTAAAATTCAAGGACTTCTATAAGACTTTCCTAGGGTTTTCAAGGGCTAAAAGTTTATGAAAAATTCAGATTTAAATGTTAAAATTGTACTTCAGAAATGCTAGACTGAGATAATAGAGAAATTAGTATTAGAAAATTAGTATAAAACTGTTGTGCCTTTATTTGGTGCAGCATATGCTGCACCAAATAAAGGCACAACAATTCTATAATGATTTAGGTATATATCAACTGTGCTAAGTCCTACAGAAAATTGTAAATTCAAGGACTTTTCAAGGCTTTTGAGTGATTTTCCAGTACTTTTCAAGACAGATTTAATTTTCACGGACTTTTGAAGACAGTCCTGAAAATTTAAGTACTTTTCAAGCCTGTGCGAACCCTGATGAAAAGAGTTTTCTCATTATAAAAAGATTGGCTATAACATTAATGTATTGCAACAGACTGCATGCTTGGTAGTCAACCCAATCACGGTTGGCAACTTTGCTTTCCTCTTTAATTGCACGCCGGTGGGTCGGACTTCAGACTCTATGATGGTTCCGACTTAAAGACTTATCTATTGATGAGATGGTAGGGGCCTGATGCTTTGGCTGTTTGTCTGGCCCACCGGGGTTTACCTGTTGGATTTCTTTTGCTCCGGTATTCAGTTTAATTTACTGTTGAGTCCTTATCCTTGCTTTATCTCCTTGCTATATCTTGATTTATATGTTTTAGGAGATGATGCATTGATAAGTTAGGGGTCTTTCATGCAAACCAAATATCTATGTGTCTTGATCCACATCTGAATTAAGGGTGAGGTTGGCGCCGTTAAACCGGTTTAAGCCCTCCAGTAAAATATTTTACTGACCGTTCCAAGGCGGTACTTCTTTTGTGGATCTTTTATGTTTTTGTTCTGTCTTGTGTTTGCTATGTCTTTGTGCGCGTCTGTTTATATGTGCTTTGTGGTCACCTGCTGGGAAAGGGCTGACCTCTTGGCTCTGTTTGGGGTGTCTTCTGTGAGTTTGTCACTTTCCCATTGGTATCCTGGGTCAGGTGTGGTACTTGATTGTATCAATTCCTGATCTTTGCACCTTTCCTTACTTTTATAATCTCAAGGCTAGGCCTCCAAAAAAAAGGGTGGAACTGATACATATGTTGTGGGTACTCAAAAGAACTGCCTCAAGGAGACACTCTCAGTAAGCACATTAACAAAGATCAACAATTGTTTGTTTGTTTGATTTGATTCTTTAAGTCCCATTCCACAGTTTTTCAGTCATGACAGGACAGGTCTTCCTAGGTTGAACTGGCATTAAGCAGGGATTATTGTGTCTTGCTCAAGGACATAGCGCTGTGCTGCCGCTGAGACTTGAACCCAGAACCCCTCGCTCTCGAGTCAAGCACTCTACCACTGATCCACTGCGCTTCCTACAAAGATCAACAAATGTTTCTCTGAGAAATAAGATAAACTGACAAATAAGCTTACGTCATGTTTCTTCAATACCTACCCAGGGCCTTGAGATTATATCATTTTTTTCTTGCTCAGCAACTGCTCAAAAAACTAAACACTAAAAAATAATACTTTTCTTGTTTTCCAAAACTCTCAGATGTTGTATATATCATGCTTAAAATGTTAAAAAAAAAATGAGAATGATATATTTCATGCTCAAATGAGTTGAGCATGAAAAATAGGATCGGTTTTCTCCATTTTTTATTATATTGAAGGTGCAAACTTTGGCTCACTTTAGTATGGAAATGTTTCCGTGATAATGGTTATCAAAGCAAAGGAAAAATGAAGGGAACAACAACATTTTTATTTTTCAACAGGACAAAGGTCTCAATTTGTGCCAAACATCTTTAAAATCTCAAACAAATTGAAAAAAAAATATGACACCACAAATTTTGACACCTTATTCACAGAATAACTGATTCAGACTTGGGACAAACAGTTTTTTCTTCATCTGTCAGCCCTTATCAGCTGATATACTTATTAAACCAAGATGTTTCTGAAGATAACCCCACAACACTTCCAAAAAATTGTCTTATCGTTGAAATGTTGTGAGGAAAACACCTGCCAATCAAATATGAGCTGTGACACGTGATTTCCAACAATGTGGCATTTTGACAAGTGTAGACTCAGACGAGCCTGTGAAGCATCCTGTTAAGCTTAGAAACTCCAAATAATGTTCAGTCAGTAGCTTAACACTCATAGAATAGTCAAACGACTAGCAAATGCTCTGATCAGACTGCGCGTATGCGCAGGCTGGTCTGAGCCTTTGCTGGTCGCACATACCACATTGTTGGAAATCTCATGCTGCGGCTCATATAAAAAAGAAAAAAATTGAACTCTTCGCTTGTTAGTGTCGTTTTCCAAACAGTTTGGACCCAGATCAGGCCTGGCAAAATGCCAGGCCTGATCTGGATCCAAACTGTTTGACACACTGATGGCATTCCTGAAAAGATATTTTGAAACTGATAATTTTGAAAACACTCGCAGATGACACAAAAAGCATGCCAAATTCCAGAATGGAAAGAGTTCATGCAAAAGGCATCTTTCACAATACTAGCAGACAACATTTCTAAATAAACTGAAATTTCCAAACAGGGATCTTTAGGCCACAAGATAAGAGGCAATTCTAAATTATGTCCCAACATACAAAATTATGCTGCGGGTACTCAAAAGAACCGTCTCAATGTGATGGTTTCTTTTGAGTACACAAACCCTGCACTGACCTACATTTGTAACTAGGCTCAAAATATTTGATTCAAATACCTTGATTCTTTGTGCACTTGCGATCACTTTCAAAATGAGATTATGTTTTGATTTGATTTTGTGTGATAAACCATTCTATAAAAATAAAGTTTGGATTGTTCTTTGAACATTTCAAGAAGTTTAATTTTTTCAAGTCGTTTTTTATCTAACATCAAAAAATTACATTACTTTTATTCTAATTTGTCAACCTTTACAATTCATAACAGACTTTCTATACAGTAGTGTACTGGAAACTTTCGCTGGTTTAATAGCCCTTATTCTACAAATAAAATTTGCCCATAAAATTTCATCTGCTAATTAAATTGTACATCTGCTGCATATATTCAAATGCACTTCAGACTACTTTTATCATGGAAGCAAACACTATGAACCCTTGTCAGACTGCTCCAGACTGATCTAGATACATATTGTTTAGATATTGTTTGCAATATTTGCTATCAAAGTGCATCAGCAGATGAACAAACAAAATGTTGTGAATGGCAGGAAAAAGAACTGTAAATTCGAAAATTTGCGGGAGAATTTTATTTCACAAAAAGCCTTAAAAGACATATTTGTGACGTTAAAAATTCGCAACTAAGGCATGATTTACCCATTTTGTAAATTTAGCAAGGATTTTATTCCGTGATCTAGCAAGGATTTTATTCCGTGAAACTTCGCTTATGCAAAGTTTCACGAAATAAAACTCTTGCGAATATTTCTGAATTTACAGTAATTGTAAATGAGCAAGAGTTACAACTTGGCATATGCGCCCATCAAAGACTCAGATCAGCCTGCGCATCGGCGCAGTCTGATCAGTCTTCCATGTGCACTCTATGGGTAGTCAAGGCTCCAATGTTTCTTTAGGCAGAAAATTTAGACTCTTATTAGACTGTGGATGCACAGACTGATTTAAATTGTCAATGTACGATCATGCCAACTTGTTCCTTATGCTGGATACCAGCTCAATGAGCTCATATGTACTTACAGTAACAGTGCCTATCAATGTTTCAATGAGTTTTCTGGTTGCCTCTTTCACCAGTTTCTCATTGCACACTGACCCCCGAACTATCACAGATGTACCGTAGCCTCTCTGCCGCTGACGAAAACTCACACTCACATGATACTGTTGCTGAAACTGCTGCATGGCGGGTGATGAAACGTCCGGGACGGGCTGGGGAACAGATGTCACTGGTAACTCAAACATGAAAACTAGGGGAAGTAACTCCTGAAACACAGAGAAAATGTTATAATACAATGGAGTCTAAAATACTTGAATCCTGATAACTCAAATGTCCTGTTTAAGTCAAAGTAAAATTTGGGATGGATACAAACACAGAACATGCTTCTAAATTGGTGTCCTTATTTTCTTTCAATATAGTAAAACCTGTGTAAAACGGCCACTCAAAAATAGACCAAACAAAGATCTTAATAACAATTGGTAGCTTAATGAAGGTCGAAAGTATTGCAGAATGCTCCCCTTTGAGCAGTCTGCAATACTTGTGACCTGCATTAAGCGATAATTGGTCTTGAAAACCATTTTTTGGTCTTTTTGAGAGTGACCGTTTTAGACAGGTTTTACTGTAGTTAACTTTTTAGCTTAATTACATTTAGGGGATAATGGAAGGTGTCCGTTCTGGAGCTTTAACTTTTTGCATGAGGAGTAGTTTTGCATGTTTTGCTGATGTCTGCTGATTCTATTTCAAAACAACCTTTTCAAAAAAAAAATTCATAAGTGTCAAACCATTTAAACCATTTGCCAACATTTTGTCAGGGCTGATCTGGGTCCCAATTTTGTTTGCAAAGCAGACGACATAAGCAGATAAAGAGTTGATGTGTCAACGTCCTAATAGTCTTTGCTAAAATATTTAACTTATTTCTCCATAAAATCATTTGTTGTGGTGCATTTTGGAAGCGTCTCAATATAAGCCTCTCTATAGCACACTGGGTAGGGGGCAACAAAAAACTCTATCAACAATTGACGAATTCGGATAAAAAACCGTTAGAAACAGTATTTTCGAATGCCATTTGTCGCCAGTCTGGCGACAAATGGCAATCGAAAACACTGTTTCGATTGATTTTTTATTTATGCTCATCGATATTATTGGCGTTTTCGACTGCCGCCTACCTGGTGTGTATAGGGCACCTCCAATGAATACCCTCTACAACAATAATATTTATAACACAAACATATGTTATAAGACCTCAAAAGAACCTCCCCATTTGAGCATGCAAAGCATACAAAGCATACATTTAGATGGACTGAGAGAAAATAGAAAGTGTGCTATCCCGTAGCCTTTCCTAAACATGGGCCATATCTCTAGCAGTAGTTTTTTTGGAAATTCTAAAAAAGTTAATCAGCCTCACATGGGCATCAACAAAGTGGGATTCAAACCAGCCTGCTCAGCTACAGACACTAGCTAGAAAATTGGAATCTCGCTCGTAGCAAGTTGAGATATGATACTTTTCAATCAGCGAATAACAAAGGCACTGATCAGTCTGCGCGGATGCGCAGGCTGGTCTGCACCTTTGTTGTTCGCAAACCCCAAAGACAGGTTTTCTCGCATCAAGGCCCATATCCGCTTAGGCTAAAGCTCTTATAGTTTACGAGATATTCTGCCAACATGAAATAGCATCACAGATGGACAGAAGGAGAAGCTGTAAGCAATATGACCCCGTAGCTAAATATTTACATTTTCGAAGCTGTCCTTTAATGATTCTTTAGATTTTAGCAATCATTCATAGCCTAATGAATTACACAAATTTGATTGACAGCTACCAAGCTCATTTGCCCGTGCAAAATTTGATTGGAACATCAATCTCATTAGCCAGAAGTGATACTGGTGTTGTGATTGACAGCGAGCCACACCTGAGTTGCACGTGCAAAACAAGCCTCTTGTTTGCTCCATTGGCTGTCCGTGTTTAAGCTTTTTCCATTTTACACTCTGACTAAACCGTTAATACGACTATATTTTAAATACAAAGCTGTTTGAATTCCCAAATTAAAAATATTTTTTTTATTTTAGATATTTAAAATAAAGTGTAAATATAAGCAATAAATTCAATTTTCGGAAAGGGCTTCACACACATACTTTGCAAGAGCCCGAAGTATTCATGATTCCATGAACATTCCAAAAATTGAATTCATTTCTTAAATGATTGCAAAACTGATGAAATAGATAGATCTAGTGATATTTTTAAGTTTCTACATCTATCAGGATGCTGAGGACTTGTATTTTTTTCTTGGGAGATATAAGAAAAACTACTAGTACCATTATACATGTATATGCTTTCCATAGGGATATTGTCCCCTATATGGGGTGACAGGTTAGATAAATGCAGAATCAGCCTTACCCTGATCTGTACCCTAGCTGTTTCTACACCATCTGGTTGACCCGCTATAGATACCTGAAAATATTAATATAGCTATATCAATACAGTAAATATTATTCTACAATTTCTTACCCTTTTCTCTTTCTGTTCTCAAATGAGATGTTGGTTATCAGGGAAGATAATATAAGAATCTGTCATGAGTGTGAGGGTAGGATAGAAAAATCCATCCAGAGGATTGCCATTTGGCTCATGGGGCTGGTATAAATATTTAAAACACTTTTATCTAGAGGTACAATATCTATAATTTTTTTATGTATACAAAATAATACAAGCAGCATGGAGCACTTTCAAACCTACATACACACAGGCTTTTGATGTAGTCTGTTGACTTTTTTTCTAAATTAACTTCTTCCAAAAATTCTTTCAGGAACAGTATCAGAGTGTTGAACTGTTCAGATCCAGATCAGGACTAACATTCTCTCAGTACTGATCCAGATCAGGACTGACATTCTCTCAGTCCTGATCTAGGTCCAAACTGTTTGCAAAGATTATCGGCAGACAACAAAAGTCACCGCTAGCAAGGTAAGAATTTAGCAGTAGAAAGAAAGAACATTTAACCTTGAAGAACAAGAACATGATGAAAAAAGTTCACTGAATCCACTGTACTGCAAATAACTGCTCCTATGTCGAAGAAAGGCAAGAAACTGATTACGCAGTTAGTCAATATTTCTGCTTAAAATGAGCATTTTTGTCCAGCACATTTTTTTTTTGTTTGGTTTGTAAGGTCATGTCGAGACGGTCAGTACACCAATTCCAACCACATTATTCATTACTTTGTGCATTAGAATACTGATGGCACAAAAACATCTTTTTAAGCCATATAGTTTGTTGAAAACACGCTAGAACTGAAAGAGCTACAGTAAAACCTGTCTTAAGCGACCACTCAAAAAAAGACAAAAAATTGGTTTTCAAGACTGATTATCGCTTAAAGCAGGTTAAAGGTATTGCATAATGCTCCAAGAGAGCATTCTGCAATACTTTTGATCTTCATTAAGCTACCATTTGTCTTTCAGACCTTTGTTTTATCTATTTTTGAGTGGCCGCTTACTGTACATAGATTTTGATTTTTATGAAAATTCCACGCTGGTTCAAATAAAGTTTTCAGTACTGAAAACTTCTACTGTACCTGGTTACTTTTTTCTTGGACGTTACTTCCTCGGTTTGAGTCTGGAAAATGTACATGACAGCCAGTTTCTGACATGACTCGTTTAATGTTGTTACCTCCCTTGCCAATGACATGAGAATGATCTGTATGAGAAACATCCATCTTCAGAGTGGCTCTATTACTCTGCAAAACAAATAAGATTACTTTAATGAGTTATCTGCCCTGATATATTTTAACTGCCATTGTGACCTCTTTTGCCAATGTTATGAGAATGATCTGTGCAGGATACATGAGATTTCCAACAATGTGGTATGTGCGTCCAGCAAAGCCTCAGATCAGCCTGCCCATACGCGCAGTCTGATCAGAGCCTTTGCTAGTCATATGAATATTCCATGAATACTAAGCTACTGACTGAACATCATTTTGAGTTTCTAAGCTTAAAAATGGGCTGCAGAGGCTCGTCAGAGTCTACACCTGTCAAAGTACAACATTGTTGAAAATCACATGTCATGGCTAACATGATACATCCATCTATAAAACTGGGCTAAATAGATAGTAATGATGCGTTAGCCTCCCTGATATATACTTTAGGGAACAAGGTAAAGAATCATCCTCATCGTGAGGATCTATTTTTATACAGACAAACAGTATGAATGACCCCTGTACTGTTACAGCAAGTATTTAAAATTATTCCAGTTGGGTCTAGCGGTAGAGATCTCTGATGAAGCTTATGCATGCTTGTAAGAGTTTTGTTTTTGATAAAACCTAGGCACAAAAAGGCATTTAAATACTTTACGAATATGCCCTAAACACCCATTTCTACTTTAGTTTTACAATATCAACTGAGAATAATATTTGTTTTCGTTCATTAAGGAAGCATACTTTGATATTAGTCAAGCAATATTGGAAGTAAGTTTAACTTTAAGACAGGTATAAATTTTCAATAGACAATTTATTGCTCTGACCACACTTCTAACAGATTCCAAAGCTGCTATTTGTTATCATATGTCATTTAGCCATGACCTGAGTAAACAACCAGGAAATCTCTATCAGCTGATCCAGTGGCCTTGATTTTTCAGATTTCTACCTTATTCCCTAAAGTATATATGAGACTGCAGATGTTATCTCTCTTGCCAATGACATCTATTGGGATACTTCCATTCTTCAGATTGGACTCACATGTGCAGATCCAGAAAGTTTTGCCAGAGGGGGTCCAACCTTGACAACGTTTTTTTTTTTTTTTTTTTTTTTAAAGTTGATGAGAGGATCCAAATGCCACTATAAGCGAACCATCATCGGCCCGCCAGCCAAACACCACTGAAATGGCTTTTCACTGGCATGCCAATGATGGACCAACATTGAAAGCTGGCTTGGTAAGCTTTGAGATTTTTGTGATTTTTCAGGGAGGGGGGGGGGGGGGGGGGGAGGGGTCAGGACCCCCTGTCATCCCCCTCCCCCTGACTCAATGGATTGACTGAAAATCAGAAGTTCATATAGTGTAAACAACCCATAAAAGTAATCTGTGTGCACTTATCGCAGCATATTGAGTGCATATTGGGTCAAATACACTAATACCGTATATATATCTAATGCACTAGTCATATGTAACCGGCCCCAAAGCCGCACTGGAGGGTCAGGCATAGCGGAGGAAAGCGCCAGGATTTTACCTTCAATTTGCCCCTATAGTGGCAGATTTATGCACTGATTACAAACGAGCAGTGCATGAGTTCAGCATGAACTTTGATGAATGTAAGAATGTTTACAGCCTCCAGTGAGATAAACTCCTCAAATCTGAATATATCAAACTTACAGTTCTGTCTAAACACCCAGGCAAGTTGTAAATTACTGCAAGTGCATGCATGCTTCTGATGTCTAAACAAGATGATAACAGTATCTTCACTGTACATAATAGCGCAAAAGTACATATTCAGAAGTACAGTAAAACCTGTGTAAAACGGCCACTCTCAAAAAGACTGAAATATGGTGTTCAAGACCAATTATTGCTAAATGCAGGTCAAAGTATTGCAGAATGCTCCAAGGGGAGCATTCTGCAATCCTTTCGACCTTCATTGAGCTACTATTTGTCATTAAGATCTTTGTTTTGTGTATTTTTGAGTGGCGGTTTTACACAGATTTTACTGTACATTATGTACCCTAAACATACAGGATGCAATGATGCAGTACGTATGCCACATCTTCCTTGCTGTGAGTAAGCATCATTAGCTCTTTCCTTGATAGCAGCGATTTTTAACGTTTGCTGAAAACCTTTGCAAACAGTTTGGACCCATATCAGGACCGACAGAACGTTGGTTCTGATCTGGATCCAAACTGTTTGACACTCTAATAGTGTTCCTGAATGATTTTCTTAATAAAGTCATTTTGAAAAAATTTAGCAGATGACAACAATTTTAAAAGTATGAAAAATTGCCCAACATGCAAAAAGTTAATGTGGCTCAAAGCCTATGACTTATAAAGTGCATGTTTTATATTTGACTGCACATCATTTAGAATATCAAGAGATTTTGTCTGATGTAGCATGCTCATTTAAACAGAAAGAGCGCCTTTAATATGTGCATAAAAAGTTTTGCTTTTTGTATTCATGTGTCTGTACGTCTGTGGGGGAGTGGTAGGTCTGTTTTTATGATATTACAGCCTTTCAAGATGTCAAATCAAGTTTGCTGACAAAAAAGTAAAATCTTTTCATTTTGCTGTCAAAGTCAGCTTCCATTATTCAATCAAATAGAGAATAAAATCAGCTTTGATTATCTAATTGCACAACATCCTTTACAGAAGCTTTCAATTCGAGGATGTAACATGCTTTTAGTGCCAACTCAGACTGGAATAAAAACTGAAAATACCAAGATACACATAAAAGTTAAAAACAATTTTATTAACTCTTTCCTTGCAAACGGCAACTTCTTTGTCGTCTCCTGATAGCATAGGTCCAGCTAAGGAAATTTTATGAGTGTAAAATTGTAATTATTTTCTTACCCATCAATTTAAACATGTGTTTTGGGTGCTCAAAAGAACCGTCTCATTGAGACGATTCTTTTGAGCACCCACAACATATGTTTTGGATAGGAAATAAAGAAACTACGTCTACTTTACACACTCTTATCTGGAGGCCTGTTTTGTTTGTTTGTTTGATTTGATTCTTTAGGTCCCATCAACAATCTTTTAGTTCAACAGAGACGGGTCTTCCTGGGTTGAACCAGTACTAAGCTAGGATAAATTACTGGTTCAACCCAGGAAGACCCGTCTGGAGGCCTGTGATAACCTTAAATTTGCAAACAGTTTCGGATGCGGGTACGCACAAGCTGGTCTGCACCTTTGTTCATCGCGTGCAACAAGTCAGGTTTTCTCACAATGTGGCCAATTAATCCACTAGGTATACATTTGTAGCTGAATGTGTGATCAACTAATATTTACATAACATTGGCTCCACAGCCCTTTTCCTGTGCTGAGTTCAGTATATTTTTGTAAATATTTGTGATTCTCACCTGAAGTATTTCAATGGTACTTCACTTTACTGCTCATATTAACCTGCCCCATGTCTACCAAATTAACCTACCATGTTATAATGGTCCTTATTACATGTGCGCAAAGTCACACTTTGAAATTGCACCTGCAGCTGTCCAGAAGGTCTACAGGTCTATTTGTTTGATTTTATTCTTTACGTCCCATCAACAATCTTTCAGTTAAACAGGGACGGGTCTTCCTGGGTTGAATCAGTACTAAGATAGGATAAATGTGTCTTGCTCAAGGACCACAACCCAATGACGCCGGTGAGGCTCAAACCCGTAGCCCCTCTGTCTTGAGTCAAGCACTCTACCACTGAGCCACTGCGCTCCCTAAAGTCACACTTTGAAAATGCACCTGCAGCTGTCCAGAAGGGCCTAGAGGTCTTATCATTGTCCTGGCCCTAATTTATTTCCATACTTGAAGTGTGTGAATTAGTAAACACTCTGCTGAGTCTGCTTTGGTGAGCTGGCTTGTATGATTGCCATTGCTGGTGGTCTATTCAAATACAACCAAAATCTCATGCACTGATCTAAAATAACTTGCCAGGTCACATGTCCTTAACTTTTTCTTAACTTTTTATAAAATCAAAGGATTTCGAACATGTTTCATAATAACTTTCATTATTGAACGGTATACAGTGTAGATCCTGATCAGCTTCTGAGGAAGCTGGCAGACCTGGCTCTTCACTTTTGGCAAGTGCAATATATTACTTACATCAGGTTTACAGTCCTAGGGAGCAACCTTGTTGCTGATAAGCATCTACTTTAATATATCTTATAGGCTCTCTCTCTCTCTCTCAAAATGAGGTACTGCTACCCTGTTAACCTTCTAGACCGTTTAATCCCTTTGTATTCTGGACCCCCCCCCCCCCCCCCCCAAAAAAAAAAAAAATGAGTACAATTGCAAACAGTGAAGACCAAGATGAACTGCAGCATAGTGCTGCATTTCATCAGGGTCTACACTGTTTAGAAAGGTAAAAAAAAAAATTCAGACAAAAGAATACAATATTTCTGAATATTATAATCTGACACCCCTAAATATGTACAATGGAAAGTAAACCAGAAGGAAGAATCCATTAGTATACAAAGGGTTAATTGAGACAGGTGTGAGCAATTTCCACTAAATAGCAGTGACAGCATTCAGTTCTTTTTAAAGCTTTCTTGTAATTTATAATTAAGTTGAATAACTCAATCTCAACAAACCAATATAAGCATTATGTGAGCCGTTCAATGAGAAAAACTGTTTATACCTTGCTATGCATACTGTATACAATAAAAGCACCGATCAGCCTGCACAACTGAGCAATCTAATCAGTACCACAAGTCTTTGAAGTCAGGGTAATAAATCAGCTATGTTTAACTGCCAACCTCCAATCTTCTAGTCTAGGCACGTGAGCAGGCTTGGGTCACAAAACACATAACTTCTTAAACCGCTTTTACAGATTTTGCTTATTTTTTTTATCATGATTGCTTTGAACACTTGAAAGTTTAAAAGCATGAAGAGAAAATGATAACTTTTATCAATAGCTTTAGGAGAAAAAATTGGAATTGAAACTTTATGCTACTCATATTTAGGATTTTGAGCCTAAGGCTTAAATGAAATGTATGTGTGGTTCCTGTTGCCTACCTACCCTAATTTTTTAACCCTACCCTAAACATTAAAATGGTCTTTGGAGAAAAATACCTAAAATTGGCACTTTTTCAGTTTTTATCACTATTTTCTTTGTTAAATGTTATAACAAAATTTAATAATTTCCCTACCTACCTACCCTAAATTTAGTTGGCATGCAACAGGAACCACACATACATGTACATTTCATTTAGGCCTATTGTAAAATAAATGAAGTCACACCGGATAGGCGGAAATGGAAAATGTTATCAACAATCGACAAATGCAGATCAAAAATCGATAGAAACAGTGTTTTTGATTGCCATTTGTCGCCAATGGGCGACAAATGGCAAATGAAACTAGAACACATTCGATGGCGCGCCATCGCAAATCCCCACGCTCTCGAAGATATCTAATGGTATTTGATGCTTTGACCTCATCCCAAGGTCACCAGTTTGATCCTAGGGTAAAAATTTTCAGTGTATTCTGGTCTACTGCTCATCCCCTTTAATTTGATATGCCACATGACCATATTCAGAAAATTAAATTTTTGACCCCCCAGCACCCCCAAGTCCCAAACCCTGGGGCATGCATGGCCCAGAGGACCGAATGAAAATCCCATCTAATATGTTTTATATCTTCATTTGTGAGAAGACACACAAAGTTTAGTTTAAGTTTAAATTGAGATTTTATGATATTTGACCTTTTGACCCCTCCCCAAGGCCCCAGGAGGCGGGGACCAAAAAAAATGTGCCGTTGCATGTGCCATTCATGTAAGTAACTCACACACCAAATCTGGTTGAATTTGGGGAAAAAAGTTTTTGGACCCCCCAACCCCCCACGGTACCCCCAAGTCCCACCCCTGGGGCATGACCCAGGCGACTGAGTGAAAATCCCATCTAATATGTTTTATATCTTTCAATTGTGAGAAGACACACAAAGTTAGGTTTAAAAATCTTTGAAATTGACTTTGTGATTAAGATTTAATGATATTTTACCTTTTGGCCCCTCCCCAGGGCCCCAGGGGGTGGGGACCAAAACTTTTGTGCCTTTGCATGTGCCATTGATGTAAGTTACTCACACACCAAATCTGGTTGAATTTTGGAAAAAAAAAATTTTTTGACCACTCAACCCCCCACGGTACCCCCAAGTCCGCATGACCCAGGTGACCAAATGAAAATCCCGTCTGATATATTTTATATTTTTCATTTGTGAAAAGACACACAAAGTTTGGTTTAAAAATCTTTGAAATTGACTTTGTAATTGAAATTTAATGATATTTAATTATATTTGACCTTTTGGCCCCTCCCAAGGGCCCCAGGGGGCAGGGCCAAAAAAAATGTGCCGTTGCACACCCTATTCATGTGAGCAACTCACACACCAAATTTGGTTGAATTTCGTCCAATGGTTTAGGAGGAGATAGCGTGACGGACGGACGGAGGCGATTGCAATATTCCCGATGCTTTTTTTAAAAAAGCGTCGGGATAAACACTGTTTCTATTGATTTTTGATCTACGTACCTCGATAGTATTGGCGTTTTTGATTGCCGCCTATCCGATGTGGAAGTGGGCTGTTACTCTTTGTCAGTGCCAGAACCAAATGTGCCAACAAAATCAGCCTGAATGAGCAGTTTAAGGGTTTTAACTCTTTGCATGCTGGGTAATTTTTCATGCTTTTGTCGTAATCTGCTGTCTTTTTTGAATTAACTGTTTCAAAAAACATTTCAGGAACACTATCAGAGTGTCAAACTGTTTGGATCCAGATCTGGACCTAGGCTCCATCCAAATCTCAGGGTCCAAACTGTTAATGTGGCGCACAGTAGCTCAGTTGGTAGAGCATTAGACTGGGGATTGAAGGGTTGCTGGTTCAAGCCTCAACACCAGCAGCGCCACTGTGTTGTGTCAACACTTTATCTACTTCTTAGTACTGGTTCAACCTCCAGGTTCAACCCAGGAAGACCATCCTGCAATGACTGAAAAATTTGTTTGTTTGATTTGATTCTTTACATCCCATCAACAATCTTTCAGTTAAACAGGGATGGGTCTTCCTGGATTGAACCAGTACTAAGCTAGGATAAATGTGTCTTGCTCAAGGACCACAGCGCAGTGACGCCGGTGAGGCTCGAACCTGGGGCCCATCTGTCTCGAGTCAAGTACTCTACCACTGACTGGGATGATAAGAATCAATCCAAACAAAACAAAAACTGTTTGCAAAGGTTAACAGCAGAAGACAAAAGTTGATGCTAGCAAGAAAAGAGTTAATGATTGGCTGACAAAACTCATCTGCCAGCCAGTTTAAATCATCAGACATGCAGGCTAATGCAGACCCAGTTGAAGCCCAGTATGCATGCAGTTTTTGTAGCAAAAATGCTGATCTTTCTGCTGTTAGTGTGGCATGAGGAAATTTGCCGTTAATCACTCAACTTAGTCAAGGTTCATACAGCCAAGTTTGTGTAAAATTCAAGGACTTTTCAAGGACTTTTAAAAGACTTTCCTACAGTTTTCGAGGACTGAAATCTTATGAAAATTACCGATGTACAGATTAGAATGCTACTTGGAAAAATGCTAGACTGCATTACTAAAGATATTACTTTTAAAAAATAGTATAAAATTGTGGTGTCTTTATTTGGTGCAGCATATGCTGCACCAAATAAAGGCACACAAGTTTATACTGATAAGGGTATCCAAAGACAGTGTTAAATCCTCCTAAAGTGGTAAAATTCAGGACTTTTCAAGGCCTTTGAGTGTTTTTCAAGTACTTTTCAAGGCAAATTAATTTTTAAGGACTTTTCAAGACAGTCCTGTAAATTCAAGTATTTTTCAAGCCTGTGTGAAACCTGTTAGTTTCTATGAAATTATCTACAAAAAATCAAGAAATAAATCTTCAAATTTTCCTTCTGCTGCAGTTTTGATGGGTGCTTTATGGGTTACCATGGAAAGTGCTTCTCTAAGGCTGAACAGTAGCTGCTTGTTTGCAGCTATTAAAAAATCTCCAGGCTTCCAGGAGATGCTATCTTCAGGCACAATAAATTGGTAATTATCTTATTATAGTTCCTGCTATTAACTTAATCTGAAGAAAGTAGGTAGGTATTTCAGTGAAGTTTCATCTCTATTAAGTAGCTACAGACAGACATCATTCGGAAAGAACTGCAATTTGTGAGCATTTTGCTATAAAGCTTTTTATAAAATGTTCATGTCTGCCTCCTAATGTCGTCTGCTCAAAGCTTTTGCAAACAGTTTGGACCCAGATCAGGCCCGACAGATTGGCGGGCCTGACCTGGATCTAAGCTGTTTGACACTAAGATCATTTTCCTGAAAGAATTTTTCAAAAAAGTTGATTTTGAAAAAAATCAGCAAACGACAAATCACCCATGGGGCAAAGAGTTAAAGTCTTATCTCATCAAAATAGAAAATTGATGGCTCAAAAATTAATAACTGAATGCTAAGTATATGTACATTCAGGAGCCTATAACAAAATCATTGGATCCTGGTTTGCAGAAATAAGTTGAATCATGTGGGCCTCATCGCTATAAAATCTGTCTTCCGGGTTTCAAACCAGGTCATACTCCAACCAGCCTGTTCAGCTACAGAGACTAGCTAGAAAATTGAAATTTTGCTTGTAGCAAGGTTTGTTATGATCCTTTCCAAACAAAGAATAACAAAGGCACTGATGGCTGTGTCTAATATGCTCAGGCTGGACTGCGCCTTTGTTGTATTAAACTCCGAAGACAGATTTTCTTGCGTCAAGGCCAAAGTCTGTTATATCAGTATTTAGACAGGGAAGGGCAAATATTTCAATACAGGTAACTCATAACTTTCTAACAAATCTATGCTTGATCATTGCTTATTTAGGTTTCATCTAGGAATAGTTAGCATCTATTGTTATGAGCTAAAAGAGTTTAAACTGCATTTGACATATGCATGGAGATTTGTTGGTTTGATTTGATTCTTTACATCACAGTCAACAATTTTTAGTCATGTCAAAACGGGTCTTCCTGGGTCAAACCAGTACTAAGCAGAGGACAAAGTGCCCTACTCAAAGAGGCAACACAGTGCCGCCCGTGAAGCTCAAACCTGCAACCCTTCAATCTCGAGTCAAGCATTCTACCACTGAGACACTGTGCTCCTCTATGTGCATGAGAAATCTTATCAGCAGCAGTAAATATTATGGTAATCCAAGCTCCACCCACTTTTATATCTTAAAAAAGTAGAAAAAAATCTCCTGTTTGGATAATGATCTAGGTTGCTACCTTGCATAATGTATTTGGTATAATAGGCCCACAAGCTCCTATTAGTACACACTGAGTTTCATACTCTATATTATATAGAGAATAGGAGGTTCGCGTCTTTTGATATCAAGTTTACCAGGCAAGGCTTCGAGAACACTTGTTGACATCCCGAGGCTTGCCCAGCAATTCAACATGTTCTCGAAGCCGAGCCTGGTAAACTTGATATTAAAAGATGCGGACCTCGTATTCTATTTATCAGTTTACAAGTTGATTCACTCTTCAAATTAGGGATTATGACGTCATTATCTAGTTTTATGTGGATTCAATGTCATTGACGACGCCATTCAAAAAGTGCAACGCATGACAACCTTATAAAGGCACATGCCGTGAGATAGGCAACGTTTATCAGGTCAACGCGCAACATTGCAGTTAGTATGAGAGGTGACTGATAAGAACTGATTTCCTGTCAAACCTGTGTTGTAACACTATTAACCCTTTGTATATTTTGGATAATTCTTTCTTGTTTGATACAATAAACATGGGATAGTCCATTGTACATATCTAGGGATGTCATGTTATAATTTTCAAAAAATATTGTATTGTTTTTGTCTGAAGATCTTCTTTACCTTTACAAGCAGTGTAGACCCTGATGCTTTTCATCTGGATCTTTACTGTTTGTAGGGGTTTCCCGAATACACTTTAGGGTTAAATTAATATGGACTCTGCCAGCAAATATGAAAATAACACCTATCACAGAGGATCATTCCTGTGGAATTTGGTGACAATCCACCTTGTGGTGTAGTAGATGTTGTTTAAAGCAAATTGTAGACTGACCACGGACAATGGACGACGGACATCATAGGATCACAATAGCTCACCTTGAGCCTATGGCTCAGGTGAGCCAAATAGTGTACAAAATTTTAAAAGAAGATGTCTTGTATTTACCTTTGTGTCCAGCACAGCCAAGAGTAAGTCTTTAGCCTCTCTGACGTCATCAGGAAGACCTGTCACTTTGATATGTGGATCTGAAACAAAACACAATCTTATGTCTTGAGAACATCAATGAATATCTCAAGTTTGACATTTAATGAATATTTTACTCACTATCATCAATTTGTTTGTTTGTTTGATCTGATTCTTTACGTCCACTCAACAATCTTTCAGTTATGCGGGACGGTCTTCCTGGGTTGAACCAGTACTAAGCTAGGATAAATGTGTCTTGCTCAAGGACCACAACGCAGTGACGCCGGTGAGGCTCGAACCCGCGGCCCTTCGGTCTCGAGTCAAGCACCACTATCATCAATATTTAACTCTTAAAATAATTTAATATTTCTTAACAAAATTGAAAAATTTAAAATTAAAAGTAAAGTCTTTAAGTTTCACATCAGTCGTGAGGCGGCCAACAACAAATTTCTGGGTTTAAAAATTCCTGTGGCAGTCTTAAGGTGTTGTGCCCAAGGGAGGCAAGGTTGCTGAAATGCTGAAAACAAAATTTTTGCAATTTTAATTTTCTTTGTAATTGTTTAAGGATGCAACATTGCTGCAAGACTGCTGCAACACATGCAAGGTGTTCCTAGGACTGACGTAATGGTTCCTATCCACATATTAATTTTGTCTTGTGATTGCCGTAAGACTGCCACCCGATCACTGTGCAATGACCATGTGCGTTATAATTGCAAGGCTGTCGCAAGAACGCTGAGAACGCAAGAACGCTTTGAGACGAACAATGTAACCACCAAACTCAATTTTAATGCTAACTTTCAAAGACACTAGACGTCCAAGAAGTGTAGTTTTGTAGTAGCAGGAAAGGTAGCTGTAACCCTGATCAAACTGCTCATTCAAGGACAGGCTAATTTGGATTTATACTGTATTATGAGAAATATCTGTCCAAATACTTAGGGCATTACAGTAGATAAAAAAAACTGAAGCAAAACGTTAAATGAGTTGGCCATGGGTAATCCCAATACTTTTCAAAGATTACAGTAAAACCCAAAATTGGTTTTCAAGACTGATTATCGCTTAATGCAGGTCAAAAGTATTGCAGAATACTCCAAGAGAGCATTCTGCAATACTTTCGACCTTCATTAAGCTACCATTTGTCTTAAAGCCCTTTGTTTTGTCTATTTTTGAGTGGCCGCTTAAGACAGGTTTTACTGTATAATGCCTTGAACTATGGAGAGATGTACCACATAACCAGCCTTATGTAGCTAATGCACCTGTTCAATGATTTGTTATGCAAAATCATCTAAACATGCAAAGGTGCTGGCTGGCCAACATTGTGGCAAAATGATTGATGGCTTCAAAGCTCCATACAAGATGATTTATTTCCCATTACCTTCCAAAATATCTTGAGGCTTCAAAGAGTGGTTACAAATTTAACAGAACAATAAGAAAAATTTGATGTAAAATCCATAAATGGGATAGCCCATGGTACTTAAAGCATAAAGACACTCTTTTAATGGAGGGGTGGGGGAGGGGTAGATAAGTAAGTAATTAAGTAATATGTATGCATTGCAGACATAACATAAGTGTCATTAAGCTTGTGCTTGTCCATATATTAAAAGTATACATTTTTTTATCTAGTACCAGTATTTGTGGTAATCATTCCAGGAAACAATTTCAATCCTAAACATTGCTTTGTAAACCTCTATAGCAAAAAGTAGGGACCCAGATCAGACTTACAGAGCAGTCTGAACTGTTTGCTGATCTGTTGTCAAAGTGAAATTTTCAGCAGATGACATTGGCAGACAACATGTTTATCCGCCTTTCTCAAATCTTTTTCTGAGTGCTATATTCTGGATACCCTGGTTTTTGATAGGTCCTTAGATAAACGAAATTAATGAGCGTAAAATTGTACATCAGTTTTAACATATGTCTTGGGTGCTCAAAAGCACCGTCTTATTGAGAATATTTTTTGGGTGCTCAAAAGAACCGTCTCATTGAGACAGTTCTTTTGAGTACCCACAACATATGTTTTGGTTGAGAAATAAAAATTAGTTTTTCTATACGAACTCCTAACTAAAGTCCTGCTCTTTCCCCTAAAGTGATTACTTTTGTCATATATTGATAACCCCACAGTTTGGACTCAAAATTTTGGCCTGATCTGGATCCAAACTGTTTGACACACTGTTGATATTTCTGAAGATTTGTTTGAAAAATTCAATTTTAGACCAAAAAACTGCAGAAAAGAGAAAAAACTTGTAAAATTACCCAGCGTGCTAAGTGTTAAGAAGCTGAGGGAATTGTTCTGAATGTGTTAAAATTATCAGTAGCTACTGTTTAACTTATCAGTTGATAATGTCTGGTAGTTTTTTGTTGGTTGTTTATTATTTTAAAAAGAAAATCAAAAAGAATTTCCAACCTCTGAGCTTTTTGCTAGTTTTGTTTTGTACTACACATACATTGTTGTTTTTCGACACCCTTTTTCAATACAGTGTTCATATTGAGTCCTTGGTTCATTGGCACATAAACCAAAAGCTAATTTAACTAATGTAAAAAAAAACTAGAAATTAAATATAGAAAAATATAATGATAAACTTTGATAACAGGTTGATCTTCATTCATTCATTTTTAACAATATTATCACCCTTAAAGCAATGCCAAAAATCTGCAGCAGATAACATTTTCAAATTCTGTTGCTGCTAAAGATGATCAGACTTGATAGTTCATGAAATGTCAAACCATATTTTCTTGTTGCTTTACATCCCAAGTCAACAGCTATGGTCATGGCGGGACGGTCAGTTCACCTAACCACACTTTTTCCTGGGCAGGCTTGAACAAGCGGTTAACCAGTAATCTGTGCACATACTTTAGTTTGTAACTGACAACAACCCTTCAGCGGAAGGGAGGAGAATGACCGTAGAAATTATTTCATGATCAATCTCCACTAAAGTATGGTCCCGGGCCGAGATGGAACTCGCGACCCCTGGATCTGCAGTCAGACACGCATCTGTAGCTAGCCACGTTACCGACTGCACTACACGGCCCAGCCCATATTTTCTTGGAAATCAAGAAAGAAATCCCAAAATTTGTTGTCTGCCACAGTTCTGATAGGTACTTTAACTCTATGCCTGCTAGTGTCGTCTGCTGATAACAGTTTGCAAACAGTTTGGATCCAGGTCAGGCCCAACAAGATGTACGTAACATGGGCCTGATTTGGATCCAAACTGTTTGACACCCTGATGGTATTCCTGAAAAAACTTTTCGAAAATGTTAACTTTGAAAAAAAATCAGCAGTCAACAAAATTCTTTGAAAAATTGCCCAGCATGCAAATATCATTTAGAAGCAGCAGTGTATTTTTATCAGGGCAAAAAGACCTTATCAAAGAACATTGTGCCTCAGATAACCCCACAGGATTCCATACCAACTTTTCTTCCTGCTGCGTGGGTATTTTTTATGCTTTTTTTTCTCGAAAAATACTTTCGGAATACCATCAGCGTGTCAAACAGTTTGGATGCAGATCAGGCCTGATCTGGGTTCAAACCTGTTTGCAAAGATTGTCAGCAGACAACACCAGCAGGTAAAGCGTGAACAAGGTAGAAGCACTTACTACCTGAGGAAAAAATGCTAGTAGAAAGTTTGACATCCACCTAAATAGTTTCATTCATTGAATAATGCTTTTGCGGTTTACATTAAATGCAGTTTTAAAGAAATTTTATTTTTGGCTATGAGCTTTGTTAAGAGGTTCTGATCAGAGACTGACAACCTACAAAGGATGCCAGAAGAAGACAGATCACAAAAGCTCACCTTTGATGCTCCGGTGAGCTAAAATTACTTTATAAACTGGAGACAGTCTGACTTTCTCATACCTTGCAAACCAAACATCTATGAGTCTTGATCCACATCTGAACTAAAGGTGAGGTTGGCACCGTGAAACCCGTTTAAACCCTCCAGTAAAATATTTTTACTATTATCCTTCCAAGGCGGATCATATACTATGTGTTATTTATGTCTTGTGTTTGTCATGCTTTCGCGTCTGTTCATTGCTGCCTTGTGGTCACCTGCTGGTAATGGGCTGATCTCTTGGCTCTCGTTTGTGATGTTTTATGTGTTTTTGTCACTTTCCCATGTGGTATCCTGGGTCAGGTGTGGTACTTGATTGTATTGTTTCCTGATCTTTGCCACCATTCTTACTTTTCTCCTACCTTTCTTTGATTTGGCACCTATCTTCAGCTTTGATGGCCAGGATATTTGAGTATTAGTTTCATCCATTATCTGAAATTAGAAAGATAATGTGTGTTTATTACCAAAGAAAGATATAAAATAAACATCTAAAATATACATCAATTATTAACCGGGCCGCGTAGCGCAGTTGGTAACGTGTCTGGCAACAGATGCGTGTCTGACTGCAGATCCAGGGTTCGCGAGTTCAACCCCGGCATGGTCCCATACTTTCGTGGAGATTGATCATGAAATAATTTCTACAGTCATTCTACTCCCTTCCGCTGAATCATTCAAGAAGGGTTGTTGTCAGTTACAAGCGAAAGTATGTGCATGAAGAACTGGTTAACTGCTTGTTCAAGCTTGCCCAGGAAAAAGTCAGATTAGGTGAACTGGCCGTCCCGCCATGACCATAGCTGTTGACTTGGGATGTAAAGCAACAAAACAAACAAACATATACATCAATTACCCCAAAAATAGTCCCCCTAGACACAGAGAAAGTCTAAATTTTGTATGAGAGATGATGTTCATGAAACACTATGCCCCCACAATATGCTTGCCATTACAATTGACCATATCAAAAACCATTTACTTTTAACCCAATGCCTAGCGTCCATTTATGTGGGACATAGATGTGAAACAGTGCATACCCAGACCAGACGCCGCAGAATGTATTGTCTGATCAGGACATCCACTGTTTGCTTACAGAGCATCCTATTGAAATTGAATAAAAATGAAAAATATCATCCAATAACCCTTTAAACAGAAAAGGACTGATCCAATTGATAAGAGAGGGAAATTCCATTCAGCATAAATCGGTTAAGTATAACCAGTCTTATTTTTTTTTTCAATTTTATTTTTGTCCGCTCCATTCCTTTCTCCGATCTTATGGACTCCATTGCTTATTGTGTATTTCTGTATTTCAGATCTTCTCACTGACCAAGTTTCAAGCCCTCGCTGCTCTGCTTAAACAGTTAATGAAAGATCTATAGCTGCTGGCAATTCAATGCTAAAATTTACAATGGGCAATAACTCCTGACTGTACATCATCTGGCTCATCAACTTTAATATTTACAATTTTGAAGCTCCTAACTATAATAATTTTTGGTTCTTGACCAGCTCAGGAGTCTAGCCTGGGTATCTATGTAGTCACACCAAAGCCTCTCTATGCTTGCAGAGTAGCAAAAATATAGCATCAATTATTTATTGGTGCTTTAGATTAATTGGATTGCATGCATTTTTTGATGCTACCTGAGATGTGCCATGCTGAATTGGAAGTATGCAACAACTAATTAGCAGGTATTAACAACATCAGAACTACAAACTAACAACTGCACTGCAAAATCATGATAATTAGGCTAAGGGATGTGGATATACACTAACAAGGGAGACAACTTCAATAGGTTTTAACATAAGACATCTTATGCAATATAATTGGACATTAAAATTAAAGTTTGAGTAAAAACAGGAAATAGTAAGTATTTTGAACCCATTCGATCAAAATGACAGACTCACCAAAAAATTGTGGCAGCTATATGACATTTCAAATTTTGTCCACACTTTTAGAAACCAAACTGGACTCGATAGTACATGTTAATCTTCTATAGGCTGGCAGATTATTCACATGACACATCGAGGAATGCAGTGGCTCACTACAGTGGACAAGTGTTAGATTTGAGGTTGAATGGTCTTGTGTTCAAGACTCACCGGAGGCAATGTGTTGTGTCCAAAAGAAGACATCATCCTCTGCTTAGTACTGGTTGAACCCAGGAATACAGGAAATTGTCCCGAAATGACTGAAAAATTGTTGACTTGAGATGTAAAGAATCAACACAAACAAACACATGACACATGAATACCAATTTTAACTTATTACCAAGCAGTATAGGGGCTAATTAATCGTAAATGCTCATGCATTAATAATGCATTCTTTTTTTTCCAGTAATTCAAGGTAATGATTAATTCATCAGTTTTTGAATTACTTTAATGCTAATTCAATGCATTACTTGTGTCAAAATTCACTGCATTACTTGCATTACTTTGAATTACTGTCTAACAAAAACTTTACCATTAGGATATAGACTGTACAGTAGAGAGCTGAGAGCTAGATGGACAACATTTGGATAATCCTGTATAAAGATTTGTATTTACACTTATTTCCATACACAATTTCCTTTTGTTCAGTTTGCTCTTGTAAAGACTGTTATGAACATGCAGCATTAACTGTGAAACTTGTGAGTAAAGGTTGTTTAATACATAAATAAAGTGTTACTAGCCACCCCAGAAGAACCAAAATAAGTACTGGAATAGTGAAAATGTACCTAGGAAGTGTTGAACAGATATTTTATTCCACTTAAGTCAAATGCTTTTATTTATAAATGAGCTTTAAAATGGTGTAAATTTTGTTACAATCCATTGTTAAAGAAACAATGTCTTGATCACAAAAAGGTTAATTATCACTCTATTGTCCTGTTCACACCTTTTGACATTTGACCACTGACAGTGTGTCTGTGGGACCAGTTTTGCTACAGGGTAAAATTATTGGGGTCACAAATCAATTGACATGTATATAAGAGATTAGCCAGTGACTTGTTGGTTGGATAATCCAGTCAAGAGATATAGGGCAGGAAACTCCAATTGTTTATATTTTTCCTCTCACAAATAAACTGTTTTTTGAAAGCTATAACGAAATATGATCACTTGAAAAAAAGAGCTGGGGTTGATCCAGTTACAAATCATTTCTGAGTGTTGCATGTATTTCCCAGTTTTTCAAAAAAATATGAAATTCCAAAAAAATGTTACTGACAAGAATACAAAAATCAGTGCAAAAAGTGTACATTGTAACCAATGGTTCATGCTCGGGACCCAGTAATAATGTTATTTTAAATATCATTATGAAATATTTATTTGTGAAATTTATATGTGAAATTTACATGTTTATGCACACACTTTATGTACTGTATTAACAATATATAGAGTTTACATTTTTGTATGATTCTGTTTCACATGATGAAAGTAATGCTTAATTCAATGCATTACTTTCTTAAATAATGCTAATTCAATGCATTACTTTTACAAAATCAAGTAATGGTAATTCAATGCACATTTCTGGCAAGTAATGGTAATTCAATGTATTACTTTCCAAAGTAATTCGCCCCATGTCTGTTATCAAGCAGCTTTTCAAAGGAGCCAGATACAGGTATCTAAGTTTTGGCATAAATCTACTTTGTGTGTGAGCCATGATAGGGCATTATCATCAGGTCATGTTGTAGTGCTGTGCAGGCTTGCTAAACAGCTTTCACATTTTCATAAGAGCTCATCAGTTCAAGTACTTCTAGATAAGCCAATCAAGTAGCAGCTTCCGGAAAAATGCTGGACCATAGTCAAGAATATAGAGTCTGAGACTAACCCATTTTTCTTTTCTGACAATAATAGATGACTACAGATCTAGTACTGAGCAAGAGTAAATCAAACCAGAGCAGCAGAAATATAAAATAAAACAAATCACCTTTGCGTCAAAACAAAGGCTAAAAATAGCAGGAGTAAACAAACCATTAAGATTATGACTGACAAGGCATGGTGTGGCAAGAGGTTTGGATGCCATCAAAGAGGTTCCTAATGATTCTACCAGAAACTACAACACAATTGATGATCCTCCAGAAAAGCAAACATTTCAACGACCATTCTCTGATTTCTTCATACTACATGCATTCTGGGACCTCATCAGAACTGTCTCACAGAGACAGTTCTGATGAGACTCCATAATGCATGTATTGTAAGGAAAATGTAGATTACATATTTCTTTAAGTAACAAAAATTAGTTTCAACAGAAGCTTGGCACAAGTTTATCTGAGTGCTTTTGTAACATTTCCTACTTTGCTTGAATTGAGGTACATACGAAAAAAGAATAATTCAGCAGACATATGATATATACAGCTAACAGTTAACACATTGTATTCCTATGAAAATAATAAGGCAAAATGTCAGAATGACTCACAAATTAAAATTAAAGCTTTGGGAAAATGAGAAGGCCAAGTGGCCCTGGCATGCTCCCCTGAGTTTTATTGCATCCTGTAGAGTTATCTGTTGGAAATATTGGCGGGCTCATGGTTTAGTTTGTTTAAGTCCTTCTAATTAACAAATTTCTTTGCTTTTCTTTGAGAAGCATTATACAGTAAAATCTGTCTAAAGCAGTCACTCAAAAGAAGCCTCTAAATTATGTTTTCAAGACCATTAATTACTTATAACAAATCAAAAGTATTGCAGAATGCATTCTGTAATACTTTCGACCTGCACTAAGCTACCACCTGTCTTTAAAACCTTTGTTTTAACTATTTAGGAGTGGCTGTTAAAGACAGGTTTTACAGTATCTTTCGTGGCATGTACCTGTTCATTGACATGTTATAAGTCACGGTCACAGGTTTTTGGATTTCCTTGAATCATTTTAGCTACTACATTATCAGCGTTGGATAAAAATTGGGATGGAATCATCTTTGGAAATGTACTCTATTCAATTTAATTTGAAAATTCACCAGTTTGTGAAACTGTTTCTAATTTAAGGTTGCAGTACCAATATCCACTTTCATATTTCGAAGCCAAATTACCATTAGTATGCACTTTTACTAAACTAAATGGATGCAATTTTACAGAATCAATCATTGAAACTAGTGATCATAAGGGCAATAGGGTGACTCAGCACATTGTGGTTATTGGATAATCTGTTTCGCAACTTGCTCTGTATATGTTATTTTCCACAAGAGAGAGCTCAACCACATACAAGTAAATTGTTGGGAAAACACGTTTCTGATACTAGAGAATGCTTCAAGCGCAACTACTAAATCTTAAAATATATTCTCATTTTTTTCTGCTATAACATGCAAATGACCATTTATCAAATTTAGCAGGCAAATAAACGAGCACAACTCCATGAAAACTAAACATATATCAAGATCATTATTTGAACAAACTTGGTAAGGCCCACACCCCCAAAGCTTACATACTACGGCCCAAGAACATTGGCATTTGGGTGCAGGGAAGATTCTTACTATAGACGGGCATATTACCATACATCTTGAGCATGTGACCAGGACGTTATTTGGTTGAAATTTCTCCCCCTTGCCATCAATCTTCTGGTTCTGGTGAAGAGGAATTTGAAAGGGTAAATAATTTTTATCATATATGGGTGTAGCAGTCATCTTGGTCAATGATCATGTGACCAGGCCCTTTTGAACAAACTTTTGTTCCCCCACCCATAATGGAGTCTTCATATGAAATTTGAGTTAAATTGGCCTAGTGCTCTCAGAGTAAATGGTTTGAAAATATTGAAGGATGGATAACAGTCCGACACTGGAGTCATTGGTATACTATAAGCTCAATTGTGAGACTTCGGCTCAGGTGAGCTAAAACAAACAGATCTAAACAACACAAAATAATACAAAATTACCCAGGTGCAAATAGTAAAATTTGCCTGAAGGGCCACCATGTGCTATTAAGATTTGATTTCTGCTCAATTTAAAAAATAAACAGACATTATGGTACACAGACAATGATCAAAGGTTTTCAAAGATTAACTATTAAATCATATGCTCTGTCTGATTGGCAGACACACACACACCAGAACAAGGAAACCATCTGGTGAAAACTCATCTTTATAGATGCAAAAGCCACCTATACAAAATTAAGCTGCATGTGTAGAATTGTGCCACAGTTATCTAAGATCTTGTTGTTGTTTTTTTTGTTTTTTAGTCCTCAACTTATTTTACAGTTTACAGAGGGGGTCCAATGGTTCTATTATGGAGAAAACTATACTTTCCAAGGATCCAGAGACGGTCCAAAATTTTCAAGGGGGGGGGGTCCAACTTTTTCCAGGGTGGGTCCAAATGTTAATTTCTATAGAAACCCATATAGATTGTGATTTCCCAGGGGGGTCCGGACCCCCCCCCCCTTATCCCTCCTCTGGATCTGCACATGTTGGTCAATGCATAGGTTTAGTCTAAACAAACTTTTTAAGCGTAAAATTGTAAATGTTTTATAGTGATAACATGTCAAACAAGAAATATCTTTAAAAAAGATATTCGGCGGCTCTCAAATACTTACAATTTTAACACAACTACATGTAAGTGACGAAATCCCCTTATACTCCCTGTCTTTGCATGCTGGAAAAGGATGTTCCGTCTAAAACCAGCGAATTTGGAAGTTGTGCTATGTTTCTGGTCTCTCTTTTGCTTGGTGCTCTTTTCGCTGAGCGATATGCATCTGAATCGTTCCAAATTTTAGGCACTTCACCAGCAAAGGCTAGGGAACAATGTTATTAGTCCTAATGTTTTTAAGAAAACGGGAGATTTTGACGATAAATGTATGTACTGAAACAAACTGAAAACCCGGAAAAAACATGCCATATTGTTGTTGTCACATAGGCTAGATTCTGCCCGTCTCAGATCTCAACTTGGAGTAGTTTTCAAGTCTTAAATGGTTTACACTTTCACCACTCTATTTACATATTATGAATGTCTCTATTTACAGAAAAATGCTGATATACCAAATCGCTTTTGTGTGGGACTAACTCCTATAACCTTTCTATTTCCTGTGGCACCTCGCCATAGCCGGGGTCGGGGAATAAATACATGTAGACTCAAAAACTGATCGACTAGCTCCCATTAAGCACGTAGAATCCGGCTACTCTCGGCCCGCCAGAAAAACACCACCTGAAAAGCATTTTGCTGGCGGGCCCATAGTGGCCCGAGATTTGGTGCTGGCTGTTTGCAAGTTAGCCCCGGGAAGTTAGCCTTATAGGATACATGTTCGTCTGACATACATGTAGTTAAAGATACTAGAGCTTGTGCTTGTCATCTTCCTAAAGGAAATAGCAAAATACGCTGATACATGTACAGCTGCGGAGGTTGATCTGAGTCTAAGTGTAGGATTGTGGGTTGTGGGCACATTCAAATTGTAGGAAATTATGTGCCATTATTTACATTAAATATCCATCCCCATTATAACCTCTTTTTTTAAGATACATCTTTTTTCACAAAGATGTATCTTGTTAAGCGCTATTAATAGACATTATAACGTGGGTTTTTTGCTGTCTATTTATAACGCACCATGTTGTCTGATTAAAGAGAGACTCTGCCGATAGCTACACTGTCGTTGTAAGAACATGCATTTGCCGGTCAGAGCAAGCTTTGCACGTATTTACTCGCCTGAACCCCGAGGTTACTCTCTAATTCGCGATGAATTTTACGCCCTTGTATATAATGTAATGCATTAAATACACTTGTTATATTTGTTTTAGAAATAGACAAGACCTATCAGTGATTTTTTTACAAATTTGTTTCTATGAGTCCTGGGACTCACTGGGCCAAAATTCTTTGCATCCCAAACTCGAAGTTCTGCATCCCATACGGGGTCCACTTTAAATAATAAATTTTGTGTATCCATACGAATCCGGCCATTCATAGAAGCCAATTGGGAAGCAAAACACTGGCATACTTATTTATACTATAATAAAGATCAAACTTAATTTACTTTGTCAAGTAAAATAATAAAGATATAAAAACCTACCTGACTTTCTTATTAATAAAAATTTCAGTTCCAGACAGTATATTTCCTTAATTTAATCATATTATCATCTTTTGCCAAGAGTCAGACTTTTGTCTCGCAGTTTTCATATATTTTTTAGAGCCCAGGTCATTAGCCCATGTTCATCTAACTCTGCATGCCTACAAGTGTAGTGCTGGAAGTTACTGCATTTGAGCCTTTGGACATACCATATTAATTTTTCTTTTATCATCTGTGCACAGTACAGTCTCCGTACTTCATGAGCCTGCAGTAATACTTTAACCATTCTATTGGTATTTGCTCGAAGCAGGGTGTTTAAACTTGCGGGTAAAACGCATTATACAAATGTTTCAATTCGGGTTGGTAGTATTGGATCAGTACTGGTTTATCGGCACTGGTTTTTACCAGTAGTCCGGTACTGGCTTTTACCGGTAAACTCCCCTACAGCGGGTCATATCTGAAAACACGTGTTTCCCAAGGGAAGTAATGATCGCTATCCTGTTGGGGAGTTTTTTCAGTACCGGGTTTTACCAATATTATTCAAGACACGGTGCGCAAGTTAAAAAAAACAACACTCAAAACGAAAGTTGCAAATACTAAATGCAGACTTTTCGCCACAATTTTAATGCACCCTGCGAGACTCTCATGGTTTAAAATCATGCGTCCTTTGTGAGAAGCATGCGTCTGAGACCCAGGACGCGCAGGTAAAAAAATCACTGCATATTGTCGAAATTTATGAAACAGACTATAATCGTGTAACGCATTTGATACGGGAAACCATAATGGCTTGAATAAAAAATACAATGATTTGCTTTATATAATGCTGTTAAAGTCCTTTAGGATTTAGTGAGTTATCTTATATTGCACTTACTTACTATGTGCAATTAAGCAAGGCATGCAAAGAATGGTAGTAAAGCAAATTAGAAATGCTGTACAGCGGGAGTTGACCTATATTCAAGATCAATGTTCATTGTTAGGACTAGTGCACAGACTGGTTCTCGGCCATTTACATGGAAAATTTCAAGTTAAATTGCATCTATAATAAGATCGCGTGGTCAATCTGAGTATTAACCAATGAGGGCATTGTTTTCTAGCTGGTGTGATGAATATTACAATTTAAGAATACTTCTGATTGGCGAAAATTTACATAAAATTTAGGTTCAAAATGATAATAGAGCGTCGGCAAAGCCGCCGCAAAAAATATTTTTCAACAGCTGAAAATACATGAAAATCTTCTTTCATTTGTACATCATTGTTTTTGAATGGTTGGAAAACAATGGTTCACAAATATGAGAATGACAGTCATTTTCCTCATTTACCATTTCTGATTCCAATTAATATCAATTGTCATCTATATACGAGCCATTTAAGACTTCCAAAATAACCTCTAATTCCAAGAAACACGACAAACTAATGCCACGATCAGCTGCCATCTTTGAAAAAAAAAGTTCTTAATCAAAAGGGATGTTTTCCCTGTAAAAAGCAAGCTACAGAAGTCATTTTAGCCGCGGAGTTATGGGATAAATCTTGAAAAAGTTAACTCTTTCACTCTAGATTGAGTTTTGTCCCTCTGACCATTAGCTTTGCTTTAAACTATGACAAGTTCATCATGAGCGGTACTCGTGATTATAGGCAGTGAAGGGGTTAAGCGATAATTGGTCTTAATTTGAAAACCAATTTTCCGTCTTCTTGAGAGTGCACATTTTACACAGGTTTTACTGTAGTTCTTTGTCTTCTATTCTAGTTTTGCATCATCTCACTGAGGATGATCGAGTGCTTATTTGATTGTATGCGTTCTCTAGTCTCTTCCTCTTGGTACCTTTGTCTACTATCTGTATATAAATCAGGGGGAACGGACAAAAGCCCACTGGGACAAAAGCCCACTAGGACAAAAGCCCACTGGACAATATCCCACTGGACAAAAGCCCACTGGACAAAAGCCCACTGCTAAATTTGGCAGGGTGGACAAAAGTCCACTTTTTAAAAAAAATAGGATTAAGTCTATTATAAAACTGTCAACCCTGATCAGACTGCTTCTTCGGGGTACGTCATACCTGCAGTGTGTTTTCACTGACATTATTTTTCGTGTATGTTGTGACAAACAACTTAATTTGTGTGTTAAAATCCATTTACATATTAAGAAAATCATTTTACAGTTTGGGTCAAACAATCTATTATAATTGGGAATCATATGTCTAATTAATCCAAATGACCTTTGATCTGGTAGTAACAATTAGCATACACATTTATGAGAGGTGCCAACAAAAAGAGATGTTAAATTTCAAAAGGGGGATTCTCCATCTGTCTGTCTGTCCATTTGTCCATCAGTTCAACCCTATCACTGTCAAATGCATATAAGTGCGCTTTTGTCCTAGTGGGCTTTTGTCACAGTGGGCTTTTGTCCTAGTGGGCTTTTGTCCAGTGGGCTTTTGTACTAGTGGGCTATTGTCCTAGTGGGCTTTTGTCCAACACTCATAAATCAGATTGTGGTAGTTCCCAGTCATATTCACTTTAGGGAGAGAGGGGCTTGGAGAGAGATTTGCCATACATTGCATACAAAGGTCACAGGGTGTCAGGGTCCATGCCATAGCAAATTCTCTTCCTGTCTTGAGGCTGGTGTGAGTTGAACTAACATTATGAAAAGCAGCAGAGTCTGTTTATGAAAATTAATGGAAAGCAATTGCCCCTTGGTGCCAGATATTTTCAAAAAAATATCAAGGAACCAGCATCAGTGTCCAACAGTTTTGATCCAAATCAGGCCAAAGCTGATTGCAAATGTCACCAGCATTTGACAAAAGACATTTACAGTAAAACCTGTGTAAAACGGCAACTCTCAAAAAGACCAAAATTGGTTTTCAAGACATATTATCACTTATTGCAGGTCAAAAGTAGTGCAGAATGCTGCAAAAGGGAGCATTCTGCAATACTTTCGACCTGCATTAAGCTACCATTTGTCATTAAGATCTTTGTTTTGTCTATTTTTGAGTGGCCCTCTTACACAGGTTTTACTGTACTTGCAATTGTAGGCAAAGAGTTTAACATGCATGAGCAACCATCCAGTAAGACCGAACACATCTGTCATCTATACGGTAAGTATGGTGCCATATCAAATTCTCATGCGCTGTGGCTCATAGGTGGTGAGTCTTCTTGTTACCCTTCCAGTTAGCACCAAAAGTCTGTTGAGAGAAACACCTTGATTTAACTAGACTGCACATGGTTCAGAATTCTGCTTCATGTGTTGAGAAACTCACCCGTTGGAAAAAATCTTCGGCTGCTTCGTCTCCTTGTTCCCATGTTCCTGAAATATACAAAAGATAGCATGTTTTGTAATACACATGTTTGCTAACATTCACAAATAGCTTGACCATTATCTTACCAATAATTTTTTGTCCTGAATATGTGCTTTTCATGTGCTGATCCAGAAAGTTTTGCCAGAGGGGGTCCAACTTTGCCGTGTGTTTTTGTTTGGGTTTTTTTAGTTGATGATGGGAGGAAGGATCCAAATAACACTATAAGCGGGCCATCATCGGCCCGCCAGCGAAACACCAATTAAATAGCGTTTTGCTGGTGTGCCGATATTGGCCCAACATTGAATGCTGGCTTGGTAGCTTTGTGATTTTTCAGGGGGTCCGGACCAGTATTGCTAAGAAACCCTATATTTTTGTGATTTTTCAGGGGGGTCTCGACCCCCTGTCCCCCCCCCCCCTCTGGACCCGCACATGCTTTTCATAATAATGTCTGCTGCCTATATTAAAATGCACTTCAGACTACTTTTGATCATGGAAGCAAACACTATGAACCCTGATCTCCCTTAGATTTCCAAAGTGTATAAGTAGACAACAATAGTTGCGAATGGCCGGAGAAGGCTAGCTTAGCTAGGAGGTTGGGAGAATTAGTCTCACTGAATGTAGGACATTTCGGCCACGGACATTTCGGCCTAGGACGTTTCGGCTCGGACATTTCGGCCACGGACGTTTCGGCCACTGAAAATGCCAAAGGTGGACGTTTCGGCCAAAACCATAAATTGTGGGTTGGGGTGTGTGCATGCATAAATGTGTGATGCATTTCTTAGGAAATAATAGACTGAATAATCTTATATACTATACATAGTATTTCTACCAAATTTCTATCAGTTATTAGACTGCATGTATTTAAGAGCAGAGATGAAAACAGTGTGGACCCTGATCAGGTAGGGAGCTGGCTGATCTGGATCTGCAGTGTTTGAAGAGAAAAGATAAACCCAGGTTCAGCATATAAGTAGTTACCATTCATCAATTGTTATGTACAGTAGATTCAAAGATACACGAGAATTGTTGTAAACAAAAAATATAAACTAATTCAGGTAATGGGTACTTTATAAAGGTATTTCATAATCATTTACTGCTGTATAATACACACCATAATTTACCTCTTTCTATGAAAAATAACATTCATTTATTATCATGCATCTTTGAATCAACTGTAAGTATTCACATGCATATTTGATTTCAAAAGATTATGAAATGCATCACACTTTTATGCATTAGCACATCCCAAACCCAAAATTTATGGTTATGGCCGAAACGTCCACCTTTGGCATTTTCCGTGGCCGAAACGTCCGTGGCCGAAATGTCCAGGCTGAAACGTCCTAGGCCGAAATGTCCGTGGCCGAAATGTCCGAGCACCGTCTCACTACCGTTTGTAAACGGGAAACCCCTAAACATGTACTTTTATAAACAGTTCTAGTGAAGACCCTTATGAAATGCCACATAATGATCAGCGTCTACACAGTTTATTAAGGTTAAAAAGACATTCAGAAAAAAATACAATAATTTTTTGAAAATTATAACCTGACGCCCTAGATATGTACTATGGACCATCCCAAGTTTATTGTATCAAACCAAAAGGAAGAATCCATTAGTATACAAAGGGTTAATCTAAATTACTTAATTTTGAATGGGGGAGAAGTTTTATTGTTTTGAACATATAAAAATAAGCAATCAAATTTATTTTATATACGTTACTCGCCCCGCGGATAAATAAAACTTTCTTCATACTCAACTCAACTGAGCATGAAATGTATCCTGCTCATAAATGTTAAAATGCCAACAATTATTGGCACTTTAACATTTATTAGCATGATAAATAAAACTTAAAGCAATAAATATATAAAGAAACTTCTTAATTTGTTGGTATTTTTAGTTTTCATGAGCCGTTGAAATTTCGTGCTCATTTGAGTTAATTGATTTATAACCTCAAGACATGTTAGGGAGCGCAGTGGCTCAGTGGTAGAGTGCTTGACTCGAGACTGAAGGGCCGTGGGTTCGAGCCTCACCGGCGTCACTGCGTTGTTTATTTTTGTGTTCGATTTGATTCTTAACGTCCCATCAACAATCTTTCAGTTAAACAGGGACGGGTCTTCCTGGGCTGTACCAGTACTAAGCTAGGATAAATGTGATCACTGCGTTGTGGTCCTTGAGCAAGACACATTTATCCTAGCTTAGTACTGGTTCAACCCAGGAAGGCCCGTCCCTATATAACTGAAAGATTGTTGATGGGACGTAAAGAATCAAATCAAACAGACAAAACAAACCTCAAGGCCTGATCCCCACTTCCTCCCATGTTGTTGTTTTTTTTTTTGCCTGCTAGCATTTTCAGCCCATCTATACATGTAGCTTAATGTGTGTTTGGGACAAAAGCATGTCTACGTGATTTTGTTCTGGCAACCAAAAAGTTCATATTTCATAGCACCTGTATCATGCAAATCCATGTTATATCAACATTAATTTTCTTTGAAAAAATGATCAACCTGCAGTGATGCTTCCCAGCTGGCAAACATAATCACAGCTGGTACCCATATGACAGCCTTGAGGAAGAAAATATAAGCATTTACAAACTACAACAGGTCTAAAGAGCAAATATATCAAAATGGATGTGTTTTCTTATTACAGTACTAAAATGCTAACTGAAATAGTTCTAGCGAAATATAAGGCATAAAGGCATTTTAGCAAATTTCTACTGAGTCCTGATTACCAACATTTTCTTTTATTACTTCATCAGTACAAATAGGTTATACTAAATGCTCCCAAATTTATATCATAACTGTACTTAATAACCCTTAACGTGCCTATCACATATGAAGCTGAAGCAAAATAGAGGCATCTCTTCATTTTATGAATAATGAGCTGTGGCATGAGATTTCCAACAATTTGACATTTTGACAATTGTAGACTCGGATGAGCCTGAGACTGCAGCCTCCTTTTAAGCTTAGAAACTCCAAATGGTGTTCAGTCAGTAGCTTCACACTCGTAGAATATTCAAGCGACTAGCAAAGCCTCTAATCAGACTGCGCATATGCGCAGGCTGCTGAGGCTTTGCTGGTCGCACAAACCTCATTGTTGGAAATCTAATGTCGCGGCTCAATTATAAAGCCTTTCTGTGACCACAATTATACATATTTGCTTTGCTGCAAATTTTAGGTGGCACCTTAAGAATGAAAGCACCTAACAGACCCAGATCTTTTATCACAGACATAAAGAATCTTCAGAGCAGATATGAGATAATATTTGGGCTGCATCATATCAAAGGTAACTTGTAACTTTGCTTATTTGTTTGCTTTGATTCTGGTCAACATCAGCGACTTGAAACCTGACCTGTGAGCGGACAACCTGGATAAAGTAAAAAAGAGTTTGTGCCATTAAAGAATGGCAGGTCTTTCAGGGTAAAGCCCACACAGGTCTAGATAAATAAAGTAAATATTTTCTTACCCATCACTTTTAACATGTGTTTTGGGTGCTCAAATGAACCGTCTCATTCAAAATGGTTCTAGTTTGATTTGATTCTTTATCAATGTCCCATCAACAATCTTTCAGTTATGTAGGATCGGGTCTTCCTGGGTTGAAACAGTACTAAGCTAGGATTAATGTGTCTTGCTCAACAGTGAGGCTCCAAACCACGGCCTCTCTGTCTCGAGTCAAGCACTCTACCACTGAGCCACTGCGTGCCCTATCTAATTTGAGTTTAATTGGCCCAGTGGTTTCAGAGAAGATGTTTGAAAATGTTGCAGACGGACAGACAATGGATGGGCGACGGACAGACGCCAGAGTGACTGGTATACTATTAGCTCAACCTCTGATGAGCCTTTGGCTCAGGTGAGCTAAAAACTTATCATACTGCAATCTATTTGCTGTTCTGAGTAGTACCTGTATGTCAAGAGAAATGTACAATAAATGAAACCTGTGCAAAAATTGCACAGGTTTCATATGTTTTACATTTCAAGGGGTTGTACACCTTTAAACAGTATAAGTCTGTCTGTATATTTTAGAGCCAAAATCTGTTTTGTGAACATGGACTAGGAAGGAAAAACAGACTCATTGCTCTGGGCAAATTTCAGTTCATCTAGGTGTAAGACAACCTGAACTAAATCTAAAATAAATGCCACTGACATATGGTACTATATGGCAAACCAAAAAACAAGTCACTCAGTGTTCTCAACCAAAGCCGAATCTGAACCAAATACAAAACCATAATGTGCCAAAACACCTAGCTCGAACAGACCCTCAGAGTATAACCTAACCCAACAAAGTTTTGAGACCTATAAAACTGAACAGAACCGTAATGTCAGTCCTAATCTGGATCCAAACCTTAAATTTGACACTCTGATAGTATTTGTGGGAGAATTTTTCGACAAAGTAGATTTTGACAAAATCAGTAGACAACAAAAAATTCATGCTAACCCTTAAAGCGCCAAGAAAAAAAATTTATCTGAAAATGTTGTCTGCTGAAGTTGTCTGCTGCAAATAATTGCCTAACATTACTGACAAATTAAGTATCGAAGCAAACAGGGTGGACCCAGAACAGACTGCTCCTGTAGGAGCAGTCTGATCTGGGTCCACACTGTTGCCATAGAGGCTTCTTAAACATTTCAGCAGACGAGAAAAGCAGACGACTTTTGTTGCAATTGGTGCATTAAGGGCTTATTTATCCAGCATGCAAAGATTTGAGTTGAGAATCAGGTTTTTTGGTTGTTTGATTTGATTCTTTACGTCCCATCAACAATCTTTCAGTTATATAGGGACAGATCTTCCTGGGTTGGACCAGTACTAAGCTAGGATAAATGTGTCTTGCTCAAGGACCACAACTTGAGAATCAGATAAAGGTTACCCAGTACATACAACCAGCTCTTATGCATACCCAAGTTATAGCAGCACCTCATATATCAACATACAGCTATAATTGTTTTGACACTATTGCTCATTACAACCAACTGTGCAAAAAACTACCTAGGATGAAAGCAGGTAAGAAAAGTGCTGTTTCTTACAAAAATCCCATATGTCATACTTGAGTATAGCTGAGAAAAGCATAAATTCAAGCCAACAAAATTCAAAATTAAGAACAAAATGTTTATATGGCTTGTTAAATAATCTGGAGTCAAAATGCTGTGAGGAAATTCCTTATCCCATCAGACCTGCTTATCCCAACCCTTTGACTCGCCTCTCATCCACATGACCACATCAAAATGCATTTTTGTGAGCAAATAACTAAACACAAAAAAATGGCAATATTAGGTGAGCCCTGCAATATTTTCGCTTAAGGATGCATGGCACAATAAAAATCTCATTCCTTTAAATACTTAAATAAAATCCTAAAGCCCTCCAGAAAATTTATACATCATTCATAATGCATTGATTGTTGTGGGAAAATTAATTCAACGCATATAGACCCCGAATTATTTAGTCAGAAACTGGGCAGAGCCTCGTTTCTGACTAATCATTCTGATCTTGGGTGGATTATAACCACTATATTTACATTTTCGAAGCAATCCTTTAATGAACCTTAAGATTTTTTGCAACCGTTCATAGCCTCATGAATGACACAAATATGATTGACAGCTGCAAACTCACTTGCCAGTGCAATACGCTTTGAACATTGAGCTCATTCACCAGAAGTGACACTGCTGTTGTGAAGGACAGCATGCGATTTCATATTTTACAAAACTGGTTTGTTTCCTATAGATTATAATAATTATTATATTTTAGATATTTATAATAAAAAGTAAATTTAATCGGCTAAATTCAATTTTTGGTCTGTTCATGGAATCATGAATACTTTGGGTCTCTTGCAAAGATAACTTGAAGCCAAAAATTCACATCCTTTGCAAGAGACCCGAAGTTTTAATGATTCTATGAACGTTCCAAAAATTGAATTCATTTCTTAAATATATATCATGAAGGATACTCATACTCTCAGGAGGTTGATTCACAGTCCCAATCTGGATTACAGTACCATTTCACCTAGTCTCTCTAACCAATTATCTTTATGTAACTGTTTCACAGAAAATGCAGAAACATTTGTTCTACAATTTACTAACATATATCTTCCACAGTCATAACAATATACTGCCAATATTTATTACAAGCACAGAGTCTGTAAGACTGGGATTTAAGAAGAGTTCATTTTCACTTTCTGCTGCTTACAATTCAGCACAGCTGAGTCACATAACCCAAATAAATACATTTGTAAAATAAATGTAACTAATGCAAGCACACAGCTGAGCCACATCTCTCCTGTTCCAGCTGCAAGCACTGCAGAGCCACAAAATGCCTCCAGTATCTTTGCTTATACCTACAAGCACAGCAGAGCATTTGTGTCTCCTGTAACTACTGCAAGCACAGCAGAGCCATGATGTCTCCTGTACCAACTGCAAGCACTGCAGAGCCACATGATACCTTACTGCAAATACGCCTCCAGTATCTTGGCTTACTTCAAGCACAGCAGAGCATTTGTGTCTCCTGTAACTACTGCAAACACAGCAGAGCCATGATGTCTCCAGTACCAGCTGCAAGTGCATGCAGAGCCACAAAATGCCTCAAATATTCTGGCTTACATGTATTACAAGCACAGCAGTGCATTTGTGTCTCCTGTAACTACTGCAAGCATAGCAGTCACATGTCTCCAAACCAACTGCAAGCACAACAGAGCCACATGATACCTGCACTTACTGTAAGCACAGCAGAACCATGTGTTTCCTACACAGCTGAGCCTCATGTCTCCTGCACCAGCTGCAAGCACAGCACAACTATATGCCTCCTGTTCTTGTACAAACAGCCAGCACAGCACAGACACAGTCATGCCTACTGCACCAACTGCATGTACTGCAGAACCACATAAATGCAAATGCCTGCAGTATCTTGGCTTACTGCAAGCACAGCAGAGCCACATATATCCTGTGCCTTAAATGCAAAACCAACAGTCACATAACACCTGTACCTACTGCAACCAAAGATTACCTATATTCATGCCTTCAGTACCTAATGCATTTAAGCATAGCAGAGCCACATACATGCTCCTGTACCTACTGCAAGCACAGGAGAACCACACACATGCCTCATGTACCTACTGCAAGCACAGGAGAGCCACACACATGCCCCCTGTACCTACTGCAAGCACAGCAGAGCCACACACATGCCTCATGTATCTGCTACAGGCACAGCTGAGCTACACACATGCCTCCTGTACCTACTGCAAGCTCAGTAGAGCTACACATGCCTCCTGCACAGCTGACCCACACACATGCCTCCTGTACCTACTGCAAGCACAGCAGAGCCCCACATATGCCTCCTGTACCTACTGCAGGCACAGCAGAGCTACACACATGCCTCAAGTATATACTGCAAGCACAGCAGAGCCACATGCATGCCTCCTGAACCTACTGCAGACACAGCAGAGCCACACACATGCCTCCTGTACCTACTGCAAGCACAGCAGAGCCACACGCATGCCTACTGTACCTACTACAAGCACAGCAGAGCTACACACATGCCTCCTGTACCTACTGCAAGCACAGCAGAGCCACAGGCATGCCTCCTGTACCTACTGCAAGCACAGCAGAGCACCTGCATGCCTCCAGAACCTACTGCAAGCACAGCAGAGCTACACACATGCCTCCTGTACATACTGCAAGCACAGCAGAGCCACACACATGCCTCCTGTACCTACTGCAAGCACAGCAGAGCCCCACATATGCCTCCTGTACCTACTGCAGGCACAGCAGAGCTACACACATGCCTCAAGTATATACTGCAAGCACAGCAGAGCCACATGCATGCCTCCTGAACCTACTGCAGACACAGCAGAGCCACACACATGCCTCCTGTACCTACTGCAAGCACAGCAGAGCCACACGCATGCCTACTGTACCTACTACAAGCACAGCAGAGCTACACACATGCCTCCTGTACCTACTGCAAGCACAGCAGAGCCACAGGCATGCCTCCTGTACCTACTGCAAGCACAGCAGAGCACCTGCATGCCTCCAGAACCTACTGCAAGCACAGCAGAGCTACACACATGCCTCCTGTACATACTGCAAGCACAGCAGAGCCACACCCATGCCTCCTGTACCTACTGCAAGCACAGCAGAGCCACACGCATGCCTCCTGTACCTACTGTAGGCCCAGCAGAGCCATATACATGCCTACAGAACCTAATGCAAGCACAGCAGAGCCACACACATGCCTCCAGTATATACTGCAAGCATAGCAGAGCTACACACATGCCTCATGAACCTACTGCAAGCACAGCAGAGCCCCACATATGCCTCCTGTACCAACTGCAGGCACAGCAGAGCCACACCCATGCCTTCTGTACCTACTGCAAGCACAGCAGAGCTACACACATGCCTCCTGTACCTACTGCAAGCACAGCAGAGCCACACGCATGCCTCCTGTACCTACTGCAAGCACAGCAGAGCTACACACATGCCTCCTGTACCTACTGCAAGCACAGCAGAGCCACACGCATGCCTCCTGTACCTACTGCAAGCACAGCAGAGCCATACGCATGCCTCCTGTACCTACTGCAAGCACAGCAGAGCCACAGGCATGACTCCTGTACCTACTGCAGGCACATCAGAGCCACATACATTCCTCCTGTACCTACTGTAGGCACAGCAGAGCCACACGCATGCCTCCAGAACCTACTGCCAGCACAGCAGAGCTACACACATGTCTCCAGTATATAATGCAAGCACAGCAGAGCCACACACATGCCTACTGAACCTACTGCAAGCAAGCAGAGAAACACACATGCCTCCTGTACCTACTGCAGCACAGCAGAGCTACACAAAACCCTACTGAACCTACTGCAAGCACAGCAGAGCCACACAAATGCCTCCAGTATATACTGCAAGCACAGCAGAGCCACACACATGCCTACTGAACCTACTGCAAGCACAGCAGAGGCTGCCTCCAGTATATACTGCAAGCACAGCAGAGCCACACACATGCCTACTGAACCTACTGCAAGCATAGCAGAGCCAAACACATGCCTCCTGTACCTACTGCAAGCACAGCAGAATCACACACATGCCTCAAGTATATACTTCAAGCACGGCAGAGCAACACACATGCCTACAGAACCTATTGCAGACACAGCAGAGCCTAACAATTGCCTACTGTACCTATTGCAGGCACAGCAGAGCCACACACATGCCTATATTGAACCTACTGCAAGCACAGGAGAGCCACACACATGCCTCATGTACCTACTACAAGCACAGCTGACCCACACACATGCCTCAGTGTACCTACTGCAAGCACAGCTGACCCACACACGCCTCCTGTACCTACTGCAGCACAGCAGAGCCACACACATGCCTCCAGTATATACTGCAAGCACAGCAGAGCCACACACTTGCCTCCTGTATCTACTGCAGTACAGCAGAGCCATACACATGCCTTCTGTACCTACTGCCAGAACAGCGGAGCCACACACATGCCTCCTGTATCTACTGCAGCACAGCAGAGCTACACACATGCCTCCTGTATCTACTGCAGACAAAGCAGATCCACACATATGCCTCTGAACCTACTGCAGCACAGCCGAGCCACACGCATGCCTCCTGTACCTACTGCTAGAACAGCCGAGCCACACAAATGCCTCCTGTACCTACTGCAAGCACAACCAAGCCACACAAATGCCTCCTGTATCTGCTACAAGCATAGCAGAGTTACACACATGCCTACTGAACCTACTGCAGGCACAGTAGAGCCACTCATGCGTGCTGTATCACTGCAAGCACAGCAGAGCCACACATGCCTCCTGTATCTAATATAAGCAGAGCAGAAACACAAATGCCTCTTGTATCACTGCAAGCACAGCAGATCCGCACATACCTCCTGTATCTGCTGCAGCACAGCAGAGCCACACATGCCTCCTGTCTGCTACAGGCACAGCAGATCCACACATGCCTCCTGTATCTGCTGCAGCACAGCAGAACCACACACATGCCTCATCTACCTACTGCAAGCACAGCAGAGCTTTAAGTAACACACATGCCTCCTGTACCTTCTGCAGCACTGCAGAGCCACAAACATGCCTCCTGTATCTGCTGCAAGCACATCAGAGCTACATATATGCCTCATGTACCTACTGCAAGCACAGGAGAGCCACACACATGCCTCATCTACCTACACAGCAGAGCTTAGTAACATGCATGCCTCCTGTACCTACTGCAAATACAGCAGAGCCACACAGATGTCTCATGTACCTACTGCAAGTACAGCAGAGCTCTTGTACATACTGCAAACGCAGCAGAGTCAAACATAATCTATGAAATGCTTTTGTTTGTTTGATTTGATTCTTTACGTCCCAGTCAACAGTTTTTCAGTTATGTCGGGAAGGGTCTTCCTGGGTTGAACTAGTGCTACTTAAGTCTTGCTCAAGGACACAATGCAGTGATGCAGGTGAGGCTGGAACCGGCAACCCCTCGATCTTGAGTCAAGCACTTTACCACTGAGCCCCCTGAATGACACTATTTTGCTACTATACTTTATGTAATATATTTTAATTCAAGTAAGGGTTAATATTGAAACGACATGACACTTCACACTATCAAGATTTATGCCTACAATGGCTTTAGTAATTCTACCTATATGTCATAAACACAATAATAAATTGATTTTTAAAAGGCAAATATTCATAATTATCTGATAACAACCCATGTCCCAATGAACCTACAAATATCCAATTTTGAAAAGCGTGTAGATTCAGATCATCTGATGAAAGCAGCTGAACCTGATCTACTCATGTAGGCTTTAAAAAGCCAAGAACTGCATCAGATCATTTTGACCGGCTAAAAAACAAACCAGGATGTGGAATATTCTGTCTTTGCATTCTTGGTGATTATCATGCTTTTTCGTTGAATGTTAGCTAGCTCATTTTTTTCAAAATATTTTTTTTTTTTTCAAAAAACTTCCTATAGGAATACCACCAGATCTAGAGTTTCGAACAATATTGATCCAGATCAGGCTGGAAGGTTTGTATAACCAGAGTTAAATTGGGTTCAAACTGACTTTAGCAGCACCAGAGTAAAATGAAAACATTATTGAAGTATTTGTGTTCAATATATGAGTTTCCTGGTGAGAAAACCTGTTTACCATATGCAATTATATGACCAACAAAGACAGAGAGCAGTCTGTGCATCCACACACACAGTCTAACCAGCACGGTTGTTGTTGGCTGCAATGGTATTTCAGCTATACTGCTGAAACTTTATCTGGTCTCTTTAGCTCAGCAGACTGGCAGATTCTTACCATGAAGACAGGTTCTCTCTTGAGGTGGCTCATATTTGAGAATCAATATCACACAAAAGTTCTTATTAATATGTTTCCAGAGTTTAGGTGACCCCTGTTTTTCTTTTTTTTAAACAGCTTTAAATAGAACCTAGAAGAACGGCACTCAGCATGTGGATTTAAATGCACACCGCGTAACTAAAACTTATTTTTGGGAGACGCCCTTATTTGTAAATGAAGCCCAAATCCCCTGTACAAAAGAATAACTTAGTCTTTTTCCCTATGAATATACCCTCATGTACCCCTGTAGATACAAGTGGTATATTTGCATTGCTATGATGATATACTAGCCTACAGGAATATCTATATCCCCTGATTCAACGAAATCTATTCCGCAAACCTCACTCGTCATCACTTTGACACACTCTTGCACGCACACACGCAATTGTAAAAGTCTATATGGGTCCTAGACTGTGCCGTATTGAAAGCAGGCAAATATAAGGCTTAAGCATGAAACTGCATGTACATGTAGCACCTTCCATTTCAATTCATCGACTCTTTATGCCTACGAGGTAATTTGCCATGGTTTTGTCGCCTGCTGATATTTTTTTTTCAAAATCATTTTTTTTGTTGTTTTTTCTATTTTTTTTTTTTCTCGATAATATCAGTAGAGTGTCAAGCAGTTTGGATCCAGATCATGCCCGCCGGGTCTGATCTGGGTCTAAATTGTTTGCAAAGGTCATCAGCAGACGACACTAGTAAGTAAAGAGTTTATGACAACAATTCAAGCAAATTTGAGAGTTGACGAGAAATAGCGAATCGGGGATATAAATTAAACTTCAAGAGCATCAAATATTTGCCTGCTTAATTTATTTCGCTGATAAACTTTTTCAACAGCCGAAGCCAAGTTCAGGCTAAAATGTTTGGCATTATCTGGATCCATGCTGTTTGAAAACCTACTTGTATTCTTGGAAGACATATTTTTAGAAAATAATTATCTCGAGAGAAAATTCAGCAGAGGACAACAACAACCCAGCAATAAAGGTTTAGACAATATACTATTACTTGAATCGCTTTTTAACACAGGCCATTTCAATGCATCGGTTTTAGATGTACAGTGAAGTCTATAAGTCAGTATAAACAGTGAATCATAACCTAATGCGCGAAGATTGGTCCAGTGTTAAGCCATTTTAGCGTGAAGCTGCGACTGTCTTCATCAGGTTAAACATGTGTTTTGGGTGCTCAAAAGAACGGTATCATCGAGACGGTTGTCTTGAGTACACATCAAATATTTTTTGCAAATATTTTTTGGTTGAGAAATAGGAAAAATAATTTTCTGTTACGCACTCTTATCTGTAGGACTGACGAATTACCCTCACTGACCCGTATAAGCCATGCTTTATTTATATCGTTAGGTTCACTTGGGGACTAATTCAAAGAGGAGCGGCAAAAACAAACCGAAATTCCATCTAATCCCAGCCTATACAAAAACTCACATTTATGTGGAAAAATTAATTCAATTACGCGGTCTATATCTAAATTCATTTCTCTAATTTATTTTTCAATTAAAATCACCATTTAAGAATAATTAGCAAATAACGGGGGTCACTCAAGTTCTGGAAACACTATAGTCAGTGTTTGCTCAAGGGCTGTAATTTGACTTTTTAACAAAGATAAAACTTGTTATCTCATATCAGAGTGCAGAAAACAAGTTAGTTCTCTTCATACATACGAGGGGCATTTGGAAAGTTCTTAGCATGGTCTTTTATCTCAGTAACCGATTTACAAACCCTATCATGTTTGATATCATTTTAAAGAACTAACATTCCTCTATGTTATGACACAAATTTTATGAGGATATTATAATGCAGACACGAATATAATATCATTGTGAATACATGTACTGTTTGTATACTGGAAAATGCAAAATTTCAGTGGAAAATATAACATTTTACCTTTTGAAAAGTGTACAGAACATTAACAATAGTTCTTGAAATTATATAATTTTGAACCATTTGGTAGGCCACAATCTGGTACATTTATTATACAATTGATGACCGAGTCCGATGTTTCTAATAACTAAATACCGGAACAGCAATACCAAAACCGTCTAGAAAGCAAAGCAATGCGCTATTTTTTCAGAACTGTAAATCGCATGTCACAATGAACATATTTTGGAAATATATAACCCACAGTCGTTTAAAAGTGATGTGCGTTGGTAATTGTGTCAAGCACACTTTATGCTCTTTGTATTAAAACCAAAATAATTTTTGTAAACCAGAACAAAGGGAAGATAACTCTTATAATCTTCCAATTGGGCAGAGTAAGTTAAGCTATAAGTTGATGTTCTGGTTCATTTCAATTAAAAACGGTGACAAACAAAAAAGTAAAAATAACTTGAGAGTAGAAATCAATCAATTTTGTAATGGTAAACGGGATACCATGAGAAGTTCTTATGCCATCGACAAAATGTGAGGGGTTAAGTTACCCCACCCACTTCTTGAAAAGTAGGGGTAGTCTTATTAGGAATAATTTTCTTGAATACAGAACTAAACAAGCTACACTTTTTGCGCGACGAAATGGTTTTTATGCATTGTTCGCTACAAATAAAGCAAAACATATACTCAATAGGCATTTTTCGTGCTCCTGTAGTGACGCAATCTATAGTAAAAGTATAAAGAAAACTCTAAAAAAGTCCCATTTTTGAAAGTTAACCATTTCTCTATTAGTCAACATTTTCTGAATGTAAATGTGTAAGTCGTGCAAGCATTGATCGCATAATATATTTTAATAAAAATTAAGTTGGCACCAAATCGTTAATTTGTCAAACCTTGATCGTAAATAAGGTCCTCAATTTTCCTTCGTTTTTTTTACAAATATTTTGCTTAAAATTTCAGCCAGTGTATAAACCCTACTCATTTTGAGCATGTACTGCACGTGCACGCCAGGTCACTTTTCGACAAAAATTAAACCATCATGTAGCCGTTGAATTCTAGTTTCCAAAAATGTATTATTTGATAGCATTTTATCAACGCATTGTGGAGTTATGATACCATGCTAAGAACTTTCCAAATGCCCCTCGTATATGGCTCATTTGAGAGAAGACATATGCTTTTTTGCCTTCTGCTCATGTATTTCAATTTCCCCAAAAAACGTTTAGCAATAAATTCTCTAATAAAACTGCCATCAAACATCAACGCTTATTTTGTTTTCTAAAAAGTGAAAATTAAAAAGATAATAGAAATGTGTCCAGGAACAAGGATGCACCCACTGACTCATGATGGCACACAGTGATTTACATATGTACATGTTGTAGACTGAAAGACATTTTGGTATAATGTATTAAACATAGTCATTGTGACCAAATTTCAGAAAGTTGTGATCAAAATTACTGAACTTGGCCGGACACGATCGAAAATAAGGAATTTTCATGAACAAAGGGCAATTACTCCTGAAGACATGGTGTGGTATGGACCTTGACGAAGACATTATGGTACTAAACAATGTGAACATGTTTCATATAAGATTCTGATCAGAACTATTTGACTTAGAGAGCAGACGTTGTCGGTGATACGTATGAATGGACAGACGGGTGTATGGACATTAAATCACATCAGGATTTCTTTGTTATAGAAAAAGTAGCCAATTTTCGAAAAAGTACCCAACAAGACTATTTATGCTTACAGAATAATCCACATATTGAATTTATTAGCTCTGAGGATTATTCAATGAATTATTTTTTAAAACTGTAGTTTTAAAGAAATTGTTGGGTGGGTACGTACGTGGGCTTTGAGGAGGCTTGGGAAAAGAGAATTTTCAGAAATTCAATGCAGCCAACAAGGGTCTGTGGTAGGTATGGATGGAGGGACAGGGGTGTCACTAAATGCCCGGGCCATTACCCCTGCGGGGGCAAAATAATGTTTCCTATTAATTCTACAGTGGATTACAACAGCTTTAACCCTTAAAGCGCCAAGAAATAAAATGCATCTGAAAATGTCGTCTGCTGAAGTCATCTGCTGCAAATGATTGCCTAACAATGATTACTGACGAAATAAGTATAGAAGCAAACACTGAAACAGTGTGAACCTAGAACAGACTGCTCCTACAGGAGCAGTCTGATCTGGGTCCACACGTTTGCCATAGAGGCTTCTTTAAAAACATTTCAGCAGACGAGACAAGCAGACGATTTTTGTTCCGGTTTAAGTTTGCTTGGCACTGTATGTCAATATGATCAACATCTATTGGGTAGCTTCAGCTACAGGTTTGATTGAGCAATTAGCATAGCCTGGTTACAAACCCAGGACAGGTTTTCTCAGGACGAAGCCCATTATTATTATAATACGCTAGCTGTGAAGGTTCAGTCTCATCTTAGCCTTGGCCGGTGACGAGGTTGCCTATGCGATAAGTGCCAATTCTCATGAGCTGACTCGTCAGGCCCCCAGATAAGAGTCTGTAACTGAAAATCATTTTTTTTTTATTTCTCACCAAAACATATGTTGTGGGTACTCAAAAGAACTGTCTCAATGAGACGGTTCTTTTGAGCACCCAAAACACATGTTTAAACTGATGGATAAGAAAATAATCAAAAATTTATCTCAAAAATTTTGCTTAACTGGCCCTATGCTCGGATTACATATTGAACTAGTTCTTGATTGCTGATAAGATTTTGCTTTTGTATTGGTCTAAATTAGTTGTCATCTCTTAATTTAACTATTCAAACACTCCATGAAGGACACCCCGTTGTTTCCCTTTCTGTGGGGTACCTTGTAGTACACTAAGAAGAATGACTCCAAGGGCTTATAATTTAGGAATATATCGAGTGTCATTTAAGCCTTGTCACAAAAAATCTGTCAAAGCCATCGAGGCAACACAGTTACACTCAAATATAAAGAGAGACAAGTTAGAATTTTGATACTAGACTGAAATTATGTAAACTTTCTGTTTAACGTCCCACCAACAGCTAAGGACATATGGGGATGGGGCCACAGCTAAGGCTATCATCCAACAAATGAACTTCTGAGCGTTTGATACATGTGTTTGCAAAAATAAAAATAAAATTATTTGCCAATTGAATCATACCCTCAAGTCTGAGAGTGTAAAATGAGTAAAAAAAGTCAGAATACAGTGCATGCCTCTTTATAATGTCATACCTCGTTATAACTGTGGATTTGGATATGTAACACTGTCATGTTGTGGCTCCCAAATTTTTTTACAAATGGAATTTTCCAGGGAAATTGTAATAATCCCTTTGTAAAATTTCCCTTTATAACACAATGCACTTACATGTATTATTTTTTTCATTTCTATGGATGGTAGTATTAGTGTTATAAAGGGCAGTGTTTTTCACAAGCGCAAGAAGCCGGCGATTTCACCTGCTACATGGAGCTTAAGTACCAGATAATTTCACAGCTAAATTCTCTTCTTTAAAACTTCGGGAAAACACAAAAGGTTCTGCACTGTATGGTCAAATACATGTAGCATGAGCATACCAAATGTAGAATTCAAAAGCGAATTAACCCTTAAAGCGCCAATCACACCTGCAGTAGACGTCAAATTTTGCGACATCTTTCCCATTTTTCGACAAAAATAAGGCGTGATATTACTTGAGAATCGTCTGCCAGCAGACGATTCTCATGAAATATCATACCTTATTTGTTATTTTTGAAAAGCGGAAAAAATTGCAATTGTCATCTGCCGCAAATTGTAGGTGGCGCTTTAAGGGTTAATAACTGATTCACCAACCTCTGTGGCACCAAGGTGGAATATTTGGATGGTGCGCATCATCAAATGGGCCTCAGGGTGAGAAAATGTGTCTTAGGTATTTGGGAACAACAAAAGCGCTGACCAGCCTGTGCATTCACACAGTCTGATCAGCACCATTGTTATTCTTATTGGAAAGTATCATATCTAAACTTAATACAAGCAAATTTCCATTTTCTAGCTACCAGTAGTATCTGTAGCTGAACAGGCTGTTTTGGGTATGACGTGGTTGGAAACCCAGAAGACAGCTACATGTAGGTCTTCTTGCGATGAGGTCCAATTATTGGCAATTAATAATCTCAAGTTGCTTTATTATTAGTGCTATTATTTTTATACGACCAAAGGAAAACATGGAAAATAATTTTGGAAGTTTTTATAGCCCTGGTGGTCATTTTGTTTAGACAGAGAATAATCTTAATTTTAAGACTAATTAAGTTACACAACTTTTACTTGTCTAAATCTTAGTCACCTATGAGATAGTGCAGATGAGCAGGCTCATTTGATTTTTCATAGTTTGCATATGCAATGATTTAAGAACCAAAAATCCATGAACAGTGGCTCAAAATATTTCATGTGCAAATATATTACATATGGTAAATAATGTTCTAAAATATCAAACACTTCAGTTCCCATCCAAAAAGGCCTAGGAAACAGCTATTGCAGACCCCGATCAGACTAGACTGATCAGGGTATTCCCTGTTTGCCATTCTGATAAATATTTCGCAAATTCCAACCTTGATAGCCCACATTTAGTCATTTACTTTGAAAACAGAAGTGAAAAGTGTTCAAAGTTTTAGAACATTTACCGTACCACTTTTATTTGAAAAAAAATGGGACTTTAATTTCTAAATTTATAGATCTATAAGATTATCTAATTTGTAACGTTTTCTCAAGGACATGATCAAAAGAGTTTGTTAAACAAGTCAATAAAACTTCAGTTTGGGGTAATTGTGACCACTTTCAAAAAGTGTATACTTGAAAAAAACTTGATGTTTGATATTTCATTGAGTAATGTCATTATCTTTCATCAAGTGGGGGCTTTGAGATAAGATTTTGTATATACTAGACAAAAGTTCTAATCAGCACTTAATGTTTTATGAATTTTCCTACAGACGAAAAGCAAATTTTCTTTCTGTCTACATTAAACTAGTAGAATTCCGAGAACTGAACATGTTACAAAAGGGCCATGACTCAGTGAAACTTTTGTCGATGATCTCCAAATTTGATCTTGACCTGAATTTAACAATGCTTAACCCTTCTGTAAACATAAATTTGAATGAAATTGATGTATTCCTTCAAAAGTTATTGATATGCCGGAAACCAAAAGTGAGGCAAAATCTAAGTAAAAAAGGGCCAGAAATCTGACAGTCTGACATATTTTTGGGTGAACTTGATCTGCATTTAACAATGCTTTATCCTTGTATTAACTTTGAACCCTTCACAAACCAAAAGTGTGATGCTGTGGACGACGACAATGACGCTGACAATGCGGACGGAGACATGATCCCTATGTGTCTGCCATGCTTCGCAAGCGACACAAAAGCAGGTGTGAGTCCTGACTTAAGATCAACTTAATGACTAACATCCAATATTAAGTGGCATACCCCTTCACATTCTGTTTTCTATCTCAAGATAAGCTCAATAAAAGAGCCATATCTCTACTCATACAGGCTTGAAAGCCTTGATAATACTGAAAATACCCAGGTGCAATGTCATGTACTGAAGTTTCATGCATCTGAGTCATATAATTTTGGAGTTACATGTACATATGTGACTTAGTTATGTGTAGTTCAAAATGCGATATTTCACCAATGCAAGGGCTATAACTCTGCTCCCAGCCTTTTCATCAGCAGGCAACAGGAGGCTTACATGTACAGGGTTTTCAATAGATTTTTTCCTAGAGGCCAAACACCAGTTTTAGGCGGTCAGATTTTAAGCTTTTGTATAGATTTTATTGCTAGTTAGAATATTTGAGGCGGCCAGAAAATGGTGTGAGGCAGTCATTTTGGCCTCCAGTCGCCTCTTAATAAACCCTGATGTAATTGCCTTCTGCTCTTCTATACAATGTAGCCGTCTGTCACTAGCGGAGCCATTTTAATACTTTCAACCAAATATTACATGTGTACAAATCATTCAATGTACTTCTCAGGCAGATTTCATGTGTATGAGGCTGAAACAAAAAAAAGAAGGCAGGAGACTTTGGTAACATTTTGTACTTAAAATAGTTGGCTAATGCATGCTGGCTATTGACCAAAGGGACTTAAGCTGCAATCATTTATCATGAAACTTGAACAAGAGCTTTTTGTAACAATTATGCATGTCTAAACTGGAAATTTTGGATATGGCTGGCCAGTTTTACCTGCTCCCACCAAAATCAGAAACCAGCTGTATATGAGCAAAGTGGAGTAAAATTTCAAGTTTTGATATGTTCAAGCATAAATTACTTTTTCAGTTTTTCCAGCCCAATGCGGTTGTTTTACAAGTTAATTTTCCAAAAATCATCGGCCCCTGATCCAAGTTGAGTTTGAAAGGGGTAGGAAAATCCCTGAAACATTATATAGTTATAGTACATGATATGAATATGATATGAACTAAAGTTATTCCAAAAAGTACATATGAACTAAATAAGTATTTGATTTTCAAATAGGTTGTTATTGTGATAAAAAAATGGATCTGCCAATATCTTAGATAAGACATATTAAAATGATAAAATATGAATACCTTTCTTCAATGGATACATTGTGTGGTGCTCATTGTAACCACTTATACATGAGGTGCTACATAATATGTAATGTTTTCATGGAGAAAAAAAAATAAAACTAAGCAATAGGATTGAAGAATCCCTGTTATCTAGAGCTAAGTTTCCTTTAGGCTTATCTTAACCCTTATTCTATTGAACACTGATTTATCATTTTTGAAAACACTGTAGTGTGGCTCCAGATCACCTGGGTTCTGAAAAAAACATCTTGGCAGGATCCATACTATTTCCCACTCTGTTTATGACTACATGTAGAATGCTGTGAGTTACATGTAACAAGATAAAAATTAGGAAGGAGTGTATTGCATTAAAATATTCAGCTGAGAGTAGATTCCCAGAAAACAATATGATAAAGGTAACAATCTCTTTAACCAGATTATTCCAACTACAAATTTTCAAAACACATTCCAACAATGACCAATCATGCAATCACAGAGATCCAGTTAGAATTTTCAAGCTTTGAGCTTTCTGATTCCATGCTTGGATACACAACTTTTTTGAGCGTAAAATTGTGAACATTGCCTTACCCATCTGTTTTGACATTTGTTTTGGGTGCTCAAAAGAATGGTCTCATTGAGACGGTTCTTTTGAGCACCCTCATGTTTTGGCTGAGAAATAAGAAAATAATATTTTGGTATGCTGCATGCAGTCTTAATACTAAAGGCCTGTTGGATGCTATGTATCAGGGAGTTTTTTCACTCCCAACTTTTAACTACCCTATTACCATTTGAAATTCTGTCAATCTGGACAAACCCAGTCAAACCACTGTACCTTTCAACAATACTTTTTTTCTTTTTTTAAGACTTTTCGGCCATCCAATTACATGTACCTTCCTTTGTTTTAAAAACCTAACAGTGTATTTCCCTACATCTAGCATAAAGGATTCTGGACACAAAATCTAGGAGTAAGAAAGACTTCATCTAGCATAAAGGATACTGGACACAAAATCAGATGATTTGATTAAATGACAGCACAGGTGGACACATACTAGAGATACCCGATCATACAGCCAATAAAATAATGTATCATAATAATTGCATGGTTAGACAATAGGGTCAGTCAGTAAGGAACTCTTTTTGGTAAAAGAAATCACAGTTATCTTGAGGCACCACCTAGCACCGTAAGTTGGTGGGACTAGCTTCAGTCTTTATCGTTGAAAGATGCCAACTTTCAATTTAAATATTAAATAAAGGACTCAGAATAGGATGTTTTCTTAAGCAGAAATTCCATACTTTGTGATTTTTCTCCGCTTTTTTTTCGCCAATAAAAACTTTAAAAAATGATAAAATCAGGCTGATAAAAAGCAAAGAGTTTAGTACCTCAGAGAAGAAAAATTATACCTGCTGTGACATCAGCATGTTCGAAAGAATGCTTTAAATCGTTAGAACCAAATTTAAGACATAGTAGGAGGCTAGTCTACTACATGTATCTAAGTGGTGTATTTTATTAAAACACAGATCCTATATTCAATATAGGGTCTGTGACAAGGTTGGCAAAATGCTGGCATATAAGCATATTTGTCATGCCAGTGGCATTTACCGGACAAACACCAGGAAATACTGGCAAATAATGGAAAATACTGGCAAATATGATTTACAACCCTCCACATTTAGATTGGTAATTTCAATAAATGAGGTTATTTGACTTAATATTCATTTCTACTAGTTTATCAGGCTATCAGCTAAATTATCTTAGTTTTAGGTATAAGTCTAATTCTTTAAACATTTAAATTTAATAAGTGAATTTTAGAAGAAGAAAAACTCTGTTTCGAACCCCCACAATACTCATCAGTTGGATTGTGCATAGCTAAAGAGAGTGACCCTTATCTGTACTATAACTCAATTAAAGACACCACTGCTTGTGGTCACCTGGACTTAAATTGTCTTAAGTTAAAACATGAAGTCAATCATGACATCCTATTGTTCATCCTTGCCCCTGGCTATACAGTATCCACTTGAATAAGGTTTGCTAGGGATGTGTTGTTTTAACAATTCATGACAGGCACAGGTGTCAAACAATTGCCAGATACACAGGTAAATTTTCTCCACATTTAAAGGTCAAATTAGAATTTACCCTTGTCCTGCTGAACCCAGAATTAACCCTTGTCCTGTTTTATCCGTTTTTGAAAATAATAGATCCTGATCAGCTGGTTTCTTTCAGAAGCCATAGGATCCACACTGTTTTCCACACTAATTGAAAAAACAGATTTAAGCTGAACAGGATAAAATTTGGGAGAAGTGTTACTGTGTAGTACAAAAAAATATTCAGCATGATAAGGGCTAAAGATACTATTTATTGTTAAGAATTATTTAAAATTTTAGTCTAGGATTCATTTTTGCTGTTTTTACATGTTTAAATGTATTCAAAGGTTTTAAGCTGATACTGTAGTCTCATAATCAATATTTACATTTTCACTCATTTAGTTGAATTAAACTTTTTTAAGTCAACTTCCTAAAGATATCTGCTGCATTTTGCAGCTAAAAATCATACTTGCCAGTATTTCGCAGCAAAAAAAAATATTTGACATTATTTGCCACTTGAGCCTTATTTGCCATTATTTGCCACTTGAGCCTTATTTGCCATGCCGGGAAATACCGGTAAATTCCACCGGTAAATACCAGGGGTGGAATTTTCCGCCCAACCTTGGTCTGTGATTAAAATTGTAATTTAATATCAGGATAGGTCTTTGGCAATTGTATCCGAATCAAGCAATTTAACATTTTGGAAACTTTACTGCAGTGACATAATCAACATTTTCCGATTTTGCAGGAATAACAAGGAAAATTCTATCTAGCATGCCAAATTCATAGGCTCATAATTGGCTGCTAATTGCCATACATCTTTCCAATGCGTATGTGACATCTTGATAAAATATAAATAAAGGGTAGTATTCATTCTAGATCTACATGTATAACTTTGGAATTGATAAAACAATGTTTCTAACACTTATTGATGGGTCTGACACACACACAAACTCTAAGATCAACATCAGATTGATCATTGAATGATTTGCCAGTGAAATCTCACCTTGCAGCATTTGTTCCAACTTCTTGCGGTCAACGCGAAATCGGTCTTCCACAAATCCTGAATCATTATCGAATACATCATCTTTTACACCCTGAGGAATATTATCTCCAAAATCTGATCCTGTTTCACTAAAACTGGCCGAGTCTTTCATGTCTGCTCGGCGACTTGATGGGCCATCCGCCATCGCATTTTCTGTTGTCAAATCAGAATGAGGCTAATTGTAGCGAAAGAGTTTTGATTAGGGGTCGTCTCAAAGTCTACGTTTAAAAATACAAGCAGGCAAGTTTTTTGTGCAAGAAAGTTTTTCTCGCGACGAGGCCTATTTCGTAGCATTATTCGTTTTGCAAGAGCAAAATGAGATCTATGATCTAATGTTGGCCCTCACCGAGTCAGCAGTAGGAATAACACAATATTGCTTTAACAGCCGCAGGGCTGGACCCAGAGGTTTATTCACGGGGGGGGGGGGGGGAGGGGGGGAGGGGGGGGGGGGGGCACTTGAAGCCGAAAGCTTGAAGCGAGCGGCGTAAGCCGTGAGCGGGGGGAGAGTATGAGAGGGGGTGGAACCCCCTGCTCATTGGAGGGGGGTCCGGGGGACCTCCCCCGGGATTTTTTTTTAAAAATCTATGTCTCTGAGAATGCATTTCAAGCCATTTTGAAGCCCTTTTTACCATATTCTATAACCTCAATTTTAAGTAAAGTTAGTCACTCAAACCCCAGCGGGGGGGGGGGGGGAGGAGGGGGTACTCTGATATTTTCGTACGTAGGCTCGGGCTAATTTTTTGGGGTTCAAAATTTGAATTTCAATGTTTTTGGGGATTTTCAGAAAAATGAATATTCTTTTGGGTATGAATCTTTTGTGGATGTTTTTTGGGGTCATCACAAAATTGGGCTATATTTAGGGGTCATTTCTATGCATTTTAGGGTCTTTTCTTAAGGTCAAGATACAGAATTGGGGATATTTTTGGGGTGGCTAAAATTTCGATTATTTTTAGGGTGCTTAAAATTCTTGATATTTATTTAGGGGTGGATGGTAAATGCTGGGCCCGAGCCTACGTATGAAGAAAAAATGAGAGTACCCCCCCTCCCTCCTGGGACTCAAACACCTTGTTCCTAACTATTATTTTGCATTTTCTTGTCGTCCTCTTGGAACTTTGGTAAGGTTCCCATGTGGGGGGGGGGGGGGCACAGCAGTTGCAATGCAACTCTGAGTCAGTCCAATGTTCAGAAAAACAGCAGAGCCCTTGTGAAGGGGATGGGGGGGGGGGGCTTAAAATTTGAAAACAAAGTACATACCTAAGAAAAAACTGGGCATATTTTCCCCTGTATTTTGTTCTTTTTCATTCACCCCCAGGCAAAAAAAAAGGCCCAGCCCGGCAGGAGCCTAGGGACTGGGGCTCTCTTAATTTCTCTGAGTCTGGTCGGAGGAGTGGGGGGGGGGGGCACAGCTACTACTTATTCGCTTTGCCACTACTAGACCACATGAGATTTGCAATGGAAGCATCGACGGAATGGAAGATTGGGGGTGGGGGGCACACACTCCAGCCCCACAGCCTTGGGACTGGGGATAAGTGCACCACCCCAACACACCATTTTTTTTTGTTTTGGACTGGGAGGGGGGCACAAAAGTTTTTAATCCTCTGCGACCAGACTACAGGTGTTTTAAAATCCCATCATTTACAAGCCCGGGTCACACTCACAGCCTTGTCTGTGCCCCCACGACCACATTTTCTTTCAGCAGACCTGTTATGTCGTATGTATAAGTTATCTTTCCCAATTATGCATTACCGTATATACTCGCAATATCATATTATATATAATGTGTGAAAAAGTTGGCTTTTTAGGGCATTCACAGCCTCTTCGGGGGGGGGGGGGGGGCACGTGCCCCCAGGCCCCCCCTTAGGTCCGGCACTGAGCCTGGGTAACCTATTACATCAAGGACTAGAAAGTTGCGTTTACAATTGCGTGAACACTCCTCGCACAAAGCATATCAGAACCAAGTAGATCTAGAATTGTATGGCTATTTTGCTTTTAAATTCAAAAGAATCGTTGGTAGGCCTGGCCCCGAGGTTATAAAACTTTTTCCATGCTCATCTCAGCACGACCCCCATCCTGCTCATATATGTTAAAATGCCAACAGTTGTTAACATTTATTAGCATCGCGAAGCAATATCGATAGATCTACATATGTGCCTAGTATATGATAAATAAAACATCTAAGATATTTAACGCAACAAACTTCTTCATTTGTCGGTATTTTTAGTTTTTATGAGCAATTGAAGTTTCATGCTCAGTAAAGATAAAGATAAAGAAGCCTTATTTAACGTCGCTTATAATGTAACAGACAACATTAGCTCATGAGCTATTCTGCGACATAACAATGATATCTTTAACAGATACTTACCTGTCTTTATCTCCCTAGCACAACCCCTTTTATGCGAGCGTCAGCAAGGGAGCTGCTAGTACCATTTTTTACACCTTTGGTATGGTGCGGCCGCGGGATTCGAACCCACGACCTCCCGCTCCGAAAGCGGACGCTCTACCAACTGAGCTATCGAGGCGGTTGAAAGTTGAAAGTTAGTTTATAACCTCGAGGCCTGGTGGATTTTCAGGCCGATTTAAAGGATTAAACGGCATCTCGGAAATACATTACTGTGTCCGAGACGGCATACTTGCAGATGTGGCGATCGACTGTCTTCGTTAGCCTTTACACCAGTGACAAGCCTCAATGAGTTCAGGGTCGTGCGTTCGTCTAGAAAACAATTCCAAAAGCCATGTCAGTTCACTGTTCGGTGTTGGGTTGGTCCCAGGTAGTAGAATAGCTTAATTAAATTGCTACAATCAGCATTTGCCTATTCTTGTTAGTTTCTAACGCTAAGCCGTCTGAAGCCTGGTTGGTGTCGTGGATTGACCCGGGTCACCCGTCTGTGCACATGGTCTGTGATTGCAGCATTTCCTTGGTCTTGCTCATTTGCCTTTTCTAGCATCGAGGCCCAGTGTTGTAAGTGAAACTTAAAATATAAGCTTGCACTGCGAAACCTTTTGAATACATTTTAGCCTTGCAGTCGAAACAGTAGGACGCCCTGACTGGGGCATTTATTTCACTCCCTTATCTAATATCTATATAATATGTCCTTGCGTTATAAAAGAAACTTCTGATAAGACTTAAAGCCAACAGTAGTTTTGAACAAAGTTATCTTAAAATAAACATTGACAAATATCTTGTTGTGAATGGTACCTTTGAAAGAAGGTATGATTTCTTGGATTATTTAAACCGTGTTGTGGGAGAAACGTATTTTCATAGTTTGTGACCAGACACCGCCAAAACTAGCCTGCTTGATCACAGAATCCAACTAAAATCTTTAAACTTTGTATGTACATTCAGCATTATTTTTTGCCCATAGCCTACTTGTAGCTATAATACTTTCCAGAGATCAAATAACAAAAGTGTTGTTCGCGCACATCAAATGAGGGTTTCTTTTTTGTTATTTATGATTCGTGTTTGTTATGCTGTCTTTGCTGTTCATTGCAGCCTTGTGGGCATCTGCTGGGAAAGGGCTAACCTCTTAGCTCTCTTCTGTGTGATGTTTTCTTGTGTTTTTGTCACTTTCCCATGTGGTGTCCTGAGTCAGGTATGGTACTTGATTGCATCGATTCCTGATCTTTGTTCCTTCCTTACTTTTCTTACGACTTGGCTGGCAGGACCCCATCTAGACAAGCCTTCTCATTTTCACAGTCCATTCAATCATCCCAAATTCACATGGCTATCCTTTGAGCACCCAGAAAGCAACTCAATATTGTGGAGCCATTTATCAGCTTTTGCAATTAATAACACTGGCTGATCCCAGTTCGTCACATTGATTTTGCCGTCTCGACATACTTTACCCTTAAAGCGCCAAGAAAAAATACATCTGAAAATGTTGTCTGCTGAAGTCGTCTGCTGCAAATAATTGTCTAACATTACTGACAAATTAAGTATAGAAGTAAACAGCGTGGACCCAGAACAGACTGCTCCTATAGGAGCAGTCTGATCTGGGTCCACACTGTTTGCCATAAAGCCTTCTTAAACTTTTCAGCAGACGAGAAAGCAGACGACTTTTGTTGCGATTGGCGCATTAAGGGTTAATTACCTTCGACTTGTCTAATGCACCATATATTGTTTTTCCTTGTGTCGTATACATAAAAACATAGACATGACCCAAGAAAAGGACAATATGCAAATAATGTTGAGGACAGCTAAGGTCATGTCAACGAAGGACCAACCAGTTTAACTATTTGAAACTTAAACGTCGGACGCCCCAAAGTAAGAAAGACAGCAAGGATCAGGGATCGATACAATCAAGTGCCACACCTGTCCCAGGATACAAAATGGGAAAGTAACAAAATCATAATAAACATCACAAACAAGTATGACACTGTAAATTACATGTAAATAAGAATTAATAGTTTTTGGTCATGACCTTGTATATATATAATGTGATGATACTGAAACGAAGGAGTAGAGGCTGTTCAGTAGTTGCAATGAATAACCTCTACTAAGCTAATGGGGCTTATATATAGTCCCCCGCTTCAGGAAAGACATACAAATCTTTACAGGAAGTGTATGAAATGCTGTCTGATTTTAGCCCTTTAAGGCACTAATCTATTGCTGCTGTCCAGCTTATATTCAAAACTGACAGCAATTCATACCATGTCCCATGAAAACCAAACCCTACAAATCTAACATTTTCAAAGTAAATTAATAAAAATATATATACAAGGTCATGACCAAAAACTATTCATTCTTATTTACATGTAATTTACAGTGTCATACAAGAGCCAAGTTTACATTTGGTCTTGCCTGCTGGTAGCTCTGATCTCGAGCCAAACTGTTAGACAATCCGGTGGTATTTCTGAAATATTATTATAGAAATAAAGTTACTTTTGAAATTAAGAGCAGCGGACGTCAAAAAACATGCAAAATTACAATGTACGTATACCAAGCACGCAATGAGTTAATTCACTCATTGGACACGCAAGTAAAGGCTCGGATAAATCACAGTGTGTACCGTTAGCATGAAAGGGTTCGATCCGTGGGGTTACCTACATATCCCTTATGTTCTGCAAGGGTCGTTTAGTGGATTGATTTTCTGATAAATCAGCAATCTATTATAGTCTTGATATACATGTAATCCAGGAAGATTTTTGCATGTACGACAGATATTGTGTTGATATTGAGTGCATTGTAAACTGTACGCCATATAAGCGTCGTCTACCTTTGTCATTTTTTGTAACAGAGAGAGAGAGAGAGAGAGAGAGAGAGAGAGATCCACTATGTCCATAGTAGAATTGGGAGAGGAACCGTTGAACGATAGGATCCGTATTATTTTTGTCAATGTAGTTAAAGGGGACAGAAACCCTTATGATATGTATGTTTTATCAGTAAGAGCTTTATGAACCATTAACTTTGATACAAGTATCATAAAAATCGGTTGAAAAATGGGCAAGTTATGTGCATTTAAAGAATTCAATATTGCCAACATTTAGCCGCCATTTTGAATATTTAATTAGTTTTCAAAATTTTTTCAACTGCTTAATTTTTAGCTTTCACTACTATCACATCATCTGTGTTTCAGCAGCTATGCAGCTTTATACATAAGAAAAATGTTTCATTAAAGATTAATGCAAATAATCCATAGGTTTGTCTTTTATTTTGATAACGCATATTTAATTAGGCTGAGTGAAGTCACTAAGCCTACACTATGGCCGCTTCCATTACAGTCCATTTGCAAATATTCAAACGCCCACAACTTCCAGAATTTTCAACCGATTTAGATGAAACTGATATCAAAATTCATGGCTTATTAAGATCTTTCATATAAAATATAGTAATCATCAGGGTTGCCGTCCCCTTTAAGGATCACGTCTCCATGCCTATTTGACCCCTACGATGGCTGCACCAATGCGTTTATTATGTATAATATGTATTTGCAGTTGCAGCTTGTTTCGATACGAGCATAACGTACAAAATACAATTGTTGGCAAATGCGTACAGTGAAGATTCAAATCAGTCTACGCATCCTCACAGTCTGATCAGTCATAGTTTGCCGCTTGAAGAAACGTCGGACCTTGGCTACCCATAGAGCGCCCAACGAAGACTCTGATCAGACAATGCTAATTCGCAGGCTGATCTGAGTTTTCGATGAGTGCGCATGCCAACTTGTACCTTTTGCTGGACACCAACTCATAGTCTTCTTGCCTTCCAATGTGGCGTTCACAGAAGCGGTCACATTCTAACACAATAGTAAGTAATTCGTTTGGTCAGTAGTAAACTCATACAGACTATATAATATTTAATAAATAATATTTGAGTCGCGACATGAGATTTCCAACAATGTGGTATGTGCGACTAGCAAAGATCAGCCTGCGCATACGCGCAGTCTGATCAGAGCCTTTGCTAGGCGCATGATTATTCTATGATTGCTAAGATACTGACTGAACAGCTTTTTGAGTTTCTAAGCTTATTAAAAAGGAGGCTGCACAGGCTCGTCTGAATCTATTCATGTCAAAATGCCACATTGTTGGAAATCACGTGTCGCGGCTCAATTATGGGCATGCAATGCCTGGTTTATGGGGGGAAACGCAGAGGGTGGTGAAAAAGTGACAACTTCTGTAATTGTGACAAGAGCAAGGACAACAAAATCAAAAGACACCCTATGGCAGTGTGAATCAAAATCGAACCTTAACCCTTTTAAAATGCGCAAATCGCAACAAAAGTCGTCTGCTTTTCTCGTCTTTTGAAATTTTTAAGAAGCCTCTATGGCAAACAGTGTGGACCCAGATCAGAGTGCTCCTATAGGAGCAGTCTGTTCTGGGTCCATGCTGTTTGCTTCTTTACTTAATTCGTCAGTAATGCTCGGCAATTATTTGCAGCAGACGACTTCAGCAGACAATATTTTCAGATGCATTTGTTTCTTGGCGCTTTTAAGGGCTAAGTTTCAACGTTGTATGTACAATAAATAAGAATAAATGGGCCAGTATATGAGTTGTTGGTACCTATAGCACAAACGCTGAACCTTTTATTGTCTTTGGTCACTTATATAGCGGGGTTAGTGTTCTAAATCTTGGTCTGAAACTTAATCTACATCCATACTCTTTGTAGCGAGATGCCCAGCCCCTGACGAGTCTGCACATTTACACAGGCTCGCCTGGGCTGACGCTGCTCGTCAATGCGGTAAGTTCCAAAATCTCACGTGCTTGCTCAAACGTTTTATGCCTATATTGGTTAAACAATATTTTAGCACTGGTATGATGATTAATTGAACGTCTCTCAGTACATTTTGTTTTCGTGAAGTCATCGGTTCCTTTTAGCACAATTCTTTCACATGAAAATCATTATTACAAATGACCTACAAAGTAGTCGTACGAATTTACAATAACAATACACAAAATCCGTGCTTTCGAATCTTAAGAAATAGTTTACCTAATTTGAGTTTGATCCAAGTTAAGTCAATATAGTTCAATGGAACCGCAAAGGCGATACAAAACAAATAGATTAACAACACAATCAGATAAGCTTGCACTCAGATGGTCAGGTAAAAAGTAGTCAGACTTGCCAAATGAAATGGGCCAGTATTAGAGGACTTCGCGTAAAGTGTCGTCATTATATTTTTTAATGTAAATTCTCAGTCCAAGGTAAATTGAACAAGGTGGCTGATAATGTAATGGTAAAATTTCAGAACCAGATTATGCTTACGAACCGCTTATAATCGCAATCTACGCTGTCTATACACTCGATTTGGACTATTTCGAGTGAAACAGGTATATGTGGATATTTGAAGCATGCGTCAGTCTCAGAATTATAAATTATATTTTATGTGAATACGACACCATGAATAATAATAGACTTTCCATTTTTGGAAAAGTTTGTTATTTGAGCCCAGTCACTTAAGACAAAATGAGTTCAAACTATGGCTTTTGAATTTAAAATTAAGCCATAGATAAATCTCGGAATTCATTTATTTATTTATTTATTTAAACAATATATTTTCCATGTTCTTTCGTTATTTATCAAAAACCAATGTATCGCACTTGTTTCCAAGAGAGAGAGAGAGAGAGAGAGGGAGGGGGAAGTGGGGACAAATACATGGCAGTACACCATGCAGGCCTCCACTCACGCCCAGGAATCCAATGCAGAATAACAGACAGCCACACTGTGTCCAAGCATCAAATCCGCATACCATTAGGCAATAGAAATCTCCCTTTTTGCTTTTGAGACGACCCCGAAATGAATCGCACTATGTCGATCATTGTCGCTGAATGCTTGCAAATGTACTTTACGAAATAAATTTCTATAGACCGAATAGGACAACAAAGAACCGATGGAAGGTAAGGAGACGATAATTTTACGATTTTTAACAACCCTTTCAGATAAGTGAGTACGACCAGGAAATACCAAAGACCACGGTACCACGAGAAAGAGACTCACGATACACACAACCACACGACAGCAAGAACACAAATAAAGTAAAGCAACCAGCTCTCTCTTCCTCAGTAAGATGATTGCAAAACTTGGAATTGCACTCACAACACCACACAACAAGGACCAAACACAACCCCACACATGACTGGAACAACAAACAACAACAAAACCACCACCTTAGAACGGATAGCAGCCGATGCCCAGGGTGTGGGGGACTTAAATATATACCGTGTGGTCCTAGTGTACGAGCATTTTCACCGTGAGTAACTGCTTTAAACGGACGGACGGACAGACGGATTCACACAGTGATTATAGTGCACACATGCGGATCGTGCAATCAGCACTCGAGCGATTAAGGTGTTAAACTGTAATTTAGTGTGTCCATCCATAGTATAAAATTCGGCCTCTCCCATGAAAATGTAACTCTTAAATGAAATAGTCACATGAAGCGAAAACACAATCTGGTCAGGACTGTCACTGTTCTTATTTTTCAGTATTCAGTAAAGCCGTAAGTACTAAACAAAATGCACAGGCTCTCTGGACCATCGCTGTTTGCACCAGTACATTGAAGGATCGAAGAGCCTGTTTATTAGCATGGTCTGGTCTGGTCAGAAAAGTCTGCACAGAAGCGGGGATCAAAGATGTCTGAATCCAAAAAATGATGCTTGTCCCTTGTCGGACTGGATGGTATACATGCAGAGTGTTTTCAACTATAAGAGCTACCCGTGATGCCATTCCCCAGTAGGGGATAGCAGCTACATGTATAACAGTTGTAAAGACTAGCTGTCAATCGTATATGTAAGATGGATACACCCACTTTATAAAAAAATGACCGAAAGCTTCACTAAAGTACACCCCACCTCGACATGTAAGTTGTTGTTTATCTGATGTACATGTTAAATAATTTCCCTGTTGGCGAGGTTACATGTACAGTTTGATTTGTTTAGGTTATTTTTTCTTTAATCCTATCAATGCTAAAGATATTCAAATTGTTTGACAAATAGTTTAGATCCAGTAGAGATGGCTCACATGAACCACCTCAACAAACCCTATACCATTTGATTTTTATTCCTTTTAAAGACATTATCTTTTTCATTATTTCGCTTTGTGACTATCCCATTTTTCATGAAGTAAGCTCATCCAATATATAAATCGATGACCGATATAAGAAAATTGAAAGGACTAACTGAAAACAAAACAAACAATACTTTACTTTTAACTCTGTTTTTGACTAAATGAGACCCCTAAACTTCTCTTTTGCGCGGGCTGTGGCCGCAGAAGGAAAAAGACTGAATTCCGGTCATAAATGTCTCACAAATCCATCCAATCATAACTAATAGCTATAAATTACGTCCAATAAAAAAAGTAAATATAAAACAACAACACCGTGACCAACATTTGCAAATGACCAGCAAAGTAATTGCTATTAAACAACTTGGCCACTGAAAATAAGGCCGAAACGGAGTCTTTTACACAGTAGGCACCTTGTCCAACCAAGAGTTGCGATTCATTATACTGACGAAAACTTCGCTGGAGAATATGGCGAAAAGGATCCTTTACGAATCTTATGATAATCATATCTGAGAGGAAATTACTGATCATCAGTAGCGGGTCCAGGATTTCTGGAAAGGGGGTCCATATGTATAAAGGTGTGGAGTTCGCATTGCTGATTTTATCTCAAATATTCCGTGAAGATGAAATAATTTGAGACCAAAATATATCATTTTCATACAACGCGAACCCTCTGAACCCCCTCTTCTTCTTCTTCTTCTTCCCAGTAAAGAGTTGGATCTTTATAAAGAACGTGTTTAACTCTGCGGGGCAAGGATTGGGGATGGCGATCAGCTAGCCCAAAAAGGCTATGAACAGGATAAAAATTGGTGAAGACTGCAGTTTGTGATTGTGGTATTTCCTGATCATACTCACTTACTATTTTTTATACGCTGTCGCTGATGAGCTGTTGTTGGTTTGGAGCAGATCAAACCCAGAGGAGGGATCTGAATTCACCCAGGGATTCTGCAGACATTATCTCCACTGGAAGTGTGTTCCAATCCCGCACTGTGCTTGGAAAGAAGGAGTTGGAATATGTAACATCTGAAATTCTCTCCTGGAAGAATTTGGCTGGTCCTCTGGTACGGCTATCTTGTAAGTACCTGTCAATGAGTATGTCTATAAGGTTGTGCTGAGTTCTGTACAGCATACCAAAAAAGTAAGTGATTATGATCAAGAAAAAACCACAATCACAAACTGCACACAAACAAATGGCACCACGAGGAAGAGCCCCACAACAATCACGAGACACCAGGAAGACAAACTAAGCAAAGCAACTAGTCCTCTCTTCCCCATCAAGATGATTGCAAAACTAGAAGGGACATAAAGTAACGTACAACAAAACAAGAACAATTACAGACTCCCACAATGGGAGTAACAATAAACAACAAGTCAAAAGCAACAGAACCACCGCCTTAGAACGGACAGCAGCCTAAGTTATTGGGGCGCTTATATGCATTTTACTGGTACCAATTCGCCCTAGATTCTGCTGTTGTTGAAGTACAAGAAATGTTCAGCTCGCATGGAAGCCTTCTAACTATTGCAATAAATCCTCATGGAGAAACACTCTGATGAAATTAACACACTATGATGAAACAAAGAAAAGGGCTCACGACTCACAGATAGTCAGAGCTATAGAAAACCTCAAGTTGAGCCACGGTGGGTCCAGATACCCACCGATTAAAGCTTTACGTCAGAGCCGTCATAGAGTCTGAGGCCTGACCCACCGTCGTGCAATTAAAAAGGAAACCATAGCTATAAACTGTGATTGGGTTTAAAATAAGGCATGCAGACTGTCGCATGACATCCAAGTTATATCCAACCTTTATATAACGTTTGATATTTTTTTTTGAATTTTCTTTCTTCTTCGCAGAAAATCAAGAGTTCTGTTTGCCTTGCTCACTATGTTTTGAATGTGAGTTCCCATGACAGGTCATCCTTGATAGTCACTCCAGGTGTTTGTTGGAGTCTACCACTTCTAGAGTGTGACCGTGCAGTTCGTACTGAGTTAGGAGTACCTTCTTCTTTGTAACGATCCTCAACACTACACATTTGATGGAGTTGAAACTCATCTGTCAAGTTTTCTTCCAATGCTCCAATGCTGAAAAGTCTTTTTTTCAAGAATGACTCTGTCACTGTCGTTCTAGATGACCCTGAATAGAAGACTGCTATCTGCAAACAGCTTGGTTTACCTGTTGGATTTCTTTTGCTCCGGTATTCAGTTTAATTTACTGTTGAGTCCTTATCCTTGCTTTATCTCCTTGTTATATCTTGATTTATATGTTTTAGGAGATGATGCATTGATAAGTTAGGGGTCTTTCATGCAGACCAAATATCTATGTGTCTTGATCCACATCTGAATTAAGGGTGAGGTTGGCGCCATTAAACCGGTTTAAGCCCTCCAGTAAAATATTTTACTGACCGTTCCAAGGCGGTACTTCTTTTGTGGATCTTTTATGTTTTGTTCTGTCTTGTGTTTGCTATGTCTTTGTGCGCGTTTGTTTATATGTGCTTTGTGGTCACCTGCTGGGAAAGGGCTGACCTCTTGGCTCTCGTTTGTGGTGTCTACTGTGAGTTTGTCACTTTCCCATTGGTATCCTGGGTCAGGTGTGGTACTTGATTGTATCGATTCCTGATCTTTGCACCCTTACTTACCTTGGCTTGAGAAGACTTTATAGACTCTGGAAGATCATTGATGAAGCACAGGGACAACAGGGTCCCACGACAGGTCCCTGAGGTACCCCTGAGAGGACTTCTGCAGATTCAGAACTGACTCCACAAAGGACCACTCGCTGTTCTTTGTGGCGGAGGAAGGACTCTATCCAGCGTTTGACATTTCCTCTCACTCCAGAGTGGCCCAGCTTGTGAAGTAGTCTTGTGTAAGGGACTTTTTCAAAAAGCTTTTGCAAAGTCAAACAGAATGATATTCACTTGATGTCCCTTGGCTGTTGAAGAGGCAATCTCTTCTATTGTTGACAGCAGTTAGGTTTTGCATGAGTGTTTTTTCCTGAATCCGTGTTGGTTGTCATATAAGACTCTGTGCTGGTCAAGATGATGCATGATATTGCTGTAAATTATATGTTCAAGCAGCTTGCATGTGATTGGGGTGAGAGAAACTGGTCTGTAGTTTGACGACTGGTGTTTCCCCCTTTTCTGGAAAATTGGAACCACCAGTAACAAAGTAACACATACTGTGTTCATAAACTCCCAAGTACCTGTGCCCACCTCCCCCTTTTTAAAAATTAAGGAGATTTTCTTCTGCGTGCCACCACAGTCCTCAAGCTTCTGCTTTATTTTCATTAATTCTTTTTTTTTCTTTCTTTCTTTTCTTTTTGTTCCATTCACATTAGTAGCATAACAAGCCAACTATATGTGATTATTGAGACAATCTTGTATAAGTTATCACACCTGTGATTTCCATTATATTCCAAACATATTATTTATGTCATGTGTTTGTCATGCTTTCACTTCTGTTCATTGCTGCCTTGTGGTCATCTGAAGGGAAATGGTTGACCTCTTGGCTCTTGTTTGTGATGTTTATTATGATTTTGTTACTTTCCCATTTGGTATCCTTGGATAGGTGTGGTACTTGATTGCATCAATTTCTGATCCTTGCTCTCTTTCTTACTTTCATTGGATATTGGTTCCGTTCCCTCAGACTAGAAAAATGCCCAAGTATGCCCTATTTTCAAAAAAGATGACAAGACAAGACCAGGTCAACTACAGCCCGACATCACTGACTTGTATATTTTGTAAAACAATGGAACACATAATTGCAAACACTTTAACATTTACAACATACTTTATGACCTCCAGCACGGATTGCATGAAAAAATATCACGTGAAGCCCGACTGATCCAGCTAATGAAGGACCTTGCTAGGAACTTGACTTCAGGTAAGCAGACATGCCTTATCTTACTGGATTTTAGCAAGACCTTTGTTAAGGTAAATCATCTTAAGATTATTTATAAACTTCAATTGCATGCATATGATGTTCAGGGCAAGCCACTTCGGTGGATTGAATCCTTTTTGATTGGGAGAACATAGTGTGTAGTCCTTCATGGTAACAGTTCTACTGAACTTCCCATCTCATCTGGGGTTCCAAAAGGGTCAGTCTTGGGTCCGATACTTTTCCTGCTCTATATCAATGACCTGCTCGACAATACACAATATAATGTCCATCTATTCGTGGATGGCACTGCAGTGTATATGACAGTTCAAGGTCAGGAGGACGCAGATATCCTCCAAGATTATCTCAATATACTCCAAGAGTGGGAAAAAGCATGGGATATGGAATTTAATCCACCCAAGTGTCAGGTCCTGCACATATCCAGGTCTCACAGGCCAACTAAACACTCTTACATTATGAACAGACATGTCCTGGACTATAGAGACCATGTACGGTACCATGGTGTTGACATTTCATCTGACTTAAATTTTTAACTGTGTTATGGCTAATGCTTCAAAAAGTCTGGGTTTTCTTAAAAGAAACATTAAAACTAAACATCCTGGTATACGCGAACAGTGACCTAAATAAAATCTAATATACGTCAATGACGCGAGGCAGCATATAAAACTAAAGTAAGACCGCAGGTTAAATATACCTCATTGGTTTGGAGTCTGTACACTAAAAGAGACATTAATGTGGTGTCAACCCAATCACGGTTGGCAACTTTGCTTTCCTCTTTAATTGCACGCCGGTGGGTCGGACTTCAGACTCTATGATGGTTCCGACTTAAAGACTTATCTATTGATGAGATGGTAGGGGCCTGATGCTTTGGCTGTTTGTCGGGCCCACTGGGGTTTACCTGTTGGATTTCTTTTGCTCCGGTATTCAGTTTAATTTACTGTTGAGTCCTTATCCTTGCTTATCTCCTTGTTATATCTTGATTTATATGTTTTAGGAGGTGATGCATTGATAAGTTAGGGGTCTTTCATGCAAACCAAATATCTATGTGTCTTGATCCACATCTGAATTAAAGGTGAGGTTGGCGCCATTAAACTGGTTTAAGCCCTCCAGTAAAATATTTTACTGACCGTTCCAAGGTGGTACTTCTTTTGTGGATCTTTTAATGTTTTTGTTCTGTCTTGTGTTTGTTATGTCTTTGTGCGCGTCTGTTTATATGTGCTTTGTGGTCACCTGCTGGGAAAGGGCTGACCTCTTGGCTCTCGTTTGTGGTGTCTACTGTGAGTTTGTCACTTTCCCATTGGTATCCTGGGTCAGGTGTGGTACTTGATTGTATCGATTCCTGATCTTTGCACCCTTACTTACTTTCATTCATCATGTAGAGATGGTTCAGAGAAGGGCTATCGCTGTATTCTCAGCTCCTACTCTGCTTACCAAGTGTTAAAACTCCAACAACAATTACAGTCAAATCTCGGTTATCCGAACGCCGATTATCCGAAACTACTGGGTTATTCGAAGACGATGGACAGTCCCGAATTTTTTCTCTATTATCTATTGCAATAAAACTACCAATTATTCGAATTTCGATTATCCGAAAAATTCAATTTTCCGAAGTGATTTGTCGGTCCCGATTGAAGAAAGTGCTATTAAATTACCCTTCAAGATTCGAAGTCCAAAAGTCACGCATGGTGATCATGATTTCTTTGTTTGGTCGAGTTCGATTTACACACCTGAGTGAATTAGCAAACAAAGTTGCAACAGGTAATTGACACCGGATTAACGTTCACACTATTACGTGATGAACCGTTAAGTGAGTAAATGGTGTCTTTTATTAAGGTCGTCTGCAATGATGGTTTTGTTTGATGTTTTTTAAATGTCTAATTAGGGGCATAAATGAGCTAAAATTGATTTTAATTTGATCGTCTCGCATCCTTTGATTTATTCTTGACCAGTGTATATTAAGCGAACACACCAAGCGCACCGACTTTGAACAACAAAAATAACAATTTCGATAATAGACGAATATCACGGACATGCGTTTTGGGTGCTCAAAAGAACCGTCTCATCGAAACATTTCTTTTGAATACCTAAAACAATTTTATGATTGAGGGAAAACAACCAAAACCTTGGTTTGGATGCTTAGCGAGACGGTTCTTTTAAACACCCAAATCGTATGTTTTCACTGAAATAAAAGAGAATTTCGCAGCCCAAAAAGAACACAACGTCGGGCCACCAACGGCCTGCCAGCGATATGCCATCTCAATGGCCTATCCGTGGTGGGCCGTTGATGGCCCGACGCTGTGTGCTAGCTGGAATGGAGACCTTATGACATTAGGGCGATTTAAAAGGAGACAGTATTTCGCCAGTAAATGGTTCGTCAATCTACATTTAACCGTTATTTTCATTGCTCCTATCGATGTTGTTACATGTATATACATGCAGTAGATGTCAATAAAGATCGGATTTTCTTTCTTTTCGGCGTTCTTAGATCTGCAAAGCATACGAGACGATGAGACCACAACCTCCAAGAAGCTCATTTTCTTTAATGCTTTGACAGATGTTCGGATTATATAATTACTTCACGGAAAACACTAGTTGAAGGTGCGAACTCTGGCAAAACAATGACGTTCTATGAAAGGTCCGAGCTTTTCCGAAAATATCCGAAAACTCCTGTTTTCGATCATTCGAACTACCGATTATTCGAAAGGATTCATGCGGTCCCTGGCACTTCGAATAATCGAGGTTTGACTGTAAATCTGAGAACGCTAGAACAGAGGAGATTTGATGCTTAGGTAATAATGATGTTTAAAATTATGCATGGCCTAGTTGCCATACCCATACCACCATACTTCAAACAACCTATGAGTTTGTCACAGCATCGCCACCACCTTGCATTACGTCAGATTCATATTACAGAATATTATAACAAATTTGCCTTCTTCCCCTCAACTGTAGTTTATTGGAATCAACTCCCAGCCCAAATAGTACTACTGCCCACTCTGGATCAATTCAGTGTGGAAGTACGGCCGCATAAATTAATCATAACTCGACAGGAGCTGCTTTATCCTATTTTTATCTTTTCTTGTATATGTACTTTTAACACTATTATCTATTCTTTTTCTTAAACTTAGTACCTTGACAGAAAAACGTACTCAACCTGCACGTAATCCTCGAGAGGGGTGTTGCAGAATCATTACTGACACAAACAAATCATCCATGACTACACTCTTCATCAGCAAACTTTGGAAAACGTTCAGTCCACAAAATATCTTGGTATAGCAATCACAGAGAACATTGATTGGGGTCAACATATCTCTGATATTTCGTCCAAAGCAAGTAAGACTTTAGGTTTCCTTCGAAGGAACTTGGCTTTCGCACCTAGGAGTACTAAGGAGGTTACATACAAAACTTTGGTATGCCCTACAATGGAGTATGCAGCACCCATTTGGGGCAACAAGTGGAAAAGGTACAGAGGACGGCAGCCCGCTGGACCTGCAGGAGGTGGCGCAACACTAGTAGTGTTGGCGAGATGCTCGATGAGCTGCAATGGCCAACTCTGGAGGCCCGGAGGCATCAATCCTCTCTAATTTTCTTCCAATGGATTCATTGTGGGATTATGTCTATTGATAAAGAAAAGTACTTGACCCTGTCTCAGAGAACAAGATCTACCAGGGCATCACACAACTGACAGTATTGCAGGTTCACGACTTATAGTGATGCCCTGAAGTGTTCTTTTTTCCCAAGGACTATTTCCCATTGGAATAGTTTGACCCCAACTGCAGCTGAGACCACACAGGAGCTCAGGGCGCTCCTTTGAACAACTCAGGCAGAAGGTTTTTTCCCAAAATTTCACTCACCTCTGGTATTGATCAGATTCTGATCGACAGAGTAATTATAGAAAGAAAGAAAGAATCTAAAGAGAAAGAAAGAAAGAAACCTTCGGAGATCACATTTCAGACCGAGACACCTTTATATGGGACGGGTTGACCCGGGCGAATTGACTCGGGGACGACTTGACCTGTCTTGTCGGTGAACTGTCTCGATTCAATTAATTTCCTTTCAGTACGATACGGGGTTTATTTTGACGTTTCGCTTAGTGTCAAAGCGTTCGCAAGACTCAGATTTTACAATATGGCGGGAAATGGCTAACACTCTAGTTTCGTTTTGAGTCTTTGTAGTAATTTCGCATTATTTTCATCTGTCAGTCAGTAACGTGCAATATAAATATTAAGATATGCAATTTTCGAAAGACCCACATCCTTCAGGCGTAGAAGGATTTTTGACTGATGCGCCAGAAAGCAATGAAAACATATCCAGAAATGTTTGCAAGTTTGTTGAAAATTCTGACAGATTTAGACTAAAAGATAGAAACTTTATCAGACAGTATGCGCACCTCTATTCAGAAAGGCTGATGACAATGAGACCAAAGCTAACTAAGACAGCTAAAAATAAATGGGGTAGGTATTTTATTGATGATTTTTTTGTATTCACTAACTCCTGGAACTAATTTCGTGATTCTCTTAAACAGTGATACGTCATATACTGGGATAATCAGTTTTCGCCAACGTAAGCAGATATGGCTCTGAGGATAGAAAAATAAAATACAACCTGACCAGAAAATGATTATATCATAAAATTTCAACCTTTTATAATAATGTGTGTTACCTTAGACCATCAAAATATGTTTTTTTAATTTTCAAAAACTTTGATTTGTTTGTGCACCCGTTTTTCCGCCATTTTGAAAATAGTTATCTAATTTCGACAACTCTTGTTGACCTGAAAAAAGAGGCCTCAAAAAGGGTTGGATAGACAAAAAATCAATAGATGTTATGAGACAAACCATTTTTTTCGTTCAATGAATATAAGTTATTGTGAATCTTCTATCAATTAATTTATTGTAATCACAAATTTGTCAGTCATGTTTTTTTTATATATTCAATCCAATTTCAGATTGATTTAAACCCCTAGGTTCATTGGGGTGCTACCACACAGACAGTAAATGAAAAAGTAGACATAAAAACTTTCATTTTTGTACTTAAGGGATACATCAAGCCGTTAAAGGCGAAAGATTGATATAATTTAACAAAAAATTATTTTTAGATATATGGTACGTACAACTGCTTATAAGCCATACCATTGTTTCTGAGTCTTAACATTAATAAGAACCCCTTATGATAAAATCAATGATTTTCCCCACTTGGGACCCCAATACATCACTGAGTTTTCTTACCTCCATCGTGAGGGTGTCAACGCAAATGAAGATGAAGGAAGTGATGTATTCAATGAATAAAACATATCAGGATCATAATTTAAAGATTGGGGTTAAAAAGAATTAGTGAAAATGGTGGGAAAACATAGATGCAGATATGTGACCATTATTTTACCACTCAGATATGCATTTTCTTACTGCTAAAACAACTTAACAGAAGCTTTTCTATTGCCTTTGGAAATCCCCCTTTCAGAATGAGCCTGTGATGTCACACAAGTGAAAAAACAGTAGGAATGTTCAATTGGCGAAATTACATTCTTGGCGAAATTAGCTTACTCCACTATATATTGAAAACTACTCAAAATTTTGCATTGAAATTTTCAGTATAGATAGAAATATGATTTTCTTTTGATACAGAAAGTGCTTTTAAAATAATCGGACATATTTACAGACATATTATTGATTAAATTTCTTGGATTTTGAACGCTTTTTAATAAGCATCTAGCCTTATTTTCATCGAGTATCTCGGCGGAACTCTTCAGCGTGAGGTTACATGATGCCTGAAATGCCCGGATGACTTAACAATAGAATGATTTTTTTTATGTTCAATTTTAGCAAAATGTATCCTGGAATATTCTATTTTCGTCATTTTCGTCGTTCTTGTGTTTTTGCTGATGTGCTAAATTTGCTTAATCTCACTTGATCAGGTGCAAATCTCGGAGCTGTCAACTGGTAAAAACGTAAACTTTTAACGAGACTTACCACCAACAAGGTGGAAATCAGAAGGGTAAAAACAAAGAACAAATAGACTCCGCTCCTTCTCTTCACGCCATTCTACTATTTTTAAATTATCTTCATGTTCAGAATCCTATTTTTTATCCAATACAATAAATTTCCAGACAGTCATTACACGCTGTAGTCTGTTTCAATGACCACTGAGTAAGTAGATCACGTGATGGGAATTTTCCGTTTTATACCGTTCAGAGCAACAGATAAAGGTCGTTTTATCGTTTTTACAAATTATTTTTACAAACAAATTGAAATTAAAAAAACATCATATAAAAACGAATTGCTAAAGGAAAAAGCTAATTATGATCAACCATTTGATCATTTTGATAACCCAAGTCTGATGGCGCTAGTGTTTTTGGATCAGTTTCTATTGGTCTACAAACCTGTGAATCCTAGAGGAGCTCGTAGTTTTAATATTTTTTCCTTGTTTTGCTGTCAACATTTTAGGAATGAAACCGGAAACGAAAACAATCGTTAACGGTTACTATTTAATTGCAGATCAGTACCGGAATTGAATTCTAAACTCTCCAATAGTGGTATACTTCTGTAAACGCAATTTCCGCTGAATAGAAGGTTGCCACTGTCGGAGTTTGACTGAATTCAGGTACCATTCCGTGTTTTAGTAGTAACCACTGATCAAAGTTTCTGTTTCCGCTTTCACTTCCAAAAATGTTGACTGCTTAACTGCATTCAGAAAAAAGTTCCAACTACAATGCTCCAAAAGCATTCTTGGGTTTGTTACTGACCCGTCAGGTACCTACAGCAAAAACTATTGTTAGTAAAATCCTTGCTTATCTGATTACCAATGTCATAGATGAATCAGAAAAATAGGTTGCAAAAGAATAGTTGAAAGGCAGAAGAATTATCATATGTGAATGGCAGATGAGGTCCAGCAGAGGTAATTGAAGAGTCAAGTAAGTTTTAAAGGTTAAATAATGAACAGTTAGAAAAAACTAATTAAAATTATAAGAAATTCTGAAAAAAACTATTTGCGAAAAAAATCATGTAGTGAAAACTAATTGACCCTAATTCTTTTCTTTTGCTCTGACCGTTGGAAAAAAAAAAGCAACACTTTCATGGGGCTCTTGTCCTCAATGTCATAAATTGTTATTTTCAAAGAGGCATATATAAGAATCATAATGGGCAGGGTTTCAGCTTGACTGAAATTTACTTCAGACATTTTGTCCAAGCAGCTCCAATTTTGTTTGGATTTTGGAATTTTTTTAGGACATTTTTTTCAGACACTCATTTTTACCACCAAAAAAGGAAACTGCTTTCTGCCCTTCTCATAATGAAACCAGTGGTAGTTTTGCTATGATTTCGGATGGCAGGTGCGGCCTGATTGATTGGCTGGCTTTTTATTTAATGAGGAGACTCGAGCTTGTTGATCGGTGCTGATAGAAGTGGGTGGGGTACTCGCTGCATGACTCGTTTGTCACAGAAAGTGGCTGTTCAGGTAATGATGGAGTGGGCAAACTGTTTTGGGGCATACAAAACTTGAGTTCCTGTTGCTTCTTAATGGCAATTAAGTTTTAAGTCATTTTATCGGTGAATTCCAATTCAAATATGCTGTCCGCTTCGAGATGAAATCAAGGGAAGATACTAAGTTAACAGGATGCAATTGACCAATCAGGCACTGCGTAACAAAACACTATGACTGGTTTGCTTTAGTGAATAAGTATTTGAGGAGTAAAATTAAGTGAGCCAGTCTGACGCTTACATAAACTTGGCCAATCAGCGGTCGTTTTATAAAACAAAAGTACTATTGCATCACTGTGCATTACTGTACAGTGTGCGCTTCCAAAAATTGTCTGGGACAAACTGTCCAAACTGGACAGCAACTCTCAGACATCTGGAACTATTTTCAGACTATGTCCGAGGGCCGACACCAAGCTGAATCCCTGTTGGGTTTCCTGCTCTTTACAGTAAAACTGATTACCTAGATATATTGCAGAGACACATCAAGAACATGCTGAGGGCAATAAAAGTTTTTTTTCTATTTGGTTGTTTTAGTTTAACAAGAGACAATAATAATTGTTCCATTGGGTACTGAGATTCGGTGACAGTTTCTTCTGTCTTGATTGTACATAGGGGCGAGGTGCAGATAAACAATAGTGAATGAAACACACAATTACCAGACTGTAAATAAGTTCTGTTACATTCGTTGTTCTAGTTTCTACAAATTCAAGTTGTTCCAATGGCTGAGTAACATTTTAGGTGCCTTATTTCTAACCGAAAGTATGATCAGCCAAAACTGATGATGTAGTCCTCAGTTTCACAGGTGAGTGACCTCCATTTTTAAACTGGTTTTGTCACTTTGTTGCAATGGTAAATATGCCAGAAAAAGATAGACAAGTTAAATGGGAGAAAATATGTTTTAGTCTTGGCAGTATGCACCAACCTTTACTTACACAGGCAAAAACACAAGAAGCCAGGATATTTGCGATGATAGTTGTAGAGGAAACTTTGCACCAACTTCTACAAAAGGTTTGAAGCTTGTAGCACAAACAGATTTTTTTTTCAGGTTTTCTGGAAAAAATATAATTTTATGCATTTTGAAAGGCATAAAATTAAATTTTGTCCAGAAAAAAAGTGTGCCTACCCTACCTAAAATTTTCAGATCCATTTCCCGAAACACACTTATTTTTTTTATTTGGCTTAAGCGGTGAATATCCCGTTATTCCACAGCTGTATATAACAGAACACAGCCGTTTGCATACTCAGAATTTACCGTGCATATATGCAGAATCAACTTCACCATGCTCATTTGTAGGTACAAAAGCTGGGATTCCGCATGACATGCCATTTTTCTCTAATATCATTGCTGTGTACTATTATCGGAGTTCCCTCTGTATTTTAAACATTTGTTTTTGGTCTTTACTCTTTTAAGTTTTAGATAATTTTGCATGCCTTTTTGTGGTCAATTAACTTTTTCAAAAATAGTCTTTCTGTCAGGCCTGATCTGGGTCCAAACTCTGTTTGCAAAGGTTATCAGCAGGCAACAAAAGTCACTCCTAACAAAAGTCTCTCTCTCTCCTCTCTCTCTCAACAAAAACAAAAAGGCCTGATCTGGATCCAAACTGTTTGACACTTTGAAGGTATTCCTGATAGATTTGTTTTTTGATAAAGTTGATTTTGAAAAAAATCAGCAGACGACAAAAAAGCATGCAAAATTACCTAGTAGCCAAAAAGTTAATGAAATGCCCATTTTTATTGGCAGGTACAAAAGTTCCCATCAGAAAGCTTCATGAATTGGAGAGCGAAGAGAAATGTATTGTGATAGGGACCCTCTTTAAACAGATGAAACTGCAGCCGAGTATACTCAAAGAAATCAGTGATGAGGTATGTCAGTTGACCTGGGGACATAGGAACAGATAGAGACAATTTAACCGTTAATGCGCCAACCGCAACAAAATTTGTCTGCTTTTCTCATCTGCTGAAATGTTTAGGAAGCCTCTATGGCAAACAGTGTGGACCCAGATCAGCCTGCTCCTATAGGAGCAGTCTGTTCTGGGTCCACGCTGTTTGCTTCTATACTTAATTCGTCGGTAATGTAAGGCAATTATTTGCAGCAGACGACTTCAACAGACGACATTTTCAGATACATTTTTTTCCTGGTGCTTTAAGGGTTAAGTGTGTAAAAAGTTGCCTATTTAAGGAATAGATCAGCTCTAGCAGTGCATTGTTGAGTAATAAATAATTCACTGTCTGGAGGTCATTTGTAAAGATCAAATCATGAGTGGGTAGCGCAAGTGATTTATCTTCGAAGAAGCAGTCTGATCAGGGTCTTACCTGTTTGCTAGATTGACAAGTATTTTGTGAATTCCAGCCCTGATAACCAACATTTTAGTTGAGAGCAAAATGAGGAAAGTGGTCACAATATTTACCGTAATTAATAAAGTAAAAAGCATGATAATGTGAACTGCTTAAGCACCCATTTACTCAAATTTATTTAAAATACAAATGGCATCAGATGATAGGGAGAATTCTGCAGAAACACATTCATAGATATTGGCACATTTTTAGCATAAAATTGAGAACATTTTTTTATTCATTAGTGGCTTAAAGTTTTAACATTTGTTTTGGGTGCTCAAAAGAACCATTTCATTTTGAGAACCCACAACATATGTTTTGGTTGATAGATATGAAAAATAATTTTAATAAGCATGCTTACCTAGAGGTTGTCAGAATATTTCTAAAATCAGGAGTTTGATGCTGACTTTCCACTGAAAGTTAGCCTCAAAAGACTTCTAATCAGACAGATTATAATAGCTTCTGATTTGTGTTAAGACTTGAATTTTTAAAGTTCAGTATTTTTTTAAAATTTGAACTAACATTCATGCATGTGTGTCATATACTGGGCTGCCTAGGACAGTTAGTAGCGTGTCTGGCTGCAGATACGTGTCTGACTGCAGATCCAGGGGTCACGAGTTTGATCCCAGCCCGGTCCCATACTTTCGTGGAGATTGATCATGATATAATTTCTACGGCCATTCCCCTCCCTTCCGCTGATTCAAGAAAGGTTGTTGTCACGTACAAGCCAAATAATGTGCACAAAAAACTGGTTAACCGCTTAGTCAAGCTTGTCCAGGAAAAAAGTGTGTTTAGGTGAATTGACCGACAGTGACCTTCCCGATATAACCATAGCTGTTGACTGGGACATAAAGCAACAAACTAAAACAAAATAATGTGTGTCATATAATGTATCACCTTGTTGATTGTTTTTACAGCATAATCTACCACCTCAGCCGATTGGATCCAAATACACAAGTGATGATGACAAGCTTATTCTAGAAGATGAGTTACAAAGAATCATTCTGAATGGTGAACTAAAAGTTCAGTCAAGCGTTACAGGTAAAGTACAGGCCACTAGATAAGAGTTTGTAATGGTGAATTAATTTTCTCGTTTCTCAACCAAAACATACGTTGTTGATACTCAAAAGAACCGTCTCAATGGGACAGTTCTTTTGAGCACCCATAACAAATGTTAACGTTGATGGATTAGAAAATATTCACAAATTTATACTCAAAATTTTGTTTATTTCGACCTATAGAATATATTGCTCAATCATAGATCTAGCCCATTTAAGCCAAAAGAAAAACAAAGTGAGTATGAGAAAGGAAATGCCACTTTCACAGACCAGACCATTCCATGGCAATGCCAAAGGAAGATGCATCCCAGGGATTTTTTTTGCAATTTTGGGAAAGGGCCTTAGGGGCCTGGGCCTTTCAGATTGGGAAAAGAAGCACGGTAAACCCCTAAATTAGGAAATTTGTTATAGTGCACAAAATGTCATTTTTGGTCAATAAAAAAACAAATTAGCTATTACACATACTATTGCCATTAAATAGAAGGAGAATGTCACCATGTAGCTTGTGTGTGTGTTTGTTGACTGAATGAAAATCCCAATCTTCAAAGAAAAAAAATTTTTTTTGAAGATTGGATTTTTTTTTCAAAATTGGGAAAAAAGTGTTACTCACCTAAATTCCTTTTGGAATGGGGTCCAATTTCCGTCCCTGAGAACACCCCAAAAAATTCCTGCATCCAGAGCTCCAGATAAACTTTCTGGTCAATGGGTATTTAGCCCACCTGATTATCATCAATTGCATATTTTCAAAAACAACTACTTTTTAGTGAATACACATGTTGTCCACAGTTTCTAGATTGAATGTGGCCATTGAATTGGGCCATCGAGAATCTGCCTGCATATTGATTTACTCTCGTGGTCTGCCTTTCTGAAGTACCTAACTTAGATTTGCAGTAAATTTCATCACCTTTTTGTTGACCACCCTTTACTATCTTTTTGGTTGTAGGTACAATAGTTGCTGTTTGTGGCAGGGAACCAGAGGATGACAAAGGAAAATTTCATGTTGAAGAGTATTGCTTCCAGGAATTACCTCCCCAAGAAAAACTACCAGAATTATCTGAAGACAGGTATATACTAGGCCAAAAAAGAAACGCTGCCATGTATGAAAAAAAAATGCACACTGTGCTAGTTATGTATTTCATTAAAAAACATGCAGTAATTAGAAAATATAGAGCAAAATGGTGCTAGAGAATGCTCTTTCCCAGTTTCTCAATTCATTAAGACGTTGGTACTACCGCAGGTTCCTTAATTTGACTTAAATACTGCACTAAAGTAAAGTTCCGTCAAACGTTGGGACGTGGGTGTCTTAAACAAATCTCTTGAAACGATTTCTCACAGTTTGAGCCCTGATTTTTGGATTATGAGTTCCTTGGGATGTCCTAGCTGTGACTGACTCCAGATGAAATCGATTGCACAAATGAGACGTCTGAATGTCTCGAGCTTGACGTCGTGTCGACACACGTCGACGCCCTGGACGCGGACGGTGGGACGTTATCCCAATTTGTTGGAAACGATTCTTAAGACGTCCAATCATCCTGACATGGCACCGAAATCATTTTGCAAGTACCAATGGCGTCATGTTAACTTGTAACATTCCTATTGCACGTTCACGTTCCACAGGTGCCACTTTTGTCAACGTAAATTAGCAATGTGTAATCTTAAATTCCAAAGTTTTTAAATGTTTTTAGACGTTTGGTATGTTCGACTAGAGATTTCAGTAGTTAGTACACATGTAAATCTGAACAGACTGAGTGTGCGCGTGAAAAACAGGAAAATGGAAAATCGGTTAGTACACTGGTTTTGATTGACTCACCTCAATAAGTCAATGGGGAAAATGTGCGGAAGAAAAAATAGCAAAACATAGACAGATGATGAAATTTTGCCACTCTAATTAAACTCACAATATTATCAATTGTTGTATGCGGCCTTTCTTTTTTAGCCTAGTATATATCAAATGTTCTAAAGGCCCTGGCTTCTCTGGGCCTTTGTTGTTTTGCATGCAGCAAGATCTTGTTTTCTCCCACCTTTGTCCATGTAAGATAGGTAATTAGCTCATGTAAGAAATTTCTATCTTACATGACCATGTGACTGCTTTCTTACATGGGCAGCGTAAAATATTCTTTTATTCCAAAAAAGGATATTCAAAGGACCAATAAATTGTGCCTAAGTAACTCAAAAGCACCAAGCAAGGGTAAGCGTTACTTACTAACGTCAGATAACGTTAATGACGTCACCGAATGTGCACATGTGACGATTATGGCAATGTGACGCTAATGGCACAGGGAGACATGCAGGATTTTATCTTGCATTTCGCAGCTTAACTAATGCTCCAATCCTATTTTCCAGTCAATAACGAGGTGCAAACTATGTTTACACCCATTTTAATACCTGCTAAAACACTTGTGAACTCAGAAATAATGTAAATCCATCGAGTAAAAAGTTCAATTTTACACGTTTTTTTTTTTTTTTTTTACTTTTTATGCTCCGAAAAGTGGGAGAAAAACAATCCATCATGAGCCTGTCCATGTAGGATAGAGAAATCTCACCCTCGAGGTCGGAATTTAACCAGGGACTCGCCAAGCCTCGTCCCTGGTTAAAATTCCGATCCCTCGGTTGAGATATCTCTATCCTACATGGACACTCATGGTGGATTGTTATAATCTTCGGACAAGGCCCGTATAATAGGAATGGCACTTAAGTCTTGTCTGTAGGCTACCTGTCAGAGGCCTTATGAGCCAGTGGTTGGATTATTACCAAGTTTGCAGAGATAAATCACTTGGATAAATCACTTGGATAAATCTTTGGGATAGAATCAAATACAGATTTATAATAAACTAAATTTCTTTGAGCGTAAAAGTATGAATACATTCTTAATTATCAATTTTATCATTGGCTGTGGGTGCTCAAAAGAACCATTTCATTGAGACAGTTCTTTTGAGTACCCACAACGCCTGTTTTGGCTGAAATATAAGAAAATGAAGTTTGATTCTCTCAAGATGCCCGGGATTGAAGAATGCATAAGAGGGTGACTGTCTCCAGTTTCAAGAGTTAACGAAAGTTTCCCAGACTTTTCAGGGCAGTCGGTCCTGTGGACTGGTAAAAACTGCTGATCGACCACAATTTCACTAGACCGACACCATATGGAAAAATTACAAACAAAATAGCTGTTTGGATAGTACAGGTAATGGAACAGGGTTTTCTCACAAAATAGAAAACACTTTAAGACCTAAAATTTTGCACCCTAAAAGTGGTTCCTTTCACTAATTTTTTTGTGACTCTCCCTAGGCGCTGTGCCAGGCAGATCAAATGCCTGTCATAATGAGGTATTTTGAACTTAAATAGGGCAGTAAAAGTGGTCCCTTGAAGGGCTTACGTATTTTCAGATAAAATATTGATATTTATCGCGGTGGAAGAAATGTTATATACAGCTAAGTCCCCTCTTGGTGCCCCACTAAATGCCTTAGTCTGGTGAGATATTGAAATACACTTTAGATGTGATTTAATCTGTCCCTTTAACAGTTAATTTGCTAAAGACTTAAAAACCAAAAAAAAGCCTTTTACTGAATTTTATGCCCACATGCCATACTGTATGTTTGTGCTTTAAAAATGTGTGTGCAAACTTTAATGTTTGCAAACTTGTTCTTTCAGGTACATAGCAATAGTATCAGGGCTAGAAATTGGTTCAAAAGAAGAGCAAATGTTTCCTTTACAACTATTTATTGATATGGTAACTGGGTGTCTGGGAGATGTTGGCCAACAACAGGGGGCAGCTAATATTGTTAGTGTAATTGTTGCTGGTAATTCTCTCAGTAAAGATACTCAGGATAAAGATAGCTTAAATAAGGTGGGTATAAACACAACACACGCTAGTGTAGGCTTTCTCTGTCTGCTGATAACCTTTGCAAACAGTTTGGACCCAGATCAGGCCAGACAGAATGTTGGGCCTGATCTGGATCCAAACTATTTGATACTGATAGATTTTTTGAAAATATTAATTTTGGAAAAAATATCAGCAGAAGACAAAAATAAAATTGAAAAATTTATCAGAAAATGCAAAGAGTAAATATATTGTGTCCAGATTTCTTTGGTTTATAATTCTACAGAAAAGTATTATGCTGGGATCCTTGTTTACCGTGGAGCTAACTAGCAGTGGGAGATTAAGTAAGATAAAAGCAAATCAACTTTTATCAAATTACTCCACAGTCCACATTGCAATTTTATCCTTCCTATACAATCTTACTAGAAAAGAAAATATATGTTAAATGATTCATTCCCAGTTTGAGGCTTCGGGGCTGCCATGTATGTTTTGATGTTGTAATCGGGTCACCTTTGTTTATCGCGGAGTTCACTTAAATTAAAAAAGCTCAAAGAGTAGCAAGCTAAATGCTTCAAAAGTCTCAATAGATGTTAAGGAAAATTTTTATCTAAATATTAAACGTTTCAATTAATTCACAATTTTTAAATTTCATCTTTAGCATCAATTTAAATTGCTATTTAGTTTTTTCAGAAATAAAAATGTATTGTACATTTTCAACACAAATTATGACTTTCCTTACAAAGAGATCATGTGACTTTTTGTATATGTGACATCTGTCGAATACAGACGACAACTCCAGTTAAGGTAATAAACTAAATTGCTTGTTTAAAAATACTTGTGAGGCTTTTATAAGGGGAGGGCTAGTGAATAGCAATAGAAAATGGTAAACTTCGCGATGTATATATGAAACTAATTTTACTCGTCAGTTGACTTGCCATATCGTCAACTTTACCTGGATTTGACTGCTGGAGGCTTCCTTCAAACTGTAGTTAGCGTAAACAATCGCAAGGGGTCGCCTAGTGCGAGAAATCGCGATATTTGTAAAATCCGCGATAAACTATGATCTGCGATAAACTAGGAAGGGAGTATATGTGGGTACTGATTGCAAATTGAGACTTTCCAATAAGCCACACAACTCATTTTTAGTGGAGGAATTAGAAAAAATGATCTAATAAGTGTACTGTTTGTTTGTATTTAACGTCCCACCAACAGCTAAGGTCATATGGGGACTGGGTCATGTCTTCATCCAACAGACTGGAGATGCCGGGGATCAAACCAGCAGCCCCTGGCTTACAATGTGCGTGGTTTATCCACTACACCACAGCAGCTCTTAATAAGCATATTGTGTACATAATTTTAAAAAAGAATTCTATACCCTCTTTTGAAAACAGTGTTTGGATGCAAATCAGCTGGCTTCATCCATATAATGTTCACCATATTGCCCTTATTGCACAAATGATTTCACTCCGCCGAAGAAAATGGCCACCAGAGCTAAAAATAGAAAAATCCACATGATGAATCATTTTTAATAATGAAACTGAACCACTTGATTGCTTGAAAATCAGAAGTTCTTGCAGCGTAAACAACCCATAAAGTACTAGGTTTGTACTTATAGGAGCATGTGCACTTATGAGATCCATTATTATTATGGTACCCCTTGTAAATTTAAAATTCTTGAATAAACATCTATGAGCATAGCTGTCAGAAGCCATATTAAAATGAGACCAAGTCCATGTTCACTTTATGAAATTCATATGCTTGGAATTAAATTTAACATTAAATCACAGGTTTAGATAAGGCCTAAATGAAATATATGTGTGGTTCCTGTTGCATGCCAACAAGATTTAGGGTAGGTAGGTAGGGAAATTATTAAATTTTGTTATAACATTTAACAAAGAAAATGGTGATAAAAACTGAAAAAGTGCCCATTTTAGGTATTTTTTCTCCAAATACCATTTTAATGTTTAGGGTAGGGTTAAAAAAATTAGGGTAGGTAGGCAACAGGAACCACACATACATTTCATTTAAGCCTAACAAAATATTTTCAGCATTAAATTGTTTATATTTTCTTACCCATAATTTTTAGCATATGTTTTGGGTGCTCTAAAAAACTGTCTCATTGAGACGGTTCTTTTGAGTACCCACAATATATGTTTTGTTTGAGAAATAAGAAAATTATTTTCCTGTTTCACACTCTTAACTAAAGGCCTGCAAAATGTGATGCTTAGCATTTTATAACTTTTTTTCTCAATGAGTTTAAACTCTCTTATCTGGAGACCTGCTTTCTGTCAGTTAATTATGATAAGCTATGCCATTTGGATTGATTTCAGGCCAAATATTTAACGAAGAAGAAAGTTGCGGGTAGTGTTGATGCTATAAAATCTCTTGATGATTCACTTGTACAATTGGCAGTAAGTATAATAGTTATGAATGATAACCATTTAATCTCTGTGATTCTCTTGTAATGGGGTGCCTATTTTCGGAAACCAGTCAAATTTCTAAAATTTCAAACACTATTTGTCTACCAAAAAGGCCTAGACAAACAGGGCAGTCGGATCAGGCTATTCCCTGTTTGCCATTCTGACAAGTATTTTTGTGAATTCCAGTCTTGATAATCAACATTTTATCTGAGAACAGAGTGAGAAAAGTGTTCCAAATTTCAGAACTTTTACTGTAACCATTATTTCTAAGCTGCCTGACATCACAGAATTTTTTGCTCTTGAATTTTTAATGTTAGAAAAAAATTGATCTTTCTGATGATATTTGCAGACAAGGTCGTAGAACTATTTGTAAAAAACGCCTTTCTGGAAGCAAAGGCAATATTATGTCACCTAAAGTCATGCTTAATGGTCAAGTTTTTTCAGAGCAAAGACTTGGATAGTTACTTTTCTCAGTAATTTTATTGGTACATGAACCGTTTATCATTTTATGTATACATTGTATGGATGAAAGTTTTCAGGCTTTTGTTAAGACTGACTTTCCACAGAAAGTCAGCCTATATAGAAAGTCAGCCTTAAAATAATGAATTATGTGGATTATAATAGCTTCTCTGTTTTTACCTGCGTCTCTTAAGCGAAAGCAGGTCTAGTAGTGGGTCCACTCCGTCTGTCGGTTCGTCAGTCCGTCTGTCTGTAACACTTTTGGGGTGCCTAGTTTGTGTAATCTGTAACTCCAACAGTTTTCATTCCTTTATATTCAAACTTTGCCAAATGATTGTTCATACATTGAAGATGTGCACCTCCTATTTTGTGCACATTTGATAAATATTTTTACAGGTGTTGAACTAAGACATTTTTCCATTCGAAATGCGTAGGGGGTGTCAGGTTTGTGTAATCTGTAACTCAAAAAGTTTTCATTCCTTAATATTCAAACTTTGCATAATGATTATTCACACATTGAAGATGTGCAGCTCGTATTTTGTGCACATTTGATAAATATTTTCACATTTTTTACGGGTGTTGAACTTAGACATTTTTCCATTCGAAATGTGTAGGGAGTGTCTGATTTGTGTAATCTGTAACTTCAACATTTTTCATTCCTTTATATTATATTCAAACTTTGCATAATGATTGTTCATACATTGAAGTTGTGCACCTTCTATTTTGTATACATTTCATGATTTTTTTTTCATTTTTGGGGGTCTTGAACTTAGACAATTTTTTCTGTAAAATGCTTAGAGGGTGTAAGGTTTGTGTAATCTGTAACTCCAAAAGTTTTCAGTCCTTAGTATTCAAACTTTGTATAATGATTATTCATACATTGAACATGTGCACCTCCTATTTTGTGCACATTTGATAAATATTTTCTTATATTTTAGATCTGTTGAACTTAGATATTATATCCATCCGAAATGCTAAGGGATGTCTGGTTTGTGTAATCTCAGCATGTCCACTCATATTTCTGTTTGGGGGTACACGTACCCCCTGATGTTTCCATTTGGGGGTACATGTTCATATGTGAGGGTACACATATTTTAGAGCTGTTTTTCATAGTAAACGTATAGGGACCATGAAATCAGATCATTTAGAGGTGTGTAACAGTGATATCATTATGCTGTGAATAATGCTAATAAATGAGTCCTGCAAGTAACCACCCCACCCCCTGCAAAAAAAACAACTCCACCCCCTGCAAAAAAAACAAACTAAGTCCAAACCTGAGAAAAATTTGGGCATAGGTTCCCCTAGGGGCTTAAGCCCAATTTCATTCACCCTCAACCACAATAACCCTGGCCTTTGAAAGTTTTGGGTAAAGACAGAATGAAGAAGAGTGGGAGGGGTGAAAAAACATATCCAGATCACCCTCTTCTTCAGAATGTTAGATGATTTTTGAAAAATAGAATACAGCAAAATGTCACATACCTCTTAGATTGTGTTACTCCTATATTTAATTTAAAGCTCTGAAACGTGTCAAGCAATTTATCAAGTTTTCTTCTAACACACATCTGTACTTTCGATTTTGCCTGTCCACTTAACATTGAATATGTAAGCGTATCACTGATTGGTTCAGTAATTATAGACAACCAATCAATATTGACTTTAATAGAAGCATGGTTGACTGTGGCCCGAGATTCACTTTATCATACTGAATGATAGATACCAGTCAGTGGTAAATCTGAGCCGATAGTTCTAAAAAAACTGGACTTGTTTTCTTGAAAATTTCATGAGATTCACGCACAACGATCACTGGTTATGCGTGCACAAAATTACTCTACGTTTTTGCACGTAGGTACCAAATGATTAGTGCCTGCATGGCCATTTCTGTGCGTGAATTACGTACTGCAGTACGTGAATGGGCATGCTGAATCTGTGACTTCATATTCAAACTTGATACATTATGATTGCTCACACATTGAACATGTGTGCACCCTATATTTTGTGCACATTTGATAATATTTTTCGGATTGTTGAACTGAGACATTACGTCTACACCACCTTTGGAGTGCCTACATTGTTTATTTGTGTTTAATCTGCAATTCAAATAGATTTCATTCCTTTATATTCAAACTTTGCATATATTGATTGTTCACACATTGAAGATGTGCACTGGCTACGCAGGTCCAGAGCAGAGTTTGGTCTTGTTACTTTATGTTTTGATTTCCCAAGTGCATTTGTAAACCATTTAAACTTAAATGTATTCATATTTTATAGGAATACTTCAAGTGTTAAAATTTGAATTTCTAAAGCTCATGATATTAAGCTTTCATGCAACTGATGCTCAATTGTGTAAATACTGTCTTATAATTTTATATTTTAGGCTTTTTTTGAAAAGTGAAAAATAGAAAAATAAAAATGTGAAACTGACTTACCTGTAACATTGTTGTTAGCTCCATCAGACCTGTAATGGCTGTTATTGAATATTCATCTTTGTAGTGGTTTCATTAGTAGAGTGTTAGACTGGGTATCAAAGGGTTGCTAGTTCTAGTCTCACTGCCGGTGGTGTCACAGTGCTGTGTCCTTGAGTAAGACATTTTACCCACTGCTTAGTGCTGGCTCAACCCAGGAACACCCATCCCGACATGACTGAAAAAATGTTGACTGTGATGTAAAGAATCAAAACAAAACTGGCACAAGCCATTTCTGTCCTGTAATTATTAATAAACATTTTCATCAAAAAAAATGATTGAGGAGCATGGTGGCTCAGTGGTAGAGTGCTTGACGCGAGATTGAGGAGTTGGGAGTTCAAGCCTAGCCGGAGGCACTGCGTAGAACTTGTGTCCTTGAGCAAGACACTATCCTCTGCTTAGTACTGGTTTAACCCAGGAAGACCTATCCCGACATGACTGAAAAAATCTTGACTGGGACGTAAAGAACCAAAACAAACAAACAAAATTTGTAGATTACTTGATTTGATCAATAATCTGAGGAAAGCCCAGACTCTCTTGAAAGCATGCATAGCATGGCTGATATCAATGAATGATCTTTCCATGTCAGCATTATTTCTTCTAGGCCAGTGTGGATGTAGTATTGATGCCTGGGGAGTTTGATCCGTCCAACTTTACATTACCTCAACAGGCCCTCCACAGATGTATGTTTCCTCAGGCTTCCAGGTACCCCACATTAAGATGTGCTACAAATCCCTATGATTTCTCTATAGAAGGGGTAAGGTAAGTCTGTGTTAATGAAAGTATGAATCCAAGGGAGTTTGATCCATCCAAAATAGTAAGTGAGTATGATCAGGAAATACCACAATCACAAACTGCAGACAACCCCGTGGCATCGCGAGGAAGAGCCGCTCAACCATCACAAGACACCAGGAAGACAAATTAAGCAAAGCAATCAGCTCTCTCTTCCCCATCAAGATGATTGCAATACTAGAATGGATATAAAGTAACGTACAACAAAACATAGAACAATTACAGACTCCCACAATGGGAGTAACAATAAACAAAAAGTCAACAACAACAGAACCACCGCCTTAGAACGGACAGCAGCCTAAGCCACCGGGGGGCTTAAATGAATTTTACTGGTACCAAATCTTCGCCCTAGATTCTGCTGTTATTGAAGTACAAGAAATGTTCAGCTCGCATGGAGGCCATCTAACTAATGCAATGTATCATCATGGAAAACACTCTAATCAAATTAACACTCCATGATGAAACAAAGAAAAGGGCTTATGACTCACAGATAGTCAGAGCTAAAGAAAACCTCAAGTTGAGCCACGGTGGGTCCAGCTACAGATAAGCATCAGGCACCAACCCACAGATTAAAGCTTTACGTCAGAGCCGTCATAGAGTCTGAGGCCTGACCCACCGTTGTGCAATTAAAGAGGAAACCATAGCTATAAACCGTGATTGGGTTTAAAACTAGGCATGCAGACTGTCGCATGATATCCAAATTATATCCAACCCTTATATAACGTTTTACTATCTTTTTGAATTGATCACTAAAATTAGGTTTTCCAACAATTCGTTTGAATTTATAGATTAAATCACCATAAAATATAGGTTCTGATATGCCTTGTTGCAGAAGAGTTTTTAACCCAACGTTATATTTAACAATTAACTCTGAGTGTCTGTAGTAGAATTTAGAAAATGCTTTTCGAATTTTATGATATCTATAACCTTGTTTTAATAATTTAGCAGTTAAAAATAAGTTTCTGTTGTTGAAGTCATCAACATTAGAGCACACTCTAGCAAAACGAATAAGCTGAGAAATATATACCCCATAGGAAGGAGAGCGAGGAACATCTCCATCAAGAAATGGGAAATTTACTATTTCAAAATTAAAATCATCCCGTTTATCATATATTTTAGAAGAAACTATGCCATTTGTTATTGACAAGTTTACATTACCTTAACAGGCTCTTGATAGATGTATGTTTCCTCAGGCTATAACCCACTTTAGACCTTTGTATACTGGAAACCAGTAAACTGGTTCTTTGGTAAACAGTAACCCAGATGAAATGCTGCAGAATGTAGCATTTTATCAGCCCGCAGAGTCACTGTGTTGTGTCCTTGTGCAAGACACTTTATCCATTGCTTAGTACAGGTTCAATCCGGGAAGACCCACCTCGATAATGACTGAAAATGTTGACTGGGACATCAAGAATCAAAACAAACAAACAAAAAGCAGCATTTCATCAGGGACTTTGCTGTATACTAAAACTAAAACAATCATCAGAGACTGATATACATCATAATTAAGAAATTATGTCTCTCCCCCATCAGACTCTGGAAACATATTGTTTTAGCCTGTGCATCTGTTTATCTGTCTGACAGTCCGTCACAAATTGTTCAGTCTTGTGAACGCAACTCCTCCTACAAATTTAGCGTGATCTTTTTGAAACTTTGCAGATGTTATTGTCAAGGTCTGAAGATGTCCATGAGGTTTGGCTGTAATCCTCAGATTAATTTTTGTCACTTTTTTGGCAGTTTGAACTTTGTTGTTTTTGGCTTAACTTCTACCAAAGCATATAGGCAGTGGTTATTTTGTGAGGGCAACTCCTACAATTTTACCCACATTTTAAAAAAAAATTCAAGTTTTTTGTCAAGGTGTGAACATGACACTTGTCTGTAATCCTCAGATTAATTTTTGTCACATTGTTTTGCAGTTTGATTGCAGTCAATTTTGGCTCAACTTCTACCAATGCATATACACTAGGCCAAAAAAGAAACGCCGCTATGTATGAAAAGTGCTAACTGTACCAGTTATGTATTTTATTTAAAAATATGCAGCAATTTGAATAAAAAGAAGAGCAAAATGGTGCTAGAGAATGCTCTTTGCCAGTTTCTCAATTCATTAAGACCTTGGTACTACCACGGGTTCCTTAATTTGACTTAAATACTGCACCATTGTTAAGTTCCGTCAAACGTTGGGAGAAGGGGGTCTTAAACAAAATTCTTGAAATGATTTCTCACAAATTGAGCCCTGGTTTTTGGATTATGAGTTCCTTGGGATGTTCTAGCTGTGACTGACTCCAGATAAAAGGGATTGCATAAATGAAACGTCTGGGTGGCTCGATCTTGACGTCGCGTCGACACACCTCGACGCCCTGGATGCAGACGGTGTGACGTTGTCCCAAAGAGCTGGAAGCATTTTTAAGACGTCCAATCGTCGTAACATGGCACCGAAATGGTTTGGCTACTATCAGTGGCGTCACGTTAGCTTTTAACATTATTATTGCACGTTCACGTTCCACATGTGCCAATTTTGACACCGTAAATCAGCAATGTGTAATCTTAAATTCCAAATTTTTAAATGTTTTTAGATGTTTGGGATGTTCGACTAGAGATTTCAGTAGCTAGTACACATGTAAATCTGAACGGACTTAGTGTGCACGTGAAAAACAGGAAAATGGAAAATCGGCCAGTAAACTGTTTTTGATTGACTCACCTCAATAAATCAATCAGGAAAATGTGCGGAAGAAAAAATAGCAAAACATAGACAGATGATGAAATTTTGTCACTCCCATTTAACACACAATATTTTTTAATTATTGTATGCGACGTTTCTTTTTTGGCCTAGTATATATCCAGGAATCTTATAACTCTGTTCACCTTAAAGTTTACTTGGCTAACAGCTGTGAATCACACATCTGTGCTTTACTTAACAAGAACAGCTAAAAGATCAAAGAATGAGTAACAAAAATCAGAAAATGTTCAACCTTACGATTTTGATTTGTTTACATACTAGCCTGTTGAGTTTCGAGGTATTCCAAAGTCTGCTACAGTCACGTGCCACATTGGGCACCAACTGTAGATCTGCACAATTCACTTATGGTCAAGTGACTTTGTTGACAGGACCAGACACCAACAACTGGGTATCTTTTTTGTATAAACTTAGAGCTGGTGTGGTCAAAAATACAATGTTGCATTTGCATGGGTGAAATATTGACATTTTGATAATTTATCAGGTTAGTTTCATTCAAAAAGTTGTTTTTTCCACATATTTCTGACTTGACAACTAAAGCAGAATGTAAACTTTCAGAATCCTTTATCAATGATGTCAAGCATGTGTATAAAAAGAAGTGAGCGGAGTTATGATAAATGGGGATACTGGGTATCTTGTGAACACGACTCGTACTATTTTACCCAGATCTTTTGGAAACTTTGCAGGTGTTTTTGTCAAGGCCTGAAGAATCCTCAGATTAATTTTTGTAACCTTTTTATAGTTGAACTTAGTCCTTTTGTGGCTTAACTTCTACCTAAGCAATTAGACACTTGGTGTCTTGTGAAGGCAACTCCTCCTAGAATTTAACCCGGATCTTTTGTCTTCCGACATATGTCGAAGGAGACTATTAAAATGAGTAAGTCCATCTGTAATCACAATGAGTTTTTTTTTTGAGAGAGCAATCTATTCTGCAGTTTGATCTTTTAAAACTTTGCAGATGTTTTGTTCATGGTCTGAAAAAATGCATACCAAACTTACATGTAAACAAGCTATCCTTAGGATCAGATGGGCGATACAGGACCGTATTATTCTTTATCAATGTCAACTAACCCTTATTCCGCCAGTATTCATTGTCCAGAAAATGTTGTCTGCTTTTTACCCTGCTGCATATACAGGGTTCGCACAGGCTTAAAAAGTACTTGAATATACAGGACTGTCTTGAAAATTAATTTTGCTTTGAAAAGAACTTAAAAAACAATTAAAGGCCTTGAAAAGTCCTAGAATCTTACCATTTGCAGGAAGATTCAACACTGTCTTTGGAGACCTAAATTAATATAAAATTGTGGTGACTTTATTTGGTGCAGCATAGGCTGCACCAAATAAAGGCACCACAATTTTTATACTTAGTAAAGTTTTAACATGTAAATCAGTATTTTTTTATAAGTTTTCAGTCATTGAAAACAGTAGGAAAATCTTTAGAAGTCCTTGAAAAGTCCCTGAGTTTTACACAAACTTGTCTGTATGAGCCTTGATATATTCATGAGCACTTCAGATTAGATTTTCTCATAGAAGCAAATACTATGATCCCTGATCAGACTGCTCCCTTGGGTCTGATCTGGGTCCATTTTGTTAGCAAAATAGGATACCCGAGAACATAGGCAGAAGAAAGAGCAGAAGACAAAGGTTATAACTGGCAGGTAAATGACTAACATTGACCAATAAGGCTTAGAGACAACAATTAAGTTTGACAAAATGTGGACACATCCTTACTTATTAATGTGCCTTTAACAAAACAGCACTTTAGATTGACAAAATGTGGACTACTACCATCAAATAGGCCTTTAAAGAAACAGCATTTTAGATTGACAAAATGTGACACATGCTTACAAATGTGCCTTTAAAGAAACAGCATTTTAGATTGACAAAATGTGACAACTGCTAACAAATGTGCCTTTAAAGAAACAGCATTTTAGATTGACAAAATGTGGACTACTACCAACAAATAAGCCTTTAAAGAAACGGCATTTTAGATTGACAAAATGTGACACATGCTAACAAATGTGCCTTTAAAGAAACAGCATTTTAGATTGACAAAATGTGACACATGCTAACAAATGTGCCTTTAAAGAAACAGCATTTAAGATTGACAAAATGTGGACTACTATCAACAGATAAGCCTTTAAAGAAACAGCATTTAAGATTAACAAAATGTGGACTACTACCAACAAATAAGCCTAAAAAGAAACAGCATTTTAGATTGATAAAATGTGGACTACTACCAACAAATACGCCTTTAAAGAAACAGCATTTTAGATTGACAAAATGTGACACATGCTAACAAATGTGCCTTTAAAGAAACAGCATTTTAGATTGACAAAATGTGACACATGCTAACAAATTAGCCTTTAAAGAAACAGCATTTTAAATTGACAAAATGTGACACATGCTAACAAATAAGACTTTAAAGAAACATCATTTTAGATTGACAAAAGGTGACACATGCTAACAAATAAGCCTTTAAAGAAACAGCATTTTAAATTGACAAAATGTGACACATGCTAACTAATAAGCCTTCAAAGAAACAGCATTTTAGATTGACAAAATGTGACACATGCTAACAAATGTGCCTTTAAAGAAACAGCTTTTTAGATTGACAAAATGTGGACTACTACCAACAAATAAGCCTTTAAAGAAACGGCACTTTAGATTGACAAAATGTGACACCTGCTAACAAATGTGCCTTTAAAGAAACAGCATTTTAGCAGAGGTCCAGATAAGCTTTCAGTTTATTTGGTAAAAAAAAAAAATGCTTAAAAATATTTTTACCCCACATATATTTTTAAAATTGCTTATTTATAAGTATCTAATCTTAGTAATGGAAGAAACACACAGATCGAAGTGCTTTGCGCAAATACTTTAGCCAAATGACTTGCTTGTATCAAAGTAGAATAAGTAAATGACTGTGACAAAGGAGAACATCACAACAAAAGTATGATGCAGAACAGGTGTGCTACCATAATGGGGTGTATTCATTTTTTTTAAGAGTTAATGTTAGTTTTTTTGCTTTTTCCAAAATTAAATTGCTTTTTGTTAACCCATCATTTAGAAAACAATTGCTTTTTCCAAAATTAAATTGCTTTTTGTTACCCCTTCATTTGAAAATAATTTCTTTTTTCACAAATTTAATTGCTTAAATACCCCAAAAAGTGGCTTATCTGTTCCTCTGTTTTAGATTGACAAAATGTGGACTACTACCAAAAAATAAGCCTAAAAAGAAACAGCATTTTAGATTGACAAAATATGACACATGCTAACAAATAAGCCTTTAAAGAAATGGCATTTTAGATTGACAAAATGTGACACATGCTAACAAATAAGCCTTTAAAGAAACAGCATTTTAGATTGACAAAATGTGACACATGCTAACAAATAAGACTTTAAAGAAATGGCATTTTAGATTGACAAAATGTGACACATGCTAACAAATAAGCCTTTAAAGAAATGGCACTTTAGATTGACAAAAAGTGACACCTGCTAACAAATGTGCCTTTAAAGAAACAGCATTTTAGCAGAGGTCCAGATAAGCTTTCAGTTTATTTGGTAAAAAAAAAATGCTTAAAAATATTTTTTACCCCACATATATTTTTAAAATTGCTTATTTTTAAGTATCTAATCTTAATAATGGTTTATATGATTTAACTCAAGTAAAAACGCTGGTCATTCTACATTTAATAAACTAACATCATTCTATTTACAACATAACTTTGGCCATGAAGAACCAACCCAGATATGAATGGCAGCCAGCGTTGGCTCAGCTAGTATGATTGCAGACCTTTAAGCCAAGTACATGCTGTTCAGAGGATAATAGGGTGCAGCATGGCATAGTACATGCGGTCTGGCATAGCACAAGCCACTACATAGGATTCCAGCTGACTTTGACCCTGCACATGGTGGACCTGCATAGCCACGAATATCTGAAGAGATAGCTGACTGATACAGTTAGAGTCACCAAGGTCGCCAGGCTGGGTCTGCCCTAGCATCTAGTGTAGCACTATGTCAGAGTATGAGCCTGCAAGTCAGGGTGGTGGACATGGTCGCTGCCACAGAGTCTAGGGTGGACTTGATCCAGCCAATTGGTGTCTGCGGACCCCTAACTGAAACAGGTTAATCAGACAGACAGCTTGAAGGCTTAAAGGGTGTAAGTACAAGCAGGCAAGTCAGTGCATGATTCTGATCCTGCAATGTGGAGGAAATGAGTTGATTTCAGATAGAAATTAATCCCCCCCTTCCTCCTAGATTTACCTAAAAATCGAAATGCAAATTCCAACTACTGGAAGTGCCAGTAGTGTAAAATTTACACTTTCCTAACTTATGTCTGGGTTGTTTCTTTCCAAATGTTGAACAAAGGTGGAGACAGGGGTTGGTGGTGGGTATCCAAATGCAGTCCTGCAAACAACAAGCAAGCAGAATAATAAATGAGCCCAGATTTTGTCTGGGACAGCTGATGTATGCATAAATTCTATAAATAACAATTTGTCATAGAGACCTAATGTCAAATGCCCACTAGTACAGGGCTGCAGAATAGTTACAAGTATCATATAAACTATATTTATTCCACAATAAATAACAATTTATATGATTTAACTCAAGTAAAAACGCTGGTCAGATTCTACATTTATTAAACTAACATCATTCTATTTACAACATAACTTTGGCCATGAAGAACCAACCCAGATATGAATGGCAGCCAGCGTTGGCTCAGCTAGTATGATTGCAGACCGTTAAGCCCAGTACATGCTGTTCAGAGGATAATAGGGTGCAGCATGGCATAGTACATGCGGTCTGGCATAGCACAAGCCACTACATAGGATTCCAGCTGACTTTGACCCTGCACATGGTGGACCTGCATAGCCACGAATATCTGAAGAGATAGCTGACTGATACAGTTAGAGTCACCAAGGTCGCCAGGCTGGGTCTGCCCTAGCATCTAGTGTAGCACTATGTCAGAGTATGAGCCTGCAAGTCAGGGTGGTGGACACGGTCGCTGCCACAGAGTCTAGGGTGGACTTGATCCAGCCAATTGGTGTCTGCGGACCCCTAACTGAAACAGGTTAATCAGACAGACAGCTTGAAGGCTTAAAGGGTGTAAGTACAAGCAGGCAAGTCAGTGCATGATTCTGATCCTGCTATGTGGAGGAAATGAGTTGATTTCAGATAGAAATTAATCCCCCAAAATGAAGACAATGTGGATAGAAGATGTTCACATTGGGTTGGTTTCCCCACAAGTTAATAAGTTAGAATGAAAGGACACCCTGTTCAACACTTGGTAATTGCTGGTAGTACATGACATAACATCTTATAAGTAACTATATTCATCCCTAAAAAAGTGCAGGCAAAATGTCAATGGAGCAGTGAGTGTGTAATTCAAGTCTGGGAATTAAAATTCCACAGTACATATCACTGACAGGTTGTTAACATAAAGGTTGATTAATCCTTTGCCTGCTAGCTGCTGATAAACTTACAAACAGTTTTAAGATTCACAACAGGCCGCACAGAGAATCTGGCTGGTCTGGATCCAACTGTTTGACACTAATGATATCCTTGTTAGATTTTTTAAATTTTAAGAAACTGCAGCAGATGACCACACACAAATTTAAAACTGTTATTCCTGTCATTCACTTAAATGTTACCACACACAAGCAAGCACATAACAAAAACAAAACTGAAAACTAAAACAACAAAAAACTCCAGAAGAGTCAACACAAACAAATTGAGTGCTAATAGCTGGCTGAAGTCCTGGAGCACAGCCAAACCTGTCAAAAGAAGCACCGAAGATTGGCTTAGGCAGGTGCCTATCCAACACAGTTGCATAAATGAATTGCTACTAGCACAGTGCAGCTTCTATGGTGCACAGTGTAGCTTCTAAGGTATTTGAAAACAGATTTTTACTGAAAACAGGTGCCTTCTATGACAGGGCAGACTGTAACTCAGTCATATGAGCCATCTGAGCTGACCGGATAAATGTTTAGCAACATTGTCTTGCTACACATGTCCAGATAAGTTTAAAATGACTAGCGATTGTAAGTTCTTATTTGACCTAGCATTAGTTGACTCAAAGTTCATTAAGAACAAATTAATACTACGACGTCACTACGGGAAAAAACCAGAGATAAAAACCCTTTTTGGAAAAACTCTGGAAACCGTGTCCATAGGATAACATTATACATGTGGTATTAATACCATGCTAACGTCGTAAGAATGATGGACCTCATTCTACATTGAAGATAAAAACAAGATGGAATCACATCCACGTCAGAGGCCACAGATCAGACGTCAATGTGCTATCCTCTTGAAGCTCATACACAACACAGTGTAAGAACATGTTAGAGTCGCTTTTTTGGAGCCACATTCAGCGGCTATATAAAGCATAAATGATCACTGTTCTAACATCATTGGCTTCTCAACCACAGAGTACTAAACAAATTACAGGTAACCACTAAGAAGTCTTATTATAGACAAAAATAAGGTCAGGTAAGTCGTGTCCACGCCGTGGACAGCCAAAGAGTCAATAGTGGTGGCAGCCCTGTCTAGATTTCTCAGTTATTTATTAATAAGAACATACGAATGCCATGATGTTATGCATAACATCAGCAAATCTGCCTTGAACAATCTTGCAACAACACAACATAATAATAATAAAAGTGTAATGCAAGCAGATTGAGCACAAACCATGGGTTGCAGTCAACCCCGAGTTAAGAGAAGGCTAGGTCACAGCTGGTATCCTGTACAGGTTCTACATATTCAAGAAAAAGTTAAGATAGCATGATCTATTAAGCAAGTTTGTCAGATCTCAAAACACTCTTTAGCCGTAATATGCAACTACAAGAGCGTACATGCACTCATCATGGAAACATCTCCATACATTTCTTAGTGTTAGCTCAGCTAGTCTGATAACGGAGCTGTGCAAAAAATAACACATACTGACACTGTAGAACACGCAACTAAATGACCTTGATTCTGCACTAGCTGGACCTGTTGGAAGAGACTGCTGACTGATACAGTAATGTCACCAAGGGTTAGCCCTAGTATTTAGTAGAGCACTGATGTCAGAAATTGTCTTGCAAGTCAGAGTGGTGGACATGGACTCCAGCCACAGGAGAAGTGGTGGACATGGTCCCACCAAGAGTCTGAAGAGACCCCTACCTGATACAGGTTGACCCAGCAGACAGCATGAAAAGCTTAAAGGCCAGTAGATACAGATAATTACATGATATGTCCATCTGTACCTATCACACAGATATAAACACCCATCGAGGGGCTCACTGGAAGCATCTGGAGACGCCCCCAATGAGAACCACCACAAATGTATTACCGAAAACAAATATGAGCTGTATCAAGATTACATGAATAACCTTTACATATGATTGACCGCACAGAAATTTCCATCCAGACTGATATAATCCACCATACATGCATGAAACAGTGCAGAGTCCAACAAGAAGCCATAGGCTGTGGCATCTCAGAGGGTCTACACAGTTTAAAAACACACTAAAGAGGCCAAATAAGCTGCAAAGGAAACTCATGCCTGATTATATTAAACTATGAATTTAAGTGTCCAACAATAAGTGAATACTCCAACAATAGCATCAGCAGCAAGCAAGATCAAACTGTTAATTTGTAAACAGGCTGATCAAGATTACATTTGTAGCATCATGAGATCTGAGCAAGGATAAATACATGTAAGTGCTATCTCCTTTGAGTGATTATCTAAAAAGCCTGAACTGGATGCCCCCAGTGCCAAAAACACTGTGGACAGCCACATTGCAAGTTAAGTGTAGTCGACACATTGCTATATGGTGAAAATATGTTTGTCTGATCTTTAGGCTTCCAAGAACGAGCATGCACTCATTGATGCACAGGTGTATTAATAGATCCATTAATGGTGAATAAGTCTGCACAACATGTTTATCCTAGAAAGCAGTTACGAACAGCTTCAGGTAAGAGTAAATCCCAAATTGTTTCACATCATAACACACAGTGGATAAGCACAGTCAAATTTCATCAAATATGTTATTAAGACTGTCTACATGTCTGGTAAAACTATGTTAATACAAGGTACTATGTTAATATATGGTAAACAACCCTTAGCCTTAAGAAAATGAAATTCGTCAAGGGTGTATAGAATGTCATAATACAATACATCCATCAGAGACTTCTAAGATAATTGTTCATCAAGGCTGTATTCATCGGAGACTTCAGATAATAATTGTTCATCCAGGGTATATATGTAAATCTGTGGCAGTACTCAAAGAACAAGACAATAAACCAGAGCTAAGTGAATAACTGTTCATAAAGCTGTAACTCAGAACTCAAGATATACAGCTTCTCAGACAAACTTTTCAGAGCTGTATAGAATGTTGTAGTTCACAATCTTTCACAGCAATATCAAATTGTTCATCAAGGCTGTATGAAATGTCTTAGTGACTTTGAAGATAATACAGTTCATCAAGAACAAATCCATGGAGGCGTTAAAGATCTTGAGTGCATCTTGCTGTCTTAAACCGCAGCCTGTAAAGAAACCCCTCGAACCCGCATGGAAAAATCTCAGCTACAGGAAATAAGTTCAGATTTGGATCATATTTAGTAGCCTTAAAACTGAGACTGGCATCAAACTTCCTAACCTGGTATCACAATCAGGAAGATCTGATCAGAGCAACCCATTGCAAGGGCTAGTGTAGATTAGAACCCTTAAGCCGCATACTGTGCAGTTGCAGAGCCTAACACAGCACCTACACTAAACAGGACTCCAGGCAGCTGACCTCGAACCCGCAAGAGGACCTGCAAACCGTGTGAGTCTGAGGAGACTGCTGGCTGATACAGGCGGCCAGACTGGGTCTGTCCTAGCATTTAGTGCATCACTATGTCAAAGAAATATGCCTGCCAGCCAGGGTGGTAGACTGTGGGTCCAGCCAAGAGTCTGTAGAGACCTCAACTGATACAGGTTGATCAGACAGACAGCCCGTCGGCCTAAAGGGGGTGTAAGCAACCAAGTCCGCCAGACGGTGAGACCGTGAAATCTGCAAGAGCCAAGTGAAAATTAAACCTACTGCCCAAGTGAGATGAAGAAAAGTGAAGGGAGCAGCAAGCTAAAAAGACCCCTGACTTGCAGGTTGATCAGACCTACGTATATAGCTTAAGGCTTAAAGAGAATAATTTACTGATCGTGAAAGTAGAATGGCAACGTCAAGGTTTACTGATAAAATGCTCTTGACGCTTAATCTATAAGCTGAGATTATCCCATACATGGTTCCTTTGCCCCCTAAATAATAAGTGCCTCAGAGCCCCACTCAATGCATTCAGAGTGGAAGGTTCTAAGACATAAGAATATATATATATATATATCCATGTTCACATAACCCCAAGGGTATAATTGAACTAAAGCAGTTTGTGAACTGAATGATGAATTATCCTTTAAGTTAGTTGTCCAGGTCTTAAAACAAAACTAGTAATTGTTATATAAAATATCCACATGCAGTTTTTATCCAAATGCAGTCCTGCAAACAACAAGCAAGCAGAATAATAAATGAACCCAGATTTTGTCTGGGACAGCTGATGTATGCATAAATTCTATAAATAACAATTTGTCATAGAGACCTAATGTCAAATGCACACCCTAGTACAGGGCTGCAGAATAGTTACAAGTATCATATAAACTATATTTATTCCACAATAAATAACAAAAGAAACACACAGATCAAAGTGCTTTGCGCAAATACTTTAGCCAAATGACTTGCTTGTATCAAAGTAGAATAAGTAAATGACTGTGACAAAGGAGAACATCACAACAAAAGTATGATGCAGAACAGGTATGCTACCATAATGGGGTGTATTCATTTTTTTTAAGAGTTAATGTTAGTTTTTTTTGCTTTTTCCAAAATTAAATTGCTTTTTGTTACCCCATCATTTAGAAAACAATTGCTTTTTCCAAAATTAAATTGCTTTTTGTTACCCCTTCATTTGAAAATAATTTCTTTTTTCACAAATTTAATTGCTTAAATATCCCCAAAATTGGCTAATCTGTTCCTCTGTTTTAGATTGACAAAATGTGGACTACTACCAACAAATAATCCTTTAAAGAAACAGCATTTTAGATTGACAAAATGTGACACATGCTAACAAATAAGCCTTTAAAGAAATGGCATTTTAGATTGACAAAATGTGACACATGCTAACAAATAAGCCTAAAAAGAAACAGAATTTTAGATTGACAAAATGTGGACTACTATCAACAAATAAGCCTAAAAAGAAACAGCATTTAAGATTGACAAAATGTGGACTACTACCAAAAAATAAGCCTTTAAAGAAACAGCATTTTAGATTGACAAAATGTGGACTACTATCAAAAAATAAGCCTAAAAAGAAACAGCATTTTAGATTGACAAAATGTGACACATGCTTACAAATAAGCCTTTAAAGAAATGGCATTTTAGATTGACAAAATGTGACACATGCTAACAAATAAGCCTAAAAAGAAACAGCATTTTAGATTGACAAAATGTGGACTACTATCAACAAATAAGCCTAAAAAGAAACAGCATTTTAGATTGACAAAATGTGGACTACTACCAAAAAATAAGCCTTTAAAGAAACAGCATTTTAGATTGACAAAATGTGGACTACTACCAAAAAATAAGCCTTTAAAGAAACAGCATTTTAGATTGACAAAATGTGACACATGCTAACAAATGTGCCTTTAAAGAAACAGCTTTTTAGATTGACAAAATGTGACACATGCTAACAAATGTGCCTTTAAAGAAACAGCATTTTAGATTGACAAAATGTGGACTACTACCGACAAATAAGCCTTTAAAGAAACGGCATTTTAGATTGACAAAATGTGACACATGCTAACAAATAAGCCTTTAAAGAAACAGCATTTTAGATTGACAAAATGTGGACTACTATCAACAGATATGCCTTTAAAGAAACCGAATTTTAGATTGACAAAATGTGACGCATGCTAACAAATGTGCCTTTAAAGAAACAGCATTTTAGATTGACAAAATGTGGACTACTACCAACAAATAAGCCTAAAAAGAAACAGCATTTTAGATTAACAAAATGTGGACTACTACCAAAAAATAAGCCTTTAAAGAAACAGCATTTTAAATTGACAAAATGTGACACATGCTAACGAATGTGCCTTTAAAGAAACAGCATTTTAGATTGACAAAATGTGACACATGCTAACAAATGTGCCTTTAAAGAAACAGCATTTTAGATTGACAAAATGTGGACTACTACCAACAAATAAGCCTTTAAAGAAACGGCATTTTAGATTGACAAAATGTGACACTTGCTAAAAAATTAGCCTTAAAAGAAACAGCATTTTAGATTGACAAAATGTGACACATGCTAACAAATGTGCCTTTAAAGAAACAGAATTTTAGATTGACAAAATGTGGACTACTACCAACAAATAAACCTTTTTAAGAAACAGCATTTTAGATTGACAAAATGTGGACTACTACCAACAGATAAGCCTAAAAAGAAACAGCATTTAGATTAACAAAATGTGGACTACTACCAACAAATAAGCCTTTAAAGAAACAGCATTTTAAATTGACAAAATGTGACACATGCTAACAAATAAGCCTAAAAAGAAACAGAATTTTAGATTGACAAAATGTGGACTACTATCAACAAATAAGCCTAAAAAGAAACAGCATTTTAGATTGACAAAATGTGGACTACTACCAAAAAATAAGCCTTTAAAGAAACAGCATTTTAGATTGACAAAATGTGGACTACTATCAAAAAATAAGCCTAAAAAGAAACAGCATTTTAGATTGACAAAATGTGACACATGCTAACAAATAAGCCTTTAAAGAAATGGCATTTTAGATTGACAAAATGTGACACATGCTAACAAATAAGCCTAAAAAGAAACAGCATTTTAGATTGACAAAATGTGGACTACTATCAACAAATAAGCCTAAAAAGAAACAGCATTTTAGATTGACAAAATGTGGACTACTACCAAAAAATAAGCCTTTAAAGAAACAGCATTTTAGATTGACAAAATGTGGACTACTACCAAAAAATAAGCCTTTAAAGAAACAGCATTTTAGATTGACAAAATGTGACACATGCTAACAAATGTGCCTTTAAAGAAACAGCTTTTTAGATTGACAAAATGTGACACATGCTAACAAATGTGCCTTTAAAGAAACAGCATTTTAGATTGACAAAATGTGGACTACTACCGACAAATAAGCCTTTAAAGAAACGGCATTTTAGATTGACAAAATGTGACACATGCTAACAAATAAGCCTTTAAAGAAACAGCATTTTAGATTGACAAAATGTGGACACTATCAACAGATATGCCTTTAAAGAAACCGAATTTTAGATTGACAAAATGTGACGCATGCTAACAAATGTGCCTTTAAAGAAACAGCATTTTAGATTGACAAAATGTGGACTACTACCAACAAATAAGCCTAAAAAGAAACAGCATTTTAGATTAACAAAATGTGGACTACTACCAACAAATAAGCCTTTAAAGAAACAGCATTTTAAATTGACAAAATGTGACACATGCTAACAAATGTGCCTTTAAAGAAACAGCATTTTAGATTGACAAAATGTGACACATGCTAACAAATGTGCCTTTAAAGAAACAGCATTTTAGATTGACAAAATGTGGACTACTACCAACAAATAAGCCTTTAAAGAAACGGCATTTTAGATTGACAAAATGTGACACTTGCTAAAAAATAAGCCTTAAAAGAAACAGCATTTTAGATTGACAAAATGTGACACATGCTAACAAATGTGCCTTTAAAGAAACAGAATTTTAGATTGACAAAATGTGGACTACTACCAACAAATAAACCTTTTTAAGAAACAGCATTTTAGATTGACAAAATGTGGACTACTACCAACAGATAAGCCTAAAAAGAAACAGCATTTAGATTAACAAAATGTGGACTACTACCAACAAATAAGCCTTTAAAGAAACAGCATTTTAAATTGACAAAATGTGACACATGCTAACAAATGTGCCTTTAAAGAAACAGCATTTTAGATTGACAAAATGTGACACATGCTAACAAATGTGCCTTTAAAGAAACAGCATTTTAGATTGACAAAATGTGGACTACTACCAACAAATAAGCCTTAAAAGAAACGGCATTTTAGATTGACAAAATGTGACACTTGCTAAAAAATAAGCCTTAAAAGAAACAGCAGTTTAGATTGACAAAATGTGACACATGCTAACAAATGTGCCTTTAAAGAAACAGCATTTTAGATTGACAAAATGTGGACTACTACCAACAAATAAGCCTTTAAAGAAACAACATTTTAGATCCACAGGTTTTGTCAATTTAAAGTGCCTTTCCTAAGTCTTATTGATCTGTACAAGTAGCCTTTCTGACCGCTATGTTGTGACAGCAACTTTTCAGTGTCTCTATATTTTTTCTAGGATTTTAGGTACATCGGGCCAGCCTGTTGAAGATATCTACAAGTATAGCTCCTTGGATGACTGTCTGGACATCTTAGACAAGTCTTTAACATGGGGTCATATTGCCCCTACAGCGCCTGATACACTAGGTAACTAACTCTTTGTCTGCTTGGTTATTAGCTCACCTGAGCCGAAGGCTCCGAGGTGAGCTATTAGTATACCAGTGACTCTGGCGTCCGTCGTCCGTCCGTCCGTCGTCCGTCTGTCCGTCGTCCGTCCGTCAACATTTTCGAACATCTTCTCCTCTGAAACCACTGGGCCAATTGAACTCAAATTTCATATGGAGACTCCTAAGGGTGGGGGAACGAAAGTCTGTTCAAATGTTCCTGGTCACATGACCAAGATGGCTGCCATGCCCATATATGGTAAAACCCCTTTAAAAATCTTCTCCTCCAGAACCAGAAGGCCAATTACCTTGGGACTTGGTATGTAGCATTGGGGATGTAGGGCCCACCAAGTTTGTTCAAATGATGATCCTAGGTTGACCTTGACCTACTTAACGTCAAGGTCAAGTTTGCTTCCTAATGCATTTAAATGGGAAATTTTTTGAAAAGTTGATTTTTTGAATACTGTTAAAGCCATAGTGATTATTCTTACTTGATATGTTGAAACTAATGAGACAATGGCTATAAATAAGTTTCAAAGGTCAAGGTTGACCTTTGCCCTTTCAGCCAAGGTCGCTCATATTGTGGTCCCATCAATATATAAAAACAAAGTTTTCTCACAAACCATTGGCCCAATTGAGCTCAAATTTCATGTGAAGACTCCTTATGATAAGTCAGCCAAACTTTTTACAAAATATGTTGGTCACATAACAAAGATGGCCACCACGACCATATATGGTAAAAACCTTTTAAAATTCAACTTTTCCAGAACCAGAAGGCCAGTGACCTTGAGACTTGGTATGTAGTATTGGGGATGTGGGGCCTACCAAGTTTGTTCAAATGATGATCCTAGGGTGACCTTGACCTACTTAACGCCAAGGTCAAGTTTGCTTCCTAATGCATTTAAATGGGAAATTTTTTGAAAAGTTGATTTTTTGAATACTGACAAAGCCATAGTGATTATTCTTACTTGATATGTTGAAACTAATGAGACAATGGCTATAAATAAGTTTCAAAGGTCAAGGTTGACCTTTGCTCTTTCAGCCAAGGTCGCTCATATTGTGGTCCCATCAATATATAAAAACATAGTTTTCTCACAAACCATTGGCCCAATTGAGCTCATATTTCATGTGAAGACTCCTTATGATAAGTCAGCCAAACTTTTTACAAAATATGTTGGTCACATAACAAAGATGGCCACCACGCCCATATATTGTAAAAACCTTTTAAAAATCTTCTTTTCCAGAACCAGAAGGCCAGTGACCTTGAGACTTGGTATGTAGTATTGGGGATGTGGGGCCTACCAAGTTTGTTCAAATGATGATCCTAGGGTGACCTTGACCTACTTAACGCCAAGGTCAAGTTTGCTTCCTAATGCATTTGAATGGGAAATTTTTTGAAAAGTTGATTAATTTAATACTGTGAAAGCCAAAGTCATTATTCTCACTTGATATGTTCAATCTAGTGTCTATAACTAAGTTTCAAAGGTCAAGATTGATCTTTGACCTTTCAGCCAAGGTCGCTTATATTTGAGTCCCATCAACATATTAAAACATAGTTTTCTCAGACATTTCTCGGCCAATTAAAACCAAATTTCATATGACAACTCCTTATGATTGGTTAGCCAAAACTTATACAAATTGTTATGGTCACATGACTAACATGGCCACCATGCCCATATATGGTAAAAACTCTTTAAATCTCTTCTTTTCTGGTACCAAAAGGCCATTGGCTTTGGGACTTGTTATGTAGGATCGGGGATGTGGGCCCTACCAGGTTAGCACAAATGATGAATCTAGGTTGACCTTGACCTACTTTATGGCAAGGTCAAATTTGATTCCTAATGCAGTTATATGGAGAAAATCTTAAAATGTTCATTTTCTATAACTGAGCCGAATTCATAGTAGTTTAACCTATTGAGACAATGGTTTATTAAGCTGACCTGTGACCTTTTATCCAAGGCCACTCATTTGGACTGCCACAAACCTATCTAACCATCTTTTTCTCAGAAATCACTGGGCTGTTTGATTGATTATTCATTAGATTGTTGAGGTTACTTGACCAAAATGTATATGTTAAAAACAAAATTTGTTCCATTATTTAAAGCTGTAGTTGACTTTGACCTCATTTAACATTATTAAGGAGATCAGGTGAGCGCCTCAGGACCTTCAGGTCCTCTAGTTGTTACGCTTTTGTCGTCTGCTGATATTTTTCTAAATCAACTTTTTCGAAAAATTCTTTCAGGAATACCTTAAGAGTGTCAAACAGTTTGGATCCAGATCTGGCTCCAAATTGTTTGCAAAGGTTATCAGCAGATGACACCAGTAGGCAAAGATTAAATATTTACATGCATTATGGTTGACAGAGTGGATGCTTGAGATATCATTAGTATCTCATTATTAATGATTTATCAGGCACTGTTTTCAGCTGGATAACAGATTCTTTTGAAAGAGGGTCCCAAATATGAGTATTTCTGCCAAGTTTCATGTTTGCATCACAAAGTGCATGCATGACTTAGGTAAAAAAGATAAGTATCCGTCAAGCTAACAATGGGAAGCAGCATTACTTTTTCATAGTTTGAACACAACTTTTCTCAATCTGAGTATCAAGACTACAGTATATAACAGTAACACTGCGTCTTGGTTAATTGTCATGCTTTTGTTGTCATCAGCTGATTTTTCTATATCAATTTTCGAAAAATTATTTCAGGAATACTTTCAGAGTGTCAAACAGTTTGGATCAAGATCAGGCACAATATTTTGTCAGCCTGATCTGGGTCCAAAGTGTTTGTAAAGGTTATCAACAGAGGGAAAAAGTCACCACTAGTAAGAAAAGAGTTAAAATGTGTATTTATTTTTGTTTTATGTTTCTTTTTTAGCTCACCTGAGCCGAAGGTGAGCTATTGTGATCGATCTTTGTCTGTCGCCCGTCTGTCAATCATCCGTAAACTTTTTCTTTAAACAACATCTTCTCCTGAACCACTGGTCCAAATTTCATATAACTTCACAAGAATGTTCCCCATGATGCCCTTTTTCAAAATTGCACAAATGGTTCTGCTCCAGCGAACAGGAGGGCCGCCAGAGCTCCAGATAAGAAATCTTTCAACAACATCTCCTGAACCACTGGCCCAAATTCAAAATAATTTCACAGAATTGGTCCTCATAACACCCTCTATCAAAATTGCACAAATGGTTCCGCTCCCCAGAAAAAAAGGGCTGCCAGAGCTCTAGATAAGAAATATCTTTAAACGACATCTCTTCCTTAACCACTGGTCTAAATTCAAAATAATTTCACAGAATTATTCCTCATAACACCGCTTACCAAAATTACACAAATGGTTTTGCTCAGCTGAAAAAAGGGTTGCCAGAGCTCTAGGTAAGAAATATCTTTAAATGGCATTTCCTCCTTAACCACTGGTCTAAATTTAAATTTTTTTTCACAGAATTGTTCCTCATAATACCCTCTACTATAATTACACAAATGGTTCCACTCCATTGAACAAAAGGGCTGCCAGAGCTCTAGATAAGAAATATCTTTAAACATCATTTTCTCCTGAACGACTGGTCCAAATTCAAAATAATTTCACAAAATTATTCCACTTGATGCATTCTACCAAAATTGCACAAATGGTTCCACTCCGCCGAACAAAGATGCCACCAGAGCTCTAGATAAGAAATGATTTAAAAGACATCTGATCCTCTGGTCCAAATTCAAAATGATTTCACAGAATTGTCCCTCATGATGCACTCTACCAAAATAGCACAAATGGTTCTGCTCTACTGAAGAAAGGGGCCACCAGAGCTCTAGATAAGAAATGTCTTAAAACAGCATTTCCTCTTGAATCTCTTTTCCAAATTCAATATTGTTTCATAAAAATGTTCCGCATGATGCCTTCTACCAAAATTGATCAGAATGTTTAGCTCAGCTGAACAACATGGCCACCAGAGCTAAAAATAGAAATATCTTTTAATGATATCTCTTTAGCCACAGGCCAATATGTGCCAGGACTCAGGTGAGCCATCCAGGGCCCTAGGGCCCTCTTGTTTATTATGGAGGCCAATTATACTAAAATCAAATAACTGTAGATTCAGAAAAAAAATCTGGAATGTGTCCATTCACCTCTTTTCAGGATTTTGTCAGTTTTTCCCAATTTGGCACTATACGAGGTCCTTGTATCGCTTTTTGACTAATATTGATTTATTTTTATAATAATCTGAGTCCATTACTGTTTTTTGGAGGATGCTGATTTATAGTTCAAGTACACAACTGAGAAAGATTTTTCTAATTGCTCTTTTCATCCCTCAGAAAATTGATTTTGGGACTTTTGGTAAATGTTCTTAATTTAGGTAATTATATTTCTTTCTGTGTTCAAATAAAATGTTGGTTAGCAAAGCTGGAATTTATGATTGTCAGAATAGCAAACAGGGAAAACCCTGATCAGACTGCACTGTTTGTCTAGGCACTAATGTTGGAAATTTTAGAACAATTATTGCAACCCATTGGTGTAAAACTACTCTTATACATGCATACACAGCTAACTAGTGGGATAAGAGGTCTAATGTTTCATCTGAGTCTTCTATCTACTTCCATACTTTAATTATGAGAGCTGAAAAGGCTCTGGTCTGCATAATTACTTATTTCTCAACCGACCATATGTTGTTGTGGGTACTCGTATTAAAAGTTAACAGGCTCAATGAGCACCCAAAACACAGTCATGTTCAAAATGATAGATAAGAAAAAAATTAAAAAAAAGTACTAAAACTAACATTTACTTTTATATTGTTTATTGTAAATGTTAATTTAATTGTATTGGGGTGTTTTTGAGCCCTAATGCAAGATCCTAATCCATTTGTTGGACAAGAAAAATATGGAAAAAAGTGCTAAAACTAACATTCACTTTTATGTTGTTAACTGTAATTGCTAATTGTTTCCTAATGTAAGTTCTTCCCTTTTTTGGACAAGAAGAAAATGGGAAAAATGTTGAAATTAACATTCACTTTAATAATATTTATTGTAAATGTTAATTGTTCGGGTTGTTTTTGTGCCCTTATGCAAGTTCTTTGTCCATTTACAGGCTGCTACCCATTTTATGATGAAGATCCTTACATTCTCAGTGAGTGTCCACATATACTGTTTGCGGGAAACCAGCCACATTTGAAGCATAGAATACATAAAGGTATGATTAGTATCTAAAAGTTGTTAGGGTCAGTTTTCTTGATATGGACCTCATCGTGAGAAAACCTGTCTTCAGGGTTTCCAACCAAGTAGCTACAGAGATTAGCTAGAATATTGAAACCATGCACACTAAGTGGGGTAGCTTTACTTAGCAATGAAATCAATGCATATCAAAAACAAATAAAAATGATATCAATCACTAGTGAAATGATATGATATCAATCACTAGTGATTGATATCAGCCTATATTTTCACTGTGGCCTTTTTTTGGATTACCTCTGACTTTTCCATTCACTTAATGCATTTCACTTCAGAACTTAAAACGCCCATAGCTTTCTTAATTGTGAAAGAAAACATCAAGTGTGGGTATGCATTTTCTTAGTTAGAATGTGAAGAATATTTTGGTACCAAAATTATTTGGGTTTGCTAAAGCATTTTGTTTTTGCATTTACCTCCTTTTTCAGTGGGTGAGATATTGCATGTAGCCTTAAAAAATATAGAATAAAAAGAAAATTACTTTTTCTTTGTAAATATCAATATATTTCATCTTTTTAGTTGAAAACATCAGAATTTTCACTCATGCTGTGCACTGGTGAAAATTCTGATTTTTTTCAGCACACTCGATGAAATATATTTGGTATTCACCTCAATAAAGTAAATATCCTCTATTTATTCTTTCCATACAGCAAAAAACAAATGCACTGATCAGACTGGGCAGTCGGGCAGTCTAATCAGTGCCTTTGTTGTTGGCATGCACCAAAGGTGTTCTCTTGTTGTGGTTCATGAGATATTTGATATCACATGGCTTTTAGAAAGTATCCATCCCAGGCAGGTTAGTTAAGAGTGTGTACCAAAAAAATAAGTTTCTTATTTTTCAATCAAAACATATGTTGTGGGTACTCAAAAGAACCGTCTCAATGAGAGAGCAGGGTGCTTTACTTATACAGTAAAACCTGGCTGATGCGGTCACTCAAAAAGAAGACCAAAATTTGTTTTCAAGACCGCTTATCGCTTAATGCAGGTCAAAAGTATTGCAGAATGCTCCAAGGGGAACATTCTGCAATACATTCGACCTTGATTAATCTACCATTCTTGCATAACATTCGTAATGCAAAGCTGTTTGAAGCCATTGTCAAATGCACGAAAATCTATGTTCAAATCATGAGATTCACGTGCTGTGTGAACTTGGGTTTTGATTTGAAAAACTTAAATGAGCCACGATTTGTTTTCTGACAATACACGGAAAGTATTGCAGCCCGGACTGATCATTACGTCCGAGTTTTTGTTTGCGAAAATGTTGCATGCGTGATGACCTTGTGAAGATGTTATGATGTTCGAATGTTTAACGTTGACGCCATTTTGTTTGGTGAAAACCAGTGTAAGAAAAATGGTATTTCAAAATTGTAGCGGTGTTTTCAGTGGAGTTTTGATTGGAAACAGGTAAAATATGCAAGAATAACGATCACACATGTTTGTTACATTTCATTTACATTGCCGGGCCAGTGGGGAGATGTTTGAACACTTGGCCTAATGGTCTCGTGTTCAAACAGCTTCCTCGGGACCCGGCAAGTGTTAATGCATGAAAAAACATGTGTGATCCCTATATTTGTCATAAAGACCTATGTTTTGTCTCTTTTTGAGTGGCCGCTTAAGACAGGTTTTACTTTATACAGCTGTCAACCTTGAAGATTGAATTAGTCTTATGATTTTATTTCAGGACCTGCAGGCCAGAGAGTTCTAGTTGTAACTGTTCCTAGATTCTGTAAGACAGGCACCGTAGCCTTGGTGAATCTGCGGACATTAGACACATATCCCATGATGTTTCACACACAGTTAGACGAGGAAAACATGGAAATAGACAGTCCTGAAGTCGATAAATGATACATCATTGGCCCAGATAGCAATAAATTGAGCATAAAATTGTGAATATTTTCTTATCCATCAGTTTTAACATATGTTTTGGGTACTCAAAAGAACCGTCTCATTGAGATGGTTCTTTTGAGTACCCACAACATATGTTGTGGTTGAGAGATAATGAAATAAATATTTTCTTATCCATCAGTTTTTACATACATTTTGGGTGCTCTCATCGAGACGGTTCTTTTGAGTACCCACAACATATGTTTTCGTTGAGAAATAAGGAAAATTAATATTGGGCATGCTTGATTTCTATGCAAATGAGCTAACTTATGAGATTTTGATACTCATTGCTAAATATACGTTATATCCCCATATAAACATGTAAGCATATCTTTCCAGTAGAACCAGAGCAGGCCTCAAAATATCTTAAAGTAGGCACTTGCCCTGCATCACAAAAACTATTGGCATATATGGGAAAACATTTAATTTATATTAGAAATATCAAAATTTTCACTTGCCCTGCAGCCTAGGGCACTTGTAAATATGAGGGGACGAGTGCTATTTTCGAGGCCTGCAGAGTTTTAACTTTTGGATTTGGCCTTTATCAACATTCCAATATTTGTGCTTGCAAGCAGAGCCAGACTAAAGATGCAGACATGTTAATGCCTTTTCTGATGGCCTATGTAATAAGTACCAAAATCAGATGCTGACATGAATTTATACTGTATTACCCTCAATATTCAGACATTTGAACTCTTTGCCTGCTGGTGTCTTCTGCTGATATCTTTTGCAAACAGGTTGGACCCAGATTAGGTTGGACAGAATGTCAGTCCTGATCTGGATCCAAACCATTTGCCACTGTGATAGTGTTCATGAGAGATTTTTTTTGGCGAAGAAGTTTATTTTGAAAATAGTTGACAACAGAAGCACTTAAAAATTCCTCAGCCTGCAGTGTTAAGCCTTAGTTGGAATTCTGTGGGTGTATACTGTAATCTATTTTCAGAAGTAGATAGTAGATCATAGGTTTTTTGAGTGTAAAAAAAATTGTAATTATTTTCTTACCCCTCATTTTGAACATGTGTTTTGGGTGCTCAAAAGAACTGTCTCATTGAGACAGTTCTTTTGAGTACCCACAACATACGTTTTGGTTAAGAAATAAGAAAAATCATTTTCAGTTACGCACTCTTATCTGGAGGCCTGATAGATGTTTCTGAACCACGCCCAGAATATCACTCAAATGTCATCTGATAGTGTATAACTGACTAATGCAATGATGACTTAGCATCTGACATAGTCCCACAAACTTTTGAGGGGGTCTGGGGGTACTCTCTCTGTATGGGGCCAGGGGTTGGACCTGTGGCAGAAAATGGGTTGGGGGGCATTTCAAATGGCTAAAATGAGCCCTCAAGACACACAACTAAACACTATTAGCTGCATTTTTCTTTCAAAATGAAATTTCTTACAAATGCCTTGAGTGGCCACTCAAAAAGAAGACCAAAAATTGGTTTTCAAGACTGATTATTGCTCAATGCAGGTCAAAAGTATTGCAGAATGCTGGGAGCATTCTGAAATTCTTTTGACCTTCATTAAGCTGCGATTTGTCATTAAGATCATTTTTTGTCTATTTTTGAGTGGCTGCTTAAGACGGGTTTAACTGTAACTAATAAAACTATAATTGCTGGGCACATGCGTATTTGCATACACGTAGGTACGCCACTGACTTTTTATGCGCAGACTGGTTTCAGCCTTGGCATCCTGATGTGATAAGTACCAAAATCTTAATTACTGGCTCATATGGTTTATTAGGTTGCCCTTTGATTTGAAGACAATGAATTTTCTTGGTATTATAAGATATGATAGCTGATTAAAGCCACAAAAGATGGAATAGTTTTGTCTTTATATTTGTGTGGTTGACGGGGGGGGGGGGGGGGGGGGGGGGGGGGTTGCACTGGCTGAACTCATTGCCTACTAGTGTCATCTGCTCATAACCTTTACGAACAGATTGGAACCAGATCTGGCCCGACAAAATGTTGGGCCTGATCTGTATCCAATCTGTTTGACAGTCAGATGGTATTCCTGAATGAATCTATCGAAAAGAGTTGATTTTGAAAAAATCAGCAGGCGACAAAAAAGCATGAAAAATTTCCCAGGGAGCAGAGTTAGAATGACAAGTTCAGAGAAATGCTGCAAGATGGGTGATGAATCAACCATATAGTCCACACAATCCGAGTAGTGTAAACGAAATGTTAAATATATTAAAATGGCCCAGCTTGGAACAGCGCAGAGTATGGACAGATGTGACTCTAATGTACAAAGTTGTCAACTGTTTAATTACTGTCCCAGTATACTACCATCCTACCACTGCCACTGTACGTTCTACACATGAAATTCATTCCAATTCAAACTCAAATAAATGCTTATCAGAATTCATCCCACTTGTACCATCCTATGATTAGAAGGACTAGACCTTGTAAAGTGTATATATATATGTTGGTCGTTAGACTATTTTATGGTGTAGAGTGACAATAGTTTATATGGGACACTTGAAATTATGTGATTAATCCCTTAAAAAAGATGTTGGAGCACATCTCACAACACTGATGTAGAGTCACCTTTCCTCGACGTTGATGTCTACTGAGTGGATGTTGTCGAGTACACCTATTGAAGTTAAAGTTGAAGACAAGTTCTTGAAAATATAGCCTGCCTTGTTAGGTGCTAAAATACCACACCAAAGAGTACTAAATTAATGCTTAGAAATTAGTCCCTTTACCCAAAGGTATAATATGCAAATGATCTAATCTTTAATTTTCATGAATATTAATGAAAATATGAGAAATTAGAGAAAAAGTGTAGAAAAAATAAGGGGTGTGCCTTCAAAATGTGTTTTATTTCAGTAGTTAATTGCCCTAGAGTATCAAATTTGGTAACAAATAAATGCTTAGAAAAACCCTTCTACCTAATGATACGATATTTAAATCATCTTATTTTCATATTCATGAATATTAATGAAAATATAAAAAATGAGAGCCTAGAATTCCGAGAATCAGATGTGTTGCCTGACAAAACTTAAGTGAAACAAGGCAAATTTGTCAAAATTGTGTCACCTGAGAAGGGGTTATTTTAGAGAAATGTGTAAATCACAAAACATCCCATATCTCCAACCCCTAAGTTCACCTATGGTATGGTTTGTTTGTTTAGATTCTTTCAGTCCCAGTCAACAATTTTTCAGTCATGTGGGGATAGGTCTTCCTGGGTTGAACCAGTACTAAGCAGAGGATGATGTGTCTTGCTGAAGGACACAACGCAGTGCCTTCAGTGAGGCTCAAACCCACAACCCCTTGGTCTTCAATCAAGCACTCAACCACTGAGCCACAGAGCTCCTCCCTTGGGTATCATACATATAATTAAACCTGTCAGCCATTTTTAGTGCTTAGTTCAATAAAAATATATACTTATCTGCACAATTCAAAATCTGACCTTTCAACCAGACCCAGAGGTCTGGGGTGCGTGTAAGATCAAACTATACTTCTTTGCCTTTAATGTGATTTATAACATGACCTCATTCAGAAAAAAGTTTTGACCCGACCCCACGGGTCAAGGGTGTATGTAAGGACAGAATAAGTCCTTGCATGGTGCTCTATCCTCCATTCCCTTAAAATTGATATGCAACATGACTACCTTAAAAATGTTGACCATGAGACCCCACCCCAGGAGCCGAGGATGTGTGTAAAGACAGAATATGTGCTTGCATGGTGCTTTATGCTCCATTCGATTTAGTTTGATAGGCAACATGACTACTTTCAGGAAAAAATCTTTTGACCTTGTTACCCCACTCCGGGATATGAGCAAAATATTTGCTACCTTGTTGCTGCATGCGTCATTCCCTTTAATTTGATATGCATCATGACCATACACTAAAGTTGAATTTTAGCCTCAGTCCCTACGGCTTAGTCCACCCAAAATCCTGTTTGATATGTTTCATATCTATTGTACCTCTACCTGCAAGCAAAATTTTGGTGAAAAAATATTGACAACTAACTTAGTTATTGCAGGGTGGGGTAAATTTTTTGTCACTGTCATGCTTATCTACAGGTACAGGGTAATCATGGCTTATAGTGAGAAGTTATCAGATATACAAGCTTTGGGGAAATGTGAAGTTCATGACACACAAAAAACAATATAGCTTTTGCATTTGCCAAAAACTTAGTAAAAAGGGGCCATAACTGAGTCAAAATATTGCGCAAGATCTCCAAGTTCAAACTTGACTGCACATTTAATGATGCTTTATTCTTCTGTAAACTTTGAAAGAAATTGATGCATCCCTTCAAAAGTTATTGATCAGAAACCAGAAGTTCCTCAATGCGGACGACCCAGACAGAGCCATGATCCCTATGTGTCCACCATGCTTCGCAGGGGATGGAAAAAAATTAATTAGGGTGTTTGATTTAGTTTGTTTTATTTGATTATGTCCCAGTCAATAATTTTCTGAGTTATGTCTACCTACAAAATAACTCATGTCTCAGCTGCCAATTATCATAATTTCAAACTTTGGAACCTAATCAAAACCTAATTAATTCTAAGGTTTGGTAATGCAAATTATCTTACTATAGCCCAGTGAAAAAGGGGGCTATACTGGATTTGGGTTGTCCGTCATTCCGTCTGTCAGTCACAAGTTCGTTTTCGCTCAATATCTTTAGAACAAATTGATAGAATTTCACCAAATTTTGTATAAGCATTGATATTGACAAAATCTAAGTTGGGACTGTTACACAGCATTTAAGCACATTTTTAATAGAGTTATGGCCCTTGATTTATGTCAGAATTGATTCTGAATTTCATGTGCATTGATAATGACAAGATTTAGGTTCGGATTGTTACCTGTTATTTCTCGCAAATTTGTAACAGAGTTATGGCCCTTGATCAATGTCAGAATTTGGTTTCCGCTCAATATCTTTAGAACAATTGATAGAATTTCACCATATTTTTTATGTGCATTGATATTGGCAAGATCTAGGTTGGGATTGTTACCAAACATTTTTTCGCAAATTTGTAACAGAGTTATGGCCCTTGATATCAGAATTTCTTTTTCGCTCAATATCTCGAGAACAAATTGATAGAATATTGTTACCTGTCATTTCTCTCAAATGTGTTACAGAGTTAATTCCCTTTATTTATTTCAAAATTTCGTTTCGGCTCAATATCTTGAGAACAAATTGACAGAATTTCACCAAATTTTATATATACCTTCATATTAACAATATCTTGGTTGGGATTGTTACCTGTCTTTTTTCGCAAACTTTTGTAACAGAGGTATGACCCTTGATTGATGTCAGAATTTTGCTTCTGCAATTTTGTAACAGAGTTATGGCCCTTGATTATGCCAAAGTTGTGTTTCTGCTCAATATGTTGAGAACAAATTGACAGAATTTCACCAAATTTTATATATGCATTCATATTGACAAGATCTAGCTTGGGATTGTTACATGTCATTTTTCGTTTATTTGTACCGGAGTCATGGTTCTGAATTTAAGCCAAAATTTTGTTTTCATTCAATATCTTGAGAACAAATTGGCAGAATTTCACCAAATTTTGTATATGGATTCATCTTGACAAGTTCTAGCTTGGGATTGTTAAACATCTTTTTCGCACATTTTACCAGAGTTATGGCCCTAAATTTATACCACAATTTTGTTTCCACTCAATATCTTGAAAACAAATTGACAGAATTTCACCAAATTTTGTATATGCATTAAAATTGACAAGATCTAGGTTGGGATTGCATGGGTGAAAGTTTTTAGGATTATTCCTGAATTCAGGATTTTGAGGCTGACTTTCCACTTAAAGTCAACTTAAAAATGCTGAATTAGGGAGATTATGATAGATTTTCCTATTAATATACAGTCTGTCTAAAGACAATTGACCATTAAAATTGAAATTGTGAATATTTAGTGGGCATACTGCAGGTTTTAAGACTGGAATTTCAAAAATTCTGGATTTTTGAAATTTTGAACTTTCACTCATGGGATTGTTACACGTCATTTTTCACACATTTGTACCAGAGTTATGACTATTGGTTTTCACCAAAATTTCATTTCCCCTTAATATCTGGATAACAAATTGACAGAATTTTACCAAATTTTATATAGTTCAAGCTTGGGATTGTACACATCATTTTCCCCACATTTGTTCCAGAGTTATGGCCCTTGATTTATGCCAGAATTTGATTAGAGTGTTTTTCCATGATGATACATTGCATTAGTTAGATGGCCTCCATGCGAGCTGAACATTTCTTGTACTTCAACAACAGCAGAATCTAGGGCGAAGATTTGGTACCAGTAAAATGCATTTAAGCCCCCCGGTGGCTTAGGCTGCTGTCCGTTCTAAGGCGGTGGTTCTGTTGTTGTTGATTTTTTGTTTATTGTTATTCCCATCGTGAGAGTCTGTAATTGTTCTATGTTTTGTTGTATGTTACTTTATGTCCATTCTAGTATTGCAATCATCTTGATGGGGAAGAGAGAGCTGATTGCTTTGCTTAATTTGTCTTCCTGATGTCTCGTGATGGTTGAGCGGCTCTTCCTCGCGGTGCCACGGGGTTGTCTGCAGTTTGTGATTGTGTTATTTCCTGATCATACTCACTTACTATATTTCATTTCCGCTCAATATCTTGAGAACAAATTGACAGAATTTCTCCAAATTATATATATATGCATTCATATTGACAAGACCGAGCTTGAGAATCTTCACTGGCATATTTTGCACATTTGTACCAGAGTTATGGCCCTTGTTTCATATTGACAAGATCTAGCTTGGGATTGTTACACATCATTTTTTGCACATTTGTATCAGAGGTATGGTCCTTGATTTATGCCAGACCTCAATGGCTCTAGTTATCAAACATAATGTACAGTTTGCGTTTCTTTTTGTAATTAGCCTGTACTATAAGAGACGTTGGGCGGTTCTTAGATAAGTTCAACCCCTGGACAAATACATTTTAGTCAGGAAAAAAATCAGAAAAAGACGCTTATTTAAGAAGGTACAGGCATTTTGTGAAGAAAAGGTTTTGAGATGTCTATTAGGGGTATTTTGGTATGCTGAATCCAAAAACCAATGTTGGCAAGCTGAAAAATGGCGTCTTCACCATCTAATTTGCATATTTTCAAGATGGCCGCCAAATTGAAGAAAAATCCATAAAAATCTGTAGAGTAACATGTTAAGGATGCCAAACTGGTACAAATCAATCCAAAAGCATCTTCTCGTGATTGGGGATCTTCACTGACATCAATTTATGCATTTAGAATTAAAAATATGGCCAAGAGGTAATCAGGGGAGACAACTTGAGCAAAAAATATTGCTTCCGACTTAGTTAAGGTTTTTTCATGATGTCCATGCTTATTATCTGGCCCAAATGTGTCAGGAATGATTTCATTAAAATGAGAACTTCAATAAAATGCATCTCAATGATATCACTATTGTTTGCGGAAAATATAGCGATTTAAGCAAAATTCTGTAAGGTTCAGCTAGGGGAGGGGGTTAATGCGATTTTCAGGAAAGTGGGCCTGTACCTACAAAATGACTCGTATCTCAACAGCAATTCTCCCTACACTATTAAACTTGCTAGCAAATTATAGCTTAGGTATAGTACTTTCATCTGATGGAATGGTCTGATATGCAGATTAGTCATCTAATTTGCATATTCATCAATACTGATGAAAGTTGCAGAAAATAAGGGAAAATTATAAAAAAGCAAATATACACTGAATTCTGCCCCCAAACTGTCCTTGTTGCATGTTATTATATCATCAGTGATACAATTTGACAAGTTCTTTCATCCAATAGTCATATTATAAAATTATATCATTTGCATATTCATGAGTATTTATGAAAGTAAAAATAGGGGTAAAATCATGGAATAACTATTCCCCCCTACCCCCCCCCCCCACACACACACCTTGGGAGGGGGGGGGGCTTATACAACTTAACTTGCACCCAAGGACAAATATTCATGGATGCAAAATTGTTCAATGGGTCCACAAAATACCAAAAATTCTTATTGTCTCCGAAAATTAACCTATTTGGATTACATAAAATTGCATGGTGCCCATGGCAACCCATCGGACACTGTAGCTGGGTAATTTGCAAGCAGACCCAAGATTGACACATGCGTGCTGCACATACTTTCATAGATTTTTTCTCTCTTCCACTAGTTCAAGGAGAGGTTACTGGCGAAACAAAATGGTCGCTAAATAGCAAAGAAAAAACTGAATAGAACAATTTACCCTTCCCCCATAATGTGAAAATACACAATATGATTCTAAAGAAAGTGGGTGTACCTACAAAATGATTCGTATCTAAGCAGCTACTCATCCTAGTCTACCGACCCTGGTACCAAATTGAAGCCCAGACAAAGTTTTTTTATTCAATATGCTGATATGCAAATTTTCGCTTTTGCATATTCATGAGTATTAATAAAAAATAAAAATAAAAGAAAATTCGTAGAAAAAATAAGGGGGTGTACCTATACACATTATCCATATGTCATTTGCTAGTTATCACAAACTGGGTACCAAATCAAAGCCTAGACAAAATACTTTTATCCAATGATATGAAATGCAAATAATCTAATTTGAATAGTCATGAATATTTATGAAAACATGAGAAATAAGAGAAAAATGGTAGAAAAAATAAGGAGGGTGTGTACAGTATTACATAAATGTAAGCTGCTATCTTTTCTAGACTACCAAACTTGTTACCAAATTAAAGTTGAGACATTACATCTTAACCCCGTAGTATGATATAAAAATTATCTTATTTGCATATTCATTTATTTTAATGAAAACATTAGAAATTAGACAAAAATGTTAGAAAATTTAAAGGGGTGTACGTACAACAAAACCCATATGTCAGCTGTTAACTATTCTAAACTTCCAAAATTGGTACCAAATAAAAGGTGAGTCATAGTACTTTAACACAATAGTCTGATATACAAATCTTATTTACATATTTGTGAATATTAATGAAAACATTAGACAAAGAAAGAAAAATTGCAGAAAAATTAAAATGGGTATATCTACAAAATTACCTCTATCTCATCTGCTGGTTGTCATAGACTAACAAGCTTGGTAGCAAATAAATGCTAAGACATAGCACATTTTATGCCATGATCGGATATGCAAATCATGTTATGATTATATTCTTGAATACTAATTTAAATGTTAGAAAGGAGAAAAAAATGGTAATAAAATTAAGGGGGTGTACCTACAAAATTACTCATATCGTAGCTGCTAATATTCCTAGACTACCACACTTGGTACCAACTTAAAGCTAAGACATTTTACTTTACTCAATAACCATAATGTAAAATTATCCATTTTTTAAATTTATTAGTATTAATTAAAACATTAGAAATGAGAGAAAAAACGTAGAAAAATTAGTGGGGGTCTACCTATAAAATTACTCCTATCTCATCTTTGAATTGTTGTAGACAACTAATCTTAGTATCAAATTAAGGCTGAGACATAGTATTTTATTCCAATGGTCAGATATACAATCAATTAACAAAAATATTCATGAATATTTGTGAAAAATATAGAAAACTAAAGAAAAATTGAAAACGAATCAATAAGGTTGTATCTTCAAAAAATACTCATTAATAAACAAATGAAATAATTTGCATATCAAACAACAATATTATAGAACTATTTCTGGACTTTAATTTGGGAACAAGTTTAGAAAGTAAGTGAGTATGAAATCTAAGATAAATAGCAGCTGAGATATGAGTAATTTTGCATGTACATTTTATTAATTGTTCTCTAATTTATTCTCATTTCTAATATTTAATTAATATTCATAAATACAACTTTTAGATAATTTGCATATTGGTCCATATAAGTAAACATGATATGTATTAGCATTTAATTGGTACCAATGCTTGTAGTATAGGATAGTAAGCAGCTGAGATGTGGATAAATTTGCATGTACACCCCTTAATTTTCACGATTTTTCTCTTATTTCTAATATTAACATTAATATTCATGAATATGCAAATTTAATAATTTGCATATCTGAACATTGGATGAAAGTCCTGTCTTAACATAAAGTTGATACCAAGTTTAAAAGTTCCAGATGAGTTGCTGCTGAGATATGAGTACTTTTGTAGGGACATCTCAATTCCTAAGAAGCGCATTATGCATTGCCATGGAAACCATGCGATTTAACATAGCCCAAATAGGTTTATTCTTTAGGGCAATATTTTTCCCCATTTAAGTGGTCTCCCAAAACAATTTGACACACATTAAAAGTTTTCCTGATCGTGCAAGGGTGGACTAATTAGACCCTATGGTACTAAGGAATGAGCATGCTGTTACTTTTTACAGATACAAAATGTACCATATATTTGGGCATCTACATTACGACATATTTATTTTAAAACAAAACAACTTGTTTTTTATCAATGTTCCTTTTTAATATATTTCTTGAAAAGCTGGTAAACAGTCCAAAATCGTGCTATGAATAAAACTAACATTTAAAAAGCAGGATACTGAATAAGGCAAGTTTATATAATGATATTATAGACTAAATGGACATTTATTACCATGGATACGGTAATATCATGGAATAATTATGTAAATTGCCGCCAAAACCATGTACTCAAATGGTAAAAGGATCTTAGGACATAAAACAAATGATTTTGGATACAAAAACATTGTCAAAAAATAAGATATTTCAGTTATATGTCAAATTCCATGATTTTTGGCGGCCATTTTGAAAATATGCAAATTAGGCCATTAAGACGTCATTTCTCAGCTTGCCAACATTGGTTTTTGGATTCAGCATACCAAATTACCCCTAAGCAAGGTGTCAAACCCTTTTCTTCACAAAATGCCTGTACTTGTTAACTTTTCTGATTTTTTTTCCTGACTATTTGGAAATCGGTTAGGCATGTTGCATTGTTTGCGTATTCACCCATCTGTGAAACTCTCCACACCAAAATTATATACCTGTAGTTTTATGGTTGCCATATCGTGAAAAAGAAGCGTTTCGAACTATTGCAGATGAATCTGATTAGTCCAGATACTTTGTTTGAAATATGTACGTACATGTATCTTAAACACGCGCGTATATCTTAATATCAATCTTCGAATCACACAAGATTTTATTGTTTTATAAAAGGTCTGTGTACCCTTCCCCTGTGGCCCAGATATGGAAACCTTATCATGCTGAATTTTAATTTGTTGTTGTGTGTGTGTAGAGAAGGGGGCTATTTTTATGTTGTTGTTTTTGTAATGCTATTTTTTCGAATTCAGAGCTAAACACCAAATCATTTTCTTGCCAAACAAACAGAATTTGGAAGAATATTTTAATCGACAACATATATAACGCGAATATTTTCCAAGTAGCATGCTAAAGATAAACTTGTGTACCAGTAGGCGCACACAACTGCAGCAAAGTTTATAGATGAGTGTCTCTTTTGTTATTTTGAGTTGATTTTGTTGGTTTGCATTGATGTTTTGCGTCGCTGCCAACATTTTTGCGGTCATGACGCGACGTGTCCCTGTCCACCTAGGTTGAACCAGTACTTCGCAGAGAATAAAGTGTCTTGTTTAGGACATTACAAAGTGCTTCCAGTGAACCTTCTCAAAATAGCAAACCTTTAATCACTGGTCTAACACACTAGCACTGAGCCACTGTGGACCTCGATGATTCGTGTTGATATTTTACATCCCAGTCAAGAAATTTTCAGTCATGTTGGGATGTTTCCTGGGTTGAACCAGTACTTAATAGAGCATAACATGTCTTGTACAAGGACACAACATGGTGCCTCCAGAGAAACTCAAACCAGCGATCCCTTTATCTCAGCTATTTGGTCACTGAATCGCCACGTGGTATGCGATGTCCCGGTCTCTGGTAAAGCTAACGGAGATAGGAACCAGTTGTGGGCGTGGCTAGACAGTGACCTGAAAGCTGATTAATAACTACTGGTTTTGAAGGCGTCATTCATATCAGCCTGTTTGTTGGGCTAGTTCAGTAATGTGTAATCACTAAACCTATATTACGTGTACGCCGTTTATATCCGTATAGCATGTATAAAACATTTCGACCATTCCCTACCAGGCTACCAGTGTATGCAGCTTTGCGTTTTAGATGGTTACTTGAGACATGGCTACATGCAATCAGATCTTCATTACGCTGTGCAACCTGACTCTATATCTTTATACATGTAGCAGCAACAACCATTCTAACATGGACCAGTCTGCCTTGCCGATCTTGACTAAAATCCACATACGTACTAAAAACAAAAAAAAAAGTTTTTTTTGTTTTTCACATTGATTTTCGGCAATAACTTTTTTATTATTGATTTTAGTAAACTTTGTTCTCGATGAAAGTTGTAGAGAAATATTAGTGCCAACTTCTCCAAGTGGTTACGACATCATAGATGCTGCAATTTACTCTGCGCATAGATGCACTATTTGAGCATTTTAAGCAAAGCGCAAATAAACTAAGTCAAATGTGTCAGTCAAAAAGTTACATTGCACCGCCCCAATTCAACAAGAAAGACGACGGATGGCTTGTTAAACAAGAAAAGATATGGCATTAAGTGCCATATCAATGAACTCGGCTTTAGCAGATAAAGAGTTCGTTCTTTCATTACATCACAAGCTACATGTGAGTACATGTATCAACAAACCGAATGATGTACACAAACACAATCAATCAATTATTCACTCAATCAATCAATCATTTTTACAGAAACAACAATGAAACCTCCCTCCGTGATGAAACTATCTCCAGGTATTTATTCAAAGAAGGAGTCTTATAAGACAGAATCGCATAAGGCAAATCTTACCGTTTAAGTTGAGGCCTTTAACTGCTCATATACGCATGTAAGGAACTTATAGAGCATGTTTTGGCTCTGTATTTGAAAACAGAACAGACCTTGAGATTATCGAAATTTGCTTTATTTACCAGACGCCTATATAATGTTTAAAGCCGCGAGAACCCAGAATTTGTTAAAAGCAGGGACCACCCTGAGCGCCCGCGCAGTCCCATCGTCGCCCTTGTTTTTACATGTAGATTCAAATGTATGATAAAAGAAGTCAGGAAAACCGTCAGGTTTGATCAATTTTAAACACTTTGTCGGACCAGATCTGGGACCAAACTTTCTACTTATGTTATCAGCAGAGGCTCGCCGATAGCAATGTTTAAGATCAAAGAAGCCGCTATGGGTTCTGTTGCAAGACGTGGTAGCAATGACCAATGACCTATATATCGGTCACTGCCTTGACGCTGGAAAGCGGATGTAGCACATTCATTAAACATAGGTTTCCGGCCGTGGGTAGTTTCGGCTGGGTCGCTTTCGGCCTGGTTTTAGGGTGGGTCGTTTCGGCATATTTTGATAGGATCTGATTGTTTTATAAACTTGCCAAAGTTCCGACTGCATTGATTTTTCCACGAAATCGTACATGCGCGCATTCTCGCAAGAGCGTTCACTAGTACAAAATAAACAGACAAAACTGGGCTCTTTTCTGAAATAATTATTGTGTTCACAAATAGGTGCTGACTTTCTTTTATTTATTTATCTTTTATATAAATTTCCAAAGATCCGTCTGCATTAAACACTACCCAGGCCGAGTACCGAAAGCTCAAGAACAGAATACACATGCGTGCATACTAGCAAGAACACTTACAGGGAAATAACTAACAACAATCGGGCAAATAATTTTGTGGACAAAAATATGTACTGAAAAGAGAGCATTCCAAATCCGACTCTATTAAACACTTGAACACTTGGAGTTTGCCTCTGTACTACCATAAGGCAATAAAGTTATCAACTATGTGCAGCAGACGACTTAAACAGGCACCATTTGGACGAACCTATGGGCCGAAAATTAGGTGCATAGACCCACTTGATGGCTGTGCATGCATGATTACTTCACGCTACGGTATCTGCTGCATTTATGTTTATATGACAGAGACCGAAATATAGTGGATGGCTGCGCTTTCATGTTTAAAGGGTGTGATAAATTAAATGAGCTGGCCCATTACTATAACATTTACAAGAAATCTAATCAAGGAACGATGTGAAAGCGCCAGGTCATTCAGTTTATGACATGTATGCGTGACTGAGATATATCCTTATGCAATGACCAGCACGTGCACACTGCTGTTGGTTATACATGTAAGGTATGATAGCTCAACTTGCGACATCAAATTTCTGAGAACTAACTATAGCCCCTGTATTAAACAGAGTAGTCTTTTAAAATTCTGAAAGGCAGGTTTTATCATGAAACGGCTTATTTCCATTCATTGGAATACACTACGAGGCGTGGTTGACCTGATGAACAGCGATATTCATACGCGCATCACGCTGGTATGCAGTGTCCATTCATAGAAAACAATTCAATAAGAGTTACTGTTCCTGAAATGACCGAATAACCGTTTAAAAGTGACACGGGAACTTCCCAGTTTGCAAAAACACCATAAACTCAGTAAAATCGGCAAACAATTACATATTTTTGAATAACAGCACTGTGGTTTATGTTTCACTCCCTATCATTTCAAAGCAAACAGCCATTTTAACACGAACTATTCCTTCAAAGTGTAGAAATTTCGAAAACAGATATAACTCTCTAGAATAGCTGATATTGAATAGATCCGGAGTTCCAAATATATTAGAAATCGCGCCTGATTCACCTTTGTGTTAAGCTAGTTGGGTCATCTCGAAACTGTCCGTTTAGGAGCGCATAAGAGAAAATGATTGCGTGTCTTGCGATATCACAGCTTCTGTACCTTGAATTGACCATGCTCATAGTAGATTCTGAACATGCATAGTCATTCTAAGTCTACATACGGCAGGATATGCTATAAACAACCGTTGAAAAACTTAATATACACCCCTTGTGATTATTCTTTTGAGACGAACCCTTTCTGTCACGCCCTGTCAATAAAACTTAGAAGATTGGCTGAGTTCAATTTATTGTAAAATCTTCATCTATGTACACAAAAATCTGTTTGTGCCACAAACTTTGGACCTCTTGGTGAAATTGGCGCTAATTTTTCTCCACAACTTTCATCGCGAACGCAGTTTGCTGAAATTATTAATAAAAAAAAATATCGCCAAAAATCAATGTACATGTGAAAAAACCCCATAAAAATCGAGTTTTGCACTGACCAGTATACCAATGCGTCTGTAAACAAGTAAGACTTAGGTTTTCTGTTTAGATTTGCTTGCGAACGTTTACCAGGCATACTAACTGCCTTTGTCGTCTGCGGTTCAGTTGTTTTGCACGATTAAAGCGTACCTGTGCTGTTTTACCCAATTTACTGTAGACCAGTCTAAATTGACAGTGAATGGCAGTGTTCTTTCTGACACGCCCAACGTCCGTTACCTGGTCGCACTATACCAAATGTGAATTGATTAAAATTCGTTATATCTTAACATTAATCTGATACATTGTTACAAGTTTGGAAGTATAAAAACTTAGCAGCAGAGATATAGCTAATTTTATTGGAACACCCTTTTCATCTTATTTCTAATGTCTTTGTTAATATTCATGAATCTGCAAATAAGATTACTTGCATATCGGTTAGTTACCTAAATGTGTCATGGGGTACCAAGTTTAAGTGTATAGGACAAGAAGCAGCTGAGTCATTTTGTAGGTACACTTTCTTAATTTTTCTCTTTTTCTTTTGTTTTCATTAATATTCATGAATAGGCAGATTATACAAAAACGATAATTTGCATAAATGGCCAGGGGATACAAGGTCTGTATCTAAGCTTTACTGTGGTGCCAAGTTTAGTAGTCTAGGATTAGTAACAAGTATGATATGATTGATTTTCTTCGTACACCCAAATTTTTAACTCAACAGAGCGGAAGGCTTGGGATGAGCTTATAGGATTGGACTCGAGCCGGCTTCTGTCTGTCCGTGCGTCAGTCTGTGTTCACATTTTCAAACATTAATATCTCTGAGACCAGTTGGTCAATCGTAATCAAATTTCATCTGGAGCATCATTGGGATGGGTGATTGGCTGCATTAGGTTTTGGGCCAGATCGGATCAGAACTCTGGTTTCCATGGCAACAGATAGCTCCCATACGATTAGAATGGGGAAAACCTTGTGACCACTCTAGCTCCTTCATTTTTGATTGGTTCTTCTTTATTGTTACAGGTAGCAAGAACAACCATAACATCTTGGATGGGTTCGAAATTCGGCAAAATCCGACCAGGGACCTCTAAGTTAGCTGCCCTTGAGCGTCTGGAAAAATCCTTATAGATTTATAATGGGAGAAATATTGTGACCACTCTAGTGCAGTCATTTTTGGATGGATCGTCTTCATTTTTGCAGATAAGAAGACCAACCGTAAAAGCTTGGATGAGTTTGAATTTTGGCATGATTCCATCACTGACTTCGGAGTAAGCTGCCCTTGAGCCTCAGAAAAATCAATGTATAATGTTGTGACCACTCTAGCGCCTTCAATTTTGATTGGATCTTCTGCATTCTGACAGGTAACAAGGACAATCATAAAATCTTGGATTGGTTCGAAATTCGGCCAGATGAGACCTTCGAATGTGGAGTTAGCTGCCCTTGAGCGTCTGGAAAAATCCCCATCAACTTATAATGGGAGATCTGTTGTGACCACTCTAGTGCTTTCAATTTTAAATTGATCTTCTTCATTCTTGCAGATAGGAAGGACGACTATAAAAGCTTGAATGAGTTTGAATTTCGTCAAGGTCCCATCACCGTTTATTGAGTTAGCTGCCCTTGAGCATCTTAAAAATTGATGGATAATGTTGTGACCACTCTAGCGTGTCCATTTTTGATTGGATCCTCTTCATTCCTGCAGGTGACAAGGTCAACCATACAAGCTTTGATGGGTTCAAAATTCGGGCAGATCAGACCTTGGACTGTTGGTTTAGCTGCCCTTGAGTGTCTTAAAAAATCCACATAGACTTATAATGGGAGAAATGTTGCGACCACTCAAGTGTTTTCAATTTTGAATAGATCATTTTCTAACTATCAGACGTGCCTGCTGGCGTGGTGCTTCATTATAGGTCATGCCTTTTGGTTTGGTACCTCACTATCAGCCATGCATGCTGGTGTGGATCCTCACTGTAGGCCATGCCTTCTGGTGTGGTGCCTCACTGTAGGTCATGTCTTCTGGTGTGGTGCCTCACTATTGGTCATGACTGTTGGCGTGGTACCTCACTATAGGCTATGCCTGCTGATCCGTTTTGCACTTCAACTGACATTTTGACTAGTTGAGTGCAGAGGGAAGAGGGATAGCTACACGTCTGGTGCTACTCTTACAGAGGTGTAATTGCATCAGACATGTCTGCTGATCCGGTGTCACTCTCAGACATGCCTGCTTGTACAGTGCAACTCTATCAGACATGCATGCTGGGTTCATTTATTCAGACACACGTGTTTGTAAAGTGCTTCTCCATCAGGCAAGAAATCTGGTATGTTACTAATCCACCAGGCATGTCTACAGGTAGGGTACGGCTACCACAGGTTTGTAAAAATTATCAGCTACCAGCCAATACGCTATACACTTTAAATATATCAAATTCTGAGTGATGCATCAGCTGCATCACTGGGATGTTACAAGGATGATATCCTTAACTCCAGAATCAGCAAAATCAGCATTTTGTATGCAAATCCCTGGAGTTTGTCCGTCTCAGGGAAAAATTTCTTATATTTTTTGTAATAAACTGCCATTTTGGCGGCCATTTTGTCTGCCTTCTTACTTTATTTTTATATTTTTGTTAGAAGCTAAGTGTCTTCATCTAGATTTCAACTTCATAGCTAACAATTTAAGGTAAAAATGGGGTTGAGACTTTTTTCCATATCACACAATTTTTTCACTTATAATTGACCTCCATCTTGGACGCCATCTTGGATATATCGAAATGCTCAATGATGCCAGAGTGGCATCACTCGGATTTTTCAAGGACAATATATGCACTACCAGAATCAACAAAGAAAAAAGTTTAAAATCAAGTTCCAGGTCCTCCTAAAATTCGCCCAAATTCTGCTGGACTAGTATTATAATTGTCCATGAAATAAAAATAAATTCTTAAGATTTTCAACATCAGATTTTTAATATATGATTTATTCTGAAAAAAAACCCCAATTTTTCGACGAATTGCCAAAATATATCATGCAGTATCTTGTCAAAACTTGGGATAAAAAATAAACTTGCACATTTTCTAAAAGGTTTGTGGTCATGGGTAATAATTTAAGTTAATAAAAAGAAGCTGGTTGAAGATTACAACAATTTTAGCTCGATATTTAGGACTAGCGTTATTCTTTCATCTGTTTAGAAAATTGTTCAAATGCTGAAAACTTCCAGATGAGATTATGAACAAATAAGCATGGTGACATATCCTTTTAATTTCAAAAATGGATAGCTCATGCATAAAACAAACTGTATGCAAAGTATTGAACAGATTTCAACATTGGAAGTATTTAGTAGCATATGTCCTTAACTATAATATATTTTTGAGGTTCTGTGTGTGTAGTTTGGAGAGTGCCACTGTTAAAAGTGATTATCTTATGCAAAAAAGTTTGATAGATTTAATGCAGACTGTTGGTTTACTTTACCAGTTTACCGTTTGTTCTGGAGATATAAAAAAAGCTCTGAAAATGACCAGTCAAAAAAGCTCTGAAAATGACCAGTCAAAAAGCTCCGAAAATGACCAGTTGATTTTTCAGATGTTTCCCCCCCCCTCCCCCCCCCCCGACCCTAAATCGGAAAAAAAATCCCGTAAATCAACTGATAAAAAAATTCTAGCCTAAATTAATAAACATTATCAATAATTCGCGAAATTACCTGATATTGTAAAGGCGCAGACCAGCCTGCGCATCCACGCAGATTGATCAGCGCCTTCGTTATTAGACCTCTCGAAAGGAAAATAGCTGAGTTTGCTATATGTAAAATTTCAATATTTTAGCTAGTCTCTGTAGCTGAGTAGACTGGACTGAGCCTCTCTAAGTCGCAAACCTCGAATACAGGTTTTCTTGCGACGCGGCTCATTTATGCCAATAAATTACTACCAAACCCCACTGGATAGCTGTGTATATCGTTTTAAGGACATATACTAGGCCAAAAAAGAAACGCCGCATATAAAACATACATTTTATATGGGGTGTATTTCATCAATCTCTCGCAAACGATTTGTCACAGTTTGAGCGCTGATTCTTGGATTATGAGTTCCTGGGGTTGTCGGGGCTATCATTGTCACCGGACGAAATTGATTCAGCAGTTTAAACCTACGTTTTTATCTATCCTGACGTCGCGTCATTAGGCGACGACGTCATGAATGCGCACGGTCTTGCATTGTTCTAAGTTGCCAGAAACGTTTCCTATGACGTTCAATTATCCTTGCATGGCATCGAAATTGGTGTATTATCATCGATGGCGTCACGTTAGCTTGTAACATTCTGATCGCCTTTTCGCGTTCAACATGTGTCCGTTTTGGCATCGTAAATTAGCAATGTGTAACTTTTAATTTTAAATTTTTAAAATGTTTTCAAGCAAATTGGATATTAGACTAGTGATTACAGTAGTTATTACATGTGTAAAGCTAAATAAAATGAATGTGCACGTGAAAAACTTGAAAATAAAATGACAGCCACTACACTGGTTTGGGTTGACTGAGCTCAATAAAACAATGGTAATAATGTGTGGCAGGAATAGTAGCGAAACATAGATAGCAGATGAAATTTTATAACTCTCATTTAAGGCGCATTATTTTTAATCTTTATATGCGGCGTTTCTTTTTTGGCCTAGTATATGCTACTAAATACTTCCCATGTTGAAATATTTTCAATACTTTGCATGCAGTTTGCTTTATGCATGGGCTATCCATTTATGAAATCAAAGCACTGAGAGTACTGGTGGGGACGGCTGCATTGAAGCGTTCAAATAGGGAGGTTGTTAGTTAGATATCTTTTCTATAACCTGCAAATGGAAACTGGAAGTCCCGTCTCTGATGTAGGGTCAAACATATTGCCACAAAGTGAAATGGGAAAGCAATCTTTCTGACGACATTGGCATTTGTTCATTGGACAAAAACAGCCTTTTTTGGGAGAGTTTATCAAATGTAATCCATTATTGAACAATGCAAGAAACCAGATGATAATTGCTAACTTAAGAAGTGAATAATCAAACTTTATTTTCAAACGCTTTTATTATAGAGTGTTAAAATGATCCCTCAATAAATAAATGTTTGTGAAAGCTCTTCAGGCAGGTAAGCGGTAAACAATTTTCTCTTAACTTTGTTTGGCACAACCAAAACTAAACAGTTGTAATTTGTTTCCTAGTACCGTGGCATGTTTTTTTTCTCCTTCAGATTTCCATTTGGTTTCTGTTGGTTAAAGATCTTATGAGGATGAGGGAAAGTGTTTCCTAGTATCTTACCTAATACAAATCCACCCACTTATTCAAAGAAATCAATGATAATCAAGAACTGATTTGATACAGTTCTGTCCACTTTTGTATATGTTTTTCCTACTTTTACTTAATCGCCACCATAGGCATTATGTGCAAGCTTGAATGAAGTCTCTTAATGGCAGAGCCAAACCAATTGTATAATTTTGGTAGAGTGCATCATTAGGGCCAAGTTTGTGAAATTATTGTACATTTTGGATCATTGGTTCAGGAGGAGAAATCATTCAAAGGCATTTCTTATCTGGAGCTTTTGCGGATCCATTGTACAGTGGAGTGGAACCATTTGTGCAAAATTGGGAGAATACACCATAGGGGACAGTTCTGTGAAATTAACTTGCTTTTGGGCCAGTTGTTCAGGAGGAAATTCTGTTAAAAGAAGTTTCTTAGCTAGAGCTCTGGCAGTCATTTTGTTCAAAAGAGTGGAACATCTGGTCACGAACCTGAAGGCCTAAAGTCACAGAAAGTAAGAAAATGAAATGGTACATGTTCTTCAAATACAAATGGTTCTATAAAATAACTGGTATTTCCACCCAGCAAGGAATTATTTCAATTTCAGAAACAAAAGGAAATCACATGAGGCAAAATCTAGGGAATGCAGGAGGTGAGGCAAAATAGCTACTTTTTCTTTCTTCAAAAACACTGTAACTATTTCAGAGGCATGAGCAGGGCCATTGCCATGTAGAAGACAGATATGTTTAAAACCAGTGACAGGGCGTCGTTTCTGATATGTTTTAGGCTTCTCCAGTACTATATGTCTTTGTAGTCCTTTCCAGTGATGTTTTTGCCCTTTTCCACCAGCACTTTTATTGCGACTCCTTCACCAGAGAAGAAAATTGCATACCAAACCTTCCTTGCACTTAAAGACCGTTTGACAATTATTGGGCGTCTGCTATGTTTAGTGGCCAAGATTTTATTGCTAACCTTTCTGACCAGCTCAAATTAATAGACCCGATTTTCATCACCTGTGACGACATTGGCAAACTGCTTTTTGTCATAAGTTTGAAAAAATTTAAACAGCTTTTTGGCCACTATACCCGTTGTCTGTGGCACCCATCTAGCAAAAATATTTCAGACTTTTAAATGTTTCTTCAAAATAAAGTGAATCGTTGATAGTGACATGCCTACTTTTCATGCAATATCACAAACTGTAAATCTGGCATCTCCTTCAATGATTTCCTTCATTTTTGAAACGATTTCTTTACAAGCTGCGAATTTTCGCCTTCCTGATTTTGGTGCATTTTTGATGGACTCTAAGCCAGATTAAATTTTATTTTTCCAGCGCCTAACTGTGTCATAAGACACACACGAAGGTCCGTAAGTAGTAGAAAGTTCAATCATCAGCTGCTTCAAAGAACAGACAAGTTTTGAGCGAGCTTTGATGTAACCCCTTATTTCATCTTTCTGGTTGACTCTTCTACATGTACCAACTATTTTTATTACAGTGGTCAATGACTGCGTGTATTAATATGGCAAATTTTGTGTCTTACATTAAGTCTAACATGTACATTTATACACCGTTGTGTAGACCTTAAATAAACCTATATAGGTATATATTGGTTTTTATCGTGTCCCACGTGGATATTGAGATATAGGACAATAAGCAATTCATTTCGAACATCCCTCGTAGGTACCATCATTAAAGTGTGCCCGCAAACGCTCACATTGTTGAACTCGCCACTGTTGTTCAAACCCAAATAATTCTAAAAAGGAAATAAGATGTCCTAGATTTTGACCTCTAGCCTCAGAGAAATGAATATTTTGGGGGATATGAAGATATATGGATATTTTTTTTGGAGGGGAGGGGGGGTTCAACACGAAATTGGACTATATTTAGGTGTGATTTCTATGCATTTTAGGGTCTTTTCTTTACGTCAAGGATTTTTGGGGGGTTACTAAAATTTCAAATATTTTTGAGGTCCTTGAAATTCCTGATATTTCTTGATGGTGAATGGTAGATTCTGGGACAGACCTTTCGTATGAAGAAAAAAAGAGTTACCCACCTCTCCCAAGCCCCCTGGGACACGCAAATACTCTTATGTGATAAGAATACACTTTTACAAAGAGGCTCTGTCTACACTAAGAAATTGAAGCGGTTGATTGGGCAGGCTGGCTGACTGTCTGACTGGTTGATTGACTGACTGAGAAAGCAAGCAGACAGAGAGCTATATTTTGCTGCATACTGCTCTAAAACACTGGTCAGCTTTTTGGCGGGAGGGGGGGGGGGGGGGGTGTGGCACACTGATATTATCATATATAAGTAGGTTCTGTCCATTTTTGGAGATTCAAAATTTTGAATTACATTTTTTGTTGGGGGGGGGGGGGGGGGCAGGAGATCAGGAAAATAAATATGTTTGGAGATATGATGAAATTATGATTTATTTTTTTTACGTTTTGGGGGGTCATTTCTATCAATTTGGGGCTTTTTAAGGTCAATGTTCAGATTTTAAAAATGTTTTTGGGGTCGCTAAAGTTCGAATATGTTTTGGGTATTCCTGATATTCCTTATATTTTGGGGATAAAGAGTAGATGCTGGGTCCAATGCCAAGCCTAGGTATTTAGAAAACTTGAAAGTATCCAAAATATGGTCAGGCACACTAACCACCTGAGATACTAGATAATCTAGCAAAACAGGCATGCAAAAAAGTCAAAAGAGCAAAGAACGAAACAGACAGAAAAAGCGAGACAGACAGCCATTGGAAAGTGGACAGACAGAGAAATGGCTAGATTATGCTGCTCACAGCCTTCAGAACATTGGACAGGCGCTCCAACCACTTGAGCTACTAGACACATGTAAGCAGGCTAAACGAGCATATAAGTAAAAGAAGGAAGAACCAATGCAGACCGACAGATGGACGGAAGGATAAACGGACAGACAGACAAACAGCTAGATTTTGCTGCTCACAACCTTCAGCACTTTGGTCAGGCGATACAACTACCGTAGAAACTAGATAATTGTGCTAATCAGCATACAGAAAAATAAAAAAAAGCGAAAACCCAATGGCTACATTCTGATCTAACAGGGTTTTGATCCAGTCGTTTCAGCACACCAGCTACCTATCTTTTGTCATAGATGATTCTGATGTTTTGATTTTTAGGATGTCCGTGGACAAGAAAGCATATTGCAGAACCCCAGTGGCCATGAACAATGCCAACAATGGTCACATCCGCGGTAAGATTAGGAGCATGCTCTCAACCCGTGGTTCAGATTTGCATCAAACTCGCAATAGAACCAGTATCAGCTGTCCCTGCTGGTAGAAACTACAGGCTTTCAAAATGTAAGTGCCTTTGAGCCCATTATTAGTTCTTGCCACTTTAATTAATATGTGGAAAACGGTTCTAAAAAGCCCTGGCCCGCGGCCAGATAACAAAACCCCGCGGACGCTATAGTATTTTTCCACGCACCTCCATGGTTTAGACTTGCAACCGTTGAAGGGGTAGGGGCAGAAATCCCGTTCTCATAAACAATCGACGCTTATTTAAGCCAAATCATTAACATACAGGTAAAAACAAGTAAATGTCGTTTCACCAAAAACGCAAAAATATAGAAACCATTTCTGTAAAAATGTGTAATTGTCAATCAATCCCAAAGTGTCCCGATTTCAAGGACTCGTTCATGATCTATTTGCATTTTTCTCTCGCATATTTAACCCTTAAAGCGCCAATCCCAACAAAAGTCGTCTGCTTATCTCGTCTGCCGAAATGTTTAAGAAGCATCTATGGCAGAAAGTGTGGACCCGGACCAGACTGCTCCTATACGAGCAGTCTGTTCTGGGTCAACGCTGTTTGCTTCTATACTTGATTCGTCAGTAATGTTAGGCAATTATATGAAGCAGACGACTTCAGCAGACGACATTTTCAGATGCATTTTTTCTTGGCGCTTTAAGGGTTAAGTACTGTAATGCCTTAGCCATGATGTGATGTTAGAGTGACTATTCAAGAATATGTATATGCCTTTAATCGCGCCTGACAAGTGTTCGTAAATAAGTTTTAACTATTTCAAATGAGAGCCCCTACCTTCAATTTCAGTTTATTTATTCTCCGCGAAAAGACTAGTCGAACAATATCCGCGGCCAAGAATTCGGTATAATACCAGTGGTGAAGCCCGCAAAATAATAATCTTTGCTAACAGGTTGGACCCAGATCAGACCAAACAAAACGTCGAGCCTGATCTGGATCCCAAATGTTTGACACTGTAGCGATAGAACCGCAGGGGCGCATCCAGGATTCCATGCTGGGGGGAGGGGGGGGGGGCAATATTTAAAACATGAAATATTTTCATGCGAGCGCAGAAGACGCGAAGCCATGCTAGGGCGTGGGGGGGTCGTTATGAACTTGGCACACTTTCACACACCGAAAATAATTCCAACCTATACTCAGGGTCGTAGCAACGAGTTTGAGAGTTAATGTGAGTGTTTTGATTCACAGAATGCATGAATGCGAGTTCTGTAGGTGCCAAGCGCGGGTAAGGGGGTCTGGGGCATGCTTCCCCAGGATTTATTGAAAAATCCGCGCACTTTGGTGCCTTCTGGCACATTTTCATGCAGTTTAATTCTTTATCAGAAAGCTTCATTTTTTTCAACAGGCAAAGTCATAAAATTTTGAAATTAATGGGTAAAATGAACTTCGATGTCATTTCTTCAACTTTCAAATGGCTTTCTAAACGAACTTGTAGACTATATCATGCGCGATTGGAAAAAAAACTGTTTTGTGAAAATGCGAAGAACATAATTATTTGCAGACAAAAGTTTCATCGTGTTTACGTCCGAGAAACATGTTTCAAGAGATTTTTGGAGTTTCATGAAACAGTTTCATCGAATAGGACATTGCTATATTTTCTGAAACTTGTCTCATATTTTTCCAGACAATTAGCCAATCACAGCTCGGCTATTTCTGAAGGTCAGATGTGCATACACAATTAAGAAAGGGGTCTTTTAGCTAGGTACAATATGGTGAGCCCTATATACATTTCTTCGTTGAATCCAAACTTCGTATTATTCGCGGTCCATTTAAATGTTGCGTTGCAAGTGCAATGATCATCAGACACAATGGGACAGCAATTTCGTCCTCCTCAGCATGCTCAGTAAGCACCATGTATAAAAAGGATGCACAATTTTAGCGGGAAAGAGCAACAGGTAATGTGAAGTTGCATCGTCTGTACAGTAGTGTATGGTACACACAAAAGTTGCATACATAAGTTGCAGACAAAAGTTTCATCGTGTGTATCAGGCTTCAGACTGCTCTGATCCGGTGCCGCAATGCTTGACCGTATGATAACAGTTGGCAATTGTTGTGAGCATTAACACATAGTGCTCAGATGACTCCAGTAGACGTCATTCAGAAAAAGGAACCGAAAGATATGGTAGGCAACAATAAAATGACAGGATTTTAGCAGGGCGCCGCCGATCTGGCACCTTTGAATTTAGATCTCTATATGTACGTTTGCAAGCGGAGCGAGCAAGAAAAAATCAGACTATTTAAAATTGAAAAAAAAAATCAACAACAAAAAACAGTAGCCGCTGCTAAAACCCATATTAACAAGAAAAACTATAGCATGAAATATCATGTTATACTGGGGCGGTTTAAGTGGCTCATTAATGGTTTTACCGAGTTTATGATAGAGCAGTAGATATCTTTTTAATGGACTGATACATGAGGATGGTGCAATATGTAATTCAAGTGCAGCAGCTAAGGTTGAGGGTTGGTGCTCAAAAGAACCGTCTCAATGGCATTGAGGTGATTCTTTTTGAATACCTACTATGTATTTCTGGATTTAGAAGAAAGGTTTTTATTATTATTAAACACCCCTGAAAGTATCTGGTGGTCTGGATGTTATTATGGCGATGTGCAGACTGATCTAAAGTCATGAGTTGCACCTCTTGAGTAGGTAGATCTGTTCTCTAAACACGGTGCCTATTTGCTGTCATGTGTACAGCTGAAAGAGATGTAGTAGTACGTTAACAGTTTGTCCAGCTTTCTTTTCATTATGCGTAGGAGCTTTGGCTACTGTTCTATGATCTCTATACAACAGTACGTAATCTACATTCTCAGAAAACATATAAAAGTGGGCCACCATCGGCCCGTCACCAAAACTCCATTATGGCATTTGGTTGGCGGGTCGACAGTGGACAACCGGGCATAGTTTTGGTAGCGCTCAATGGCATTTTCAAATTCAATTAAGTGTTCAAATGTACGGTCCAATGTGACAAATATGAACCATTCTGACAATATAAACTGAAACTTTTGTGAAACTGAGTCACATTGTAGAATGAAAGAGTAATGATCAGTAATTACTTTTGGTTTGATTTATCTATTATAAAGACCGATAGTTAAAAGACCTTTTTGATCTGTTTGCGGCAGGTAGCAGGTAATAGGGATCAAAGACAATAGGATAATTTCAATTTATTGTTTTCGTCGTATGAAACATAATGCTCTATGCTTATGTTTTTCGCACACACGACACCCTATAAATTGACATTGAGATAAAAAAAATATTTGGGCCTCGGAACGTGAAAGCCTGTCTTGGGGTGCGAAAAACAAATGCGTAGACTAGCCTGCGCATTAGCGTAGACTGATTAGCGCCTTTTTCATTTGCTTTTTGGGAAGTTTCATTTCTAGAATTGCTACAAGTGAAATTTCAATTTTCTAGCTATCCTCTGTAGATGAGGAGACTGCTTTTAGACTCGCTTTTTCAGAAGCCCCAAAGACAGGTTTTTGTCGCGTTGAGGCCCATTTTGTGTCGAGAATTGCACAACATGTAACACAAACGCAGTAGCCTACCTAATCAATGCAATTATATATTTTCTGGCATCAATGGAACATTGCAAACTGTTTGAAAACGTCCCTTGATGTCAATATAGCAACCCGAATAATGATTATGCAACTGTACTCCTAGCTTACTGATACACACTTCCTTTAGTAAAAGCCAATACTTATTAATCATGGGGGGACAGTGGTGACCTACATCCGTCATCGATAGGAAACAATGAACGAGAACAGTTTATCTGCCTGTTATATTACTGGGTCTGAGCTGTTATTTATTCTTTTACAATTAATCATCGTTTCCTTTGTTGAATTAAAAGGGAAAACTTAGATTTGTTCTTACATTTTCAACTTTCTAAGCGTTGTTGAAAACATAAAATTGATCAATGCCTGACCGATTGTATATGTATATAAATAGAACGTACTAAATCGCGTTGCGATTGGCTGTGTATAAATAGTTTACATATACATGTAGTGTGTATATCACATGACCGTTTTGGCGGGATAGGCATAAAGTAAAACTTCGAATGAAATCATACAAGTAAGATTATTTAATCCCCAATATTTAAGCGACTTTTTGGGGTCAGCTGAGATAATTCTTGATTTATATGAATGTTATATTATTTACATACATAGCCGCGTAAAAAACACGCCGACTTGTTTGTTTGTTGTCAATGAAAGCAGACTACAATGGCAAGTCCACTATGTATTTTACGATATGCCTATCATTATTATATTACTGCGCAATGTATTATTTTTTAAATATATTTGTATTTGAATTAGCAATTGGCAATAAATCATTGCTTCGATACCCAAACTGAAGTTTCTAAACTGCAAAGCATAACAAACAATAAAAAAAAACAACGAAAAAAGAACTACTTTTTACGCGTAATATTTTCCAGAAAGTTGTTCGGTTTGCATTAAGCCTTTATCCTGCAGAATCCGGATATACCCCGTTCTGGAAAACATTGTAGATCCGGATCAGTTGGCTTCTCAGGAACAAACTAGTCAAGATCTTTACGACTCTTTATCATGCATCTAATTAAATTGTTGTTATTGAAACCATGCAACTTATATGTCTGAAAATTTGCAAGGAGTGTAGCATATATTTTATGTATGGCCTGGCAAGGGCGAAAAATCAACGTGACTGAAAAACTGTAAGTGTTAAAATTGAGTCCGGATGCCAGCATCCGTCTCCAATAAAAAGGATATGTCACCGTGCTTATTTTTTCACTATCTCATATGGAAGTTTTCAGCATCTGACCAATTTTCTAAAAATATGAAAGAAAAACACTAGTCATAAATATCGAGCTAAATCTGTTGTAATCTGCAGCCAGCTTCTTTCTTTTAGCTTCAATTAGTGCCCATGACATCCAACCTTTTAGAAAATGTGCAAGTTTAGTTTTTATCCCATGTTTTGACAAGATACTGCATGATATATTTTTGAAATTCGTCGAAAATTGGAATTTGTTTTTAGAATAAATCATAATATTAAAAAAAATCTGATGTTGAAAATCCTAAGAATTTATTTTTATTTCATGGACTATTATACTACCTTTCAGAAAAAAAGGATAAAAATCTGGGGTCACCGAACTAATTCTCTTTCAGGAGGGCCAAATTTAACCCCACCCCCATAGGTTTCATGCGTTATTCAATATAAAAAGTTCAAGAATGCCCATATCGGTCGTTTTGATGATGCCATTTTACTAGTATATGAAGCAATTTAGCATTAAAATGTTAAAAAGAAAGAAAAACACACACTGAAAGTAGGTGCGCACCCGGGAATCGATCCAGGTCCTCTGGCTTTGTAGCCTGACACGCTAACCACGAGGCCAGGCCGTGCGCGGCTTTAAATAACCGTCCAAATAGCAGAGACTCGGCCACCCAGGATAATTGTGTACGTCGCGCTTCATTTATCTGTCTTAGGTACTGAGAATATAAGTTCTGATAAAAGGTCAATAGATATTTCGGACACACTTTAATTACTTTATTTTGTCAATAAAATGTCGGAACACAGATGTGGCAAAAGAATATCTGAAAGCTATGTTGATCCGAATCCGTTGTAGGTCGAAAGATAGGATCCAGACAACTTAACCTGTTTCCAGACGCGGAAAAGGTGCGCATAGGAAATAGCCGCATATGTCTTTAAAGAATGGTTTTAACTCTGCATGTCAATGACGACTGCAACAGTTTGGACCCAGATCAGGACCGACAAAACGTCTGGAGCCGAACTGTTTGACATTTTGATGACATTCCTGTAATAGTTTTTTGAAAAAAAAAAGTTTATGAAAAAAAACAGACTTAAAAAAGTACACAATTATGAATTAAGCCTTTGCATGCTGGATAATTTTTCATATTGTTTTTTTGTCGCCTGCTGACTTTTTAAAATTTACATTTTCAAACTTTGAAAGTATTTCGGGAACACTATCAGAGTGTCATACTATTTGGACCCAGATCAAGACCGACGTTTTGTCGGTCCTGTGAGTTGTTCACAAACCGTTAGATGTATATTCAATAGGGTAGCTGTCACACTTGTGTATTCAGACTTACAGTTAAGGGGATATTGCCGTCAAAAGCTCTTACTTGTATGAAATATTTCCTGTATAAACGAAATGTTTTTTTACCATGTTTAACAATTCATACATCTCACAAAGATCACTTTACGCCCCAACATACAGCTTTTGAGCAATCGGCAGCATGCTTATCAGTCGTTTGTGAGTTACTTTATGGTTTTATACCGTTTGCAACATTGTGGCGCGCTGGGTGAACTTTAGAGAAAAACATTTGCATGAACATGAACTACATTTTTCAGAATACAATATCAGTATAGGAAGCATTTTCGCCCAAATGTACAAATTTCTGGTAGAAAAAAATATTTTTACAATTTTTGCTTATGAATTTTCCATGGTAAATATCGAAAGTTGTAAATAATACCATAAATACGTACATTTAGGTCAAAATGCTTTTATATATAATAGTTCGATAACAGTTGTTCTTGTTCATGTTAACATGTTTATCTAAAATTCGCCCAGTATGCCACAATATTGCAAATGGAATAGAACCAGGAAGTGATCCAAAAAAACGACAAGATGATAAGCATGCTGCTGATTGCTCAAAAGCTGTGTGTTGGGGCGTAAAGTGATCTGTGTGAGATGTATAAATTGTTCATACAACAATATAGCCACACTTGATAAAATAGCCATTTTTGTTTATACAGGTAAAATTCATACAAGTAAGAGCTTTTGAAAGCAGCGTCTCCTTAATCTCCTGCTTTCAAACAAAGTTGGCCATTTTGTGTGGCAAAACAGTTGATATATGTCATGTGGGAACTATCTATAGACATTTTTGATATGATGGAAGAAAGTTCTACTCATCCCACGGAAATCTGCGTCCAACCATTTTGTAAAACCTTTCATTATAGGGTCTCAGAAAATCCTTAAGTTTCCGTCTCGTCTCGTTCCGCATCATTGGATGCGGGCGTCCTTTTGACCTGTCCATGCAACCGATAGAAGCATTTCTCGCGCAATAAAAATGCTTTACCTCGTTATACGAAAAGTCTTCAATACTGATAAGGTTCTCGATTCCAACAAAAGTTTCAACTTTTTTCAACTCCCTGACAGGATCCGCTGCAAAAATATCACCATCTATAATATGAATATTCTCCGCACCGTAAAGATCAGCATAGCCTTGCAGACGATCGGCATACAATGACCAGTGTATTATTCTGTGACGGTAACGGCCGTTTAAAGCTTCTTCAAAGGATATAGTTTTAGGAATCTTACCCTCACTTAAAAAGTGTAAAAATTGAGATAGAGTTCTCTCGCTGGGCTCCCTCACTATTGCAATCAGTTTTGCATTGGGAATGTATTCATGCGTACGTTTCGATGGACAACTGCTTACGCCCTTTTCAATAAGAAACATACCGCTCGGCGTGCACTGCATAGGCCGTTCCTGTCCCTGTGTGAGTTGGAAATATTCTAATAATGTGAGATTCTCATTTCTCGGATCAAAAAATCTGTTTGGCTCTAAAGGTTGTGGAACATATATGTTTGGATGGATTCCCAGAAAAGTTCTTAATGTTGCCGTGCCACATTTTTCCATGCCAACAAGCAGTATATCCGGGAGCACACTGCAGTTCATCTCGGCTAGTTCATGTTCACGTAATGCAAACTTTCCGCTATCCTTTGTCACTTTAAGATTTGAGTCCATTTGTGGCAAATTTAACTGAGCCCATCTACACGATGTACACAGAAAGGTGGTATACGTAAACAATGATAAAATAGATACTGAAACCACAATCACTACAAATGAATTTAATCCGTAAATCGTTTTCATGTTTGTTAAGTTGTTGTTGTGCTGTTTTTATGTTCTGTTTGTTTTTTACAGAATAGTGACGGTGATCGGCGTAGGGCCAGTTAAGAAAAAAATAATTTGCGTAAAATTGCAAGAATTTTCTTATCAATCAGTTAAAACATGTGTTTTGGGTGCTCAAAAGAACCGTCTCATCGAGACGGTTCTTTTGAGTACCCACAACATATGTTTTGGTTGAGAATTAAGAAAAACAATTTTCATGTACGCACTCTTATCTGGGGGCCTGATTAATTTATTAAAACAGCACTTGTATTGGGACGCGCAATGAGAAAACCAACAGTTTGGCTGTGCGACACGAGAAGACTCAGATCAGCGTAGGCATCAGCTTAGTCTGATCAGAGTCTTTGCTGTCCGCATGAGGAAAGATTGGATCCATAGTTATCCACTGAGACTGAAGCACAAAGACTTTGATCATAGTGGGGGATACCCAACTTTAGGCAGATCCGAGTCTTCGATTAACGCATACTTATATATACGAGCAATCCAAGATTATAAAGAGCCTCGATGCGAGAAAACCTGTCTTCGGGGGTTTGCGAAGAACAAAGGCGCAGACCAGCATTCGCATCAGAACCTTTATTATTCGCTTATTAGAAAGCATTTAGACTTGCTACGAGCGAAATTTCAGTTTTCTAGATAGTCTCTGTAGCTGAGGAGATTGGTTTGAGTCTCGCTTTGTCGGAAACCCCGAAGACAGGTTTTGTCGCGTCGCTGTCAAATAATAATAGCAACTCAGATTGCTCGTGATTGTTTTAATTCGTGAGTTCAAGGTGTCTCACGAAGGTCGGATTTTCATTGATCTGTCACGAATTTTCAGAAACTTTTCAGACATCATCACGGACTTAAAGCGAAAATATGCCAGGACACGCATAAGGTCGAAATAATTATGTTAAGGCATTTGTTTTATCCCTTACCGTCGATATCGTTTTAAAAGTGATAACGGACATAACACCAAGTTACATTTTGTAATATTCATATCTTTTTACTCAGCAATTAAAATATCATTGTGTTGATTGGTAATAAGGTTTTCAACGCGTTTTCATAAGTTGGATTAGTAACATAAGAATAATTAAAACTGGAAGCATGTTTCTAACGATTCATAAAATAGTTATATTCAATATCTTGTGCATATCTGTTGTAAATACATAAAATAACAAAACAAAAAAATAATGTAACGATTTGGTTGATACAATGTCACGGTTTTGAAAACGATTCTGGTGGAACTGTCACGGTTTATTTAAGACATTTTTGAAACTGCCTGATAGTGATTTTCCTTGTAATCTTATCAAAACAACATTAAAATGAACACTGTTTGGTCCACCTTTAAACTGACAGCTTCACTAGTAATTTGTAGAAGGAAAACAAAAAGTGTCTGCATAAATGCACAACAACTGAGTATAACTAGGAAACGTCACAGTCACTGAAGGCAGACCAACTCACTGGGCCACGAGAAAGAGACGTAGCAATACATTTAAACTAAAGCAACCAGCTATCACTTGCTATATATTTGCTAAAATAGACCCACACCAAGAACTTCACTACAGAACGAGTAACCAACACAAACACGTCAAATGGAGCAACATCAAACAATGGATAAACAATAATATAAAAACCACCTTAAAACTAACAGCAGATAAAGCCATTGGGATTGGGCGGCTACTGTACTATCCAAATCTTCACACACAAATCATTCAGCTGGTATGGAGACTTCCTAACTTTTGCAATGCATCAATAAAGAAAAGAAATCAAATGATCATACTGATATTAAATAAATAAAAGGACACACAATTCACTGACAATTTGAGATAAGGAAAACAAATAGTTATGCCAGAGTGGGCCCAACTAAAGACAACCTTCAGGTACCAACCATCCCATGAAAGGTTTGAGTTGTAGTTGTCATTGCGCTTGAATACTGACTAATCATACAATTCAAGATGAATTATATGAATTAATGACAAATATATTCTTAGAAAAGTGTTTTCAAATTTTTAAATTATGAGATTCACATGTGGTTGGAACATGTGTTTAAGCTTAAAATGAGCCCTGAATTATTTACAAGATGTGTACCAAACGTTCCAGACCTGACTGAAAACTGTTGACTGTGTGTAAAATGCGAACACAAATAACCAAACAAGGACCACATTCAAAGGCACCTGATGATTGACATGGATAACAACTTGATCATGGCAATTGATGACTTTATGATACAAATAGTGTAGCTTTTGTATCAGATAGACAAACGGAGGAACAGACATCTCTTGACATATTGGAGAGACATTCAAAAATAGGGCCTTGACCGGAATCCAAAAGGAATTGTTATGCAGTACTATGTGTCTTTTTGAGTTTTGCAATCATCCAGCTGCGGAAGAGAGAGCTGGTTGCTTTACTTTAATTGTTTTCTGGGCGTCATTTGGCTGTTATCTATCTGTTTCGCTCAGTCTGTTCCTCGCGATGCCATACGTCATTCTGTGGTGTGTGGTTGTGACATTTCCTGGTCAAACTCACTTATCTTTTTGTGTTCAAATACGACGTTTATCACGGATAAGACACATGTCAGGATAACTTATAACATATATTGTTTTCTGAAGAAAATTTACAATGTGTGTTTATAAATCACATTGTGACCAGATAAATCATAAAAAACTAAGGATGACACTCTCAAATGAACTGTGTGCTACTGATGTGTTTTTAATTCTCCATATGCAGATTTTCATCACATCATCAGAGGTCCATCAAAACGGTAATAGAATACCAAGATCACATTTACAACCCCACAACCTGACCGTAAAATATCATATCGGAAGCAATTCTGTTGAGTCAGAGTCATCCCCTTTGAATGCCTCTGTGATGGACTTCAGGCACTGTGATTGCACAAAAATACGCCGCTTCACACGAAGAGGGACAAACAGACACTATATGCATGGGCATATTTATAATAAATAGTAAGTGATTATGATCAGGAAATACCACAACCACAAACCGCAGACAACCCTGTGGCACCGCAAGGAAGAGCCGCTCAACCATCACGAGACACCAGGAAGACAAATTAAGCAAAGCAACCAGCTCTCTCTTCCCCATCAAGATGATTGCAATACTAGAACGGACACAAAGCAACGTACAACAAAACATAGAACAATTACAGACTCCAACAATGGGAGTAACAATAAACAAAAAGTCAACAACAACAGAACCACGGCCTTAGAACGGACAGCAGCCTAAGCCACCGGGGGGCTTAAATGCATTTTACTGGTACCAAATCTTAGCCCTAGATTCTGCTGTTGTTGAAGTACAAGAAATGTTCAGCTCGCATGGAAGCCATCTAACTAATGCAATGTATCATCATGGAGAATCATTCTAATCAAATTTACACATCATGATGAAACTAAAAAAAGGGCTCATGACTCACAGATAGTAAGAGCTAAAGAAAACTTCAAATTGAGCCACGGTGGGTCCAGCTACAGATAAGCATCATGCACCAACCCACCGATTAAGCTTTACATCAGAGCAGTCATAGTCTGAGGCCTGACCCACCGTCGTGCAATTAAAGAGGAAACCATAGCTATACACCGTAATTGGGTATAAAACTAGGCATGCAGACTGTCGCATGATATCCAAGTTGTATCCAACCCTTATATAACGTTTTACTATCTTTTTGAATTGATCACTAAAGTTAGGTTTTCCAACAATTCGTTTGAATTTATAAACTAAATCACCATAAAATATAGGTTCTGATATGCCTTGTTGCAGAAGAGTTTTTAACCCAATGTTGTTTTTAACAATTAACTCTGAGTGTCTATGGTAGAATTTAGAAAACGTTTTTCGAATTTTATGATATCTATAACCTTGTTTTAATAATTTGACAGTTAAAAATAAGTTTTTGTTGTTGAAATCATCAACATTAGAACACACTCTAGCAAAACGGATAAGCTGAGAAACATATACACCATAGGAAGGAGAGCGAGGAACATCTTCATCAAGAAATGGGAAATTTACTATTTCAAAATTAAAAACATCTCGTTTATCATAAATCTTAGAAGAAACTATGCCATTTGTTATTGACAAGTTCAAGTCCAAAAACGAAGCTTCAGTATCAGAAGAATTTGCCTTATTTAACTGAAGTTCAGTGGGAAATATCTCACCTACCATTTGTTCAAAATAAGGATTATCAATATTAAGCAAGTCATCTAAATATCTGGAGGTTGAGTTAAAAGCTTCAATAATATCAGTTTGGTTATTGTCTGACAGAGACAACATAAAGTCTCTCTCATAACAAAATAAAAACAAATCTGCAACAAGAGGAGCACAATAAGTACCCATTGGAATACCTACAATTTGTCTATACAATTTCGAGCCAAATCTAATGAATATATTGTCCAAAAGATAATGGAGCGCATCATACATTTTCTGACATGACCACAATTTATATCGCTTAGGTTGTTCTGAAGTAAAAAAGGCATTTTTATCATTACAAGCCAAATAAAGTGAGCCCTCTCTGTTAAATGTTTGTTCAATTAATTCTGTTAGTTTTTCTTTGATTAGATTATGAGGCAATGCAGTATAGAGAGTAGAGAAATCATATGTAGACAAACCAGATGCTAGAAAACCTCTAGACTTCAATTTATTAAGAATTTCACCTGAATTTTTAATAGACCAAAATAATTTTTTACCATTTCTTTCATAAACTGTTGTGCAATATTTAATGACATGGTTTTTAATCGCAGTGAGGCAAGAAGTCAAAAGAATAGACAACTCAGTAGTTGTACATGCACTAGAATTAGCAATAAAACGCGACTTATAGGGCTGTTTATGAAGTTTAGGTAACCAGTATAACGTAGGAAGCTTGCTATGGTCCTCATCAACAAACAACCCAAACTTAACTGCCATATGGCATCGATGCCTATCAACGATAGACGTCTCATCAAGCCTGTTTTGCTCATATGTTTTTGCAGTGCTCAGTTCTTGTTTTAGGGTGTTAGTATAGTATCTTTTTCAAACGACTACAACGTTGTTAGCAGCCTTATCTGCGGGGGCCAAAACGAACCTCCTATGGAATTCCTGGATCCCTTTCTTCAAGTGTCTAAAAGTGAATTTAGGTTTAGGTGGTAAAAGATCTAAATTGTTACAATAAAATGAAATTCTACCATCAATAGTTTTAAAAATATTTAGTTTCCAACTATTTAATGTATAAGACTCAACATGCTCTCGTTTACACGAGCGAATACAAAATTCTTGTAAGGCTCCTGCAATTTCTTCACGACATGATTTAAAGTCTATTGGCACAGGAAACCTATATTTAGGCCCCTTACATATAATAGACCGAATTTTTGAATCAGTTATGATTTTTAAATCCCCTGTGACTATATGGCCAACAGGTTGATAGCAATACTTAGAGTCTTTACAATCTCAAGAGTACGTAATAGAATTTTCGATATCAAGTTCTGTTACTAATTTGTTATAGTTAAAAACAGTACTAAGAATAGGTTTATTATACTTATAACAAATGATAGGGGATTCCTTATTTTCAAAATATGTAGGAATAGAAGAGATAACAGATTTATCTTTAAATATACTGGGTAAGTTAATGAATTCAATGCCCTTGTTGACAAATTTAATTTTGATAAAATGCCTGATATGATTAATTTCGGAGTCTATATATGGCCGAAGAGCATGTTGAGTTTAACACCGGGTAAGAATTGCTGCATCATAAAAGCGATGAGTTCTTTCGTAGAATTTATTAGCCTAAATATCCAAATTACGAAGTGAAGATATAGAAAGAGTTACTAAACGTGGAAGGGCCATATGTCAGCCAGAATGTTTTAAAATGAGACTAAATTCCAAAAGAGTCAAAACATGTTTATTTTTTCGTTTTAAATTTCCATTTTTGCGTTTACCATGAGATCTGTTATTTCGTTTACGGATGTCTAAAAGAGAAAAAACATCAAAATCAGGTAATCTAGAAATGTTACCCTCATGGAAAATATTATCATTAAAACCAAGTGGATGTGGTGTTTGTAATAATTTTATCCACTTTAATTCTAATTCGTGCCTAAGAATATTTCTATATCTTTTAGTTGAATTATCACCATATGTAATCATTTCAACAGGCTGAATAGAAATACTGCTAGTAGAGTGATTAGATTGTTTGAAATGCCTATAAAGAAAATTATCAATTTTGAAAGGTTTTTTTGTTCGACGATAAGAAAATCTAGTTTTTAGAAATCTGCAAGTTTGGCCAACATATTGCATACCACAATATTTCTCTTCTCAAGATAAAACATAAATAACATCAGTTGATTTTCAATCAAGATCAGAATAAGTAATTACAGAAAATTGTCTACCATTAACGTTAGATTTAATAGTTGATTTACAACATAAATGTTTGCAACAGCTACACCTCTTGACATTGCACTTAGAAATAGAAGGATACACTACACTTCTTCTATACTTACTCCTAGAGTTCCTAAGTACAGGTGACTTAAGAGGAGAAAGACGAACTTTTAAGTGGTTTCTAAAATGGGCAGAGTCAGAAACTCCATGTAAATTAATTTTAGTGGCCGAATGAAGTTTCAGAGGTGAAACGTATACAGATGGTAACATAGAATTATATCTATTGGTGGACTGGGGAATCTGTATGGAAGAAGCAGAATGTAACCAAAGAGGAGAAAGTAAACTTTTGACTGTTTTTAGGCTATTCATAATTGAGTTTTAAGTTTATACCATACATTGTAAAGCAGCATTCATATCGGTTATTTATAGAAATATTCAGCTGCTGCATTTGAGAAATAGCTAAAGCTCCCAACATATAACTAAGTTGTAATACAAGTACAAAGAAACATAGAGAAAGCAATAGTTATTAACGAGAAACGAATGCTGCTCTACACTGCTCCTTAAATGAGGTAAACCGTTTATATTAGCACTGGTTTTGTCGATCAAATCAAATACCAGCTAAAATGATTTTGTTAAATTTGCGAGAAAATGTACTCGTAAACAATCACCTATGCTTAATTCAAATGACTAGTTAAAAAGAGTTGACATAGGCCAACCGTTGGCATACACAAGTAGAAGGTAAAACTTTGCCCTCAACAAAACATTTGCGTCTCCTGTGATCATTTGTTCAGACGCTGTATTTTACAAGTCGTTTGATGCCTTGCACACGAAGATCTCCATGAAAATTGCTTACCACATACGCAAAGTTTGTCCTTCGCCCAATGCCTTCCAACGGTATGATCTTGCAAGCTCACCTTAGAAGCAAACAGCTTTTGGCATATGTTGCATTTGAATTTGTCTGGTTTTGCTGAACAACTCTGTGCATGTCGCCTGAGTCCACTCTCAAAAGTATAACTGTTGTCACACGTTTGACACTTGAACGGTTTGTATTTCACATGCGTGTTGATGTGTCCATGATAGTGGCCTTTGTCAGAAAATGTTTTACTGCAGAAATCCCATTGAAAACGAAATATCTTTTCTGTGCTTCGCTAATGTTGCCCTGTAATTAAATCCTTTAGAGCAAACTCACAAAATAATAAGCTTTTCGCCCCTATGAAATGCTCTAACGTGTTGGTGAAGCACATACAATGATTTGAACTTCATACTACATGTGTCACAATTATAAACATTTTTCAGATGTCGATTGCGTACATGGCGGCTTAAATTGCCATTTGATTTTGTAACTGCATTGCTTACAAGTTTACAACCTCACAGGTTTCTCAGGCTTTTTAGGTGGCTCGTGGTAGGATTGACGATTAATGGTTGGTCAGGAAGCAATTCTTATATGTCTAGATTAGCTAGAAGCACAATTTCAATTTTCTAGCTAGTATCTGCGTTCAAATCAGGGTTGACATAATTTATGGCCCGAAATAGCTATGGGTCAAAATTGATATAGGCAGAAATTGATTTTGTAATGGGCTGAAATGACCCGGAACCATTGTAATGTAATGATTAACCATAAGCCTTGTTAGCCAGGGGCTGCGGGTTCTATCCCTGGCTTTTCCAGCAATTAGAATGACACTTAAAGCCATGACCTCATCTCGATATGATCTTAGCTGTTGGAGGGACATTAAAAACACACATGCACCAAAATCTACACAAATCACAATTCGAAATAAATCATTTCAGACCATAGCTTGATTTATTCAAGTTGATCAGATAGGCTCCAGAGACGACAAGCGGGTCACTCCATAATAAATGTTGTATAAGGAAGTGCACTCCGTATGATGGAGTGGCGATAGGTGCACACTTTCCTTTGTCTTCACAAAGAATCTCATGAAATTCTTAGCAACAAATCAAAGAGATGCAGTCACAGATGGGCGAAAGGTGCTGACGGACAGAGGCCACTATCCAATATGCCATCTGACTTTTTTGACAGGGGATAAAATTATGAAATATCTCCATACATTGTAAAAAATTAGTGTAACTTTACATCCAATATGGTGGCAGCTAAACTGCCACTGCTTCTGGTGTAGCCTTTCCACTGCTTTAAAATCTATGTTCTGTTTGATTGTCCTGGTCCGGAGATAACTAAAACAATAACAGGTAGAAATGTTTTACATGATGCCGCCCTAGCTTTCTTATTAGGTTTTATTTGGAAAAGTGTTTGTACAATTATTTCTAAATGGTATTATGGGAAATTAGAACATTTCCACCATATTCATTGTTCCGTTATCGGCTAATTACAAAGACTGACAGATTTAATTGTCATTCAGCCTTGATAAGTTAACCCTTAGAGCGCCTGCAAAAATGCATCTAAAATGTTATCTGCTGCATATATCTACTCACATCAAAGACTTATGCAAGCTGTAGACACAGTCTGATCTGAATCTACCCTGCTTGATCAAAAGAATTTTAAACACCAAGATCAGACGACATTTGTTGTAATTGGCATTTAAATGGTTAATTTATTTTTTGACCAAAAACATCTCAAGTCCTGGCAATGTCACCACCTGCAAGTATATGAAATCAGGACAACTCTATTCGTGAGAAATTGGTACTATGTGTATATCTAGAGTTGGACTTGCAGACCAGTATTATTGTTGGTACTCATTGGATTGTCTCAATGGATTTAGATCCCCGAGAAAAGTATAACTGCTTAGGCGATTCCTTTATTTTCAAATTGAATATTTATATGAATGAATAAAAATGTATCTCTAACATGCATGGATCCAAAAGTTTTCGCCAGGATGGGGGGGGGGGGGGGGTGTGGCAGCATTCGATGAGGAAGTTTGTATTGGATTTCACGTGAGGTAGTGCTTCTTTGCTGGATCATTTATGTTATTTCTGTCTTGTTTTTGTTATGCTTTCGTGCAATTCTGTTTATCGATGCCTTGTGGTCATCTGCTGGAAAAGGGATGACCTCTTGGCTCTCGTTTGTGATGTCTAATTGTAAAGTTGTCACGTTCCCATTGGTATCCTGGGTCAGGTGTGGTGCTTGATTGTATCGATTCCTGATCTTTGACCCGTTTCCTACTTATAACAATATAGGGATCAAGCATGATTTTCTACACATTAACATCTGTTGGGTCGGAGGGGTGTCGTTGAAACCTACGCATGAACATTGAGGGTTTTGACAACCCCCAGGTGCATAAAAGATGTTAATGAAGAAGTAAAGCGCGTTTCATGGCTATTATCAGATTATTGCATAAATTCATTTTTTGCTGGGAATTTTTGGACAAAAAGCGTTTTGAAATTTTCATTTTGTGTATAGCCTATATGCACGTTGTTTTTGGTGACGTCATTTTTGTGATGTCCCAGAAACCACATGATAATTAAAATTATAAAAATAACCCCCCCAAAAGCCCCTTCAACGGCATGTGACCTGCCTTGTTTGATGCATTAGTTTATGCTGATTAGGACGTTACTTTTGTTACATCATGCAACACAGCTTTTTATGTAGTAATATTTATTTACTCATAATATTGACTTATTGAACTCAAAACTAGGAGTTAAAGAGCAATATAAAGCTTATGTAGTGGAAAATTGCATTTACTTGGCATCATACCCGTCTCAGCCAGACCATGGCGCTCTTAGCCAGACCGTGACTCTATCAAAGTCCAAGCTGTGAAAATGTCCTATAGGCAGTTTCACAATAAAGTGCACACAATTGTAACAGCTTTGGCAAAAATTCAAAGCGGTTATTATTGAATATTTTTATTATGTTTGAAAACTATGTACCTGACATACTTAATTTTAAAAAACTCCCAGTATTACCATTCCTTTTTGAAAATAATGGCTACAATTATTAGATACATAGTAATAATTGCAAATTCAATAAAACGGTGTATATTGCAATATGTAAGCCAAATTACTCCTCCATACAGAAAAAATTTGTTTAATGTAATAATGATGTGCTAATATAGATGGTTCGTGTATATCTTAAGAAATTTTTGTGAAATTTCAGTTTTTGCTCAATTTTCACAATGTTTGAACTTTTTCTATACATAGTCATTGCTTTAAAATTGAGCAATTTACATGGAGACCGTTAATTTTTATTTTATATTGTAAATATAGTAACACTAATTGACGCAAAACTCACTTCTTGCAGACATGTCAGGTTATAATCGTCATATTTGAGCTTTTAAATATGCACCATTTTCGTTGCGGACACTAAAATACAGTTAAATATATCATATGTATTTATTAATAAAAAATTTGGACATGAATTGTGTTTTTTTTTGTACATATCTTCCTTGATACTGAAGATTTCAATAGAAATGTAATTTAAAGCACTTATATAATAGATATGTACAAAACTTTGCCAAAGAGCAAACAGTAACGTAAACAGCTGGGAATAAAATAAGGTTTTACAAATAAACGATGAAATATTGATTTAAATGAAAAACCTAAGTTTATAACTGATATCTGATACCTGATAAAAGGATAATCAATGAAGAAAATGTTTTTGGTTCGATCTGGAAAATTATTCTGTTTTATGCTTAAGGTAATTTGTCAGGTCCCTTGCGGACACTACAGTAAGATTCATATAAATGACCTATTGGTTAGAATTGTTTTGTTGGTTTTCAAAGACTAGGGACATCCTAACCAAATGTTTATCAACAATGTTGATCAATGGTGGCAAAGTTTCAACAAATGGTAAAGATATGTTATAACTGATAATTGTGTTATTTGGCACTATAACAGAGACCAAACTGAGGAGGTTTAGTTTCAGATTTTATTTTCCACACATATTTATTTTCTAAAGCCAAGCTTTAAATTATACCTTTTTCTGAGTCTTTTGTGGACCAGTCACCTGTCTATTGTTGCTCAATGATAATTGGCTTCTTGACATTTATTTTGAACATAAAAATTGTTATATCCACTTTTCAAAGAATTCAAATTTTCAAATTTTCATAATTGTCTTAATCTTGAAATGATTTTCATTGGTGTCTATGGAAGGGATTTAATTGTGCTTTCTTTTGATAAATATTACTCTGAATTCCATCAAATTTGATAAGCAACAGGACTGCTTACTGAAAAAGTTGCCTTTAAGCCCTCTTACACATCACAGAATGTGGTCATGTTGCATTTAAAATTGAATCAACTGAAGCACATTTTGAAAAAAAAAATTTAAAAGGTCAATTATTTCCTTCAATGGAGCAAGGATTAAAGTTGATCTTTTACAGGAAAAGGTCTTAATGGTCAAACTGAAAGAATAGAGTAGGAGATTAACATGTAAACAAATAGGAAGCACTAACACGTATGGTAGACTCCTTAGGTGGGGACAGGGGAAAACATATTTTACAGGAAGATGTCGTGGTGTGAAAGGAGTTTATATCAATTTGCAAGCAATACTAAGCACTTACAGGTGTCGGGAGTATTGGAATCTATATTCATATTGGTTACAATTTTATAAAAGTTGAATATAGTAGACCTAATAGGTTTGTTATATTTATAGCAAATGATTGGAATTTCTGAATTATTAAAGTAATCTCGAACAGAGGAAATCACTTATTTATCTTTAAATATACTATGCAAATCGATAAACTCAATACCTTTGTTAGTGAGTGAACAACGTAAACCTGAAATTAGCCTCTAACTCTAAAATACGTAAACCCCATATGGGCAAAGAGCTTAAAAATGAAAGTAAACCATGGTGACCATGATTATTTAAAACAATAGAAAGAACTTTTAGAGCATTATTTATGCGTTTTTCAGTACAAATTTTGTGCTTAATGTTGGCCATTTTTTTTCGTTTACCATAACATCTACTTTTACGTTTCTTACATTCCAAAAGAGAAAAAAACATCAATATCAGGCATTTTAGAAATATTACCTTCGTGGTATATATTAACACTAAAACCTAAAGGAAAAGGTGATTGCCAAAAAAATCAATTTTAGCTCATTTTTGTGTCTTTTTTATATTTTATAATTTAGATTAGGAGTTTGGATCATAGATAATTTTTTCAACTGGTTGAATTTAAACTTCACTAGGTGAATGCCCATTATTATATTTTTGAAATGGCGACAAAGAAACATGTCAATTCTTTAGGCTTTTTCATTTAACAAAAACCCTCACAAAACCTAGTCTTAAGGGATCAATCAGTTTGTCCAACATATTGCATGCCACAACTAGCCATCTATCTATCTATCTATCTATCTATCTATCTATCTATCTATCTATCTATCTATCTATCTATCTATCTATCTATCTATCTATCTATCTATCTATCTATCTATCTATCTATCTATCTATCTATCTATCTATCTATGTCTGTTTGTTGGTTGGCCTATTTATCTATTTTTGGTTGATCTAACTATCTATCTATCAATCTGAACCCCAAAACACAACAATGCGTCATTCATCCACCCATCCAACAATCTATCTATCTATCTATCTATCTATCTATCTATCTATCTATCTATCTATCTATCTATCTATCTATCTATCTATCTATCTATCTATCTATCTGTCTGTCTGTCTGTCTGTCTGTCTGTCTGTCTGCCTGTCCGTCTTTTGGATGATCTTTTTATCTTTCTTTTGGTTGATCTATCTATCTATCTGAACCCCAAAGCACAACAATGTGTCATCCATCCATCCACCCATCCAACAATCTATCTATCTATCTATCTATGGACCGACCGACCTACCTACCTACCTATCAACCTGTTCCACCATCGCACACACCTCCCCCACACACAATCCATCCATCATATCCACATACTCAACTTTCATTAATTCCCTTAAAAAGTAAAATAATTTAAAACTTAGATGCATTCTAATTAATATCTCGGCATGTTTACATCACCTCATATAAACATCTTTGAAAAAAATCCAGTATAGAATGTAATCACATCAGAGGCTGAAAAACCGTTCCTCAGGGTTTCCCATAGTGGAGTAAAAATAACTCAGAGATTGACCCTATCATTTTTTGGCGATAGGACGTTAATGGTTTTCTGCATGTTGGGTTTATCCGTACACAAGGGTACACAAGGATACACAAGGATACAAAAAACCTGATGTCGTAAGATAAAAATTTGATTTCTCGCCGCTATTTTTTTTGCGAAAACACATGTAGTACATTCATCCAATATTTACCTAGTATTTATCTTTGAAGGTGTATAGCCTATCTACGGGCCATCATAAAAAGGTAGGTTATGCATAAAGTGTTTACTTGTTATAGTGCCAAATGACAAGAAGCACCATTATTTTCTGATGTCATCTTTTCATCATATTAAAAGAAAACTAGTAATTGTGTTTATGAAACACTGTGCCCCCAACCATATGCTTGTCCATAAGGATGATCTCACCAGGTAATCTACCTAACATCCTCTATGAGCTGACCAAATCTGAGGTTGCTACCTGTAATGGTTTTTGAGGTTTATCTTTTTTTTCAAGTTTTCTATGAACAAACTTGCAAAGGGCAATAACACGTAAAATGCAATGGATATTTGCTCGAAAAATAAAATGACTTTTTCTTAAATTTTCACCAGGTTATCTCCTCATCATCCTCTATCAGTTGGCCAAGTTTGAAGCTCCTAGCTGTAATAGTTTTTGAGATACCAAACTTTCTAGGTCCAAATTTTCAAAGGGCAACAACTGATAGAAAATAAAATTACTTTTTTTTCAATTTTTTACCAGGTTATTTGCTAATTATCCTCTATCAGCTAACTGAGTTTGAAGCTCCTAGCTGTTATACTGTTTGAGATATCTTGATTATAAAATTAAATTTGCAAAGGGCAATAACCCGTAAAATGCAAAGGGTCATAACTCAATCAAAATAAACTAACGTTTTCTTTAGTTATCACCAGGTAATCTGCTCATTATCCTTTATCAGCTATCTAAGTTAAATGCTCCTAGCTGTAATAGTTATTGAGATACCAAGCTTTCTATGTCCAAATTTTCAAAGGGAAATAACTAAAAAAATGAAATGACTTTTTTCAATCTCACTAGCTATTTGCCTTATTATTCTTTTATCTGCTGACTAATTTTTTGGATCCTAGCAGTTATACTTTTTTAGATATCTTGATTACAAAATTTCAGTATGACCATTGAAAGGGGCATTACTCCACAAGGGAGATAATTTTGACAAAAAATACGGATCAACTATATTTTGATGACAAATCTATTTATGAAATTTCAAAACTGTAACTTTTTTTTGTAACGGACGCACACACACACACACACACACACACACACACACACACACACACACACACACACACACACACACACACACACACACACACACACACACTGTTACGACATAAAGCCGGTCAGGATGAAAGAGGTGAAATCTTATTGGAAAATTCCATTGGGCGATGACGATGCTACCAGGGAAAAATAATGCACACAACTAGTAATAACCTTTCAGTACTTTGTGTACTAAAACAGCGACAACACATTAATGATACAACGACACCACCTACGCTATTATTTCTGGCTAGTTGACCATCCTATACTAGGGCAAGTTGCCACTCTAAAATAGTTTCTATAAGAATCAATCTTAGAGTGTCCTGCTCTAGACGTACGTCAACTAGTCAGAAATAAGAAACGTAAAGAATATAATTCACATATAAATCTAAGATCTAGAATAAAAATTGGGCACTTCTATTCTAATGTTCCGCGGTATTCTTATATAGTGTGGTATTTTACGCGATTCGCGAAAACTCCATCATCTTGGCTTCACAATGTTAACTTTTAGTCAATAGGCTCTGAGATGAGTCAAAGAATCGATGTCACACCGTCCTTGGACGTCAGTTATATTTTCTTTTGGGTTCTTTCTTTTATTACCTGTGTATTTGATTGCGATCTTGACTCTATAAGTATTTTTTTATAATCGATTCGCGATTCCAGCCTGTTGGCTGTATCAACTCACTGGGTTTGGTTGACCTCAAACTACGATAAGGTGGTACAAGATTCATGGTTAGTGAATCATGAAGCCGGATCCCACACTTTCAGTGGCCTAAGGGGACGAGCTATCCTGTGCCCTAAGGTTTCGATTCGCTGGCTCTTCAGCATTCTACTCCTACCGTAGGAGGGGACACACTCAGAGATAATTCTGCAAAAAATAAATTACTTATAGAATCTTGGTTACTCAGAATTTCTCTGTTGTGTCAAAAATGGAGTTGTTTGTTTCAATTTCACAAAATAAAACAATTTCGGTAGTCCGATTTTTAAAATTACAGCCTGACCCCATAAGGGCGCAATTAGCCCTCGCCTGTGGGTATATGGCTAATGGCTCCCATGCGGTTAGCATGGATCTGCTCTTCGAGATATCCACATTCAAAATATGTCAAACGGCTAAGTATTTTTAGTGACTGGCCTGTGTCAGCGCTAAATAATACCTCTTATGCTAAAACAAACAACTCTATGCATTACAAAAATCAACAGTGCGCTACCGTAACGCCACCCTGGTTTGCAACGCTAACGTAGCCAAAACATCGAGAACCCGTGGCCCTTTTCCCTTTTAGGTCACGTAATCTAGATAGTTTCGAGGTTTACGAATACTGATACTTATTCTCTTTGAAATTCCAGGAAAACGTTGAAGAACGCGGTGCCAACGTAACGTTTGGACGTCACGTCGGACATCACTCTGTCCACGTGCTAATTTTGTACTTGCACACCGTATCAGTAGTAAATAGTTAATTAGGACCTATCGTCAACCATAATACATGTATTTACATCAATATTGCAAAATTTCTTTCTGCTGTTTTATACGTGAATAATGCACAATATTTCTACATCTATTTAGGTGAAAACCATCTAATCTCTGAACGTACATGTCAGCTATCACCTTATTTATGTGAGTGTATTTAGTGTATGCACCTAACCCTTAACCTGCATATGCGTTAGATATAACTCGATGTGACACATACAGGTCACTACAGAAAGCCGACTATCTCTGAAAGTCAAATCGTCTTTACAAACCACACAATATAAATCACAACAACTCAAAACCTAGTTGCTAAAACGTTTATCCACCTATGGGTCTCCGGTAAATCCTCCAGCATGCAATTATGGTTTTATGTGCAGACCCGACAAAGCCTGCGACCACATTTGGCCGAAATAACCCTTAGAGTCCATCCAGACAGCTCTACTATGGCCGCACCAATGGTCCCAAAGAATTTTTAGGCACTACGCATGTGCGTAGATTGATATGCAAGTGCGTATCATTCGCTTTTTTCGCTGAAAAAACGGGACGTTATTGGTAACGCCCAATAGAACCGGTACACGGAATGCTGGTCAATTCAACAGATGACAAAATAGAAAATGAATGACTTATTATCTAAGTAAATGCAACCTGCTAGAGACATCGTGATTCAATGCAACAGCACTAAATCGCCATAGCCCTAACATGTACAATTTAAACACGGTCAAATATATATAACTTCACATACCTGTCTAGAATAATGAACAGCGTCTCTACGACGTACCTGATACCGGTAACTTTTCTATGTCCCCTAACGAAAATGGACAATTACGCCCCTTATACAGGAAGAAATGTATAAATTTCGCGAGAAAGGTAAGAAAACCATGCTCGCGTTTCTAATTAAAGTAACAGTGAACTCTATCTCAGACAAACCGCCCTTATATTGGACTAATAGTAGAAAAGGTACCATATCACAGTTCATATAGGTGACCAGGTGCATACCTAACTCTTTGCGTATTTATGCGTATACGCAACCATCACTGATTTTGATGTTCCTAGTATTCGACATTGTAACACTCACACACACACACACACACACGCACGCACGCACGCACGCACGCACACACACACACACACACACACGGACAAGCCCAAAGCAAAATGCCCCTTCAACCTTTTTTCAAAGTTGGGGGCATAAAAAATAACACTGACCCTAGTCTGGCTCTTCTTTGTTTGATTACCTCAGATTTCCACAAACCTCAGAGTTCGCCGCAACGGGTAACCCCAGGTGATGGTGGTCATTCAGCGGAGAGAAACGGCCATTATGAGGATCCTGTGGATGCAGTTAAGAAGGAGATGCCGTTTAATGATTTTATTCTACGGCAGTTTCGGCGATCATTTGGTACAGCGGAGCAAGACCATGTCTGCTATTTCGGAAGGAGACGTTATGGGAAATATTCCTGTGTAATATAGGAATCACACGTTGTTTTTTTTCATCCAATAACATTTGCCGGGTCCCGAGGATGCTGTTTGAACACGAGGCCCATAGAGTGTTCAAAATATCTTCCGAGGGACCTGGCAATACTTAGTGTTAATGCAATGAAACAAACATGTGTGATCGTTATTCTTGCATATTTTACCTTATTCCAAACTAATTCGCACTGAAAACGCTGCTGAAACATTACAATATCCCTTTTCTTACTCTGCATTTCTCTAAACGAAATGGCGTCAGCTGTAAACCTTCGAACGTAATAACATCGTCACAACGACATAGCTTTACGCAACGTTTCCGCCAACAAACGCAAATTGATCAGTGTGGTCCGCAACGCTTTCCATATAATGTCATGCAAATAACTCAGGGCTCATTTTAAGTATTTTTAGATAACAACCCATGTTCAAACAGCACGTGGATCTCATAATTTGACCATGGATTTTCTTTCATTTGACAATGGTTTAAAACAGCTATACGAATAGGTATTTATGCGACAATGATTTATTCTGGACTGGCTGTTCAGGTGAAGATACCGTTTGAGGATGTTTCTATATTTAACTTTTGTGGTCATTTTGTTCAGGGGAGCGAAACGTGATTATGACCAGCAAGTGCCACAATCATACACTGCAGATCGACCCATGGCACTGTGACTCGCGCATGAGAAAGAAACTTAGAACACTAACAGCCCGACATCAAAGCAATTTAAGTAAAGTACATGTAACTAGCTCTTTCTACAGGACCGATTGCAACATATCTGACTTTTTATTTTATTTTATTTTTTAAGTGCAGATATAATAAAAGAATATTGCCTTAGTCATGCTACTGCCAACTGATAGAAAAGTACAAGAATATGCCAACCAGAAAAAGCAAAGTAAATTTTCTTGTAAACACGAAATCGTGAATATGAATTTCCTGACATTGTGGAACTACTGTTGTGCCTGACTGTACCCAACGTCCAAGTTTCCATCTCATGTAGCATTGACAGATTGAAGTCTATGAAATTCCTGATGTTGTGGAACTATTTTAAGTTCCTTACTGTACTAAGCCATTCGGGAAAGTCCGCCACAATTCGAGAATCTAATCATGGCTCGGGTGTATGTAAGGAGCATAATGCGTAGTACTATGTACCAAAAAGCTTGGAAAATTAGCTCAGTAGCACGTGGGTTCAGCTCTATTAAACTCGATTATTCTGATTATCCGAAAAGTTTAATCAGCAGAATAAATGAAGTTTATGTTTTTTTCAATTAAATATCGCTATAGCGATATCTTATTGAAAAACATAAACTTCATTTAAGTCGTTTGTTTCGCTGCAATCACACTTGTTATTGTGTTAACATGGTTTCTGTGACGTCAACGTCACTTTATATAACGTAAGCGTCACGCTATCACCCGCGTTATCAAAGTAGATCCTCGATGTTCATCCGTGGACTGATTCCACGGAATTTCGCGGAAAATGCCGAGGCAGTTCCGATTGTTTACATTCGTAGGAAGCCTTGACAGAACGCAAAACGGATTTATTGAGAAATGTGAGGTATCCCATCAGAATATCACGGACCAGAGGGAACGCACTTGTACCCGTGGTAGTTGAATCTTTGCCATAGATAATAGCGCTATTTAAGAAATAGATCAGCTCTAGCAGTGAATTGTTGAGTAATAATTCACTGTTTGGAGGTCAGTTGTTAAGAAGATCAATCACGAGCGCGCAGCGCGAGTGATTTATCTTCGTACAACTTACCGACAAACAGTGAATTATTACTCAACAATTCACGCACTGGGGCTGATCTATTTCGATTCTAACACAAAATAAACGACGAAAACACATTTGAAATCTTCAGCTTTTTCCAACTTTCCGCCATTGCACTGGAGAACTCCCGCCAATACTTAGACTACGTTGCATACGTTTACATGTATTTGTAACCCTTTTCAAGCGTTAAAACGACGTTACACCGTCTAACGTCATGAATGACGTCATTTTCCAGTAACAAATGACGTCAGATAGCACGTACTTTCCTCGCGATTTCAAAACTGTGAATTATTGTTTGATATATCACACTCTTTTAGCATTGGCTCTATAGGCTAGGTGTGTTAGAATTGATCACAAAAAATGTTTAGCTCACGTGGCGGCTTCCTAACTTATGCAATGTATCATCAAAGGGAACAACCAAATTTATACCACCGATACCAACTAAGCCCGAAATATCTCGTGATGTGCAAGGTCAACACTGATTTAGGTGGTATAAAATAGCTATACCATGAGTTGTCCGCATGTACGTGGAGATAATCTCCACGTACATGCGGACAACTCCTGGTATAACTTATGACTTAACCCAACTTACCCTATTGAGACAAAGATAACTTAGCTTTATTGTACATTTTTACGAGTGTATATACAAATATTCTCTCTTGTAGGCAGGAAGAGTCGAAGACGAGTTTCCCCCTACAAGAGAGAATATTTGTATATTCGCGAGTATTTGTACAAAAAAAATTGTATCATGACCAATAAAATAATCACCTTTTAATTCATTCATCAGATATTTAAGTCAATAATAAGCTCCACCTTCTATATGTCTTATCGAAATTAAAGAACAGCATAGATCAAAGGAAAAGAGGCAAAGTCATGATGCAATGGCTATTAACTCACAGACAATCAGAGGTTTAGAAGCCCCTAGTTGAGCCCCAGGGGATCCAACTATTCGTTGAATGATTCAGCCAAAGACAATCACCAGGCACTGACCGATTGATGAAAGCTACCGGCGAGGCGTCACCCAGACTGAGGCCTAACCCACCTTTGTAAAAACTAAAAAGGAATCTAAAACGTTATTGTTTTGAGACTGTTACATGATGTCATTGTTATATCCAACTCTTTTATAAAGTTTGATAATCTTCTTTTATTTGATCAGACAAAGAACATCCAGGATTACAAACGATTCTTTTGAATTGATAACGTATCGTTTACTGGCTGTGAACTGCATTTTTAACTTCCTTGTCTTCTTTGGGATTGCACTTTAACCCTTAAAGCGCCAATCGAAACAAGAGTTGTCTGTTTGTCTCGTCTGCCTAAATGTTTAAGAAGCCTCTATGACAAACAGTGTGGACCCAGATCAGACGGCTCCTATAGGAGCAGTCTGTTCTGAGTCCACGCTGTTTACTTCTATACTTAATTCGTCAGTAATGTTAGGCAATTATTTGCAGCAGACGACTTCAGTAGCCGACATTTTCAGATGCATTTTTTCTTGGCGCTTTAAGCGTTTAATTAGCTATTCATTGAGAAAAAAATCAAGTCAAAAATGTGCAGCTATATTGTGGAGAGATACTAAGCTTTGGTGTACACTTCCACCAATTACGATACTTTATGTTTGCAATCAACGGGGGAGCATGCTAGATTGTGCAAACGCACAGGCTCGCCTTGCTGGTCGCCTTATGTAATAGGGTATTTTTCAAATGTGCTGTACGAGTATTGAATTGCTCGGAGATTTTTGCTTGGATGCTTTCTATATTTTAAAACTCTATTTGATAGTGATATTCATTTAAATCTTGTGAGTGAAGTTGTTCACATCATGGAGGCGATTCTAAAGTGTGTTATCCAAATTTTAATATTTTTTCAAGCTGTGGGTAAGTTATCTTTTATTAACTAAATATGCAACCTTTACTTGTACGCATTTGCGATATAATAGTTTACCATGGTTTGCCCACCTGTATATGGAGATTATCCACGAGCTTTAGTTCGTGGATTAACTCCCGCACTGGTGGACATCCAGGGTATACCTTTTCTACCACCTACATCAGAGTAGACATAAAACATTACGCAACATTTCGTGCTAAAGTTGGTAAGGATGGTCTAAAAAAAGTATACATGACTGACATTTGTGTCACTGCTGCTATTGTAAAGCCTCGGACCATAGCTGACGAAAACTATGTTCAGTGTTTCACTATTTCAGGGCAATTACTGTAAATTCTGTAATTTTCGCGAGAGTTTAATTTTCACGAAACTTCGCATATGCCAAACCCTCGCGAAATGGCGATACCACTCTTTATTATATACCTATAACTGATACGAATTTAGAACTGTCTGTTTTCTGGCCATCTGATACAGAAATCCGGATCAACGAACTGAGGTTTTCTGAATCCATATCACTATCCTTTAAAACGAGGCTAACGTCGGTTACCTGCTTTTGTGGCGACGTTACGTAAAGTAAATTGCAAGCATGGAACCAGAGACGGAGAACATGTTGACGTGACGTCAAGAAACTTAACGTTATGGCAAACGTTCCCGCAATTTTTCGGGATTAAAGACCTAAACAGGTTTTAAAATCAGACAGAATGTCATAAAAAGGCATATGATAAACATATCATCATAATAGTAACTTGATCTGGCGTACAGTATCACGTCTCTTGGATGAGGCCATACCATTGGATAACCCTCGACGCTACCGGGTGATCCGATGGTATGACCTCATCCACTCGGCGTGATACAGTACGCCAGATCAAGTTACTATTATGATAATGTGTATGTCGTTTATGATATAGGTAAATCATGCCCTGTTCGCGATTTTTACGTCGCAAATGTGTCTTTTAACGCTTTTCGTGAAAGTAAAATTCTCGCGAAAATTTCCGAATTTACAGTAAGTCAAAAGGTTTAAACTATAACTATTGCTACAGAGCATGATTAAACTACAAGTAAGAGAATGGCTTACTGTCAGATCCTGGTTCATTGATCGTGTAAATTGTTAAATATTTTTAAGGAGGTGTTGCTTTCAAAAGCTCTTACTTGTATGAACTTTTTCCTGTATTAACAAAAATTGCTATTTTGTCATGGAGACGGATACTTTTGGCTATATTCTTTTATGAACAATTTATACATCTCACACAGATCACTTTGCGCCCCAACATACAGCATATGAGCACTCAGCAGCATGCTTATCAGTCGTTTTTAGCGAGATTCGAACCCACGACCATGACATCAGTCGTCGTCAATATCAGCGCTTCCTGAACATCATTTATTGGGGATGTCTTAGTGGCGCAGTTGGTAGCGTCGATGTCTGATGTAGTGCTAGGCAGTGTTGTCATGGTCGTGGGTTCGAATCTCGCTAGAGGCAAAATATTTACAGCATCTATCGGCTCAGTTGATTCATTATATCTCTCTATATTTATCTACTGTATGAATCTGCAAAAGTTTCTGATCCTGTGTAGCTCGAAAGTAATGATGTTTGTGAAGTTATACTCCCGCACTTCTGATATTTGTCTAATTTCACTTGTATCCCTTGATCCATCAGGCTTTCATTTGCAAACTAAATAGATGCCATCCATTGAAAAGGAACCAATATACGACGTGTACTGCATCAGTCGTCGTCAATATCAGCGCTTCCTGAACATCCTTTATTGGGGATGTCCCAGTGGCGCAGTTGGTAGCGTCGATGTCTGGTGTAGTGCTAGGCGGAGTTGTCATGGTCGTGAGTCTGAATCTCGCTAGAGGCGAAATATTTATAGCATCTATCAGCTCAGTTGATTCATTATTTATCTAATTTCACTTGTATCCCTTGATCCATCAGGCTTTCATTTGCGAACTAAATAGATGCCCTCCATTGAAAAGGAACCAATATACGACGTGTACTGCATCAGTCGTCGTCAATATCAGCGCTTCCTGAACATCCTTTATTGGGGATGTCCCAGTGGCGCAGTTGGTAACGTCGATGTCTGGTGTAGTGCTAGGCGGAGTTGACATGGTCTTGGGTTCGAATCTCGCTAGAGGCGAAATATTAACAGCATCTATCGGCTCAGTTGATTCATTATTTATCTAATTTCACTTGTATCCCTGGATCCATCAGGCTTTCATTTGCGAACTAAATAGATGCCATCCATTGAAAAGGAACCAATATACGACGTGTACTGCATCAGTCGTCGTCAATATCAGCGCTTCCTGAACATCCTTTATTGGGGATGTCTCAGTGGCGCAGTTGGTAGCGTCGATTTCTGGTGTAGTGCTAGGCGGAGTTGTCATGGTCGTGGGTTCGAATCTCGCTAGAGGCAAAATATTTACAGCATCTATCGGCTCAGTTGATTCATTATTTTTCTAATTTCACTTGTATCATTTATTTATCTAATTTCACTTGTATCATTATTTATCTAAATTCACTTGTACAGTTTCACTTTCATTTCTATCGGCTCAGTTGATTCATTGTATCTCTCTCTATATATACTGAGCGAAACTTCCAAACCTCCACTCGACATTTTCACATATATCTTTACATGCATGATACATACATGGCTAAAATTTACACTCATTATGGAAAAATCAATTAAACAGAACCTGTCAAATTTTTATTTTCATAAATTGAAAATAACATGCTCAACTGATTCTCTGTATAAAGGCACCATCGCATTTCATTTTCACACAAACGCTAGAATTCAAACTCATCGCTTAAAACCGAGTATTCAAGGGACCTAAAGTGAAAAACACCAACATTACGCTGTTATAAATGGACATTATTCCACATTTTTGGGTTTCACTTTTTATTAAGTAGCAATTTTCAGGTAATCTACAATGTTCCTATGGAAGCCCATATGACATAAAACAACACAAGAATGCTTTATGGAGATGACATTTTTTTTTGTCCACAATATTACTGAAGCTTTCTGGTGCTGTAAATGGACATTATAGAAAAATATCGTGGTTCTTTTTTCATAAAGTAGCAATGTTCATGCAATTTAGTGCTCCTGTGGAGGCCCATATGGCCTAAAAGAACACGGAAATGTGTTTATGGTGATGTTTTTTTGTCTTCAAAATTATTGAAACATTCGTCACTCATTAACCGTTTACTGTACATCAATCTCGACAAGCAGCATGTGGGCCTCTTTAGAGCCAGATCGATAAATATGACGTAATAAACAATGGGACACCTTCTATTGTTGTCCCAAACACTTTCTATTGTAGTTCTGTGAGAGGTGCGAAAATACAGGTAAATGTCAGAGGACGGTCCTTTCAACAGTATTTCAAAGTGCTCGACGAAGTCACAACGTAGTTACAACGTAGTCACAACGTTTGAAACGTTGTAAACCTTTTGGAAAAGTTCCGAAATATGTTTGGATTGGTATTTATCCGTTTCTTTGTCTATGATGCAATCTTTTGTACGCGAGGAAGAATAAGGCAGACATTGTGTCTGTATGCAAGAAGAATGCTTGCAATATTGTTACGTCATTCATTATCAGGGTTGTTTTGTATCGGTTGTCACAGAGACATTCGTGTATTCATCTTATGCGATTGTAATACCTGAAGCAATAAACGAATCATGCAGCGCGAATGAAGATCGAAAGTCCGAATAAATTGCTGAGAGAAACTGCATTAAACATGCAAAAGAGGGTGTCGTCTGCTCTCTCATCTGCTTATGTTCTTATAGGTAGCCTTTTGTGGAAGCCAGCAATATGAACCCAGATCAGACTGATCCCTTGAGAGCAGTCTGATCAGGGTTCATATGGCAGCATACGGGTCACCTTGACCCCACCAGGGGTTAAGGAAGCGAAATATAATTTACTTTTAGCTTAATGAACCATATGGCCCCTCCTATGTAAAGTCTCCTATATTTTTTTTCAAGACAGACGTAGATCAGCATGCCCTAATTCGTTGGGGTCGATCGGTGTCATCAAAAAAGTTTGCTATTCGAAAAGGCAGAGCATTCGCATTGAGTATATAAAAAGATAATTTTCTCTCACTATAGAACCCAAGTAATTTTTCATACGAACGTACGCGCATGCTTGAATATCTGTATTTAAAAAGCAAATCGTTTAATCTCCAAGATTTAATCATGACTTCGGACGAAAAATCAACGCACTAATTGCGTTCAAAGATGATTTCTCACTGTTCCTTGCATGATCTCTTGATAACTTTAAAGCCTACGTCGCGAGTATCTACATCTAGTTTGTTTTAATAGTGCGAGCTGCATATACTGTGGTGACACTGAGCGATAAACTCTCTTCAACCGGCCCTTCGAGGTTGGCCTGAGCCTTCATCTACATATATGTTTGAGGGGCGTGTGAACTTCTATGGCCATTCACCTCTCTACCGCTGATTCGAGAAGGGTTGTTGTCATCTTTCACATGTTTAGACTTGCAAATCTATATTTAGACAAGAACTATGTAGAATAAAATGCAACTGGCCAATTAATCATTATAAAGGACCCTACAATAAAAGTGTGGTTATAGGTGAACTGACCATCACTACATGACCAAAGCTGTTGACTCGGACGTAAAGAACCAAAGGAAACAAAAACCCTACTTATCCGACAATCTAACTAGGGGTCACTATCGGCGCAGAAGCGAAATGCTGTAAGACTGTATTCGGGTGCATTTCAGACCGACAATTGAACAGGTCAATTGATGAAGAATCGAACCGAAATCTCGACCCTAGTTGCGCATGTACTTACTAGCAGCGACTTATGTCGTCTGCTGATAACCTATGCAAACAGTTCGGACCCAGATCAGGACCGACGGGAAAAAAGTTAATTTTGAAAAAAAAAATTAGCAGACCCAAACAAAAGCATGAAAAATTACCCAGCAGACAAAGCGTTAAGAACGCATCAAATCACACACAAACACGCACACACCTCTGCAGAGAACCATGCAGATAGACACACAGTCAGACATACACACAGACACACAGACAGACACATACACACTTATGCAGAGAACAGTACAGACAGGCACACAGACAGACAGACACATCCACACTTATGCAGAGAATCATGCAGACAGACACGAGGACTAGTGCTATGCCTTTCTGTTCTACGGAAGAAGTTTGTTGTCCTATTTAGAAGGTTGCAAATATAGTGAGTATGATCAGGAAATACCCAATCACAAACCACAGACAAACCCATGGCACCACAAGGAAGAGCCACACAACCATCACGAGACACCAGGAAGACAAACTAAGCTAAGCAACCAGCTCTCTTTTCCCCATCGTTGACTCGAAGTTGTTTAATTTTTCACAGCGCAAAAACAACCCTGATATTTTTCATGAAAAATAGCTTACAGTCAATGTAAATAGTGATCTACTTATAGGGCCTGGGACGGTCTGGTCTGACCTGGAATGATTTAACCTAGGCTTAAATTGATCTTCTTGGAAGTTACGTGACAAACTACTCTCAACCAATCAGGATCTAGCACCTCGTTTTGGAATCTAACCTATAAATGTTTCTTGTTATTTGCTACGGTAGGTCTTGTTATTGTCTCAGATGGATATAGAACTGCATGCTTTAGAAATGGACAGCGTTCTTTTGCAGAGAGTTGATGTACCATGTCAAGATGACTGCTCATATTTATAACATTTGGTCTTTGGGATATAGGACACACTCTCTTGTACTTGTAAGGCATTGTTATGATCTGTTTTGTGGCTTATTTAGTTACAACGACCTACTCTACCTATCTATCCAAGAGCAGCGTCAGGCTATTGGGTCTACATATACAACTAGATAAAGGGTATAATGATAGGGATACAGTGAGGATACAGTGAGGATACAGCCAGGATACAGTGAGGATACAGTCAGAATACAGCCAGGATACAGTAAGGGTACAGCCAGGATACAGTAAGGATACAGCCAGGATACAGTCAGGATACAGCCAGGATACAGTCAGGATACAATGAACCACTGTGTGGTGGTGGTGGTGTGGGTGGTGGTGGTGGTGTGTGTATGATTTGCCTACTAGATTTATGTCATCCGCTGATAACCTATGCAAACAGTGTGGACCCAGATCAGTACTGATGGGGAAAAAGAGTTAATTTTGAAATAAAAAAAGCCAGCAGACGCCAATGATCATCAGGTCTACATCTAGAACTAGAGAAAGGGTATAATAATAGGGTACAGTGAGGGTACAGTATGGGTACAGTCAGGGTACAGTCAGGGTACAGTACGGGTACAACGGTACTGGTTGTGTGTGGTGGTGTGTGTGGTGTTGTTGTCTGGTGTTGGTGATGGTGGTGTGTGTGTGGTGGTGGTGGTGTGTGTGGTGGTGGTGTGTGTGTTGGTGGTGGGTGGTGGTGGTGGTGGTGGGTGGTGGTGGTGGTGGTGGGTGGTGGTGGTAGGGTAGTGTGTGTTGGTGGTGTGTGGTGGTGGGTGGTGGTTGTGGTGGGTGGTGGTTGTGGTAGGGTGGTGGTGGTGTGTGGTGTGGTGGCTGTTTGTGGTGATGGCAACCAACTTTTACACGAACGTATATTTGCATTATCGGTCAAGTTTAGACATGTCCAATAAAAAATGATGTCATATCTATATATATATATAGCACTCCAGGTGGCGCTTTTCACCCCTGTTTATAAGTAAGAACAAGCAGTCTTTACCTCATTTACCTTTAAGTCAGCAGAGAGCATGGTCACAAAAATGGAAAAGCATATTACTATATCCAAACAGAAGCTTTTTGGGAGGTCACAGAAGAGCACGAAAATGCTTGAAAATGTTGTTAAGCATAATGCTTTTGAACAAAACAGGACGTATCAATTACAATAAAGGTGGCGTTAAGGATGACGTTGGATTTCAGCCTTGCAGTGACAAGTTTGAGGACAGTTTTATCTTGCGTGTACTGGTGGCCGACTATCTCATCCACAAGAAAAGTTATGTCGAAGTAGGATCCATAAACAGAACAACACGTGCTATGTTGGAGAGAAATGGGCTCGAAACGTGTAAAGTGAAAGCAATCTCTTTACCCAATGCAAATGGCATTCCAGCAGAAAGTTTGACAAAAATGCCATTTCAAATCGAGGAAAAGGAATGTGAAACAACAGAATACTATTTACAAGACAGCATTTGCCAATGTGGACTATGGGACAGTATTGCAATTTCCAAGGACAAAGGAGTATTGGGAATGAGGACTTTTTCTTAAAGACATTGACATCACCATGGATTATGCGGTTAGTTTCGATAGAAAAGAAGTGATTGACTATACGGTTACCAACCGTGACTTTCGGTGTCAGGGAGTAGTTGAAAACTCAACAAAAACTATACAGGATAATAGCGACAAAATTGGACAGAATTGTTTAACGTACATGGAGACAATACATGGTATGTCTACAAGGAGTCAGATTTATAACAAGATGGTGCAGATGCTAGATTGTAAAGGAGTGCGTGATACTATAGGATACCATTGGGAGGATTGGGATACACACAGGAAGATACCAGATTAGCGCGTGCTAAGGATGAGGCTAATCAAAGGGGTTTAACGAGGACGGAAGTAACATTTTACTGCAAAAATGAAATTCTGAGTGACAAAATAATGGAGGCTACATTGAAACTTGATTGTATCAATTCCTGATCTTTGCCCTCTTTCTTACTTTCATAAGCTTTTCAAACGTTATGAAAATGGCTTCGTTACTACGTGATTAGGGTAGAGTGGAGGTATATGGAAGGTATAGTGTATTCGCAGGGAGGGTATATCAGGGAAAGCATGAAAATAACACAAACACTAGTATACATGTTTTATATTTATTGTAATATAGAGTACAGAACAAGCACAGCAACATTCATACATTGTACTATAGCATGATAGTATTTATAGTCGACGTTTTCGAGTACACAATTTCATCATTTTAGTCACTATCAAGGGATCATTTCGCTTCTTCTGGTTTAGATTAAAGTCTTTCACAATGTCTTTCATGGTTTTTCCCTGATGCTTCTTCATTACATAGTATGCACAGTATAGTCCACACACGTTGGATGTAGATTGCTGTAGTTGACCAACGTTTTTGAGGTATTTCTTTTTTAGGATCTTTTCAAATCCAACTCCATAGTCTTCTGGCATGTGTGCCAAGGAGTCAAAATATTCGAAAGGACCACGTTTAGGAAAGTAAAATGTCACCCAGTGCTCACCTGGACCTTGGCTCGTGTCTGTATTGGAAATGACGAATCTTCCTCTTTCTATATTAAGTTGATCTGCAGTGCATATTGCGACTTGATAACCAAGCAGAATATCATGCAGTTGTTTGCTGTTCATCTTTTAATATCTGAATGAATTCCAGTCCACAGTTGCTTTACGTTTCTTACAATGCTGATTTCCACCCGTTATACTCTGACTATCATTCTCCTTTCGTTTGCTCTCAATCTCTGATTTGGCTATTTCTAAGGCTCGGGCCACCGGTGTGATTTGTTTCAAAGTGGGACTTTTCTGTTCTAGTGCTTCTATTTGTTTTTCACGTGCCTCTATTTGTTTTTCACGTGCTTCCACTTCCCTTTCTCGCACTTCCATTTCTTTTAACTTTCTGTATTTTCTCCCACTGCCTACATCATAACGTCCCATATGGTCAGGTTGTACGTACCCATCACTCAAGTCTTTAAAATGTTGATACCATGCATTGTAATCTGGCACTTAGGGAACCCATTTTTCTTGTTTAGCATCGTATACTTCGAATGACCCCATTGTTCTTGTTCTCGTATGGTACCTCATCATTCTTACGTTTTTCATTCCTCATCCGTGGCTTTAGTTCCTTCATTGGTTTCTTTGATGCCATTGTTTTTTTCTATATTATGATTTGGCCATATGTCCATAAATAAGTCTTTTCTGAGCTTGATGGCTTGTCTGATAGAGTCAGTCTGATTCATATCATGTTGATTCCTGAACATTCTCGCCGATTCTAGTATTTGCTGTTGAATAGGGTCCTCTTGTAATTCGTAAAAATCAATTAGAAATTGGGCATACTCTTGTCTGAGTCTTTTACGGAGATAAGGCAATTCATCATTGGCAGCAAGATGAAAAGCTTTGTCCAAGGTAAAATCTTGCTCTTCATAGTCGTTCATTTTATACTGAACGAAACTTCTAAACCGCCAGTTAACAAAACACATTTTTCAATATAACTAATTTATTATTAAACTGTTTGAAATGATATTTGACACAGTATATTTGGACACATGTATGCGTCGATTGAACATAACACAGTTTGATTCAATAAGGATGTTCATTTATGCGTAACGATAGAGTGCTTATACCTGTTTTGCACGTGGCACACAAATGCTAAATGTTTTTCGCCATGTGTAGACTCGTATTTTCATCGAGAACTATCGGCCAACTTTATTTTATCACAAAAATGCCAACGTTTGGGTTGTATGAGTATAAAGTAGAGGGGTCGGGCTGTGGGTTCAATCGAAAACGGGGCCTCGCTGAGACTGATTCATAAATTTTCATAAAGTTTGACATGTTTTGATAGAGCCGAAAGTTTACACCACAACATGTCGGTCAGTTTTTATTTTTGCACTCGTATGACGAGAAAAATCGACAAAAACCGAGTTTTACGTATGTCATAAAATGTCCTGTATAGTCCACCATACTTTGGTGCGGTGATGCACAAATGCTGCATTGGAACGTCGGAAGTGTCGAGATTGGTGTGAAGTAAACGGTTTATGGATGGCGAATGTTTCAGGAATTTTGAAGACAAAACATTTCATCGCCATAAACACATTTCTGTGTTCTTTTAGGCCGTATGGGCCTCCGTAGGAGCAGTGAATTGCATAAAAATTGCTACTTTATTAAAAATAAACACGATAATGTTCAATAATGTCCATTTGCAGCACAAGAAAGCTTCAGTAATATTGTGGACAAAAACATGTCATCTCCATAAAGCATTCTTGCGTTGTTTAATGTCATATGGGCTTCCATAGGAACATTGTGGATTACCTGAAAATTGCTACTTAATAAAAGCGAAACCCAAAAATGTTCAATAATGTCCATTTATAACACCATAAAGTTGGCGTCTTTCACTTTAGGTCCCTTAAATACTCCGTTTTAAGCGATGGGATCAAATTCTAGCGTTTGTGTGAAAATGAAACGCGATGGTGCCTTTATACAGTCAATCAAATGAGCATGTTATTTTCAATTTATGAAAATGAAATTTTGACATGTTCTGTTTAATTGATTTTTCCATATTGAGTGTAAATTTTAACCATGTTTGTATCATATATGTTAAGATATATGAGAAAATGTAGAGTGGCGGTTTGGAAGTTTCGTTCAGTATAATTTAAACTGTCCTATGTTGGCCTGCCTGAGCGGATTTTGAAATTAGTACAGCAGACGACTGGCCAAAATTCCTCTCCTTAAGGACTTTACTGGTCAGATCGGTGCAACTTCTAGTGACATATACCAAAATGTTTGTTTGTATGTCCAGCATCAGAATCCGGTTGATGACATCGTCGCTGATGAGTACTAACAGAGTTACGGCCCTTGAACCGTACATACCTATTATAACAGATAATTAGAATTTTGCATACAGTTGGCAGGTAGCATTGCATTTATTTCTAATAAGCATACATAATTGAAATATTTTTATGATTTATATGGTATTGGATTAGAAAACAACATTGAAATATAATTTCAACATGTACGATACATAAAGGGGTGTTTGTCCGTGTGTCATTTTGTAAATAGTGTCAATGTAAAAGGGCAATGTTAATATTTCATAAACACAATTTTTAACCATAACTTAGTTCAAAATGCAAGGTTCATCTCTTTTTTTCATCAAGGTAAGCAAAAGCATACACTTGTTTTAGGTCAAGCTTCAAATCAAGTTGTGACCTTTCTCAAGGTCAAAGGTCAAGGTCAAATTGGCATACCCCCCAAATCACAAAAAAATGCGTATTTTATGTGACTGTTTATTAGTAAAAGTATAGTTTGTGCCTGTTTGAAGCTTAACTTATAAGTACTAGTCTTACATACTTAAATTCCACATATTTTTTGCCACCAAAGGGGAATAAATACCCCCAATCAAGCGAGGCGTGAGCTATTCCGTAACGGCCTCAGTTTAAATCACATCAAGGTGATAACCGCTTTATACTACCACATACGACTGGCCAGAATTCCTCTCCTTATGAACTTTGCTGGTAAGATTGTGCTTACATCAAGCGTCATATATACCAAAATATTTGTCTGTATGTACGACTTCAGAATCCAGTTAATGACATCGTCGAAGATGAGTACTTACACAGTTAAGGCCCTTGAACCGTACACACAAGTTATATAGGATTATGCATATGCTGTATACAGTTGGTCTAGAGCATTGCATTTATTCATAAGGACACGTTAATACAATATTGTTATGACTTGTATGGTATTGGTTGGAAAACAACATTTAAAATAAATTATCAATACCAATGATGCATGTACCAAAAGCTGTGTTTGTCCGTGTGTCTGTTTGCAAATAGTTTTAATGCAAAAGGAAAATGCAAACTTTTCATAAAAAAATCTTTATCTATATTGAAATAGTTCAATTGCCATATTTCGTCAATTTTGTTTCATCAACATAAGTAATAGTCTACATTCTTTGTATGTCAGAGTAAAAATTTGTGTTATGACCTATTTAAATGTCAAGGGTCAAGGTCAAATAGACATATTTAGAATCACAATATTTAGTATATTTTATTAGCCCACCTGGGTCATAAGCTCAATGTGAGCTATTGTGATCGTTGGATGTCTGTTGTCCGTCGTGCGTTATCAACAATTGCTTCAAACGATATCTCACCCTAAAATAATGGCTTGAATTTAATCAAATTTGGCTGACAGGAATGGTCCTTATATGGCCCTCTCAAATAATTGATGAAATAGTATATCTAGATCACATGGGTAAAAATAGATTTTCAAAAACTTTAAAAATCTTCTTGTCTGAAACCATAAGGCTGATAGCCTTGGTATTTTGTGTAGGATTATCTAGTAGATATTTTTTCTTTTTTGTTTAAATTAAGCCCATGGGGCCACAAATTGTCCCGCCTCTGGGTTCACATGTTTTACATAGGCCGTGGGTTGGTCTGCAGAGTGTGATTGTGGTATTTCCTGACCATACTCACTTGCTTTTTTTAAAATAGGAAACATGAAAAAATATTGTTTGAAGCCATTTGAGCCTTGATATTAAATATGTAGCATCATCTAGTAGACCTCTACTAATTTTATTAAAATTATGGTCCTAGGGCCAATTGTGGCCCACTCCAGATTCACATGTTTGCCATAGGTTTATATAGGGTTCACATAACAAATCTTCTTATCTGGAACCACTTGGCATACAGCCTTGATAATTTGTATTTGTATCATCTAGTAGACCCCTCCACCAGGTTTGTTGAACCTGATGCTTTGAAGGAATGGAAGATTAACATTTTTAAAATTATTGATACTCGTATTTCATTTTACTCTCCTAATACACATCTTTTGCCCCCTAAACCTAAATCTTCTTTTCGCCATCTTAAACGAGGTATCCAGGATTTTCTAATGAACTATGTTTTGGTTCCAGCAGATAAAGCTGCTAACAATGTTGTAGTTGTATGACGATTGTATTATATAAATACTCTTAAGCGTGAGCTTGTTGACACTAATGCCTATAAACTGCAGCCTTCTTTAAGTGAAAGGGTGATTGTTGATGGGCATGGTTGTCATACAGCCCTACATTTTGGTGTCAAAGCTAAAGAAAATCAAGACACAGTTCCTACGTTGTACTGGTTACCTAAACTCCATAAAAAACCCTATAAAGCAAGATTTATTGCAAATTCTAGTTCTTGTACGACAACAGAACTTTCTAAATTGTTAACCTCGTGTCTTACAGCTGTTAAAAAACATGTTATCAAATATTGTGAAAAAGTATATGAGAGATCCGGTAAAAACCTATTCTGGTCGATTAAAAATTCAGGTGAAATTTTAGATAAACTTAAAGCTAGAGATTTCAATGCGACCAGTTTGTCTACTTATGATTTTTCTACTCTTTACACTACTTTACCTCATAATTTAATTAAAGATAAACTTATTGATCTTATTGAAAGAACCTTCCAGAGAGAAGGCTCTCCTTACCTTGCATGTAGTGACAGAAATGCATTTTTTACTTCAGAAAAACCTAAAAAAATATCATGCATGGTCGTGTCAAAATGTATGTGATGCGCTGACCTTTTTGTTGGACAACATTTTTATTCGATTTGGCACCAAGCTCTATAGACAAGCAGTTGGGATTCCTATGGGCACTAATTGTGCTCCTCTGGTTGCAGATTTATTCCTGTTTTGTTATGAAAGGGACTTTATGATGTCTCTTTCTGATGATAAGCAGGCTGATGTCATTGATGCGTTTAACACTACTTCCAGATATTTGGACGATATTTTAAATATTAATAATGTTTATTTTGAAAATATGGTTAGTCAAATATACCCTTCAGAGCTCCAACTTAATAAAGCCAATGCCTCTGATACCGAAGCCGCATTTTTAGACTTGCATTTGACAATTTCTAATGGTATTGTTTCTACCAAAATTTATGATAAACGTGACGACTTTGATTTTGAAATTCTCAATTTCCCATTTTTAGATGGTGATGTTCCTCGTTCTACATCCTATGGAGTCTATATCTCTCAACTCATTCGTTTTGCTAGAGCATCTAGCTATGTTACTGACTTCAACACTCGCAATAAATTGTTAACTCAGAAACTTCTTAAACAGGGCTATCGGTATCATAAACTTCGCAAAACATTTTCAAAATTTTATAGACGATACTTTGATTTGATTTCTAAATTCCAAGTTGGACTTAAATCTCTCTTGCGCCAAGGACTTTCGGAACCTGATTTCTATGGTGACTTGGTGTATAAGTTGAAGAAGATTGTTGGCTCTAATAATTTTTCAGCGCAGTTCATTAAAATAACTTCCCATTATAAAAAGATTGGCTATAACATTAATGTATTGCAACAGACTGCATGCTTGGTAGTCAACCCAATCACAGTTGGCAACTTTGCTTTCCTCTTTAATTGCAAGCCGGTGGGTCGGACTTCAGACTCTATGATGGTTCCGACTTAAAGACTTATCTATTGATGAGATGGTAGGGGCCTGATGCTTTGGCTGTTTGTCGGGCCCACCGGGGTTTACCTGTTGGATTTCTTTTGCTCCGGTATTCAGTTTAATTTACTGTTGAGTCCTTATCCTTGCTTTATCTCCTTGTTATATCTTGATTTATATGTTTTAGGAGATGATGCATTGATAAGTTAGGGGTCTTTCATGCAAACCAAATATCTATGTGTCTTGATCCACATCTGAATTAAGGGTGAGGTTGGCGCCGTTAAACCGGTTTAAGCCCTCCAGTAAAATATTTTACTGACCGTTCCAAGGCGGTACTTCTTTTGTGGATCTTTTATGTTTTTGTTCTGTCTTGTGTTTGCTATGTTTTGTGCGCGTCTGTTTATATGTGCTTCGTGGTCACCTGCTGGGAAAGGGCTGACCTCTTGGCTCTCGTTTGTGGTGTCTTCTGTGAGTTTGTCACTTTCCCATTGGTATCCTGGGTCAGGTGTGGTACTTGATTGTATCAATACCTGATCTTTGCAACCTTACTTACTTTGTTAAAATTATGCCCATGTTGCCAAAATGTACCCATCCTGGGGGCCACGTGTTTTACATAGGCTTTAATAGCATAAAAAAGCATAAAATAATATTCACAGAGTTGTAGCGTCACCTAGTGCTACGTTACCAAGTTTGTTCAAATTATGGCCCTTGGTTTTATATACAGCAAATATAAAAAATAATATTGTCTGAAACAACATGGCCCGACGCCATTATATTTAATATGTAGCATCACAAAGTAGACCTCCACTGAGTCTGTTCAAATAATGGCCGTGCAGACAAACAAAAACAAGCCACGAAGGCTATATAGGTTTATTTAAATAAAACACAAAACCCTTCTTGTTTGACCCACAAGGCATTGAGCTGCCAAGTTTATTCAAAACTGGCTCTACCCAGGGGGATCTTATGTTTTACATTGGCTTGTATAGTTTAAACATGAAAAAATCTTCTCTGGAACCACTTAAGTTCTAGAAAAATGTAGTATCGTCCAGTGGTTCTCTTTTATTATGCTTTATTGTTGTCACCTTTTTGGAATACAAACGCGAATAGCATCAAAGTACTGTGAGGTTTCCATTATATAAACGTTGCCATTAGAGAAACATCATACAAACTGTATATGCTAAATTTTCTGAGAACTGGACAGGTTCAACATAATTTTGATTGTACTGTCATCACTACCAATGACTTCAGATTTAACACATACAATATTTTGTCTACATCTTGGTGTGTTATAATCTAGATCTGATAGAAAAAATGTCATTTGCAGGCCCTGTTTATTTGGTGTATTTTAGAAACATGTTCTTGGAAAAATATGAATAATTTATAACTTCAATTGCAATAAGGTAATTGAAAGTGGTATGAAATTAAAGTACATTTATTTCTGAGTAAGAAAGACTAAAAACAACTCATTGTGTTAATTTATAGAGCGGACTTTTGACGAGAAAATGTGAGTTAGTAAGGTTATCATTTTAGGTTAATGAAAATATCTGTAGGTTACAGTATGTCTTGCAGGGTCTCCTGAAAAGGATGCTTAGCAAATTAATTTGGTTTATCTAAAGTGTAAGGGTACCTAAAACTAACAAGATACAAAAAGCATTAGAGTTTTCCAAAGCATAGACGAAAATATAAGCAAAGCAGGAAAATGATACATAATATCTGTATATAGAAAACTTAAAAGCTACATACTGTTTAGATTTAGAATAGTCATCATTTCTGATGAAATATGAAGCCATTAAGATTGTCAGTATATTCGTACCTCACCCACTTTGTCAATGTTCATTTACTCTGATTTGATGAAAGAATAAAATGCAGATACACATTTATGTTGGGTGATACAGGAAGACAAATGCAAACGTCATCAAATTATATATAATGAAGGAAATTTCAATATTTCACCAATATTTTGGGACCATTGATTCATTTATTTATAAGTCCTATTATATTGATTTTTAATGTTAAAACGACGCAAAATCAAGGGCAATAATGCATGTTCCATGCAGTATTTTATATCGCTAAAGCAATACAAAAGATGCTGTAAAGATGTGTAAAACCAAATGTCTCGTATATATCATTGCAATCAGATCCTCAGTAAGCAAGTTATTGGAGGAAAATTCGATTATAGATCCATTTTCTATGTTTGAGTCTTGCCATTAAGGGACAACAACTCGCGGTTCAATAAATAGAAATATGTAGCAGAAACAAAGGGGTACATGCATTTAGGGGCTTTTTTGGCCCCCTATAGAGCAAAAAACTGAAAGTTGCTTTCCACCAATTTCATCCTGGTGTTTTGTTAGAAGAATAGCCCAAGTGTAAAATTCTGGCCTTCATTTTCCTTTTACCGGTTGCTATGGTAACCAATATGGCTAAAAACAATAGGCTTAAAATAGAGAAATTGCTATTTTAGGCCAAATTTGAGGCTTTTGGAGACCGATTTTTTAAGAATAAGATATCAGCACAAGCAAATACAAAAAAAAACTTTTAATATATTATGTGCCGTGATAATTCTCATCATCTGTTACATATTTTGGGTAATTGCTTGTGCTCTATATTAATTCCTCTGTTACATGTCTCAAATTTGCTCCAAAATGGTCATTTTTCCTATTTTCAGCCTATTTTGGCGGCCATTTTTGTTACCATAGCAACAGTAAAAGTCGAATCAATACGATAACTTTACACTGTGGCTATTGTTCTAATAAACTTAAATAAGAACAAACTTGTGTAGAGCAAATTTTATTTTTTGACCTCATAGGGGGGCCAAAATAGCCTCTTAATGCACGTACCCCTTTTGATCTGCAGTTTGGCATAGTATTGGTTCAGGATAGATTTAATCCTATTTAGAAAATAAGTTTTCAAATTTAACTTATTGAGCTATTATTATTTTACTGCATTTTTCCATACAAAACAATGGTAAAAATAATCAAGGGCAGTAACTCTTCCAAGAATATCTAGATAGTTTAATGCATTATAATTGTGTTTGGCGTACTAAGTATATTAGCCCCAGTAAGTTTCAGGTATAAATGGTAACATATATTCAAGTTATAAGGTAAATTGTGTTTAGCCTTGCAAGAGTTATGGTTATTGGTGCCACTAGTGACCTAAAATGATTTTCTTGGTTGTGCTTGACAATCTTAAGAAAGATCGTGTAAAAGCACTTGCAATACAGTTACACTGTCAGAAATTATTCTCTTCGTATTTAGGCTATAAAAAATTTGGGTGATTTAGTATTATAAGACTTTTATCAATGTTAGCGTTTTCACCTCATCTTATAGGTGGGTGGGGTATTTACATGCTAGTAGTTGCCCCAGAGCATTCTATTTGTAGAAATTAGAATCTAGAAACCCTGTTGACATAACTGAGGCACTGATCTTTAAATTATTATTCATTTTTAAAGACATAAATCTAGCGGGTACTTTCTTTACTGGAAGTTTCTAACATATGTTTATTCAAAGCAGCTGGGTTTTGAAATAGGATATAACTATAATATACGAAGAAAATAGTTCCAAACCCTTTTTCTCTGACTAAAACTTAATTTATTTACTTCTTCAAGTTCTGTTATGAATAGTGATGGCTATATTGATTTCCTGAATGCGTGATTTTGATTATATCCCAAAACTGACACCCATAATCTCTCATAATATGATCAAAATGGGTGGGGGTATACCAAGGGGACTTAACTCAGTCAGTACTCAAAATCAGCAGTGTCATCAACTGCTTCTATTTACTAGAGACTCTACATTTTTGTTTGGTACATGCACATGTATATGACACTAGATGTTAGTAGAATTTGACCAAGTTCACCCTAAAACAGCCCTGAGATCTGCAGTAGTAATAGGTGGGTGGGGTATTTACATGCTTAGTATTGTCCCCAAAGCATATCCTTATACAGAAAATGGAATCTAGAAACCCTGATTACGTAGTTAAAGAAGTGTTCTTTAAATTCTTAGTCATTTCTAAGGACATAGCACTAATGGGCAGCTTCTTAAATTAAAAGTTCAAATATATTTTTATTCAGAGGAGTTTTGACACCAAATTTAATTTTAAAGACGAACAAAAAGTTTAAAGGCCCATTTCTCTGACTAAAACTTAACTTTTCTACTTTTTCAAGTACCGTTATGAGCAATGGTGGGCATTTTTTTCTGACTGGAAGTTTCATCTCAATTATTTAACAAACTAATGATCATAACCTCTTATAATATGATCAAAATGGGTGGGGTGATTCAAGGGGAGATAACTCGCTTAGTACTCAGAATCAGCGGTGTCATCAACTATTTCTATTTACTAGAGACTGTACATTTTTGCTTAGTATATGTACATGTACATGACACCAGATGTTAGCAAAATATGACCAAGGTCACCCTCAAACAGCCATGAGATCTGCAGTAGTAATAGGTGGGTAAGGTATTTATATGCTTATTATTGCTCCCAGAGCATTCCGTATACAGAAATTGGAAACTAGAAACCCTGATAAGATAGATAAATAAGTTTTCTTTAAATTTTTAGTCATTTCTAAGGCCATACCACTAATGGGCAGATTCATAAATTGAAAGTTTCAAATGTATTTTTATTCAATGGAGTTTTAACACATAATTTAACTTTAAAAGACCAACAAAATAGTTCAAAAGCCCATTTCTCTGATCAAAACTTAACTTTATTACTTTTTCAAGTACCGTTTTGAGTAATGATTGGTATATTTTTTTCCTGGATGCTTCAACTCAATTATTTAAAAAAGCTAATGATCATAACCTCTTATAATATGATCAAAATGGGTGGGGTAATTCAAGGGGAGATAACTCAGTTAGTACTCAGAATCAGAGGTGTCATCAACTACTTTTAAAAACTAGAGACCCCACATTTTCATTTGGTATATAACACTAGATGTTGCAAAGATCTGACCAGTAGACCCCTCTGACAGCCTTGAGATCTGCAGTACTAAATCTCCTATTCCATATGTCAGGTCGAGAATGAACATCTCTTAACTTTCTTCGTTTACCAGGAGGTCCAAGATCGTTTATATAGTCTAGAGACTCTACGCTGCTAGCATCTGGAGGCTCAAAAGCATGTTGATCCGTGGACTCAAATATATCAGTTAGTAATCTGTCCTGTTCTGATGTACTAGATTTAAGATCTATGACGAGACAATCATAAGGTCGTGATGTGGCTTCTTCAAATCGCTCCGTAAACATAGCGCTGGTTGATGGATAAATTCTTCTTGCCAAGGTCCTCACTTGTTGTCTGTCAATTGGATTATTAAACAAGACCAAATACTGCGTATTCAAAGCAATATCCCTGCAAGCTTTACCTTGAGGAAACACGTTTTGAGTCAGATAAACAATAGATATATTTCTGTGGTGACTGCCTTTGGTAAAGAGATCGGCCATTCTCTGGTCACACTTCGCTTCAGTCATCAGATCATCAAAGATGATTAGGTTTCGTTTACCTGGATTGATAAACTGAGGACTATTGAGTCTGGGATGCCATGCACAAATTCTATCCATGGAATTCTCTTCTGAAGATCCTCGTATAAGGGTTGCCATTGTCCATAACACCATAGGATACGTTCTGGAGGTGGCTGTATTTATGAAGTAAGTAACAGTTTTCTAGTCCATTCAGTTTTCCCTGATCCACTGGGCCCAGTCACCACGATAGAAAAGGGATGTTGAAATGTCATTTCCTTCAATGGTTGTGACTGGCCGGTATTTTTCCCACTGCCATGGACATTGCGTTCATGTCTTTGCAATGCATCACGCCTACTATAAGACTGGTTGCAAATCAAACACCTGATCATTTTGTCTCAGCCAATAATGTGTCTATACCTTCTTACGCTTTTCAGCCTACTTACAATCATTGGATCATTGTTACCACCACCACCCACCATCACAACCACCCACCATCACCACCATCAACCACCACCACCACCACCACCCACCACCACCACCACCACCACCCACCACCACCACCACCCACCACCACCACCACCACCACCACCACCACCACCACCATCTCGACCTCATGTTATGGTAAACTAAGATTATCATTGAGATTGTATTTGATCTTGGATTGTGGCCTGGAGGTAATACGTTCGTAGAAACCTTTACAAAATTCTGTGGTAACGAACTAGTGTGGCTACTTTTCCACGAAAAGATACCCTTAATGAAAATAATATGCGTAACACTAAGCTTCTGTCCTCAAATTAGCCAGGTCTCGAATCGACAAAGGAAATGTATGGTGGTATATTCTGCGCGCTATCTCTCCTATACAGGCCATTTGCCCCGGAGTAATGTATTCTAACATGATGATTCTGTCATCTCCTGATGCATTTTTCAACTCCAATAAGAAATGAATTCGATTAAAGACACTTGAAAGCTCCATCATGAATTGGAACTATTTCCTTGGTCACTGGTTCTTACATGTGTTTTCCTTCATATGGGACAATATTAGCTGTTATCGGTTTTATCCGCCCGATTAATTCCCTTGAATATTGACCACTCCCGCAACTTACCTGTTGAAATATGTGGCATCAATTACACAGAAAAGTATGCAACCCTTTAAATAAATTATTAATAACTAACTTATTATTAAGCTGCCATTATTTTATAAGTTATCAAAAGAAAATTTAATGTTTTATCTTTATAATGATATAAACAAATACGAAATAACTTAATATTTAGTTTTGTCAAATTGTTCATCTTTTTGACTGGTAAAATCCCATTCATTTCTATGTATACTGACTGCAAATGCCCTTGGTGAGCCTTTTATGACCCCAAAATAATCATGTTCTGATATTTTCTTGATGTTTTATAAGTTATAAATGGTATCTCGATCACCCAACGATATCAATCATATAAGTTTCACAGAAATAAAATAAATTTTAGGTCTGTCATTTTTAGGTTAAAAATTGAGTTTAAGCGCCTTCTTGAAAGGGCGGAGAAAATGTCTAAGTTCTCATCGTTTGTGTCTATTATGTTTCCGCACTATTCAATATGCCGATAATGTCGAGAAACCTAACATCATTTTTAAATAGAAATTTAAGGGGAAAACTTAGCTGAATGGGAGACAAGATAATGAAAAAAAATCTTAAAGGAAATCGTTAGAAAATATAATTACCATAACTTATCACACTGAAATAAAAATCATTTTATTACAAGTTGCTTCAATTTATTTTTTATTTTAAATATAACAATTATTATTTTTATAATAATAATACTTATTATTATTATTATTATTATTATTATTATTATTAATGCCTAAATTTATTCGAAGACTTTCATCTGGCAGTATATTCGGATAGGCGGCAATCGAATACTCTTATATAATCGGCGAACGAAGATCAAATATTTAGAACCAGAGTTTTCGATTGCTAATCGTGGCCCGAATGGTGACAAATGGCAATTTAAAACACTGTTTCTATCCGTTTTTGATCCGCGTCTGTCGATTGTTACGAGCGTTTTCGATTGCCACCTATTCGGTGTGAGAGGTGAGAAACGATTTTGAGACGTTCATAACGGGATATGCGATAATCCTAGGTGTCAGATAATCCCTCGGGCTAAGGTCTTATCTCGGTCATAAAATACTGATTTTACGTTTTTTACCGAATGAACGACTCTGTATAAAGTGTCCTGTGTGGAAGCCTTGGCATTCTACTAAGAGCTTATGCATAAATAAAATGGTGTGTATCAGATACCCAGGCTGATCACAGTGTTCGTGCTCTGTACACCCTTCTTACTAGTTTTGTCATGCGGCGTCTCGTCAGGGTCTTTACTGTTCAGTATAACAACCTTTTTCGGTCATACTACCAAAACTGTCACTTCATGGGTAGATGCTCAGACTGCGCAAATGGTGTCGTTTGAAATTCTACTAATGTTTAGGCTTTGCAATTACAGTAAAAGACATGCATATATTATGACGAAGAGTACTAAAAATGAAGCAAAATCAACAGTGTAGATCTAGATACTTTATAACAAGATGTCTCTCCGTGCCTGCATTTTGTATTAATTGAACATTTAAATAAATTGTAAACTAATAATTAAGTTTTAAGTGATGCCATTTAATTCTTCCGGAGACGAGCAGCAAAGGTTCGGGTGAGATGGCACGTCAGGCCTGATCCATTGCTGTTTGCGTTCCATATCTCTCAGTTAAATATTCCCAAAATACACAGATTTAAACAAATCTCTTCACACCGAGCTGATCGGGACCAGTATGAACCAGAACTGACCAAAAACAATTTATAATTTCAACCGTAAACAGCAATGGGACTGATCAGACTGCGCTGATAATTTACTATGCGCATATGTTGTTCCGAGAATTCATGTCAGGTAGCATCTGAGCAGTGAACACAAGAAACTGCGATGAGCATGTTATATATGCACAGACTGGCCTGCTCCATTAATGTTCGCTGTTGGAGAGCTGAAACATAAAATCATGCAGTCGTTTTATGATGTGGTCATCTTTTTGACACAGCGGGAACTCAGTGGGAGTTCGCTCATCTGCGTTAAAAGTGTGAAAATAGTTGATAAGGATTTGGCCTAAAGCGACTATTCTCATTATTTGGACTGCATTATAATCCTGTATTATGTGTTTTAACTTCAAGCGAGGACGCTGATCAGACCCTTTTTGTCAAAATCAATGTCCTTTTCCTCGGACCCAGTCCGAGTCTTTACAGATGTCGGCTGATTTTATTTTTGAAATATTTCACGGATGACCCAGGAAATGCCAATTTCCATAGTCCGATACTGACGCACTATATACGTATGATTAAGTACTACTACTTATGATTACGGATGCAATACGGAAAGCTACGGACCAATACGGATTGCCACGAATGATGCCGGATTGTATCCGTGGCTAATCCGGCGTCCAGTCCGTGAATGTGTGACCTGGGCATTAGCGTTAGGAAATATTGCCAAAATATTGACGACCGGACCCAGGCTAGGTCTGACCTGCTCAAACTCTTCTGGTACACGTTTTATGATGTGGTCATCTTCACGTTGACACAGCGGGAACTCAGTGGGAGTTCGCTCATCTGTGTTTAAAGCTGATAAGGATCTGGCCTAAAGCACTTTGGTGCATTTTTCTGTCTGCATTATATTTCTGTATTATATTTTGTAACTTGAAGCGAAGACGCTGATCAGACATTTTTGCCAAACTTAATGTTCTTTACCTCGGACCAGTGACGTATTCTTATATAGGTAACTGGTCGGACCCAGTCCGAGTCTCTACAGATGTCAGCTGATTTTATTTTCGAAAAATGTACCGTTTGGATCCAGACAAAAACCGAGCATGTACTCGAAGAACTGTCTCAGTGAGACGGTTCTTTTGAGCGCCCAAAGCGAATGTTAAAACGATGGATAAAATATTCACAATATTATGCTGGATTTTTTCCTTATTATCTAGACCTCGAAATAGAATGGAGATATTAGGTATATCGGCTCGAGTCTAGACCTATGATTCTATACCGAGAGAAGACTCAGATCAGGTTTTGCATCAACATTACTGATACGGGTAAACGTGAAAAAAATGTTACATTTTGAAATACGTTATCGAGATATGCCTTTTTGTTCTGTTTTGTTTTGATATAAAAAGAACATTCAGATTAAAGAACGTTCTGCTGCATGATCACTCGAAACGATAATTCTTTAATTATAATTGCTGTCGTTAACACAGGTGTCATTTTCTTAATCTTGTTTTATAACGAACCCCTTTGACACACTGGGATAAATAAATACGCTTCAGTTATTGATTAAAAAAGAAGAAACTGAAAAAAAATGACCAGACCAAATTAGCATATTCGGCCAAAATAAAAGTGGTCCTGCTAAAACCTCTTTCGGACTAAAAAGTGGTCATGGCCAACCGACCGTACCGCCGCCGACGGCTTTGTTTGGTGACGCTGTGTTATTTCTAAATCAGTGCGGATGCGCAGGCTGGTCTGCGCCTTTGTCGTTTGCAACCCCCTAGACAGTTTTTCTCACGTCGTATTAACGTACTCAAGTGCTGTTTTAAGACTCGATTCAGAACATACGAATAGTGGACATACATGGTGTATTACATTTTAAGATGAAAAACCTATTAGTTGGGCATGCATACTCCAATTTGAAACAAATTTTATGAGCACATTTTATATTACATAAATGAAAAATCCATCCAACAATTCTGATAAAATATTCAGATGGTATAATTGGGTACCCTCTCAGTACCAATACTGAACAGCAATATCATCGATGCGAGACGAATACCATCGATACCTGGACTCAGATACAATCGATTTCGCGATATAGTGACCACGGTGTAAGGGGGACAATTGACTTATCGATTATTTAGGTGATCAAGAACCACAACTGCCTGTTAAGTCAGGCCATAGTTCTATTTGTTTCGATAGCTCTATTCACACTATTGGATACTCCTTGTAGAACGTTCCATTGTCTTAGGTTCAATGGAATACCACAAATGGTAGCCATTTGATTTAGGAAGAGGCGTATATCTAACATGATTTCTCCATTTCTGTTGCACACCGATAAAATTACATTATCTTTGAGATCAAATTGCTTCAGATATGAGCATGATTTACTTCCATTACATAATCAAAAGGATAGTGATTCGACCATTCCATGCTCGCTAAAATATAGAGTGGTGTGCTAAGAGAGACTAATATGATGCCTATAACACCTGTCCATTTCATGATCTTGATATGACACTTATCCTCCTCCTGATCAAAATAGTATGTCGTATCGTTTGGGTTGGCCATGGTGGTCTTATACTAGTGTCTTTTTGAGAGATTCTTACGTTGCAAAAACATCTCATTATTAAAGCGCAACACACGTTATTCTGGTCAGTGATTGGGGCAGTACAAGAGGACAAGTAAACAAAATCGTCTGACAACATGGTTGAACACCTGACTGAACACGCTCAGAAGAAAAGGGCTCAGAGTGTAAGCAGCCTACTGTGTAAGGAGCCACAGATCAATCTCTGTGGGACCTGGTCAGGATTGAACTCGCGACCCCTGGATCCCCAGACAGACAAGTATCTGCACTCGGATATGTTACCAACTGCGCTACACGACACGTAGGTATTTATCGTTAGTCTTTATGTCAATAAGCTTTCGTTTTGTGTGGTCATAAGGGACCTTAGAATGGGCCAGGTGCTGTTCTGTACTCAGCAGGCTGACGACATAAATGGCTCACGTTTTTTGGACAGAGAAACAGTAGCGAGTAGCCCCAGATAAAATGCAGGTAAATTTGCATTTGTGAAATTTAGTATATGGATACAGGCCCAAAGCGTTAAAGCTTCATATGCATAGGCTGTGAGGAGTCTACCTTCGTCTTTGACAGAGCCCTTTTCCGCACTGCCAATATTTGTCTCAGGAAAGACAGAAACAGGATGAGAAACCCCCCAAAAGTAAGCAGCATGCAAGAGGACAAGAAAATAAAATGACAACGAACACCTGTCTGAACATGCGTCAGACGAAAAGGGCTCAGAGTGTAAGCAGCCTACTGTCTAAATATAGATAAACAGGTCTGAAAGTGTCAGTTACTAAAAATAGAAAATGACGTCATTACAAGAGTGACCTTTAATGCTATAATTCTACAACATTCATTTGTGTGGTAAAAAGGACCTTTTTACACGATTTTGTATGGTCATAAGGACCTTTTTTTCGAACTTGACGCTAAACAAAAATGGCGATGCTAATAGCGAAACGTCGCAATGTCGTATGCATACGTATATCGTACGTTTAATTTCGTCTTTTCAACGTACATTATACGTTTCATTGTCTAGATTGTGTCTATCAAACAATTATTTCATCAATGGAACCCTTTTGTTGTCTGAAATCATCTTTTATCACTTATGTCTTGTTTGCTTGAGTCGCGTCATGAGAAATGTGTGCAGCTAATCAGTGCCCCTAGACAGTACAATCAAAGTGTAATTATGAGACATCTTCTGTGGTCGAATACAGTCTTGTTCGATTCTTGCCTGGTCAAAAACCTCGAATACAGTTTATTGCCATCGATTTTTTCTGTTTTGCATTTATCTGTCTGCCTGTCCGCCCGTGTATCTGTATGCAACCGTCCGTTCGTCCAGCTCTCTGTCTGTTTACTCGTATGTTCGTCCGCCCGTCCGTGCGCCCATCCGTTTGTATGTCTGTGCCTGTCCGTCTAACTGCCTATCCGCCTGTCCGTCTGTGCATCTGCGTGCACTCGAACGTACGCAAAAAATCATGTACCTTAGACATTCTAATAAGCACACATACCTTATGATTTGTACATTAAACGGCCTACATACATTATCGATGTTTCTGTAGTAGATATGCCATGGATATGAGGGCAGTCTGTTCATTTACAGCTATACAACGATCACATTACCCTAAAGTATATCATATCTGTAGCCGTCTGATCAGGTTCTACACGAGACGGTTCTTTTCGAGTGCCCACAGCATAAGTTTTTATCGAGGTAAACGCTTGGTCGCGTCCAGACTGTTTAAAAGCTATAATTGTTCGATTGTATTGTGAATAACTACAACAATAACGGGTAGAAATGTCTTTCATTTTTAATGACGTACAATTGCGATCGTTTACACAGACGATGGACATCTCTGAGAGATTAGACCCCAGGGAAAGCTTTTCCGGCGGACGCACGACCGTCTGTCTGTTCGTACATCCGTTTGTATGTCTGTGCCTGTTATACAACGATCAGGTATAACAATTTTGCTTTAAACAACCAGTCATTCGCATTTGCTCTATGTACAGTCTTAAGATGAAGTACAATATTCAACACGTCCTTCCTATCGCATACTGGACACTTATACGTGTATCTATGAGGCATCATTTTATACTTGTAAAACTCGTTTGGATGTAACTCAGGGCACGTTAACACTCCTCACTTTGAGAATGAAAATTAAGTGGGCGTTCTTACCTACTCTACCATAAACCCTATAAGATGCAGCTGGACTAGTAAAAAAAAAAAACGTTTTCATTGTGGGCTCAATACATCTACAATACTGTTGAAAGGGCCGTAAAATGGCTGAAACGAGAGGGTGCGAGTCAGCCATGTTCTTTTAAGTAACCACAGCTTATGATTTTGTTGAAGTAACTACCGCTGGCCCGATACAATTGCAATATTGATGAAGGGCTGTAACGATAAATGAGACGGTTCTTTTGAGTACCCACAGCATATGTTTTTGTTTGTTTGTTTGACGTCCCCGTCAACAAATATTCAGTTTTGTCGGGACGGGCCTTCCTGTATTGAACCAGTAATTTGAGAAGGGACTCTTGCTCAAGGACACAACGCAGTGACGCCGATGAGGGTCGAACCCACGGCCCACTAGGTCTCGAGTCAAGCACTAGACCACTGAGCCACTGCGCTCCCTATAAGCTTTTCGAGGTAACCGCTGCTTTCCATTCTGTTTTGGAAGAAAGGTCGTAGAATTTGACTTTTCCTGCGAATTCGAGTTGAACAGAGCTGAGAGATAATGAATGACATAAAGAGCACAATATTGCAGGTTACATTCATAATGTCTACCTTTTTCTTCTTCGCGTACAAAACATTGCATCATAGACAAAGAAACGGATAAATACCCATCCAAACATACTTCGAAACGTTTCGGAACTTTTCCAAACGTTTTACAACGTTTCATACGTTGTGACTACGTTTTAACTACGTTGTGACTACGTCCAACACTTTGAAATACTGTTGAAAGGACCGTCCACTGACATTTACCTGTATTTTCGCACCTCTCGCAGAACTACAATAGAAAGTGTTTGGGACAACAATAGAAGGTGTCCCATTGTTTATTACGTCATATTTATCGATCTGGCTCTAAAGAGGCCCACATGCTGCTTCGACACTTCCGACGTTCCAATTCAGCATTTGTGTATCACCGCACCAAAGTATGGTGGACTACACAGGACATTTTATGACATACGTAAAACTCAGTTTTTGTCGATTTTCCTCTTCATACGTGTGCAAAAATGAAATATGACCGACATGTTGTGGTGTAAACTTTCGGCTCTATCAAAACATGTCAAACTTCATGATAAATTATGAATCAGTCTCAGCGAGGTCCCGTTTTCGATTGAACCCACAGCCCCATCCCTCTACTTAATACTTATACAACTCAAACGTTGGCATTTTTGTGATAAAATGAAGTTGTCCGATAGTTGTCGATGAAAATACGAGTATACACATGGCGAAAAACATTAAGCATTTGCGTGCCACGTGCTAAACAGGTATAAGTAATCTATCGTTACGCATAAATGAACAATCTTATTGAATCAAACTGTGTTATGTTCAATCGACGAATACATGTGTCCAAAAATACTGTGTCAAATATCATTTCAAACAGTTTAATAATAAATGAGTTATATTGAAAAAATGTGTTTTGTTAACTGGCGGTTTAGAAGTTTCGTTTAGTATATATACTGACGTCAAGAAAAAACGCCTCATCTAAAAATAAACGTGAATATCTCTTAGACTGATCAGACTAAAGTTATGAATTTTAGTGCATTACAACATCTTATCAATCAAGCGTATCTCATGAAAACAAAATTGCTGAAAGAAAATTTGAGGCTGAGAAAACGACCTCGGTTTGAGACAGGGGTCACAATTTCGTGCGACACAAGTTTTTAGCCACATTTGCTTTGTTTCCAGCCATATTTCGTTGACAGGAAAAAACGTGTTTTACCATTGTAAAACATTCTTTATTTCACCAAAAATACGTTTATAATGTTCAGACAATGTTTGTATGCGTCTGCTGAACGAAACAACTTACCCCACCCACCTTTTCTCCATGCATTTCAGTAAAACTTTAAAGTCATGACTCTGCAAAGTGGGTGAAAAGATTGTTACGAATCCTTTGCTAAAGTCTTTGGTCTTTAACCAGCGACGATTGCTGAGAAAACGCAATCTGGCACGTGTTCCAGACGGCCGTTTAGTATGACGTTAACGTAGACAAACGACTGGCCAATGGGCGTTACAGCTCATCTTAAATAACGTATTTTTTATGTAGGCATATTCTGTGTATATTACCTAATGTACCCCCTTATCATTTTTTCCATTACTTAAAACAAAACGAGAATGTTGGCAAGTTTCGTAAACGGACCTTACATTTTGTCTTTAATATGACGTCATAATTTCATAAAGCTGTTACTCGCAAGAACAATTGTTTGAAAAAATGATCCAAAATTTGTTCATTGATCAGCAAAACATAAGCGGCACAAAATGGGTGCCAATTCAAATTGAAATCATAAGCAATCGATGCACAATGCCGTCATGTGTAAGTTGAGCTTGTATGACGTCATCGGAATAACGCGTCACCTGCATATCAAATTAAAATCATTTTCCAACATCTCCCAACCTCTACATAAAGAAGCGGTACGTGGCTGTCCATTTTTATGTATCATCGCTAAGAAATCATGGATAATGAGTGAGGCGTTTTTAGTTGACGTCAGTATATAATGCTGCTCGAATTTGGTTCAGTTTCTAATTGGAATGCATTGTTTGCAGGGCACACTATGTGCTATTTACTAAGGGTACACGGTATGCCTTTTTTCAGAGCCAGTTCATTATGTTTTGGTTTCCTCATATAAGTTATGGTATAGGTTATTAGAAACGTATAGTTCCTAAATAAGGGTGAAGGAAATCCTTGGGTGAAACGGGAGATAGTGTTCATCACTTGACACTACCATATATTAGTCATTCATATTTTTTTTTCATATAATACCTGCAGGTACCAAAGGTATACAAGAGGTTCTAGCGATAAGGCGTAAACATTTCCCTAGTTGACATGATTACAAACACCAAATTTTCAAATTGCCCTAATGTTTTTTTTTAAAATTGGTGTAGTTTGGCAGTAAACTATGCATAGCAGGCAACAAAATACGTCTCAAAGCGATTCGCCATTTACAATACCGTGAAAACGTGCACTTGCTACTCCCATCCCTCATTTTATGTATTTATACTTGGTGTCGTTTAAGCCAAACTTTGAGAAAATGCATTGCTCGTTTTATAAAAGTAAAAGTGCTAAAATGTTAAGGATAGGAGTGCTCTTCATTTCCAAAATCTTACCGTATTCCTTCTGCGAATGCGTTCGAAATACACCTACAATTGTAACGTTTATCATAAGAAAGATGAAACTGGTGTCTTTCAATTTGTTTTTAGATGCTCCCCCCCCCTAGACCCAAAATGCCCTTTACATGTGTTGTAAATGTTTATAGCGACATGTCGTTGTCCAAAGGGCATTTTGGGTCTAGGGGTGGGGGGAAGCATCTAAAAATAAACTGAAAGACACCAGTTTCATCTTTCCAATGATAAACGTTACAATTGTAGGTGTATTTGGTACGCATGCACAGTAGGAATATGGTAAAGTTTGGGAAATGAAGAGCACTCATATCCTCAACATTTTCGCACTTTTACCTTTTTAAAACTAGCAATGCATTTACTCAAAGTCTGGTCTAAATGCCACCCAGTATAAAGACGTAAAATGAGGAATGGGATTCGAAAGTGCACGTTTTCGCGTTATTGTAAAAATGATGAATCGCTTTGAAATGTATTTTGTTGCTTACTATGCATAGTTTACTGCCAAACTACACCAATTTTAAAAATATTAGGGCAATTTGAAAATTTGGTGTTTGTAATAATGTCAACTAGGAAGAATATACGCCTTATCGCTAGAACCTCTTGTATACCTTTGGTACCTGCAGGTATTATATGAAAAAAAATATGAATGACTAATATAAGGTAGTGTCATGTGATGAACACTATCTCCCGTTTCACCCAAGGATTTCCTTCACCCTTATTTAGGAACTATACGTTTCTAATAACCTATACCATAACTTATATGAGGAAACCTTGGGTAAACTTTGAACATACTACTGTGCTTGCCTTGGAATGGAAACGATATGGATAATGCTCTCTCTCTCTCTCTCTCTCTCTCTCTCTCTCTCTCTCTCTGCTATTCACTTATTTTTCATTCTATGTGAGTGTCTGACTCAGAAAAATGCCGGATGGATCTGTTAACTCGCGACTGCTGCAGGCATGAATTTGTGATATCATCAAAGAAAATAAGGCTTATGTTTATTGCCATTTATTCTTATATAATGTTTATAGCTATGGTCAAAATTTTAAATGATCATCTGCTGTAGAATTAACTCCTGTTATGTTATACATGTATATTGTTCATGCTTTTGTTGTTGACTGATGACCTTTCTCAAAATTAACTTTTTTCAAAATAATCTTTCATGAACAATATCAGATTGGCAAGCTGTTTGGATCTGGGACGAGATATGTCGTCGCTAGCAAGGAAAAAGTTAATAGCGTTTTATATTATCTTGGTTACAGGCTATACTGACGCAGATTGTAACCCGAGCTGCTCGGCTGTGGGCAATGAAACGGAGCCACTGTGTAACACGACCACTCAGAGGTGCTTGCATGGCTGTATTGAAGGTTTTGCTGGAGAGAAATGTCAGTTCAAGTGCAGTGCAGACTGCCCTAACTGTACAGTGAATGAGTAAGTAACGTTTGTAACACATGTCCCAGGCTGTTTAGTATTTCTGTAGCTCCCTAGGTGAATCTGGCAGAGAGAAATGTCAGTTCAAGTGCAGCTCTAACTGCCCTAACTGTACAGTGAATGAGTAAGTATCGTTTGTAACACATGGCTAAAGCTGTTTAGTATTTCTGTTGCTCCCTAGGTGAATCTGGCGGAGAGAAATGTCAGTTCAAGTGCAGCTCAAACTGCCCTAACTGTACAGTGAATGAGTAAGTATCGTTTGTAACACACGGCTAAAGCTGTTTAGTATTTCTGTAGCTCCCTAGGTGAATCTGGCAGAGAGAAATGTCAGTTCAAGTGCAGCTCAAACTGCCCTGACTGTACAGTGAATGAGTAAGTATCGTTTGTAACACACGGCTAAAGCTGTTTAGTATTTCTGTAGCTCCCTAGGTGAATCTGGCAGAGAGAAATGTCAGTTCAAGTGCAGCTCAAACTGCTCTGACTGTACAGTGAATGAGTAAGTATAGTATTTCTGTAGCTCCCTATGTGAATCTGGCGGAGGGAAATGTCAGTTCAAGTGCAGCTCAAACTGCTCTTACTGTGCAGTGAATGAGTAAGTATCGTTTATAACACACGGCCCAAGCTGTTTAGTATTTCTTTAGCTCCCTAAGTGAATCTGGCGGTGGGAATTATCAGTTCAAGCTGTTTAGTATTCATTTAGCTTCCTATCAGTACTTGTGCAGCTTAAACTGCCATAACTATACAGTGAATGAGTAAGTATCGTTTATACTCCAGTTTATTAATTAGATACATGTAGTAAAAGGTGCTGCAAATATAGTTCGTTTTTAATGAAATTCGAACCCACGACCTCGACATAACAGCCTAGCACCACACCAGACATCGGCGCGTCCAACTGCGCCACTGAGACATTCCCCAAAAAGTATGTTCAAGTAGCACTGATATTGGTGACGGCTAATGCAGTGCATGCCGTATATTGGTTCTGTTTTAATGCACCGCATCTATTAAGCCTGATGGATCCAATCAAGGATACAAGTGAAAATAGATGAAGTGCGTAAATATTATTTCATAAACAACAGCGTTTTCGAGTTACACAGGATCAGAAACTGATGCAGATTTACACAAAAGATAAATACAGAGAAATATAGTAAATCAACTGTGCCGATAGACGCTGTAAATATTTGTTCCTAGCGAGATTTGAACCCACGGCCCACGACATTACAGGAAATAACTTCTAGATTTCTACAATCACAGAGCATAAAAATCAGAAGCGTTCAGTATAGTTGAGTTATAACTATTATAACCTGGACGACAATTAACTGAAATGTCTGGACAAAAATCAACTGATACCCTATATGCTGCTGTACTATAGTCCTGGAAACGTTCATATTACTGTAAGTACGAAATGCATATGTATTTGTGACACTACTATTATATAATTAAAGCCATTTCATGGGTAAAATAAAATACCATAGGGCAATAATCATAAAGCTGCTCGTTGGACATCAGATGTATCACGTCCCACAATAGTTTATATCTGTGGGCAACAGAAAGGACCTCGGACAGTCTTAATGAACGTTTGCCCATAAAAATGGCCAGAGAAAAGTTTCAAAGAAAATGATATTTTTTACATAAATAGGATAGTAGGTTCTACCCTCAAATTATCCGCAAAAAGTGTTTTTCTCATAGGACAAGTACCAATTAAAAGATATGGGCTGAAAACTCTGTTTTTGCTATTTAACACATAGAAAATAGAAAAAAGTTTTACTGAAGTGCTTCCCCCCACCCCCGTGACTGAACTAATCCTTTTTGCATACAGTTGTAGTTTCACATTTCACACATCATATAAAAATGGCATGAATGGTCACAGGGGGGGGGGACGCTGTCAAAATGCTCAAAAACAAAATTTATTAAAACTTATTAGGGACTAATTTTGTACAAACCTGTAAGTAAATATCAATTTATAATGGCATGTGTCAGGGCTTTTGTTATGATTGTGCACCAAGTAATTAACTGTCTTTTTTTTTCAACCAAGTTTCAAGTTTATTTTAACTAGTCTCAGGTTTACAACATAGGTAAAAAACAAGAGAATACAAGAATACCAATAGCAAGCATTACATCAAAATGGTGGCAGTAGATACCAGTTGCATCTGGTACAATTTTTAGCTTTAGAACAAATAACAATCAAATTGTATTTCTTTCAAAATATTCCATCTCGGGAGATGAGCTTGCATTGATTGAACCTCCATCCAAGATTACTTCAATCAGCATTGAAGGTTGCATACGCTCAATAGAATCACCTGAGTTGTTCGGTCCCGATGCTATTACAATTATACTCATAGCCGAAGCATACATTATAATTAGTTATACATGTACAAGTAATGCTTTGGCACAGTGTCGTGTGCATACAAATTATATTGAGGCATAATAAATTATTTGTACAAGCTATGAACATTTAATTATATTTTGGTAAGCACCATACGATCACCAATGTCTTTCACCAGCGAAGCTTTAATCTCGCTCATGGTTTATGTGCCGTCAACGCCAAGCTCAATTGCCGCACAGAAGACGGTCACAGAAACCATACTCGCCATTAAAGTTGCCTAGATTTATCATATTACAAAATGGGACACTATATTTACATATTTTATATGGTGAATTTATCTGCAAACACACACACACACATCCATATTTGTCCAAATGGACATAAATATCATATGTCTGTGTTTAAAGACAGTTAATTGAATAACAACCGCAACTGCATACTTGTATTATGGTTTACCATAAGGTCCATCCAATTGTACATTATTCCAATAATATGTTTCCAGAATTTCGGTACAGTCATTTCCCCTACTTTTTTGATATTTAGATTTTGCAGTAAAGAAGCTTTAATAGTGCCTATGGCTCAAGTGCCGTCAACGTCAAACTCAATTGCCGCACAGAAGACGGTTGGTCACAGAACCCATAGCCGCCATTTAAAGCTGCCTAGATTTGCCATATCTGAAAAAGGGGGAACTATATCATAAATGAACCAAATAGTGCAATCTCAAGCTTTAGACCTATCTAAATCAGTCAGTAGTTAATTACTTAGGTAAACAGAAATGAAAAAACAAAAACAACAAGACATACAAGATAGTACACATTTCAAGTCAATATATAACGTGGTCACCAATTGTAATGTAGACACCTCAATACCGTTTATGGCTCATGTGTCGTCAGAGGACGGTTGGCCACAAGAGCCATAAACGTCACTGGACTGTCTATATATGCAGAGTAATGTGATTGAAAAGCAGTATATATATCAAAAGTAAGAGAACATCAAAATAAAAGAAGTACACAATTTGAGTCAACCAGACTTTGCAGAAAAGAACAACAACTCTATATTTATCCTGCGTTATGTGCATAAGCTATTTAGTTATAGTATATTTTGTAACTCATATTTGGACTTAGCTTCTTCTTATAAATGGAAGGAATTAATAACCCAAATGGAGCTTATAACAGATATTGACCAACACCACAACCTTTTCCCGAAAGCTAAATAAAAAGATTGTTGGTAACGGTCATAAATGTTTATACATTTACCTTAAAATGCAGGTTTGAGCTGCAGAGTATTATCGTATAAGACGGCATATGTTAAATAGTTGAATGTGTCAGCCATTTGTTATATGATTTACTCGCATCCAACCTGTTTAACAATCACATTAATAAATCTGCATAGCTTTTTCAATTGCTTATCGTCCTGTAAGTTTAATAGCTGTTCAAATTTTATAATATTTGGACGTTTGTAATAAAAGCTCTTAAGACATTGTTTTCTTTCGTCCTCAAAATGTTTGTATGACGTAAGATAATGGAATTCATCACCCAGTTCATTACAATATATGCACAGTCTTTCATTTAGTGGCACACTTTTCCAGCATCCGACTTCAACGGGCAGTTTATGATTTCTGGTGCGAAATCTAATTAGTGATTAACATTGGGATCTAGGCAATGTTGAGATATGTTTACTTTGTCCAAAATGTGTCTTGAATATTTTATAGCAATTGCTCTCTGATGTTACTTTTATTTGGGATATCCATTTTTGTATATAAACATCTGTTAGTTTTTGTTTGGTGGCCTGTAACCATACAGAGTTTGCAAAACGTTGTTGGTACCAAACACCAGAGAACCCATGCATACATAGAATATTTGAAACCAAATTGATCCACTGAGAGTTGATCTTTTTTCTTTATGTAATGCATGAAATGCACTATAGATACATGACAATAACTTAAAATTTTCATGATTCTCTATTAGGTTGGACCAAAATGAAACCATACGTGTTTGTGCATCAATGTATAGAGGAGTAATTCCTAATTCTCCATAGATCATGTATGAAGGAGTAGAAGTTTTAAGATTAAAAATAGATTTATAAAATTTCAGTTGTATTCGCTCTAAAATGTCAATATTTCCAGATCCCCATATCTCACACCCGTACAGTAAAATTGGTTTTACTAACTTATCAAATAGATCAATTTGAATATCATACGGTAAACTTAAGAGACGTATCTTCTTAAGGAGCGAAAACAATGCCTTATTTGCTTGCTCTGCAATATGTTTCTTTGCTTTCGCAAACGTGCCAGTTCTGCTTAGATATATTCCAAGATATTTATATGACTCTGCTATTTCAAGTTCATTATTTTGAAATGTAAAATGTATGTTTTTGCTTATTTTCCACGTCCAAATATTACTATTTTTGTTTTTGAAACATTTAATTGTAATTTCCACATTTTACAATATTCTTCAAATACATGTAAGGCATATTGCAGACTTTCAATATTGTCACTAAAAAGGACTGACTGTGTCGTCTGCATATAATAAGATCAGCAACTTAAAATAGACAAAAGTATCATTTGTGTTAACATTAATATTTATACCTTGGGCCTGTCATGAGAACAGAAATGACTCAAGATCATTTAGATAAAATATAAACAAGATTGGGGATAAATTCTCACCCTGTCTTACACCTATATTGCAGTCAAAAAATAATGTGCTTCCCTCTTTAGTTCTGACCTGTGACTTAATATCTTTACCTAAGTTATAGATAATTTTGAAATATTTGCCTGTCACTCCATGTTCAATATTTTTTTCCAGAGCCCAACCCGCCAAACCGTATCAAATGCCTGTTTAAAATCAACGAATCAGCAGTAAAGCCTTTTCTTACTAACTTGCATCATATCCATTAGACATTTTTGTATACATACATTTTCTGTTGTAGCATATCCTTTTCTAAAACTAGACTGAGCCCATCCTATCAAATCATGTTTTTCAGAAAATAGTTTTAGTCTGTTATTTATAATCGCAGTAAATAGTTTTCCAATTCAACTAAGCAAGGTAATTGGTCGATAGTTTGATGGATCCTCTGGATTTCCTTTATTCTTGTAAATTGGTTTGATTACTCCACATGTCCAGCTTTCAGGTATGATCCCAGAGTCAAATACTATATTAAACAATATATATATATATATATATATATATATATATATATATATATATATATATATATATATATATATATATATATATATATATATATATATATATATATATATATATATATATATATATATATATATATATATATATATATATAGGTACCATAATATGTAAAGTAGATTTTACATGTTCATTTATGATATTATCTAGGCCTGGTGATGTTTTATTTTTTAATGATTTGACAGCTGATATAATTTCACTTTCTGTGATAGGTCGATTAAGCTCATTGCTGTTCTCAATGTCAGGTGTAAGATTAAAATTTTGTGATTCACTTGTGTCATCACTTTGTGTCCATTAGGAACTGTCTGGAGAGTTGCATTTTTGAAAAAAGTATAGAAATCTTTTAGGGATGCACTTACGTTATCTCATTTTTTAGCTGAGTTGATAATGTTCCAGTATTCTTTGGGGCCCATTTTTCTTTAAGCTCTTTATTTTACTTATTTTGTTGTCTTTGAAGCGCTTTTGTTGTAAAGATAACGTTTTCTTATAGTTTGTACTTACCGCTTTCAGCATGTTTTTGTAGTAGTCTGATTTATATCTATTGTACATTTTCCTCGTTTTATGATAAAGATTTCGTGCTCTGATGCATGGGATAGAAAACCATGGTTTGAAATTTGAGTATTTAGCTTGCTGTTTATTCTTAGCTTTTGATTTAGGCTGGCCAAATGTTTTGTCTGCACAATCTTTGAAAAGGGAACCAATGCCTGTTACAATATCGTTGATATCATTTTTATTAATTTTATCATCCTCAACGATTTTGTCAAGCCAAAACATGTATTGTAGGTACTCAAAAGAACCGCCGCGACGAGACGGTTCTTTTAAGCACCAAATTATATGTTAAATCTGATGGGCAATCTTTTCTTTACTATTTTACAAACTTGCATATTAAGAAGAAACGATGAAATCTACTCAACATGTATTTTATGCAAACACGTCACTTTCATCACAAGTTTTATGCCGCAAACATTATATTTCCATGTCTTTAGGCAAATACAAATTGAAACTTTGAATTTCTGTGAAATAAAATTTGGTTACAAAAAATACCCCCATCCCTTAACTTTGATGTCCTGGCATAATTATGCAATATTTCCAAAACAAGTTTAGTTTGTTAGGTGCACTAAACGTAAGGGTTTGAATTAAGCACAAAAATTTAGTTGTCAATTATGCATTATCCTTGCCACAGGCTGTCAAAATTTTGGCAGATTGAATAGGAGACTGTCCGCGGTCCTTTAAGTGGGACTGTGCATAGCACCTAACTTCTACTGTGCCGTCAGAAATTCAGTGAACATCGTTTTTCTTTTTTAAAATGTCTTTAATGATATCATGTCAGACTTAAATTTTGCACATGCATATAATATATCATCGCCTAATATAAAATTGCATGTTTGAACATTTAAGATTGGAAAATAAGTCTGGAATCTCTTGTAAAGTAAAATAACTTAGAAATTTAGAAAACTCCTCATTTTCCCCCAATGTATTTCATATGGGTAGCACGTGGTTTATACAGTTCAATAATTGGTGTGTCTACATACACACTGCAAAAGCTCTGAAAAGACTGCGCAAGTAACAATAATTCTATCTGAGTTATATCAAATTTCTCTAAGCGTTCATGGTCATGGTCAAATGACATATAGCAATTGGACAGCGACTGAGAAAAACTGTCTTCGGTGATTTGTAACAACAAAGGCGCAGATCAGCCTGCGCTATTTTGTTATCTGCTCTTTATTGTTATTTGCTATAGACTCGCTTTGTCGCAAACCCAGAAGACAGATTTTCTCGCGTCGTGGCATTGTATATTTCTGTTGCTTATTCGACAGTCCAAGTACAATATTACAAGTGCAACGGATAATAGTATTAAAAAAATAATAAGGAAGCTATTCATCGGATAAGTAAACGGGAGTCACATCATTTTGCTGTGCTCTACATCGTCTGATACACAAGTCATTCGTAACTACAGCCCCCAGAGTGGATGACGACGGAGACTTCGATTTTCTGCTTGCAGGTCCCTGAAATGACCCTGAACTAACAACTCATTTGCCCGGCTGGGGCGTCGTTACAAATGACTGGTGGGCATAATTTATTTTGTCTTTATGCACTAGTCATTTGTGACCCTCCCTCCCCCCCCACCCCCCCCCCCCCCGCCTAGGGGAATGTCGAGGACTTTGATTTTGTGTCTGCATTTCCCGAAAGTAACCCTACACTGCGGGACAGCTAGCTGGCAAAACCATGTCAGTTCTCCCTCGCAGTCTGTTATAATACTGCACTGCCATGTTTGTCTATCTCTATTAAACACCTATAATTCCTCCGTATTATGGAGACAAAGTAAAAGCATATTTGTCAGACACAGACAGGCTATCCCTGCCCTGCTCAGGGGCGTGGGTGAAGCAGTGGTTACAAATGACTGGTGCATAATTTATAGCCTATGATGCACTTCACATGAACATTTAGTTTTCAGCCAGCCCCCCCCCCCACCCCCCCCAAAAAAAAAATAATATATATATATATATATATATATATATATATATATATATATATATATATATATATATATATATATATATATATATATATATATATATATATATATATATATATATATATATATATATAGAGAGAGAGAGAGAGAGAGAGAGAGAGAGAGAGAAAAAGTATAAGTGAGAATAAGCCGTAAATTACATCATTTTAATTCAACCGGTTTCACTACTACATAGATCTGTATATTGACCCCAAACACAAAATATGACATCCGCTGATATTTTTTTTAACTTACTTCCAAGTACATTCCCATTCCATCACCAGTTGCTCTTTCTGACGCCAACTGTTAAAGGGCTAAACGAGCATTATTTTTATTGGATGAGTCTATTTTCACTTGGATCACGCCTACTGGGTGAGCCCTGTGATCTTTTTCTCTTATCAATTTTGTTGCTCGGAATTACGATGCATATTTGGCATTGCCTGGTGTCAACAAATCAGTATTTCGAATAAACAGTTAGACAGCTCAATTTATTTAATAAAACAAGTTGTAAATTGTTTCAAATCTGATGATCAGAGGGAAAAAACTTTCAAGGTGCAGGGACACACAGAAAATCAAGATTTTGAATTGAGGAACAAGGGAACACAGGGTATCATTTCATAGGAACCCACTGGGAAGGCCTCAATACTTTCTTGTATGCCAACATTCTATGAGCCCAAACTATGGCCATAATTTGCATTTGGTGGAACTATTTTGATATGATAAGAAACCCTACTCCTAACACGTTACCTCGTCTTACAAAAGGTACAAAGATGCGTTTAGGGTAAATTACAAAATGCAGATGCTCAAATGAGGACAAATTTAATCATATCACAGCCCATATGGCAATACTTTTTGTAACGAAAACAAATATCACCAATTAGGTGGTGTATAGATGTGTTAAATTCTGAAATTTATTCTGCGATTAGTCTGCACATATACAAATAAACGCAAAAAGCGCTGTTCACTGAATTCCTGCACGCACTATAGCACCCACATTCAGGCGTATTATGATTGACGAGATGGCAATATTTTAAAGTTATCATCGGTGTTGACATTTTTATTCATTGACCAAAGCCCCATGATATGACAATTCTATAATTGAGTTTGTTCAGACAGCCGAAATGGCTTGTTTGAGTTGATGTTTTACACCCCAGACAAAGATTCCGATTGAGATGTTGTTTTTGGCTGTTTGCAAGCACTGAGCAATGAAGATAAAGGACCGGGGCCCGGAATTACAATGCTTCCTTAGCGTTAAGGAAGACTTAAGTTAAGTATTGATTTTTCAGGATGCAAAAAATAACGTTTAAGCTGATTAAAATCAAAATAGTTTTTAATTTTTCTGAAGATCACAATGATATCTTTGACCACAAATACCACAATGATCCATGCAATTTATTTAGCATTTAATATAGCATGTTGAAATTCCATTCTTAACTTAAGTCTTGCTTAACTTTAAGGAGGCATTGTAATTCCGGGCACAGGTAAGGATCTCAATCTCAAGCTGAGCACTTCACTGAGCCACTTCATCAAGCAGGAATGATACACGAGTATGACTCTTATCATATAGGCGATTATTGAATGCTCAGACGAACATGCACGTGTGCAAAACCATACTAGAGCATTAAACATCTCGCATACGCAACTTAAGGACGTAGATTAAGGATCAGACTAAAATCACACTTAACGTTGTACTAGATAGCTTCCCATCCATGTTTTAAAAGTGATTGTATGTGTAATCAGTTTCTCATTTTCCCTTTGAGACTATGACACAATTATTGTGACCTTGAATATACGTAGTCAAAAAGGATACAAATAAGCTCTATTAGGTAGCTATAGTCAGGAAAAAAATCAGAAAAAGACGCTTATTTAAGAAGGTACAGGCATTTTGTGAAGAAAAGGTTTTGAGATGCCTATTAGGGGTATTTTGGTATGCTGAATCCAAAAACCAATGTTGGCAAGCTGAAAAATGGCGTCTTCACTATCTAATTTGCATATTTCCAAGATGGCCGCCAAATTGAAGAAAAATCCATAAAAATCTGTAGAGTAACATGTTAAGGATGCCAAACTGGTACAAATCAATCCAAAAGCATCTTCTCAGGATTGGGGATCTTCACTGACATTAATTTATGCATTTATAATTAAAAGTATGACCAAGACCTAATCAGGGGAGACAATTTGAGCAAAAAATCTTGCTTCCGACTTGGTTAATATTTTTTCATGATAGTCCTTGCATATTATCTGGCCCAAATGTGTCAGGAATGATTTCATTTAAATGAGAACTTAAAAAAAAAGCATCACAATGATATCACTATTGTTTGCAGGAAAATATAGCGATTTAAGCAAAATTCTGTAAGGTTCAGCTAGGGGAGGTGGCTAATAGCTATACAGTACATCATACTAGTCATAAATTTGGCCGATTTTGACAAACCAGGCCAATACAGATTGAGGTCACGGCCATACAATCTTGTATTGACATGTAATGTCCTATATATACATGTAGTATCATTGCATCATGATGATCGTTTATTGCTATATTCTGTTCAGTCAATGAACATGTACAGTCGTCTGGAATAGCTCTTTGATACTGAAGATATTGTACATGATCTTTCTTGTCATCAATCGTATTGCAACTCGATGTTATTAAAAATTCATTATCATCATCCATTTTATTTATTACCAATTTTTACTTTTTCCATCCAAATCATGTTTAGTTCAATCCCGTCTGACGCTAATGACCCACAAGGGTTGATGCGTCGTTCAGCACCAAACAAACAAACAAAACGGCCATTACAATGCCAATTGGCCAATTTTAACTACACGTGCATTCGTGCTGCTTTTTGGTCAATGACCTTTGGAAAAGCTCTTTAACGAAATACACTTCTGTTTATTGTCAAAATAACTGACTTCCTTAATAAATGCAAGCAATCTGAACTGGTTTTCCTTCCCTGCTTCTTAACACACACTAAATACATCGCCCACTGGTTAGTTGGAATTAGTCTGGTATATGAAATCCAAATAGGCCATAAATAAGGAGAAAAAAATTACCCACCAGTCTAAAGGATAAACGTTGTCTTAAATTGAAGTATTTCATTTCTACTTAAAATATCCAGGTGTTAACACTGTGAAAAGTGTAGCGTGTGTAAAATGGGGAGATAATTCTTTACTGTGATTTTCGAAATCTACGGGGATAAATGATGCAATCTTGTTTACCCATTGAACAACTTGTGTTTTTAACCATACATGTTTATGCAATTTAAATTTTAATATAAGAATAATAATATGTAACTTTTTGTTCTTGCTTTAACCCATCTTATTTGGTCACAATTTATTTGTTAGACATGACTTTGTGAAATAACCAAGGTTTAAGCCCTCCAGTAAAATATTTTACTGACCGTTCCAAGGCGGTACTGCTTTTGTGGATCTTTTATGTTTTTGTTCTGTCTTGTGTTTGTTATGTCTTTGTGCGCGTCTGTTTATATGTGCTTTGTGGTCATCTGCTGGGGAAAGGCCTGACCTCTTGGCTCTCTTTTGTGGTGTCTACTGTGAGTTTGTCACTTTCCCATTGGTATCCTGGGTCAGGTGTGGTACTTGATTGTATCGATTCCTGATCATTGCAACCTTACTTACTTTTCTAAAGCCAAACTCATACTAAACACTTATGACTGAGATTGTCCCGTGACGCAGGCCCACCACCTCCGCGGTTTTCTTCAAGTAGCTTCTCTGGGGTTGGTTCGCGGAAATTTCAACGACTCGTCTTTAAAATACTTGAAAACATTAAATATGATATTCCTGCAGACAGTGTCGTACATCTTCTTTGGTGTTGCCATTATGAGACTCGAACCTGCAATGTAGACAGAAAAAGTTTCTTCCGCGTTGTTTGAGCCGCGCCAATGTACATATATGGGCCCCCCAGGGGTTTGGGGGATCTGGGGAGAGTGGCTATTTATTCTCAGGGAAGTGGGGATGCACTGGTAATTATTTCAGGGATTTGGGGAGCAAGCTCGTGGTTTGGGGATTTAGGGAGCCCTGCAAAAAGTAAAATAAAAATCTCACCTTAAAGAAAAAGCCTTCATTTCGTTTAATTTTTATTACACCTTCGGCTTCTGTAAAAGGGGCAAAACTATGAGCTTGCTCCCCAAATCACTCTCTTAGAAAATATAGTTTTATCCATTGAAAAAAAAACAGCCCCTCCCCCACCAGAAAACCAAATGGTCTAGCTGCCCCTAATCAAAAAATCAAATCTAGAGAGCGTTCCTTCATATCTACTCTACCAGGCACAGCAACAGAATGTTAAGGATGGCCTCATTCTTTGAGCTATATATCATGCTTTTCATTAGAATAATTATATATCATGTATTCCGTGGCTAAGCCCTATCTTTACGAGTATAACATAAAATATTAAGTAAATATTAAGACATCCGCTTGTCTATAGCTTCTTAGTTTTTAAGTTTGTGAATTTAATCCTATGGAAATAAAAAAAAATACATTTTAGGGAGAATTGGCTCATTTTGGGGATTTGGAGAGAAGCTGAATTAATTTTAAGGATTTGGGGAGCAAAGGAAAATACTTTCAGGGAGTTAAGCAATTTTCTTTCAGGGATTTTGGGAGATCAATGCATTATTTTTGGGGATCAAGGGAGCACAGACCCCCTGGGGCCCTCATATATTATATGAAAATCGGGGCTGTAAACTGAATTCTCATTTATTTTATAATATGTTGCGTGTTTCTAAAATTCAATCTTTACTGCTCGTTATGATGCAAGATGCAACTTTTTGATTGTTAAAAAAAGTTGTTCCAGTGCGATTGGAACTGGCGAAACCATGCTCATCGTTCTTCAGCGTAACCATTTGACTGTGGTTTATGGTGTTAATACTCCGTCAATTTACAAGGGTGCTCAGAAACTGAATAAGCCACGCCTCGTTTTCAGCATTTACCTTAGATGGATTAGTCCTAATTACGCATTCATAAGGTGCCGCCTTTACAGTAACCGAAAAGTCTTATTTTTTAATATACGTACAAGTGTAATGATTTCTTAGTTTTCATACATTGCTTAGCGAGAATTTCAAGATTTTGTTTATAAAGCGCCCCTCGTATTCTGGAGTCACTTTCTTACCATGCTGTCGATTAGTCTGTGGCCATCCCCTAATCCCCCCCCCCCTAAAAAACGTTGTCAAAGTTGGACCCCCTCTGATAAAACTTTCTGGATCCGCGCATGGTTATTGTGGCATTTCCTGGCCATACTCAATTATTCTATGGCACGTTGCCTGGCATAAGCTGCTACAGGGGTTTAATCAATCTTTATCTTATCCAGCATATGGGTTTTTGGTACAAATCCCAAGTCATGCAACGAAGGGTTTAAACAAGCCTGCTGCATAAATATGCAGACTTGTTAGAGCTTTCGCGCAATTGAGATTATATCAACGTTTTATGAAATAGCTACTTTGTAGGTGTACAGAAAACTGCAAAGGGGCCTGTAATATAGACGTTTGCTATGAGAATCACACATGTACAGAAGGATGTTTAGATGGTCTATATGGACAAAACTGTTCGAGGGCATGTCCACAGAACTGCCAGAACTCTACCTGTCACAGAGAGGATGGAGCCTGTACTATTGGTTGCGTTGACGGTTTCTATGGTGATGACTGTCAGAATAGTAAGCATAAAATACACATTTTTTCGTTGTTTCCATTGTTCGCGGAATGAGAAATTTTATAAAACTCTATATACGAGCAGCAATAGCACAATCAGGCCTGAATGTTATAAACAAACTCTTTACCATGCTTAACTCAACTGAGACTTAAACTTCAATTGTTCATGAAAGTTAAAAACAGTGAAAAAATATTTTTCCTGCTCGAAGTTGTTTTATATATGATGCCTAATAATGTATAAAATGTATGCAATAGTTGGCATTTTGAGTGGGATAACTTATGTCCCCAACCAAAGGGAGAAATTTTGGTTTTGATGTGGATCCGGTCGGCTTTTGCGTCCACATAGCTTTGTTTTCTTGCGTTATGTTTTGAACCATTGGATACATTTTGATCAAACTTGCAACGATAAATTGTTGAGAAGCAGAGCAGAGACTTTGTAAATTACCATACAAAAGATGAGACATAGCACTGTAACCCAATAGCCCTTTTCTTTGTTTCATCATGGAGTGTTAATTTGATTAGAGTGTTTTCCATGATGATACATTGCATTAGTTAGATGGCCTCCATGCGAGCTGAACATTTCTTGTACCTCAACAACAGCAGAATCTAGGGCGAAGATTTGGTACCAGTTAAATGCATTTAAGCCCCCCCCCCCCCCCGGTGGCTAAGGCTGCTGTCCGTTCTAAGGCGGTGGTTCTATTGTTGTTGACTTTTTGTTTATTGTTACTCCCACTGTGGGAGTCTGTAATTGTTCTATGTTTTGTTGTACGTTACTTTATGTCCATTCTAGTATTGCAATCATCTTGATGGGGAAGAGAGAGCTGATTGCTTTGCTTAATTTGTCTTCCTGGTGTCTCGTGATGGTTGAGCGGCTCTTCCTCGCGGTGCCACGGGGTTGTCTGCAGTTTGTGATTGTGGTATTTCCTGATCATACTCACTTACTATTATTACTAATTATCTAAATTGCATATTTACGAATAGTATTGAAAATATCATAAAAGAATCATTGAGGTTGTGTTCCTACAACAGTACTTATATTTTAGTTACTTACTACTCTAGACGTGATACCAAATTAAAGCCAAGACAAAATGCTTTTACTCAAATGTAAATGAGCTCATTTGCATATTCATCAATATTAATGAAATAAGAGAAATGGTAGAAAAATATGGGGATGAACCTACAATATAGCCGATTTGGTATGTAACATGTGTTGTTGACAGAAAAAAGCAAGCAAGCTTGGTCAGGAAATGCCACATTCACACACCGCAGACCAACCCACGACACCGCGGGGAAGTGACTCAGAACACCAAAATCCGCATGCATCAAGAAGACATCCAAAGCAAAGCAACCAGGCCCTATCGGAACAAAGCGAGACGACTAAAAAAAGTCAAGGACCACTTTTTAAGTACTGCTTAATTTTTTAAAGGTTTGCACACATACTAACGGACGAACAATGGCTTACAATTTGCTGAGAAAACTAAATAAAAGAACCACTGCTTGTATATACTCGTCTTTCAAGTTCTGCTGATAGAATGCAAATAATTAAAATATGTCTTTTTATAGTAATTGTGGGAGCAAAAATACAATGTTTTCGTTGTTTGTAACTTCTAAGCACCTTATAACTGCATACGTTCTCCACTCCAAATTTGGTGTCGTCAGCTTTCTAATACTGGGGATGCTAACAAAATTATGTTGATAAATAACTTTCGTTGTAGATGGGACTCTGCCATAAAAGATGCATACGTATACGCATGTTACATTCAACGCACCAAAGTAAGTAAGGGTGCAAAGATCAGGAATCGATAGAATCATGTACCACACCTGACCCAGGATACCAATGGGAAAGTGACAAACTCACAGTTGGACACCACAAACGAGAGCCAAGAGGTCAGCCCCTTCCCAGCAGGTGACCACAAGGCACATAAAAACAGAGGCTTACAAACGCATAGCAAACACAAGACAGAAAAAACATAAAATATCCACAAAAGAAATACCGACTTGGAACGGTCAGTAAAATATTTTACTGGAGGACTTAAAACGGTTTAACGGCGCCAACCTCACCCTTAATTCAGATGTGGATCAAGACACATAATTAGTTGGTTTGCATGCAAGACCCCTAACTAATCAATGCATCATCTCTTAGAACATATAAATCAAGATATGACAAGGAGATGAAGAAATGATAAGGACTCAACAGTAAATAAAACTGAATACCGGAGCAAAAGGGTGGGCCCGACAAACAGCCAAAGTATCAGGCCCCTACCATCTCATCAATAGATAAGTCTTTAAGTCGGAACCGTTATAGAGTCTGAAGTCCGACCCACAGGCGTACAATTAAAGAGGAAAGCAAAGTTGCCAACCATGTTTGGGTTGACCACCAAGCATGCAGTTTGTTGCAATACATTAATGTTATAGCCAATCTTTTTATAATTGGAAATTATTTTAATGAACTGCGCTGAAAATTGTTAGAGCCAACAATCTTCTTCAATTTATATACCAAGTCACCATAGAATTCATGTATCCAAAGTTCTTAACGCAAGAGAGATTTAAGTCCAACTTGGAATTAAGATATCAAATCATAGTATCGTCTATAACATTTAGAAAAGGTTTTGCAAAGTTTATGATATTGATAGCCTTGTTTAAGAAGTTTCTGAGTTAACAATTAATTGTGAGTGTTGAAGTCAGTAACAAAGCTAGATGCTCTAGCAAAACGAATGAGTTGAGAGATATAGACTCAATAGGGTGTAGAGCGAGGAAATCACCATCTAAAAATGAGAAATTGACAATTTCAAAATCAAAGTCGTCACGTTTATCATAAATTTTAGTAGAAACAATATCTTTAGAAAATGACAAACGCAAGTCAAAAAATGCGGCTTCGGAATCAGAGGTATTGGCCTTATTCAGTTGGAGCTCTGAAGGGTATATTTGACCTACCATTTTGTCAAAATAAACATTATTAATGTTTAAAATATCGTCCAAATATCTAGAAGAAATGTTAAACGCATCAATAACATCAGCCTGCTTATCATCAGAAAGAGACATCATAAACTCCAAACCAAGTTAAATAACCGTTTAGTAACAGAGTGAATAACTTATATCCCACAGAAAGACACAGCTAAAACCAACCACATGCTTGTTGAACAACTGTGGTCCAAACCAAATACAATCATCAGACATATCAGATGAATCATGTGACACAAACCCACCTATATGACACAAACTCAACTATAAAAGTTAAGGTCTAGTTTGCCATTCAGTTTGAGGCCTGACCCACCATCTTACAATTAATGAGGAATACCTTGCTATAAAACGTGATTGGGTTTTATAACAATGTATCTATGTAGGCTAGCTAGCACCTAATACTTTTTTGTATTGATCATTAAGAGAATGGCTTCCTAACCATTATTTTATAATTTAAATCGCATTTACATATTGGCTGCAATATTCACTGCTGCAGCAGTGATAACAAATCTACATTTTATTTAACACGAAATTACTTCAAGAATTTTTTGATAACAATAGCCTTGTCCGTGTTAAACCCCTAAAGCATGATACAAATCTGGAAATAAAAAGAGTGTTCTTTCCATTGGGTTTGCCTATCAGTTGTGGAAAAGCAGTAACATATGATGATAAGACGCTGGAATGACATGTACATATTTTTTCTCTTTTTCTGCCTCTTTACCTAACTGCAACTAAACTCTTCATGGTAAAAAGGTTGCACCGTATGACAGGACCAAATGTGAATTCGTTGACGTTACAATATGAATGAGCTTTAGGACTTGCCTTTTAAGTCTTTTTTATGCTATGTGAGTGGTTTCAGATAGAAATATTTTTATCACTGCGTTGCGTCCTATGGCCCAACACTCGCGATGCAGTAACAATATCAATAAATTGCATGCTCGTATACACCAAAGCAGCCATATAAACAAACACATTACACTTCTAGTAAAAAAGGACATACAAATATTTGAATACTATAAAGAATCCACGGCTTTGTCCAGACTGCAAATTACTTCATTTTAGAATGACTCGTATGTTTTGCACAGACGAAATCCTAGTAAAGGGTACCCTCATTGCAAAATTCACTCTTTTCACTACACTATCAAATATTCCATAGAAACGTTATCCATTTACATTTTGTTTGTTTGAAGATATTACTGATTGCCGTTTATGGTGGCTGGCTTGTGCTTTTTCGTTATTTCGTTGTTTTCGAGTGGCGGATTTTGTCATTTCACCTTTTCACCTGGGCCTAGGCGTTATTTTATCTTTTTTTAGGTTTTTTCGTTATTTCTTCTTTTCGCGTTGCGTTTTTCATCTTTTTGCCGTGCCATAACGCCAGGCGAAATAAACAAACGGTACAAACAAGCTACCATAGCCGTGATTTAAGACGAATATGAATCAAACGTTTTGATACTATCATACTCTTCGGTCCTTTTCCTTATTACATGAAAACGGGCGCTATCAGAAGCTTGATAAAAAATCAGCTTTAAGCATGCACTTAGATACGAGCTTTGCTCCGTTTGCTTTATTATCTGCTGCACAGCATTGACATTTTCACAGATTATTTTCTTTACTAGAGGTCACTGTTCTAATTTGAAATTCTGTGTCTTTTGCCTTCAAATTAGTTGTTAAAGTTTCACAATGAAACCAGAAGTTTGAAGCAGTCGTGAAATATTTACCATCTTGCAAGTTCTGTTGGAATTATCTACCATAAACGTAAGTAAGAAGGTAAAGATTGGAAATCGATACAACTAAGAACCACACCTGACCCAGGACACCATATTGGAAAGTGACAAGAAAGCATGATAAACAGGAAACATAAATAACAAAAAAGATCCACAAAAGAAGCGCTGCCTTGGAACAGACAGTAAAAATAGTTTGCTGAAGGGCTTAAACTAGTTCTATGGTACCAACTTCACCCTTATTTAGATTTGGATAAAGACAAATAGATGTTTGGTTCGCATGAAAGATCCCTAACTTAAGATGTATCATCTCCTATTAATTACAAATCGATATATAAAAAGGAGATAAAGCAAAGATAGCGACTCAACAGTATATACAACTGAATAAAATGCATACTTCGATTTTGATGTGTTCAAAAATCTAAAAAAAATGCGATTTTTTTATTTACAATCCTGTAAAGTAAAAGAAAACTAATCACAAACACCACTAAACTAGGGTCCATTGAAATGTTCATAATTAGGCTAAATTTCAATTAATGTTATTGGCGCTTAGTTGGAAAAATGAGTTTGAAAAGTTTTCCCTTCATAACTTTGCTTAAGTGTATTGCCAACAAAATTGACAGTACACGCCAATTTACGTATCAATATCAGATTTGTTACTAGTACAGCAATGCCTTTTCACTACTATACAAATCAGTTTACATTTTGAGCTTTATTCTCAACTGTGTGTTTTTCTTTCATGAAACGATACACATTAAATGTAGCCACAGGCGCTTGTAAAACATGGAACAAACATTTAAAAAAAATGACCGTTTACATTTTAGGTTGTTCGTCCCTTTGCAATGAAACTATCCACGTTGAAGCCGTCACATGTGATGGTAAGACACTGGAATGCAAGTACACGTGTAATCAAGGATACGGTGGCGATCACTGTCAGTATGATTGTGACTACAACTGCTTGAAATGCGGATCAGAGCTTATGTAAGTGAATATTTGCTGTTTAATGCAATAAAACGCGAGGATGTATGATCAGGAAATAACACAATAACACACTGCAGACCAACCCACAGCACCATAAGGAAGAGTCACAGAATACTAACTGTCACAAGACATCAAAAAGACAGTTAGAGTAAAGCAATCAGCTCTCTCTTCCCCATCAAGATCTGAATAACAAAGAAGGACCATGGTCTGAAGATGTGCATGTTGTTTGGCCATTATCGTCAAATCATTTGTTTTTTTTACTTTTTTTCAACTTGTGAACATAAGTCATTTTGCCATCTCAGATGCAACGAGTGGATTTTGTGCCCGTTGCGCAACTTCTCCTAGAATTTTATTCGGATTTTTTTTCAAACTTCGCCAATGTTTTGTTGATGGTCTTGTGATGTGTATGTGGTTTTGACATTGTCATTAAATTAGTTTTCTTTTCATTTCTTAACTTGTTACATGGTCATTTTGGCATCTCATTCACATTTAGTGTGTACTTGGTCATCAAAACTCCTTCCACAATTTTATCCTGCTCATTTTGAAACATTGCAGGTGTTTTGTATTTGTATGAATATATGCATGTGGTTTGAAAACTATTGTCACATTCTTCGTTTCCATTTTTTTTAAAAATGTCATTTTTATGGTTTTGTTTTTTTGCATCACAAATGCGCAGTGAGTTTGTCAGCGAAATTCCTCTTACACCTTTATTCTGATGTTTTGAAGCTTTTGTCTGTGTTTTCTTTATAGTATGACGATGTGTTTGTGGTTTGGACATTATCTTTAATTTTTGCCATCTTTTTTCAACTTGTGATCTCTGACATTTTTCTGCATCACAATTTTACAGTTTCATATGATTATTTTTTAAATTGTACATGTCGTTTCTTTATTCTTCATAACGTGAAAAATGCATGTGGTCAGCTTAATTTCCTGTTTCCTATACAACCAGTTTTGACAAAGCACAAACGTCAGGAGACGCTTGACACATTCTATTTATTTTTCTTAAATATTGCAACTTTTTTTTTAAAACCTGTAAAATCTGGAGAATTTGTTTATAACAAAAACTAATGAATTTTGTTACATTAAAATGCCATAAAATGTAACAAACAATGTTTATTAAAGTATTAATCTAAAGATTCGGTTTTGAAAAAAATGGATTTTGAACAAAATTTCACTATTGCATAAAGCGTTCCAAAGTTTTGAAGGGACAATTACATTCTTATCAATCAGAATTATCCTTGATCAGTGGGAACTGTCTCGGACAATTCCGTGTAATATGGTGGAATCAGAACTTGGATGTACATCGAGGATCTACTTTGATAACTTGACGCTGGCGTAACATAACGTCGCGTGACGCTGACGCCACACATGCCAATTCGATTGCAGCGAAACGAATGGTTAAAGCATTCCACAAGATGCTATGAAGTGTAGGTTTTAATTTTTCAATAAAATATCGGTATATAGCGATATTTTATTGAAAAAAAACATAAACTTCATTTCTGTTGACAGAATAATGGCTTTTAACAGAGCTGAACCCACATGCTACATAACTAATTTTCTCGCACACCAGATTGGGATTTCCGTTGTTTTTACCCATTCTATCTCACATACAGACTGGTGCAAAAAGTATTGGTGAAAGGGGCAGCCATCTTGGATTTATGATTAGTTGTTTATAATTTGTATAGTCTCCCTTTGATTATATAGTGTATTTTAATTGGAAAAAACAAACTGACAGACAGGAAATGACATCACAATTTTACATGACATCATCAAATTTCCATTAATTTACCGTCTGCAAGCTTTCTGTTTGTAAACATTGACATGGGAAGAAAAGGTCCTGAAATTTCACCTGAGGTAAGAAAGCTGGCTGTAGATCTGCACCAGAATGGACACAGACTTTGTGAAATTAGTAAATTGTTACAGTGTCTTATATGACAGTTTCAAATATTGTTAAAAGATTTTTGCAAAGTGGATCTGTGGAAAACAAGGCAAGAAGTGGCAGACCAAAAGTTGTGACAGACCGAGATTACCACAAGCTTGAGAGGCTGGTAAAAGTCAAGATAGAGATTCTTTAAGTGACATCACCTCAAAATTTAATGAAGCCAGGGACAGAAGAGTTTCTAAAAGAACTGTACAACATCATTTAAGCAAACGTGGATTCAACAGAAGAGTGTCAAGGAAGCGTGTTGTGATTCAGGACGTCAACAGAAAGAAGAGGTTGTCATGGTGTTTGGAAAAGTGTAGATGGCTTGTGAATGGCAACTGGGATAAAGTTATTTTCTCAGATGAAAGTCAGATAGCAATAGGAAACAATAACAGGATATACATTTGGCGAAAGCGGGGAGAAGGATACAGGCCGGACTTGGTGCCATCAAAGGCTAATTGTAAGATCCAGGTAATGATCTGGGGTTGCATTTGTTGGAATGGTGTGGGGACTTTAGCAAAAGTAACATGCAATATTAACTCTGAAAAACATAAAGAAATCCTTGAAGAAAATATTTGGCCAGTTATTTTTAGACTTTTTCCAGATGATCAGTACTTTTTTCAGGATGACAATGCCCAAGTGCATAGATCGAGGGTCTTGCAGGAGTACAGAGCCACTAACAGTTTAAAATCCATTTCTTGGCCTGCTCAATCACCTGATCTCAATATTATTGAAAATATCTGGCTGTATATCAAAAGAAAACTTGCTTATAGACACCATATTATAAACACGTCGATCTGTGACCTCATTGTAATGTTAAAATAACGTCACCATGTCGCATTTCAAAGTTTTCAAGATTTTCTGGAAATCTTTTTATGAAATGAGGTATTTAGTGGTGAGTAAAAAAAAGAATCCATTATTCGTATTGTTGCAAATGGCTGAATGCAGGAAAGATGGTTACTTACCTTAAATCCTCAAATCAGGAGGCGAAGCTCAACTGTACTCGAAGATCGTCGGAAGGTAACTGCTGACCATACTCCAGGGCGGACTTCATGACATCATTATTGGCGGGAAAAGTAGCTCATGGACCCGTGGAGGTAGAGGGGTGAGCACATCTCACTGCTGTCGTATATTTCCGGGACTCTCCGGTATTCTCCGGAACTCCCCGGAAGCGGCTCTCACAACACTCTACCCCATCTTTGAAAGTCCCTGGCGTATGGTCCTAAAGCCTTACTTAAACATGCTCTTAAAACTTAACTTAAAGTGATAATTCCGACTTTTTTTCATATACATTTATCATAGAGCTAATAGTATACTGGGAACCATACGACCGTTTATTTTGTTGAAAATGCTCCAATTAGCCCATAATTTAATTGCACTCACATGCCACAGGGGATCGCCATTAATCACTTCAATACTCCAAGAAGAATTCCTCAGGCAGCACTACTATACACAAGGTGCAGTTATCAGGTCAAGCAGGATAATTACAGTCAGTGTATAATGTTTGGTCTGATCTATTTCTAAACCGGTTGGAAAGTTAATCAAAGAGTGTTAAACAGTTTGTATCCAGATCAGGCCCAACAACATGTCATACCTCTTATCAATTTTTTTTGTAAAGCTTATCAGCAGACGACACAAACAGGTTTAAAATAAAAGTCAAAATAATCCTGTATTCAGATCAGGCTGGATATAGACACTGTATGGTCAGAGTCTTTGCTGTCTGCATGGATCAATTCCCAGGCTGATCTGAGTCTGATAGGCTTGCAAGCCATTTTGTTGGATTGGACCTAATAAGCTGGACTTGATTTGAATTTTCAAGAATTTTCTGAGATTAATGGAAATGATAATAGGAATGATAAAAATTATGACATTAAACAATGCAAATACATGTACTCTTTGTGAATACAGGATTATTTTGAATGTTTTAATTGTCTGCCTTTTTCTTTAAGAAATCGCTTTTCCAAAAAACCTTTTTTCAGGAATGCGATCAGAGCACCAAACAGTTTGGATCCTGATCAGGTCCCTTATTTTGATGGGCCTGATCTGGGTTCAAAATGTTTGCAAAGCAGAAGATATAATGCACATAGCTAAATATTACAATTTCAATTAATGCTATTAACTATTACTTATTTAGGGGCCCTGGACCAGACTGCTTATTTCTGTAGTGCAAAAATGGAAGGTAGCCCCTGTCTAAAGTAATTCTCATTCTTATCACTTGAAGCCATCATTACTCAATGAAATAATTGAATGGAAGCACGGCCTAATTATAAGCTCTCTCCACTGAGATGTGGTGCCATTAACTCACAGCTAAGGTGACCAGACACTTGATTTAAAGCTATTTGGCAACCATGAGGGAAAACATGTCAGCAGCCAGTTATTGGTTTTATGGGCAATAAACTTGCTTTTAATCACCTTAGCTGATGAAGAAGCAGAGTGGTAAAATAAATTAGTAATTAATGAGGAATTTATTTTTGATCAAGATAAATATTAATAGGGCCGGAATATTCCCTTTAAAAAAATGCCTATAAATTTGGTTTGTTGTCCGAAAAATAATTGATTGAAGAGTTGCTAAAAGATGATTAAAATAAATGTTCCCTTAATTTGCCTTAATTTAAAAGTATAAAAATGTATATTTATGCAACATAAAAGACAAACAAAACATGGACAATTACAGATATTGATTTAAAACTTAGATGACTAGCGGAATTTACAATTTGATGAGTGATGAATGATATAAGCAGAATTTACAAATATTTACAGACGTATATGGACGGAATTCTTGCCACCTGAATAATTTTTAATATGGACATTTATACAACAATACGAAAACAACACAACAGAGACAATCACAATATACAACAATACCTGTGTAGGGGAACTGTCAGCTTGTGACCTTTACTCCACTAGTCCAGAGTTGGTCCTAGAGGCTCGATGAGTCCCAGGACAATGAAAACGCAAAAGCAACGAAAAAGCTAAGCGAAAACGGAAAAGCAACTAAAGATAATAAGCAAATACTCTCCAGAGATCACTGCAGTGTCAAGTGGCATGAATTTTACAAAATATAACATAATTAAAAATATACTGACAGATTAAAATATCACAGGTATTTTGAGATGTAGATGGTATATATGCAATTGGTGTATCATAATTAGATAAATATTTGAATATGTATATGCAATTATACACCTGGTGTTTAGAAAATATCACAGAAAGTTTTACAGAATGAATGGTGAATTTGAGACACAAATATATAAATAGATCCCAGAGTTTTTTTCTATTAAAAGTGGTCACACGGTCAAATGAAATAATGTATGCAGATTTTTGAATAAGGGGATAACCCGAAACAATACTAAAATAGGTAAACTCTGCGATCGGTAATTCACATTAGTTATCTCTGGAAAATATAAAAGCAAAGGAAAATAAAAGGGATAATGCATGGGTTAGCTACTTGCTACAAAGCAACACAGCACACTACACTGAACTTACTTTTTTGAAATCCGAGGTCTGAAAAAACAGAAAAATATATGTATTAATAAATTGAACATGCAAATCCAATGGAAGAACTTACACCAACAAAACACGCGAAATATTCCGATGAACTCGTAATTCCTCCAGTGACGTGAATATACAAGATCCTTGCCATTGAAGCAATTTCGATAATCATAGCAAAATAATCGCGCCGCGGCAACAAAGCTATTGCTCCTATGACGTGAACATACAAGATCCTTGCCATAGAAACGATATATCCTGTCAAAGCAGTTTTCATATATAGCGGATATGAAAATGTATTTATCCAGGTAAAGGTGATTAATAAACCCAATAAGAGTGTCTTTACCAAGGCAAGCTATACATCCTGGCAGCATTCTTATTACACACTCTCACAAGCTCCATTGTTGGTATACCTATAATTTCAGCAGCTTTTACCCCATTTTCATATGCCATCCATGGTCTTTCATGTTTATCCAAATATGGGGAATCCGTCTCTAACAGAAAACGGTCAGGCCTTCCTGCAGACATCAGACAAGCTTGCGTCCTACTATCTGCAACAGATTTCCTGGAAAGGCTCAAGAAGCAGTTTGGAAGTAGAGAGATCCACTGATTGAACTCTTCCACTCTCCCTACAAAACAATGGCGATGTATCCACGCCTTTTGCATACCTAAATCTAAAATAATTTCTAAGGCCTGCTGAGCAGCTTTAGCTTCCATATCATTGTTTGACTCCTGATGTGCTGGACAATTTACCCAGTTGTTCTGCCAATGATAAAGTGAGACGCAGGAACTGGCGTTGGGTTTCGATTTTCTCTGCTTGACAACGATCCTTGTCATGTGACTCGGGAACAATTGCAACGAGCAGTATGATCAATACCAAATTCGCCAATACCTATCGCCTCAGGATATTCCTCCAGTTTCCTTTTCAGTTTTTGAAATTCCATCTCGGGTCTATTCTTGGCCAACACATGGGGGTGAATTCCAAGAGTGAATCTCAGTCTTGGTTCGCCCGCCATCTGCCTACCAATTTTAAACCAACGAGATGGGAGACAAAATTCTGAATCGCGAAACGCAACGTAGCGGAAAGAGGGATATTCATCGAGCGCTCCAGATCCAACAAAGTAGTGGAATGTTGATGGGAGAATCCATCCAAATGAAAATGTGAATCAATGATTCAAACTGTCATTTTAGGATGTCCCTCAGGAAGCGAGGAACCATCCGATCGAATATACTGATGTACCAAGAGAACTGCTAAACGAACTGCTGGACTAAGTCGCGCCAATAATCTGGTAAAAACAGAAAAGTTCGAAAGCACAATAAGCCTACTTGGTGGGATCTCCTTATAACCATCAGCAATAACCGGTTCCAGGCCAGATCTCCGATCAAAATCTCTGAAGAAAAACAATTCATCTTCTGAGAAACGAAAAATGTTTGGGTAGAGGTTGTGCGCTACCACATACCCCAGCAGATCATGGATACCCCCGAGACCCAATTCTCTCGCCATGAATAGAAAAATTCCATTCATGAGGAGAAACCAGGCCTCAAGCAAGTAATCACCGATGATCCGCTGATGCATACGGTGGAAACGCTCAACGTCCCTCAGACACCCTTCGCCACGCTGGCAGTCTACACAGGCTGTCGAAGGATCCATATACCATGGCATATGGTTCCTCAGAGCATGCCGCCTTAAATTATTAGAATAATCGCCACAGGACGAACAATTTCCCCTGTTTGCTGGCATAGTGGCTATCTACAATAAAAATATAAAAAAATGTTTTGAGAAATTTTAAAATTATGACTGAAAATGAATTTAATGAGAAAATGGATTTAACTTATAATACTTTTTATTTTTGTTTTCCATGAAAATGATGATTAAATAAAACATAAAACCATAGTTATGTATACTTAAAGCCATTAAAAACGCAACTGGTACAAGTGTTGTGTTTCCTGTAAATATCAGTTTTATACACTATGTCTTGGTACTAACAAGCGTCCCTAACGTAGGAGAACGTTTTACCAAAACTTGAGCTCAATTGCACACTTCTGCCAAAAAATTTGGTGAAAAATGACAAATTCATCAAATTTTTTGGTAGCCATATTAAATCTTGAAACTTTACTTAATTTCAGCGTGCAAGTACTGCGTTTCACTCAAACAAACAGAAAAACGGTTTACAACACAAAATTCACTTTGCTGGAATGACCTAAAACTTATGTTTAAAATTTCATTTTTCGAGAAATTTCCCCAAAATTTGTGAAATCACTACAGCTTCTATTAAACTGAATCATTTAAAAATTGGCATACGTAAGTTGTAAGGTCATAACCTATGCTTATCATTTATCACAATATTTACCATCGAAAGTGTCGCATTTTCGTTAACTTCCGGTTTTCATGCTGAAACTTTGAGAACATTTTTGAAGGTCAAAACTTCAAGACCAAAAAATCTGTTGCGTTTGCATAGACAATAGAGCAATGTTGAAATTTTCCGAAAGTTTGAATCCAAAAGAGCCATTCATAATGAAGATCTGATATCCATATTAATAGGGTGATTTTGCAGTTTTTGTGTTGAAGTTCGGGTTGTGTCCCTTCATCAAAAAATACAGCCTGGCTTATCTGGACCCCTTTATCTGCACCAAAAGAGTATTGGCTTGATATCGCGACCATAGGTTTATGCTTTTATTTTATAAGAATGATAAAATAGCATTAAATATCGAGTAAGGTTATACTGTAAAAGTTGCGTTTTTACTGGCGTTAAGTATATATACTTTGTATAAAATGTACAATGCCATAAAATTTAAAAATCTACACGAATGGTGATAATAATGAATTATATGAATTTTTATAATATGTCATGAAATGACTATGTTTTTAAAAATTATAATACTTTTTTATGATGAATGTATGACAATGAATATTAAATGAAATTGATGCATGCTAATTAAATTTAGCACTAATCGTTAAAAATGTGTAAATGGAAATAAATATTACAAATTTACATGATAAAAATTATCTATACAAATTCCCTGATAAAAACATAATATAAATTACAGTGGCGGGGGACATGCTCGCAGTCGGCGAAAATAAAATGTGCCTGTCATTCTGGCAGAACCAACAGAATGACAAATGTGGCAACCAGGATGGATGATCAAATTGTCCACTCTGCACTTTCTATCCATATACTTTGAGTGCCCCAAAGTATATGCATAGGACTTATTTTAATAAGTCATATATAAAAACATGGAAAATTATTAACAAAGGTAAAAAAATGCTTGTCTGGTAAATCCAGTGGTGGTGATGGCCTTCGCCACTCAAAATACCAGACAAGGGGATAAAGAATAAAATAAAACGGAGAGACGGAATGACAGCAATGTAACCACTACTGCGTAGGCCGTCTGGATAACAAATATGTCTATAGATGGAACCGTCACACCGCCCTGAACATACAAGATCCTTGTTCGGTGTGATCGGCCATCTGTATTAAAATAAATAGTCTGCCACTCTGTCCTGAACATACAAGATCCTTGTCCAGAGCGACTGCCTCCGCCCTACCGACAATAATATTACAATATGCAATGCACCTGCAGGATCCCGAAATAAATGGAACTGCCACGTTGCCCTGAACATACAAGATCCTTGTTCAGCATGACAGGCCATTCAGGTTAAAATACGAAAAGAACAGGGACGGCCACCCTGTCCTGAACATACAAGATCCATGTCCAGGGTAACTGCCTCCGTCCTGTTAATATCATGCACACTGGCAAGATACAAGCAATTAAGAAAAACCCTGCAGGCGCACACAGCCAATATCATTAGTACTGAAAATAAAAACAGTTAAAATTTACTCTCTGAACCGCGCTGGTAACTGAATCTTTCTACCAGCGCGGGTTGTACGAGGCTCGCCAGAGGGTTCGTCGTCTCCGCTATCCTGGAGGCCACCCAGATCCTATGACATAATGTCAAAGAGAACCTGACTGTCGTATGGAAGAATGTTGAACTGATTGTCATCCTCCAACAATTCCGGATCATCCCCCAACATGTAGGGAAGTGTTTCTTCCGGATCGAAAGAATCCGTTACATCCTGGGGATGTTCCGGCTGCTGATCTACCATATCAGGCTCGGGCACTGGGTCCTCCATTTCATTTATCGGCAGAGAATGAAGCAATGAATGCCTCTTTCTCTGCAACCATAGAGGAAATGTCGAATCCTCACATGGTTTCAGCGGATTATGATGGACCACCTTTGACTTCTTACGCCCACCGATTCTGTAAATTGGGGGTCGAGCACTAATGACCAGGAATGGGCCACTCCATGGGGGTCTTAACTTCGAACTGATGCCAATCTCTGTAGATGAGTCTCGTAAATAGACTACATCTCATACATTATAGGATCTTTCAAAAATCCTGGGGTCATAATCTACTTTTGGCGCAGTTGGGTTTCTTCAATCTTTTTTCTGGCCAAATTATGGATCTCTGAGAGATTTTGTGCAAGAGTTCAGACCCAGTTTGGCGGGTTTTGAGGACTCTGCTCAGACAATCCTAGGATAAAGTCGATGGGTTGAATCACTTCTCGACCAAGCATGAGCTGGTTCGCTGAAAAACCTGTAGTTTTGTTTTTCATCGAATGTAGTGCCATAAAGATAAGGGGAAGGTGCTCGTCCCAATCTTTCTTACCTCGGGAGACGTAAGAACGGACCATTTGCAAGAGGGTTCAATTAAAAACCTCACACTGGCCATTTCCGGCAGGGTGGTAAGGAGTAGTCCTAGTCTTGGTTATCCCCATTAATTTGCAGAAAGCCAAGAAAAGGTCAGATGTGAATTTTTTACCCTGGTCCGTGTGGACTTCCAGTGGACAGCCAAAAGTCACAACAAAGTGTTTAAGAAATGCCTTGGCTGTCAGCTCTGCATTTTGTGCAGGTAATGCTGCCAGCTCAACCCATTTCGTAAACTGATCCACCATGACAAGGACATATGATGACCCAGACCTACTTCGAGGATTGATCGGGCCAAGAATGTCCAGATGAACCCTCTACATCGGAAACCCGGCATGATATGTGCCTAGAGCACTTCTAGGAGTTCTATTGCTTTTCTTAACCTGATTGCAAGTAGAACACTGCTTTACATATAAGTTGCTATCTCTAGACATACCATACCAATAAAACCGTTGCTTAAGTCTGTCAAGTGTTTAAGCATTTCCAAGGTGTCCGGCTTACTTGGCATCATGGCAGTGATACAGAACTCTCAGTCGTAGTTCTGTAGGTACTACTAAGCATTGGCAACGATTATCATGGTCTGCCCAAACATAGAACAAGACACCATCTTTAAGAACAAGATGGTCTCTAGCGAGCCAAAGAGCTCGAGTACCTGGACTACTCAATTGCAGTTGCCTAGTGGAAGGTTCATAGGAGTGCTCTAGCCAATGCATGATCATACCGACATTTTCATCATTTGTCTGGGCCTGTCTGAGTTGAAGGGATGACAAACTTTCTACCCACTTGACGACTGATGGGATTCATGGCTAGTTTGTTCTGGAACCCCAAGATCTACCCTACGGACACAAAGGGGAACCACATCATCAACATCTTCATCAAACCTAGCCCACTGCCTATGTGCCCGCCTACAATATGGACAACCACCACATGGAAGATTTTCTAACTTACTACCTGCTGCATAACAGTCACACTTCTAAAGGGGGTCTCTAATGCGACTGAGGGAATCAGCATTGTGGTGTCCTGCGCCCTTCCTGTGCAGGATCTTAAAGTCATATTGGGACAGTTCTTCCAGCCAGCGGGCCAGCTGACCTATTTGCTTAAATCTGGTCAACCAAACAAGGGAATTGTGATCAGTTCTGATCAGGAAGTGGCGTCCCAGCAAATAATGCCGGAACTGGCGACAGAATTTAACAACAGCCAAAAGTTCCTTCCGTGTGGTGCAGTAGTTTTGATGCTGTTTAATTAAGACATGGCTGGCATAGCAGATGGGCTTAATTACACCATTTTGGACTTGGGAAAGCTCTGCACCAATCTGAGTTCCAGATGCATCGCAATCTTGAATAAATAGTCTATCAGGTGACGGATGGGCAAGCATGGGGGCTTAAATGGCAATAGTTTTTAGTTTTCAAAACAAGATTGATGTTGCCGAGTCAAGAAAAAATCCTTGGCATGAGCTAGTGTATATAGGTCAGCTGAGACCTTAGCAAAGCCAGGCATGTGGTTACCATGGTAATTCATGAACCCCAGGAAAGACATAAGTTCCTTAGCATTTTTGGGGACAGGCCATTCCTTGACGGCCTCAAGCTTATCTGGAGCTATGGAGGTACCGGAACCGCTAACCAATTTTCCTAAAACTTCCACTTCTTTTTTAAAGAAATGGCACTTTCAGGGCTTTAGTTTCAAGTTGTGCGTGCGGAACTGGTTCAGGACCTTCCTCAGGGCTGATAATGTATTATTGAAATCGGTACCCAGGACAATGACATCATCAAGGTAAACAATACATTCTTCCCATTGCAACCCTCTCAAAACCAATGACATGGCCCTTTGGAACGTGGCCCGAGCGGTACAAAGACCCATGGGTAACCTCGTCCATTGGAAACTGCCAAATCTGGTATTAAATGATGTCTTTTTCCTGGATTCCTTTTTCAACGGGATTTGGTAATATCCTGAACAGAGGTCAAGGATACAGAACCGTTTCTTGTCATACAATGAATCCTAACAGTCCTCAATAAGGGGTAAACTATAACTATCCTTGTATGTCTTCGCATTCAAAGACCGATAATCGATGCAGTAACGTAGTTCACCTGTTTTTTTTCTAACTAAAACAGGTGGAGGAGACCACTCAGAAACTATTGGTTCATTTACACCCTGTTTATATAATTTTTCAATGTATTCTTTTTCTTGTTTCTAAAAATGAAGTGGAGTTCTTCTGAATTTTTCTGCTACAGGGATTTCATCATGAGTTTGAATTTTGTGCTCCACTCCAGAAGAAAGACACCCTAAATCGAAATCATCTTTTGAAAATACATCTTGATATTCTGTGATTAATTCTTTAAATTGCAATTTCTGTTTTTCCAAAAGGTTTGAAATATTATCTGAATACATTTGCTCCAGATGTTTTGGCAAATTTGGAATTGCAGTACCTGCCTGCTCCGCTCCACTTTGTGTTGTTTTGCTGATATCAAAATGCTCAGCGTTGTTGTGGACAAGTTCAGCTGACACTGCATGTCCAATTGACTTCCCTTTCTTTAAAGTAACATAACTGTCTGAATCATTTACAACTTTTAAAATGACTGAAACACCGTTGCCAAAGACTTTAGACACCAAAGCCTTCTTATTGGAATCCCCAGATACTATGTAGCTTCCATCAATCGGGCTATCTAATTTTGCTGGAAAAAATCCAACAGACTGCAGCTGTATGACAGTTCGCTGTACAATAGACACATTTGATGCTTGCAAACCAGGGTGCTTATTGACCCTGATTGGCATAACATCATCCTCAACTGTCAAAGTATTTCGACTTAGGTCTAAAACAGACCCGGTGGCTATCATGAAGTCTAGCCCAAGCAAACAATTGTCCTTGATAGGGGCTACACAAACAGTATGCAAAAATGTCTGTGTACCCACAGAGATAGGGACATTGTGCACGAGTCTGCCATGCACAGGGTCTGATCCTATCCCTGAAAGTACACAAACGGGGCCAATATTTTTGGGGTCAAGCCTAGAGCCTATGAGGTCTTCCCTAACTAGGGTTACCATTGTGGCACTGTCAACTACCGCATCTGTTGGATGTCCACCAATTAAAATATCGACCAAAACAGTCAGATCCCGATGACTAGGTAACGTAACTTCCATTACGTCACAGTGGCGACCTGGGTTAGGCAGGACTAGGAGTTTATCGCTGGAACACCTAGCCCCTCGGAGTTTAAATCCTTAGGTACTTTCCGTTCCTGTGACGAACCACTAGCCCTCTCCTCAAACCTCTGAGGCTTATGTCCAGAGCCATGTCGATAGGTTGAAGACCTATCACCTCTATTATAGTGGCGATGATCTTCACCATATCGACCATGACCTGGTGGATGTTGTCCCTCTCTATACCTTTCAGGTGTGTGAGAGTACCTTCTAGGTGACGGATACCTCCCAGGGGAACTTTCCCTCGAAGATGGATATCTGTCCTTAGACGGACTCCGGCTACCCCCTGAAGGTGAATGAGACGGATACCTTCCATTACCGCGTAGAGGGCAGCCAGCGAAATGACCTGACGCAGAATGCGAAAAATTACCGGACGGTGAACGGTGATATCTGTGTGGTGAATACCATGCGTACCGGTCAGGCGACATATGGGGGTACCGTTCCAGCAAAGAACGTTGAGGTGAACGATACGAACTATGTCGATCTGAATAATAATTACGGTCACCTTCAGATCCATACCCACGATGAGGCGATTTCGTCCTCACCATGTAAGTCATTTCGCTGACCTTTCTTTCCAAGTCAGAGACTCTTTTCTCCACTTGAGCAGAAAAGAGTCTCTCCTGAAAAGAGACTTTTGGACCCTCCAGCGCCTTTTTATTTGCCACGATTGTTTTCAATCTCTGACATGCCTCCTGGATAGTCTTGGGTGTAGAAATAAGGACTAATGAAGCTGATTCCTTATTTCTGCACCCAATGAGAAAAGCGTCTATGGCCATCTGTTGTAAAACAGTGGTTTCGAAATCCCTGTAGCCGTCTGTGGCTACATTAAGAACTTGCTGCATGAAACCTTCCAAGGTTTCATCAGGCTCTTGTTTTAGAGTGTTAAGTTTTTGACGAGCTGCCACGGGCTCGTCACTAAGATCAAACCTAAATTTTAGCTGATTTTTTAGCTCTAAAAAAGAATCATTCATTTTGCACTTGAATGCAAATTCAAGTGCCTTTTCTGTGAGGCAACTAAGGAGCCGGTCGAGTTTCTTCGCCTCGGACCAGCTGTGACGAATTGCAATTCTTTCAAATTGCATAATGAAACTCGACCACCTCCCCTTAGTTGGGTCTCTAAAAAATATCTGTAATTTAGGTGGCAACGGGGATAACGATCTGTCACTATCAGTGACCGGGCCTTTCTCCTTATTCCTCCTTTGCCTAGACCTACCCCTGGTATTTGAATTGCCATGGGTAGAATCTAGCCTTTCATCATCCTTGGATGGAATGTATTCATCCAAGGATGATGAAGGAGGGACGGCAGAACCCTTTGCAGAATAAATGCCGTCAGCAGGCATAGCCATCTTTAAACAGCTGAAAACATTGTCCACAATGTCTTCAGCCATCTCTCCCAGCTGGTCGAGTTCACTTTTTTGTTCTGGCTCTTGCCTGCTGACCCCACTTCCAAACCCTCGCTCCCTATCCAGTGAGTGTATGCTGGCCTCTTGCGTGTCCAGCTTATGGTCTACTCTATCCATAAATTTTTCCACCTTGGTAAGAGTTTCCTCGAAACTACATATCCGCTGGTGATGGTCTTTTGCCTCGGCTTCAACCATCTCCAGACGGGGTCTGTAATCGGAAAGACAGTTTGATATGGAGTTGAGTTGAATGCGGACCGCTTCTCCATCCATACCAATCTGTCTTTCCAAACGGTTTGAGTCCTGTATTACTTCCTTCAATGCATCGCTCTCACTCACTGGTTTATGTTTAGGTTTGGCAGTGGGTGGCATTTGTATTGATAAAATGCCAGCATCGATTAATCCTTGCCAGTAATCAGCTTGCAATCGGATTTTGGCCAGATCCATGACCGTCAACGGCTCATGTTCGCCAGTCAAGGCTCTGGCACGCAATTCAACAATTCGCTGAATTGATGACTGGCCAATCTTTTCCAACCCAGCCAATTCCTCCTCCGACACAGTATAAATATTCATCATTGTTGGAAGTGGTACTGGTCTGTTTGGAAACTTACAATTCCAAGTCATATGAAAATTATGGGGAAAAAATGAACAACAAACTACCGTTGGGATGATTCCAATTCTCAATATAACTGGGAAAAGGGGATAGAAATGAAAACAAACACTTTTTCACAATTTAATCAAAATGCATGAACTGCACTAGAAAAAAAATCCACACTGAAATGATGAAATATTAATTTCCACGCCGGGGGGAGCCTAAAATAGCCAGTATTGGATCTGAATTTGACAGAATACACAAAATGTGACTAAAAAATAGTATTTACCTTCAATAAATTGAGAAAAAAGCTAAAGATAAATCAAAATTTTCTCTGAATTTCAGCTGCTTTTTGTTTCCGGTGTCACGCTTGAAATGACTCTCAAACCAAACGAAAAAAAATATCCAAAAATTTCCAATAATTCCCTTAAATCAAAATTTGTACGCTAAAAAAATATGCCAAAAGATTATTTTCCAAAATAAACTGCTAGAAACCATAATTATGCCAAAAAATATGAAAAAGAAAGAAGAAAGAAAAATGTAAATTAATTTCGACTACCTCAAATCCAAAAAATCCGGCTCCAAACTCCAAACTCCCCAGGAATGAATATAACACACAAGAAAATTATTTTAAAATGGCAAACCCTGGTGCCGATTTTTCACTCGCAGCGCCATTGTTGCAAATGGCTGAGTGCAGGAGAGATGGTTACTTACCTTAAATCCTCAAATCAGGAGGCGAAGCTCAACTGTTACTCGAAGATCGTCGGAAGGTAACTGCTGACCATACTCCAGGGCAGGCTCCATGACATCATTATTAGCGGGAACAGTAGCTCATGGAGCCCGTGGAGGTAGAGGGGTGAGCACATCTCACTGCTGTCGTATATTTCCGGGACTCTCCGAACTCCCCGGTATTCTCCGAAACTCCCCGGTAGCGGCTCTCACAACAGTATGAATATGGGATAGAAAAATCCGTCCCTCTCGATCACCGTTTGTCATAACTCGGCAAGCCTCTGATCCTTGCAGCTTGTGATCATCTGCTGGGAAAGGTTGACCTCTTGGCTCTCTTGTTTGTGATTTTCCTTGTGTTTTTTTCACTTTCCATTATGGTGTCTCAGGTCAGGTGTGGTACTTGAATGTATCAAATCTGATCTTTGCCTTATTCTTTACTTTTATATCACAAACGATATACTTTCAAGTAATGCTAAAAAGCATATATAAAGTTGATGTTAATATGTATGCATGTAAAATTTGTCTGCCGTTCCCTTTATATCTATCGTCTCCAAAAATTCATAATTATTTTACTTTAGAAAAATTTCATGATACATGATCTTAGATGGCGATATAACATATTTTCTATTGCCAATTGCGCTTACTGTAAGTATGATAAAGCATATCATTTGTTATTTGTTAAATGTACTATTTTAAAGTATTATTTGACAACAGCATAAGCACGAATTTTGTTTCTATGAGATGAGTTGTCAGTAAACTGTACATTTTATATCGTTAAATAAGTCGATAAACTTCTTATGAGTATTACCTGGTTCCAAATGCTGAATGGTAGTTGCTATAAGAACTTATTGTTGGTGTAAAATTCCAGAGTGTTCTGCTGAATAAAAAAGGAGATGCTATCACATATGCAGATAATCTCAATAGCCAAAAAGCAAACGTTTGAACATACTTTTAGGCCATTTTGGCATATATGATCAGTCAAGTCCTAGTAAGCTTAAGGTCATGATTTTTGAAGTATAATCATTTAGAAATGTATGCTATACTAACATGGCAGGGGTCAGCTTTTCCAACCAATTACCAAATATGTATCTGTTTCAGTTTTTTAAAATGGAAATTAAGAGAAAAAGTCGTCCTGTTTAACAGCATTAAAACAATGACAAAAGTAGGATTTCATTTTTAGTTATATAAGTTACCAACATAAATTATATTCTTTTTCATCAAACTGGACACGCTGTAGGTACTTAGATATTATAACCATAAGGATATAGCTGATGCTAAATGCTAAGCAGAAATCATTACAATTTCCACAAACTGCAGTTGTTGTTTTTCATAAGACCAGGATTAATGCATTTTTTTTTTTATTTTTTCACTTCTTGATTTGGTTTTCTGCTTAGAATGACTTACAGCTTTTAAGGTTGTCAGTTAGCGATTGTGCCTAATTGTTATATGCATAGCTGTTTTATCAATAGTTGATTTTCAAAGCAATTATTTTATGGCTTATACACTGGGTGATGGAGCATGCAATGTCACTTCGTGCTTTTTATTGATCTCATCTTAAGTAAGCTGTTGACTGTGAAACAAAATGCATTGTAGACGTCATTTACTGCATAAAAAGAAGTAAATACATGATATATGCACGGAAATAAAAGAACCATTCAAACTTTTTTTTAAACAAAACGGGATTATGAAAAATAAACATGTTTTGAAACTTCTATTTACACGATACCTAAAACATATTTGATGATGTTGTCATGTGCTTTAAAGGAAATATGCAGATAGTTAAAAAGTGCATTATGTGGTCAAAATTACTTTTCTTTTAAGTAATGCAGAGAAAAGCCTGCTATGAAGCCTGCATAAGGGTAGCTATGGTTGCCCTATGATTAAACATCTTTTGCAGGACTTGAAATTTGTGCTTTCCGTTTTCACACTCCTGAAACGTCATATTAACCCAGGATATAGTCTAAATTTTGCTACTTTCTGGCCACTTTTTTGCATTTTTTAATTCTCTGGGTTCCCTACTAACAATGCTCCAGGCCCGGGGTTATAAAACTTATTCAATGCTCAACTCAGCTTAGCACGAAATTTATCCTGCTCATAAATGTTAAAATGCCAACAATAGTTGGCATTTTAACATTTATTAGCATGATAAATTTAACCTCTGTGAGACTTAAAGCAAGAAACTTCTTCATTTGTCGGTATTTTAGTATTTAGGAGCAGTTGAAATTTCATGCTCAGTTGAGTTGAGCATGAAAAAAGTTATATAACCGCGGGGCCAGGTTCATCAAATTTCCCTCTTGCAAAGTTGCTCAAAAGATTCATTTAGGCTTAACAATAGTCCTGGGCTTACCATTCAAGTTTAGTGATCCAGGGTTTTCATTTTTGTTTTATTTTTTTTCCGATTGTCATGTTCGTTTTACATTGACCAATCTAATAAAACAACTCCACAAGGACATTGAATTTGCATTAATTATCTATCCAGCTATTGTTGTGTTGGGCAAACGAAATTTGACTTAAATCGTTCGTTTGGGTCAAAAAGAAACCATGGTGTATTCAGCCTCTTTTCGGTTTTCGGCCATGCTCAAAAGAACCCAATTCTACTAAATCGAGTTGTGATCGAGTTGTGATCAAGTAAATTGCGCCTGTACGTCTGGCTGCAAAGTAAGTAAGGGTGCAAAGATCAGGAATCGATACAACCAAGTACCACACCTGACCATGGATACCAATGGGAAAGTGACAAACTCACAGTTAGACACCACAAATGAGAGCAAAGAAGTCAGCCCTTTCCCAGCAGGTGACCACAAGGCACATATAAACAGACGCCCACAAAGGCATAGCAAACGCAATAATAAACAGAATAAACCTAAAAGGTCCACAAAAGAAGTACCGCCTTGGAACAGTCAGTAGAATATTTTACTGGAGAGCTTAAACCGGTTTCACGGCGCCAACCTCACTCTTAATTCAGTGTGGAGCAAGATATATAGATATTTGGTTTGCATGTAAGACCCATAACTTATCAATACATCATCTCCAAAAACATACAAATCAAGATATAACAAGGAGATAAAGCAAAGATAAGGACTCAACAGTAAATAAAACTGAACACCGGAGCAAAAGAAATCTAACAGGTAAACCCTGGTGGGCCCAACAAACAGCCAAAGCATCAGGCCCCTACCATCTCATCAATAGATAAGTCTTTAAGTCGGAACCGTCAAAGAGTCTGGAGTCTGACCCACCAGGGTGCAATTAAAGAGGAAAGCAAAGTTGCCAACCGCGATTGGGTTGACCACCAAGTATGCAGTCTGGTGCAATACATTAATATTATAGCCAATCTTTTTATAATGGGAAATTATTTTAATGAACTGCGCTGAAAAATTATTAGAGCCAACAATCTTCTTCAATTTATACACCAAGTCACCATAGAATTCAGGTTCAGAAAGTCCTTGACGTGAGAGATTTGAGAATATCAAGTCAAAGTATCGTCTTTAAAATTTAGAAAAGATTTTGCGAAGTGTATGATACAGATAGCCTTGTTTAAGAAGTTTCTGAGTTAACAATTTATTGTGAGTGTTGAAGTCAGTAACATAGCTAGATGCTCTAGCAAAACGAATGAGTTGAGAGATATATAGGATATATAGAGAGGAACATCACCATCTAAAAACTGGAAATTGACAATTTCAAAATCAAAGTCGTCACGTTTATCATAAATTTTTGTAGAAACAATATCATTAGAAATTGACAAATGCAAGTTTAAAGATGCGGCTTCGGTATCAGAGGTATTGGCTTAATTAAGTTGGAGCTCTGGGCCCGGAATTACAATGCCTCCTTAAAGTTAAGATAGACTTAAATTGACGAACTTACTTAAGTTTCACGAAAAGTGCATTACAATCTTTTTCCCTATCTTAAATGTCTCCTTATCTCGACAAAATACTTAAATATTTAAGGTAGCAGCGAGGCTACCTTAAAGTTAAGATTTAACTTTTTGACATACCGATGTACGTAAATGTAAACAATGGCGAACGTCCGGACTTTGGTGAAACTGCAAAGACAACCTCACGTAGACTCCTGCAGCATTATTTTGCAATAATATTTACCAATAACAGATAAAAATGTTATATGCACATACAAATCACAAGGAGAATTCGTAGCATAGTGGATACTGTCATAGAGGTTGCGAGTTCGAACCCCGTCACAGTACCATGTTATTTTATTTTTTTTAACTCTATTTTTTATCAATTATTTATTGAGCTGTGGCATGTGATTTCCAACAATGTGGCATTTTGACATGTATAAACTCAGACGAGCCTGTGCAGCCGCCTTTAAAGCTTAGACAGTCAAAATGCTGTTTGGACAGTAGCTAGATATTCACAGAATATTCAAACGACTAGCAAAGGCTCTTATCAAACTGTGCATATGCGCAGGCTGATCTGAGGCTCTGCTCGTCGCACATAACACATTGCTAGAAATCTCATGTAGCGGGTCATTTAAAGATATAATTCATAAGCATTTCCAAACCATTTGGGTTGCTGAATATCGCTTTACTTGATTGTATCGATTCCTGATCTTTGCACCCTTACTTTCTTTTATGACAGCAAACAATGCATACCCTATTGAGTTGATGCATTCAGTGGCATCTCGCATATGCGTTTTCGTGTTTGATAATGCCCCATTTGATGGACACTTTGTATAAATGTTAAAACTGTTTTCCAATAATGCTTAAAGGATACATGTGAAAATATGATGCAATAAAAATGAAGAAAAAGAAATGAAAGCATTGAGGGGATTCGAACCCTGCGTATAATGGAAAAATAAAATTATGTATGTTCTGCTGCCAGCGACTCTACCTTCTCAGCTATACAATATGATATCAAACAGTTTTCAAAACTACACCTGACTGCTGAATATGCCAGCCTACTGTTTTGATTTCAATGTTTACAAACAAGCAAATGTAAACATGGTAATTAGATCTTGGCAGCACTATAGAAGGTTTTTAGGAGCGATATCGTTTCTCTCCCACCACGATAACGTATATCCATGCGCGTATCCAGGAAATTTTCGTCGGGTTTTGCGGCGGGGGGGGAGGGGGGGGGATCCAAGCCCGACTGACTGAAAAAAGCTCTGACGTTGTTTTTTTTTTCTTCGTTTTTGTAAGTCCTCAGCTGATTTTGCAGAGGGATTCCAGTGATCATTGCTTTTTTTCTAAAGAAAACTATCATTAAACTATAACTTCCCAATATTCTATGGAGAAGGACGGTCCAACATTTCCAGGGGGTCCAACTTTTCTCAGGGGGATGGGTCCAATTGCATATTTCTATATAAACCTATAGAATTTGTGATTTCCAGGGGGCTGGGGTCCGGACCCCTGCCCCCTGGATCCGCTCGTGGCATCGTTAACTGGGTTCGTCCACACATCGTCTTGGCCAAAAGACATAGCATGACACTCACTCCATTGATGCAAGTTTTGTGCGGCTGGGGTAAACAACGACAGTGACCTACAATTTAGTGATTGGAGATACGCTTAGGGTACCGAAAATGCGATGAGTAGGGTAGTGCACCGTGTATCAAAGGCGTTTTGTGCAATGGGATCTTGCAGTATTCCCAACGTCGGATGTGAAGGGAGTCTCTACAATGTTGCAAGCACATACAAAATACCGAATTACCTACATGCTTTGTCCCACACTGTATGCGGCGATCACAAATGAACTGAATTGCTAGAAACGCTATTTAGTTTGTTTTTTTTTTTCTAAAGCGTATCGCTGCCTATCAGGTATGATTTCAAAGTAATAAGGTTGAATGTTTCACCACATCAAGAAGTCTGCGAGCAATCTATAACTACCCCCCCCCCCCCCACACACACACACACACTCCCCCTTAAGCATATGAACAAACTAGAGGATCTAAAGGTCCTGTAGCGCTTACCTGATCTTATTGATTAAATTAAAATAGGTCAAGGTCATTTTAGGCTTTTTATTGAAAGACATTTTGCTTTACCATATATGGTAGTGTTTTTTTGTGTTTTTTTTTCATTAGGAATTATTACGTATGCATTGTAGCGCGTTCTGGCTCAATTGGCGCCTATAATTAAAAAAAGTATCGGATAATCAGCCAATTTCTGGCTTGCCATTGGGAATTTATGTGTCCAAAATGAGTACATGTACGCTATGTAAGTCATTAGTTATGACTAGACAGGGCTCGCGAAATAGATGGGTAACCGTGTTCCACTTTGGCAGAGATATTTGTAGCTTATAGCATGGCATCAGTGTTGTACAGCTCAAGTCGGATGAAAACCCCGAATTTACGTAGACCTCGAAGTCTCCCAATTACTGATAGTGCTTGGGAGCGCAGTGGATCAGTGGTAGAGTGCTTGACTCGAGACCGAGGGGCCGCGGATTCGATCATCACCGGCGTAACTGCGTTGTGTCATTGAGCAAGAACATTAATCCTAGCTTAGTACTAGTTCAACCCAGGAAGCCCCGTCCCTTTATAACTGAAAGAATGTTGATGGGACGCAGATAATCAAAATAAGCAAACAAACAAAACTGATATTGTACTGTTTACCTTAACTTTAAACATTCGTATGAGCAAACTGCAACAGAGCCAGCACGATATTATGGTACTTATCGCATAGGCGAGCAACCATGGATTGCTCAAGGATCCACATAACCTGCCAAATCCATCTCAACTTAAGATATGCACGCGTGTGATGGTTCAGAAAAAAAGGATAAAAAAACTGAACCCCCACTGGATAGCTGATCATGATTAACACAGTATCATTGGTTAGCCCATAAATAGTCTACAACGAGCTAGATGCATGTAAACTGCTCCCACAAACACACAAAACATGATCATCGCGAACGAGTTCGTGTGTATCCCCCCTCCCCTGCCGCAAATCATCCCCACCTGTCCTCCCTCCCCGTCTCCTCTAAAATGACACCCACACTCTTTTATGAAATGGAAAATATCAAATCAAGTAATTCTGCGCCGTGGGGAGGGTGTTAATGAGCAGCAATTACTCTATTTTGTAGTATTTTTTCGAGTCCGCTGATTAATTGACAGGACGCGCGAAATGTTTGGGTCGCTTACAGTCATTAAAACTCTATATTTTTCGTATGTCCTCGTAAGCCTTTCCGTCAAATTAACGATTTTAGCCGAGGATTTATACTTAAGTTAGGTTCACAAAAACGGCGCATTATAAACGCACATTTAAGATAGAATCTTAACTTTTGGAAATATTGGAGTTAAGTTCGTAAACGTCTACTTAACTTAAGGAGGCATTGTAATTCCGGGCCCTGATTGGTAAATTTGACTTACCATTTTGTCAAAATAAACATGAGCCGCGCCATGCGATAATGTGTCTTCGGGAGATTTATTACGTCAAGAGATATGACGTCGCAAAGTCTGACGTATGTTTTTTGCGCCGCGCGTAATTAAAGTGAGCGTCAAAGATTACGGCAATTAAGACAAGCCATGCTATGAATAAAATGCGTTTAATCGAAATAATTTTAGACCGATTGTATTCTTTTGAAAATCAATCATATTCTCTACCTGCCGGACCCATTGGTGAGGTCTGATCCAGCATGGTTTCCCCGTGATAAATAAGACTGTCAAAAATGTGGCTTACAGACCTGGCGTCTCAATATCTAAAAAAAAAAACAGACTCTGTCATGAGAATAAATGGAAATTGAAAAAACCCTCACGCCCCACTAGCACCAGCTTCAGCGATATTCTGCTTTGCCTCAGAACCCAATATTTTAAAGCCATTTTTTAAACTTTATTACGGTTCAACTTAAACAATCAGAGAGAGAGAGAGAGTGAGAGAGAAAGTAGTTGGCAATCCAAATCGGAAAAGATGCATATTTTTGGTTTTGGTGGCATTTTTGAGTACATTTGTTAGACCACTTTTAACATAATATTTAGCATGTGTACAAAGCCATTGGGGTGGATGCCAAGTCTGAATTTGCATATGAAGGCCAGAAATTAGGTCAAAGGTCATTGAGTGCAAAATGTGAAAATACGTACTACTGTAAAACAACTTTATCATTTTATATGTAAACGTATCTCATTTCAAGCCAAATTTTGTATGCTTATAGTTATAAGTCTGAAAAACATTGAGAAAATGTTTTTATAACTAAATGTTCATATGTCGACTTTAAAATGGGGTAAAAGGTCATCAAGTGCAATTATCAGAGCATTTTTACAAACTGTGTTTCTTTTTTATCTCTGATCCAACATCAAGATGTTTTTAAACTCTTAAAAGGGTAGCAGTCTTTCAGAAGGCTTAAATTAACATGTTTATTATTAAAGGAACTTCTTTGGAAGCATCCACTTATGGATTTTACAAAGACAAACATCGTAAGTTTTGTGCAATTCTGACGGAAATTCTCCCTCAATTGGGCTTAACTGAGATATATGGGCTACTTTGAGAGTCTGCAGCACCTCTCAGAAAGTAAAGCTATTTTCAGATTGGGACATGTCTTGGAGCCTTAGAAACCCATAATCTAATTTTTTTCTGTGGTCGTTTTTTTTATAAATCACCTGTAATCAACGTTACACTACTGACATTGAAAATAACAGTACACACAATACAAGGCTAATGTTGATTTATTTTAATAGTATTAGTGAAACAGTTTAAGCATTTAATGTTTAAAGTAGACATAAAAATCAATTGCATACACCTGTGATATGTATTTCAGCTCGTCAGCGATATTTATGTTACATTTTATACTAAATTGCAGATAATGACTTTACAAATTACACGTATTAGAATGAACCATGATACCTGACCTGAAACAAACATGATGTTCATCTATATTCTTATTGAAAATGTTCATTTTCATATATTTGAAGTTGTTTATATTTTTTAACTTGCAATGAAGTGAAATCAAGTAAATATTCAAATATGCTAAGTAGTATGTAATTTGTACCAGCTCCAGCATGTAAGGCATAGCTGCTTACAGATTCATTTTTCTATTATCTACATTGCATTGGAATTGGCAAAATATCTTTTATAATGAAATCAAATTATAACTATATTAGCAATAATGGATCTTAAATTGCTGCACATATATTAATGATGTAACGTAGCTAACAAAAGGTGCCTTACATAAATGGATAAAGGTAGTAAATTGTTGCTAGGCTTATATAAAATTTGGGTCTGTTCTCCACAATTCGCTTACATATACCACACACATTTTATTCTATATAAGACTTAATTTCAAAAGAGTGCCATGGGTTGGTCTGCAATATATGAATGTGGCATTTCCTGGGCTTACTCAATTACTTTTTGTAATTTGCTTGGTTCTTTTACATTCATATTGCAGTTTTCAGATTTCTACCAATGGTACATAACGATAAACATGCAATCTACATCATGATTTAAATATTGACTTAATATCCATAATTTACTCAAAATAGCATAGCAATATTTCATACATATAGTGGCAAAGTAGGAATTAAGGCAGGGGTAGTGCTGAGTGTCTTCTAGAGCAGGTATAGGTTTTTGAAGATTGCAAATATAACATCAACCAAAGTTTTCGTTATAACAGAACAAGCATGGTTTATGCCCAAATATATGATGTAATATAGATCTAGTATTGAAGATTTTCCTTGTACGCTGAATTCTTTTAATTTGCACTTTTCACTGTTGACAATTACATTATAAGATTAATTTATCATCTGTCCCCATTAAAATCTCATATGTTTTGTTGAACTAGATATCATATCATATTGTAATGATGATTATCTTATTATATTCTGCAGCAATTCTGATAGATACTATTCTGCTTGTCAATTATCTTAGACTGAGGTTGGTTGAGGTAAGATTACCCGAGTCATGTAGCAGTCTTGTTAAACATCTGAACATATTTAGTGGTAACATAAACAACAAATCATTCAAACATTAGTGATACTTTATTTTAAAGATCAGCTTGCTGTTTTATTCTGAAGCATAAAACAAAAACATGACTCCCAAAATTCACTAGTATGGTTTGCAAGATTAAACTGAATGTTGAAAAAGTAGTGTCACACGCAGCTGATTTCTTTGCTTTCCTTTTTCACAAGGTAGTTTGTTTTTAGTTTTGTTTATGCACTATTTGATTTTGCTAAGCTATTTGTAACCCTAGAACATGTTTTATATATGTCCTATGAAAAGTGGGTTATGGTCTGTTTCTTGGTTTAAAAGGTTTACTAAATTAGGCATATTATAATAGTCTTAAATATACATGCAAAACCATCGAACATGTGAACAACATTGCTGACAACAGCTTGCAGAAAGCATTTTAAGCATTAACTTGTCCACTATTGTACCTATATCCTTGTAGATATTTGTGAAGACTAACACTGTTTTAGGACTGCCTTGTATATAGTGAATTTGAAAGGAAAGTAGTTCAGTTTTATTTCAAGAGTAATGCCATATAAAAACTACTAACTTCGATTATGTTACCAGTTACAAGTGCTATCCAGTCTGATATATTGCACTCGTATCTACGAGCAGTAGATGTATACAATAATGTAAGTCACCTACCCTATATGCAATCAATCCCTGTCTTAGCAAATTGCCATAGTTAACAGATAGATTCTACACTAGAACAGGCGAGTTAACTACCTTAGGATCTTATATACATCAAGCAAATCAGAGGTGTTAAACCAATTGATTATGCTTGTAAATGTACCTATTAGATAACAATTTCAGGACACATTTACTCTAAATACTAAGAAATGACCCCAAACTGATGGAAAACTATGAACACAATCAAATCATTAGGTGCTCCAATATGGCGAATGCCTGCGCTCCCTGGAGAAGTCCCCAGACATCTGTTTTGGGGAAATTTAATTTGGAATAAAATGTGCACTGGCATTTTACAGTTAAAAAGAATAACACAAAGAAAACAAATGCCAATAACCTCATCACATTTGACCCCTATCATCATTGCAAAAAATAATGAGCAAAATATGTTTGATAATGATACTTAAAATTGAATTACAATGTCTAAAAAGTTGCGCTGTGAAAGACATAGATATATATTTTATGGTATCTTAAAATTAGAGGTAACCTTCAATATCATATCTATACTGCTTCTATATATGGATGAACGTTTACACAAGCAGCCTAATTTCAAAGAAATGCTGCTTTTGAATCATTTCATGTGCAAATGAAAGGACATCCCTTCAATTAAATGTTAAAAGTTATATGAAAGATTACCCTTAATGTCAAGGCTATTTCCATGATATACCCCACAAATAGTTCACAATGTTTTCACTGGACCGTCATTATTAGAAATGTACCTGTATATTAGCTTAATGTTATGTATGTTACCATCTGCTAACAGGCCGATGTGAAGACCAATGTGAGGATATATTCCTTCGAGTTTATGGTATTTACCATATTCTATCATAATCTCAATACGCCTGATGTTTTATGAAAGGAGGCTAAGCCTTGGTCTTTGTGTTTTCATGAAGCTATGCTTAGTATATGCAATTAGCAGGTAGTGGCCTTGTAAAACGTGGTTTACAATTACTCATAGATGGGAACAAACACAACAAATGTGTGAAATGAGAAAAGAAATATTTTTTAGTCCTATAAGCATGATATAATGGCCAAGTCCTTTATGAAAGCTGTAGCTAGGAACATATACCTTTTAGAAATGACTCAATTTCAGATGGTAAAATGTAACGTAAGTAACAACTTAAACACATGTAATGTATAAAAGGATAGATAGATGATTGCATAAAATGATGTATTTATACAAAGCATTAAGCAAAAAAAAAGTATTTCTTTAAAATGAAATGGTTATTCTTAGTTGTATTACATTTTAATTGATTTTATACAGTAACATACTTTACATGCCTATTATGAATATTTGACCATGGGAAAAATGGTAAATCATTACTTTCCAAACATGATAGACACACACCTAGCAGGATAGCAATAAAAAAGCTTCCATTAGGGTAGAAGGGAATTTGAAATTTGCCCCTTTATAAATAAAATATTGCTTCAATTTTCTCCGATTTTGCACTTAAATGACCTTTGATCCAAACACACATCAAGCCTTAATAGTGCTGTTTGTTTATATAGCATGGCTGTATTATCCAAAAGAAATTTTGCATTTCTTTGAATCATAATTTTTGATGGCTTATTGATAAAACGCTAAAATCTGACGTATGTACAAGAATTTGCACTCATTTGACCTTTGACCTAATTCTAGGACTTTTGGGCAGTTCCAGACTTGGCATCCACCCATATACTTTTTAAAACACATCAAAATACACTTTGAGCATGGATGCCAAAATGTACTCAAAAATGCCAACAGAATTTTTTTTTCAGGCTCTGGATGGCCAACTAAAGAGAGATCTATTATAAATTTAAAAAAATATTTCAAAAATTAACTTATCTGCTCGCGGTCGTATTTTAATCATGCGAACAATGGATTCTTCGCTCTAGAGAAACTGAAAAGCACTTGCAATACCATACTTATTTAAACCGAAAAAAATGTGACTAAACCGAAAATAACCTTTTATAACAAAACGGAAAGGAAAAAAACGCTTAGTCGCCTGACGAGTGAGTCTGAATCTTTCGTTTTCACACCGTAACGAAAGCAGCTTAACCAAGCGCATTTACAATTGTAGCAAAGGCTCCAACGAGACTACCAGATGCACAGGCTTGTCCGAGCCTTCGCTGAGTGTCGTGCGTGGAATATTCTAAAATCTCACGAGCTAGCTCTAATGTATAAAAAGAACCACAATTAGAAAAGAATTTAATATACCGATTAAGGTTACATGTACACGATGAGTTTCACACACGAGAAACTAAAAATATATTCGCCACCTTGTGACGTCGCCGTTTAAATCGATGTATTTCCACATTTCTTTCAAAAATTATTGTCGCAAAACTATTGAAGCTACAGTGTTGAAAAAAGTACCAAACGAAACCAAATTGATATACGGAATATACATTTTTATTGTAGCTTCCTGGTGTCTTGTTTTCGTATGATATTCATTTAAATACAAAGACAAATTAAAATGTCATTTTTTGATGACGGTAACGTTAGCGTCAATGAGAATTGTGATATTTTAATTTTTTACGTTCACTTTAAACTTGTTCTACTTGCGAATCCAACGTGCAATCATTTTGAACATTTTATTGTATATTGCTATTTTCTATTTGCTTTTCATCCCTGTAAGTTTTGTAAAGTTACACCCATTACTTTTGTCATGGTAATTTTACAAAAATCTTGAAATGCACCATTTTAAACGGCGACGTCACAAAGTGGCGAATATATATGTCCTGTGGCTATTATTTTGGAAGCCTCAACAAAATTGCTATTAATGTTCATGGAAGATTATCAAGACACAGAAAATGTCCTGAATCTTACCATACTCAAGCGGCGCCCATCGCCATAAAGATTTGAGCCCATGACTATGCTCTTATGCATTAGAGAACTTTGTCATCGTTTTGAACTGGAATTCTTAATCATATCTTAACTGCAGAACTAAATAATTAGAGAGGCTAAAACATTTTGCCCGATTTGGGAAACTATCTTCGCAGATGAAGTCCACGTTCCCAGTGAGTACATTTACATGTAACACCAAAGCCAGCGCGCATATATACAATGTATATATATACATGTATATATATATATTGTGAACAAAGACGGAGATGCGGAATGATACCCTGGGTGTTGTTACTCTATTTTCAAAATCAGCGTACAGTTCAACAATTCAAGAGCGTGATATGCCGACTGGTAAATTTTTGAAATAATGTTAAGCGAAAAAATAACAAAGAATAGATCCCGAGCCGATCCTTCATTTAAACAACATATAGCTATCAAGGTGCCCATACAACTCTGCAAGAACGTATTTTTGTGATTTTATTTTTCAAATTTAGTTTGGTGTTGAAGCTTTATTGCCGAGTCAACACTATTTAAATTTTGCATCATGTCAGACTATAATTTTGATAAATTATCTTAGGGACGTATGCGTTCACTGCTGTATCGGGGTAGGACTTAACTGCAAAGATGTAAGAAGATTACCCTAAGAAATAGCAAAAATCTACTGTTACTCGCGAGAGCTTGTAATACTTCTGCTAGGGTTTGAAAACGTGATTGCTCCGCCATATATGTCGCTCCTAGATCCTAGGGAATGTGTCAATGCAGAACACATTTTCATTTTGTAGATACAGTTAAACGGTTTTATTATATACCTATAACTGATACGACTTTAGAACTGTACGTTTTCTGGCAATCTGATACAGAAAGCCGGATCAACGAACTGAGGTTTTCTGAATCCATATCACTATCCTTCAAAACGAGGCTAACGTCGGTTACCTGCTTTTGCGGCGACGTTACGTAAAGTAAATTGCAAGCATGGAACCAGAGACGGAAAACATGTTGACGTGACGTCAAGAAACATAACGTTATGGCAAACGTTCCCGCAATTTTTCGAGATTAAAGACCAAAACAGGTTTTAAAATCAGAAAGAATGTCAGAATGCATATATTAAACATATTATCAAAATAGTAACTTGATCTGGCGTACTGTATCACGTCTCGTGGATGAGGCCATACCATTGGATAACCCTCGACGCTACGCGTCTCGGGTGATCCGATGGTATGACCTCATCCACTCGACGTGATACAGTACGCCAGATCAAGTTACTATTATGATAATGTGTATATGTCTACCCCATACTTGCGAACAAGGAAGCACCCAAATAACAATATTCCAGGGGTGTAGCACTGGTTTCCTACTGGTGCAACATTTATTATTATTATTTTAAACAAATTATGAAAACTATTATTGAGCATCGGTGGAACAAGCGAGAAAGCTCTGCTAAAATCTTCGATAGGTACAGTGTAGCATAACACCACGTAGGCTAACTTTCTTTTTCACCAATTGGTTTTGTTCTCTCGAGGCATTTCACGTGGGAGGATAAGCAACTACTTTGAGAAGAAAACGTCAACTGTTATTAAGCTGCAACCTATTTTTTATCTGCATTTACCACACTGTTTCTGCTGTTACAACATGACAGACAGACCCAGTCAAAATGCCCGAGAGGGCGTTTACGAAGATAGATATATGGTTTATCAAAACCTACTCATGGCCTGAGGTTATTAAATCGGTTAATGCTCAACTCAACTAAGCACCGAATTTATCCTGCTCATAAATGTTAAAAATTGTTGGCATTTTAACATTTTAAGCAGGATAAATATATAAAAATCTTAGAGTTTCTAAACAAGAAGACCATCACGTTCAAGTTAATATTTTAGTTTTCATGAGCAGTAGAAATTCTATGCTCAGTTGGGATGAGCATGAAACGTTTCATAACATTGCGGCCAGGGTTTTTTTCTTCAAATTTTTAAATTTCAATTGTCAATGTGTGAAATTGTGACCAATTTTATACGGAAATGTGTCCGTGATGATCTGTAATTGTGCTGACAAAATATTGGTGTGGCTCCGTCAATTTGAACAAATGCTTAGGGTGATCCGTGCATTCATTTAGTCAAACATTTGTATCATTGATAGTTTGATGGCATAATTCCTTCTGCTATAACATACTCAGCCAGATGCCGTTCACAGGGATAATACCTCACTGTTCTATGGTAAATATTGAATATATTGCTTATACTGGTTGAGTGTTATGCTTATCACATTCGTAAAACTCTTGCATTTCGTTTCGGTAAGGGGGGGACCTGCTAGCAATGATGCCCAGCATAATCACTCATAGTAGGAAAACAAATCGTGTAAGTATTAGCATGCTTTCAGAGTTTTATTCATAATATAATTTCATATCCTTCTCTTGTATATATAGTTACTTGTATGCTTATGCTTTGTTCGTTTGTACTCTCCTATTTGAAGGCAATAAAGAAATCTATCTATCTATCTATCTATCTATCTATCTATCTATCTATCTATCTATCTATCTATCTATCTATCAAGTTTGTTTGTTTATTAATTTTTCAGCGAAGCGGATAAAGTGGAGTGTGACTTATGCAGACCCGACTATTATTACTTTCACAATAGGTGTGAAGGATGCATTAAGTGCTCAAAAGACCCCAATTCTACTGAGTCGAGTTGTGATCAAGTGGATGGTACCTGTAAATCTGGCTGCATAGGCAACTACTGTTCACCAACTTGCACATCGGAGTGCTCAAACTTTTGTATCAACAAAACATGTGGATTTGACTGTTGTTGCACTGAAGGCTGTAAATACGACGTGCTGGGTGGATGCAGGTAATATTTGATAAAAGTAAACTGTCTGGAGATAATCTAATACTTCTTAGTGAATACTTCACACATGATACTTCATAGTTCATATTTCCGACTTCACACTACCTAGTTTATACTTTAAACTTCACAGTTCAACAATTCTGCTAATTTTGGTGCTGAATACGAGGGATGATAAACATTTGCAGAAAAGTGGTTAAAATTGTTATGCTTTAATCGATTACAACCAAAAAGGTACTCATAAACTTAATGTCTTCTTGATTGAAAGTAATGTTTTGAAAATATGATGTACATTTAAGCCATCCCTGTATGCAGCCCGAAGCCTCTGTACTGTAAAGGAAGAGGTGGTGCTTCACTTTAATTGTGTTACTGTTCCGTTTTCTCACGGTAACGTGGGTTGGTCGGTCTGCAGTCTGTGATTGTGACATTTCCTGTCATATTCGCTTACTTTTCTTGTTACTCGACATGTTCAGTAATCCTAAATGAAAAATATTTCTCCATCATATATTCATCATTAAATTTCAATTAAGTTATTTTGACATTTTGCTCGATTTGATTTTCCCTTAAAACAGCTGGTGGGCAAGCTAGAGCTTCAAATGCACCAGAAAGACAATATGTTTTTTTCATGTATGTTCAGCTAAAACTTTACTTTATTGCAAGAAAGCACTGCTTTGGTGTCAGTTTTTTTTTAAATTTTACATAAAGGCTTCTCCACTCTGAAAATTTGCCTGCGCATAGAAATAGCAAAACCCTAACTAGACTTAAATGCTTGTACTGTCAGTGCAATACACCTTTGATAGATATCGCAGTATTTGCTCAGCTATAAAATGTCCATAAGAGAACACAGCAGACGATTATTTTGTAGTATCAAACGGTGCGGTTTACGATGCTATCCAAGCTGCTTATATATATGTTCTACAGATAATGGGTTATTCACACTTTTCAGGCCTACCAAGTACTATAATTTTGCCTGCTTCTGTCTTCCTACCTATCTGTATGTTTTGTTCCTGTGTCTGTATGTCCGAGCGTACAACTAGAAAAAACACTGTCTTGAAAATACGAATAAGATCACAGATGTACCCGCACTTACATGTACTACATTTCATTCTATACTCAACTTTTACCGCTACTATTTATGATAGAAATTATGCCTGTTGTCATTACATCAGGCATATGGGAGTGGTGAGATCAATAGGTAGACCCATTCATAGAATAGCTAGGCCAAGGGCTTCCGCTTTTATTATTCACTAATTGGACAACAAATTATATCTGGACTTGCTAAAGCGAAATTTCCATTTTCTAACTTTACGCAGAATTGTCTCTGCAGTGCAGCTCGTTAATGTTAAATGCATTAGTATGGAAAAATTTGACTAAAGTGCCATTAGACTACATGCGGTTCAAGAGTTATGAGCATTTCCACTAAAAGATCTTGACCGGTCAAAATGATGCTCGGCAAATCCTCGCCACTTTTTTGCATACATGTACCAGGATGGCTGTACACTCGTGAAAATTCTGATGTTTTCAACACCCTCGATAAATTATAGTTTGATATTCACCTTAAAAAAAAAGTAAATACCCTCTATATATTGATGAATGACAAAACGTCGCCGAGAGCTTAAGGTCAAGAAGTCGCAAAGGTTTTTTTTCACGTAAAAGTGACGAATATGCCATCACAAAGTTATCACTACCATTCCTGCCTAAATTACAACTCCAAAATGTATGAGACCAGTCTGCATACCCTACAACCAGATCAAGGCTTAAACCAAAAGCAAAGCACATGAGCTTCCCACAAACAAGCTTATGAGGCAAAAAAACGTGTTTCATGCTCAACTTGACCAAGCATGAAACTGATCATGCTCACAAATACCCAAATATCAACAATTATTGACATTCTTATACTTATTTTCATGACGGAGCCCAATGACAAAAGCGCCACATCGTTTAAGCTTTATAGTTATCATGCGCATGAGCATGAAAATTGCCTCACAAACCCAAGTAAGGTCTGAAATATAGCTTTATATTCGATTGTCAACACCTTAAATTTGATATTTACCCTGAGTCTGCGTAGTTGAGCCAGGAATTCTGGGTAAAGTTAAATCAGGGATTCTAAACATCATCTTATTGAGGAGAATAAGTGACCAAAACTAAATTTAACCCTTAAAACGCCAATCGCAACAAAAGTCGTCTGCTTTTTTCATCTGCTGAAATGTTAAAGAAGCCTCTATAGCAAACAGTGTGGACCCAGATCAGACTGCTCCTTTAGGAGCAGTCTGTTCTGGGTCCACGCTGTTTGCTTCTATACTTAATTCGTCAGTAATGTTTGGCAATTATTTGCAGCAGACGACTTCAGCAGACGACATTTTCAGATGCACTTTTTTTCTTGGCGCTTTAAGGGTTAAAAAATCAGGAATAAAGGAGATATGAAGTGGAGATAAAATTCAAAGCTTCCTTCAACTGGGATCTTATTCTTGAGTCTTTCATATTCGGTGACATGAATGATGAAAGCATACGTGCACATGTAAAAGTAAGTGATGGTGCAAAGATCAGGAATTGGCAGAAGAACATTTAGTGTACGCTTTCTTTTTTTGTTCAGTACATATGGCGGTACGTAAATGGACAGGTGTAGTGAAAAAAATGAAAAACAAATTGAAGCGCAGTGGCTCAGTGCTAGAGTTTTTGACTCGAGACTAGGGGATTCGAGTTTGAGCCTCACTGGCACCACTGTGCTCAGTGCGTTATGTCCTTGAGCAAAACACATTACTCTTTGCTTAGTACTAAAAAGTTTAACCCAGGAAGACCCATCCCGAAATAACTGAAAAATTGTTGAAAGGTATGTAAAGTATCAAATCAAAACAAAAGTAAAAATAATAAACCTGTAGAATCTCGCTCAAACTCATTTAGCGTATCACAACGCTTGATATCCTGATAACTCATAGGGGATAGGCTATCAGAGCACTGGACGGTTCGGGTTTTGTACTCCTAGTTGGCCGACAAACGGTGCTTACCGCATTGGCGAGCAGCGAATACTTGGACGAGTTTGCGCAGACACCTAGGCAGACGAGAGTTTACGCTTTTCGCAAACACAAAGTATGAAATAGATGAATGTTGAGACAAAAAGGTAGATCTCGAGCTCAGCGAGATACTTCAGCCTTTGGCGTTCAAATATGGTTCTTGCACATATATGATAAGTACTGGCCCAAAATTATCAGCATTGATTAGCGATGACTCAGGCGATAAGTGACTGTGCCAAAAGGTCTCGTCAGAGCATTCGATGTCTACACGCGCTAGGCTTAGCTTACCATAGCAGGGATTTCCCAAGGTATTCAATTGGCAAAGGACTTGTAGGAAAAATTAGGGGAAGTCACCCTGAAATACTTTCGCATTCGTTAATTAGGGAGGGCAGTGCCTCAGTGGTAGAGTGCTTGGCTCGAGACTGATGGGCCGCGGGTTCGAGCCTCACCGGCGTCATTGCGTCGTGCCTCTTGAGACGTATACATTTATCATAGCTTAGTACTGATTCAATCCAGGAAGAACCGTCCCTACGTAACCGTAAGATTGTTGATGAACGGAAATCAAATCAAACGTTTGTTTATTCAAACATAGAGCCATGGAGAGAAGAAATGCGTGTATGTCACTCACTGTCTATGTAGGCCTAAAACCGGCTACAGACCCCCTCCCCCCAGGGGGAATTTTGTATACTATGATTTTCTGAAACTACATTATATAACACACAAAATAAAAGATGTTAGCCCTCTGTGAGTGACAGCGTCAACGTGTAACATCACGTTATATACGTTACAACACCCCAAAATAGCATTAAGCGTCCCTGATAATGTTGCAACCATAACATGTCGTACATATTTGCATGCTGACACAGGTTTATGAACTTCTTATAACACAGTTACATATTTTTAGTATTAATTTTATAAATGTCATGAGTTATTACCATTGTATACGTTACTTAGTGTTTCCTGCGTCATTTCCGAGTTTTAGTATGTTAGTTATTGACTATACGTGTTTTACATCTTTCACAGAATATAGCAAATCTGTCAGGCTGCTACTTAAATGATTTAAAGTTCCTTATTATGTTCGCTTACACTATTTTTCAGGTCCATGTTACGTATGTTACACTCATAATAGCATTAAACATTCAAGCTAATGTCTTTAACAAGCCCTGTTTACACTAATCGAAAGTTCTAACCGATCAGTCTAAAAATCGGTTTTCTAGAAAACTACATATTTTTAACAAGCAAAATGTTTAGCAAATAGTACGAAGGCAATCTTATATCGATTTTCATGTTTATTCTTGAAATAACATGTTCTCTCACCATATCTAACCGGTTGGAGTGAATTTCATTAAAAAAAAACTCGATTATTGCCTGCTTTGAAAAAATGCAAGTGATCAGTTAGAACTTTTGATTAGTGTATACTTATTTGCATGCTGGCAAAGGTTTACTTCTTTTTACAAGGTTACCTATTTTAAGTATTCATTGAATAAATGCCTTGAGCTTTAACTGTTATATGTGTTACCAAATGATACATAAGTTATTCTGAGTATCTGTATAGCAGTTATTGACTATACATGTATTAAGTCTGTCAGTGAGTTTAGAACATTTATAAGGCTTAAATAAATTGAAGATCCTTATTAATTTATGGAGATTTAAACTATTATTTTAGTGCGACCTATAAACCTTCGCTGTTTGCTCATATAAACAGTAGATACATTATATGCACCATGCATTCTAATGGGAAGTTCTGAAAGACACTCACTGTGAAACAGCTCAGTTCTGGGCAAGGTATATAGATATAGTTCAGATGGTGTTGACACACAGATTAGGGCTACAAGGAAAACTACTTTGAATTGCATGTCAGCTGTATCTATATGCCTTGTTCCCATTGTTCATTATACACGACCAGACCAACTACACACACTATGTACTTGTGTAACTGATTACACTCATAAATATGTCTGATGCACATCACAGATGCAAAGAACTTCTGGAACAAAATGGGTTTAGTGTGTCACAATCATTGGTTCTTTGCTTAAGAAATGCTTTTGGCATAACTATCAGGCAAACAGTCAACCCTGTGCCAAGTCAAAGGAGGTATTATAGGCTTCAGCAGCTAGAACTAGGCTTCATACCACAAATGGAATGGTATATTACTCATCACATCAGAGCTCAATATGTTGAAACAGCTCTTCAATGCACTGAAATGAAATATCCAATCTGCTTAGATGCAAAGTTGAGCGAGTACTAGAGGCAGTTTCTGGCCTCACCAATCCTTTTATTTCTTGTTTTGAAGACAATGAACTGTACTTTTTGTCTTTCGGAGTTCCTGCTAAGCCTGGCATAACTAAGGATCTTATTGAGGCTGATGATATTGGCAGGAAGGCTGTTGCAGACTTTATTGACTCACTTTTAGTTTATAATCTGTGTTTCACAACCCCATAAAATACTACAAGCTAAAACAAACTTTTGAGGCTTGCGAGGTCAAGAAGAAATTGTCCAATTACAAAACGTAATCAGCCAGATGAGAGCTTAAAGGAACGTCTTTGGTCAGCATGGCCTTCTTTCTGTTAGACATAATGTTGACTTTGACTTGACACTGCTGTTCTTTCTGTGACCTTTACCATGGTCACTGTCAACTCCTGATAGAATTCCCACCAAAACTGAGAAGCCCAAACTCCTGCATGGCTTGCAATAACACATTGACCTACATTAGATTGGCTATGTAGTGCTGCACATAACTTTGATGGTAATGCCATACTACAGAGCATAATATACTGAACTACTAAAGAAACCTGACACTTTTTACTTGCTTCAAACTCCTAAATAACAAATTATAGACCTAAGCCTTTATATTCATTTTAATGACAAGACATTAGAAAGTATTCTTCGAAAAATATATTTATCAATTATAGAACATGACGCCACGACGTAAAAAATAACGTTTTATCACTTTTGCCTTGGTAGTGTATATCTAGATATTTTTTTGAAAACTGTTTTCATGTATGCAAGGCCAATACCAGTACAGACAAAAGTGCAGTTTAAAAATTTGCATTTTCATGCTGTGACGTATGATATGGAGGTTTTAATTTGTGCTTTTGACGATATTTAAACCGAAGTTTTTTTTCCTTTGTTTAAGCAATTTTTAGAAACTGAAATGACTTGGAGTCAACTAATCATTGTAAGAGTATGCATTTCCAAAAATCAGAACTTGTGTCTCGCGTCACGTTAAAGGGTAAAAGCGGAATAAACCGAATTTAACGTCAATTCAGAAACAACGTAAACTATAGATAGTAACCGTTTTTTCTTTGTCAACGTTTGTCGCCGTTTAATGTGTGCTATCTACCTTGTTATAGTGCCAA